>OY986436.1:133455526-134133026 GCA_963920525.1 Dichetophora obliterata
GCTGGACCAAAAGTTTTAATTGCGTTGTTGCGTCAACAAATTTGGCTTATAAATGCGCGTGAAATATGCAGCAAAATTGTGAGGCGTTGTATTCATTGTTTTCGCTACAAACCCCAACTATTAACACAAATTATGGGTGATCTACCCTTAGACCGTTTTAATGCTACCAGACCTTTCTTGGTCTGCGGTGTAGATTTTTGTGGACCAGTAAACGTAACGCTAAAAATCCGTGGTCGCCAACCAATCAAAATGTATATAGTTTTCGTTTGTTTTGCTTCAAAGGCTACTAGTTACGGACTTATCATCTAATTGTTTTATTCTCTGTCTTAAAAGGTTCTTCAGTCGCCGAGGCCTCGCGAAGACAATTTACTGCGACAACGCCACGAATTTCGTGGGCGCCAACAACAAGCTGAAAGAACTGCAGACGGCATTCGACAACCAGAGCGAAGAAATTCAATTATACGCTGCACAAGAGGGAGTGTCCTTTCGCTTCATACCTCCACGAGCGCCGCATTTCGGCGGGCTATGGGAGGCGGCGGTGAAGTCGGCCAAGCACCATCTGCTTCGCGCCATGGGCAGCGCACTGCTCACCCACGAAGAATTGCTGACATCGCTAACAGAGGTAGAGGCGGTGCTCAACAGCAGGCCGATCGCACCATTGAGCGCGGATCCCAACGACGGAGAGGCGCTAACGCCAGCGCACCTGCTGATAGGCGAGGCAATGCGTTCGCTGCAGCACGCATTGCTACACGACGACGTCGACAGACCATCCTACTCGAGGAGATGGCAAGCCTCATGCGAGGTCAGACAGAGGTTCTGGCGGGCATGGTCGCGAGACTACATGCTGGTTCTCCAGCAGCGCCACAAGTGGAGCGTGGACGAGCCCAATCTGGACATCGGTCGGGTTGTCGTAGTGCACGAGGAATGCAGTCTGTAACGGATGTCATACTATAAATTTATATGAATTATTTGCTCTATTTTACGTATTGATATATACAACAACTGGTCACCTTGGGAAAAAAAAAGGAAATTGCAAGAATACCACGACATTCAAAATCCGTACAAGAGTTCGAATAAAATTCTACAAAGTAGGTTAAGACAAATGTTAGCGCTAGTTATCTTGTTCTACCATTAAGAAGTTTCCTATTAAATAGTTCGAAAATAAGTTTAAACGTTATAAAAATCACGAGGTTCAAACCTACTCTCAAATGCTTAGGTCTCGTAATAAAATTGTAAAGTTTTCTCGGCCATTTTCGATTCTGCCTTTGCGAGTGATAATACAAGTTTAAAAGAAGTGAATAAAAAAAGTACAATTCGCTAATTTGCTTTAAAATAAATATTAATTTAAAACAGTGGTTCCTAATTGGCCCAGCTTAAAAAGGTTGAGGTAGAACCTGGAAACCTAGAAGACGTTTTGTTAAAGGTAATTAGAATTTATTAAAGTTAATATAAAAAGAATTGTAGTTGTCTGAATTCTTTTTTTCCATGTGATTAAATATATTAATTTTTGTTAAAGGTTCCTAAACCTCGTGCCTAATTTCCTTGTGGCACAATGAATTCGTATCCTTGCGCGAAAGGATTTCGGAAAAAATTTCATCAGACGCTGCAGTTGAGGCATAGTCCAAATGCTTCAAAATTTCACACAACTTCGGACTAAGTCTAGCGTAGGACATTCTAGCGGAGCACATGTTCCCCCAGCAAATACACCCACATCGTCAAATCATCTTCAAAGTTTTTTTAAAAAAAAACCCTATTATAAAACTTAGTTTTAAGTGGCCAAACTCTAGAGTGCGTAAGTGAGCAACTATATAGCTCATAAGCTCAAAAAAAAAATAAAAGAAAAAAAGAAACAAAACTAAATTTCGCACACACACACACACACATAACTACGCCAAATCAGAAAAAGAAAAGGAAACCTAATTTTTTGCAAAACAAATCAGTCCGCGTGTCATGGCATTAAAGATTGCTTGTCTCTTGCTGAAAAACCAAGAATTTTGCATTTAAACAAAATATAAGTGACGTAAAAATATTAAGTAAAGATCTATTGCTACAGATAGACAGTCGCGTGGTTAAAACTAAAGAAAATTGCTTATAAATAATATACATGTGATTTAAAATGCTAAGTGACAAGAAAAATGTATTTGAAGAAAAATGATAAATAATAAACCCTAACTAGTTAATAAGTACGTAAGACGTCATCAACGAGCTGCAGGCCTGAAGATCTCGGATGATTTGTAAGTACTTTAACCTATTTTTATCCTATCTTGTAAATCAAAATGCAGAATTCAACGTAAAACAAACGTAACAATCCATTATTTTCTTATTATTAATAATGCTTAGTTATAATTCTAGTTACTTTTGTAACTGGCCATTTCTTTATTGCCAATCTAAGACACTTAGAATAATATTCTTATAAAGACTTGCTTAATAATTCATTTTTAAATAAAAGCTAAGAATAATGTTAGAATAAAATAAACAATAAAAACCTTATCATATACATTAGATATGATACGAACAATTTTGTCACAAAAATTTTTCCAATTCCACCGCGTTCCCATATTAAGTGAACACCATGAAAGCAATTTTGAAGTGATTAATTTTAATTTTGTTCCCATAAATACATTTTCTCAAATCTTAGCCATTCACTCAAAACCAGTTTTGCCCAATTCCATTCTGTTCCAAATTATACTAATTGTGTTCAATTGTAAGTATGCCCCATATATTGATTAATGGTGCTAAATGCTCAAAATAATATTCCGGTTCGTTTTGTGTTACTTTAACTGAGCGCCCAATAAAGGTACTCAAATGTGCAAATTAGTTTTGTTTTTTTTTAGAGTAAACACATGCATACACAGATCTTTTATTTTAAAACTCAATATATACCAAAAACATGCAAATAGAACGCAAACTTAAAGTTCAAAGCTCTTTGGTTGGTTAGCTTACTAATGTTCATGAGGATTTTTCACCAGCTGCTTAGCCTAATACATACCTACAAATCTGAGTATATAAGGGTTATTTTAACTAACTCTGATTTTTATTGTTAAATTCTCGTAATATAATATTTTTAATGTCTTAAATATAATTAAAAGTCTAAATGATAGACAATACTTTGACAAAAAATTTAATTAATATATGATATACTTTCGAAACCAAATTATTCAAATTATTTTATTAGTAAACTTAATTTATGTTAAACAAACAGAGAAAACGAACTAAATAAAACATTCTAAATTGAAAATGATGGTGTAAAAAAAATTTTTTTTAATGACCTAACTACCGGCATCTGTATAATTTACGGGGTTTTCAAATCATAGCTCACATCGAAAACCATGGTTGGGAGGGTATAGAAGGGATCATTTCACCAGATCCCAAACCAGTAGGATTAGTTGAAGGCGAAGAGATTCGAAAATTATTAGTTTCAGTTTTCCATTTCCGGTTTGCAAGTATTACATTTCCTTTTTGAGTTCCTTTTTTTTTCGATGCACGTAAATTTTTTTGTGAAGGTTTTCTACAGTAGGTTAGCAAACCCCCACCCCCAACGCCGACGAGACTAGCCCTGCCAGTACGTGCACCCGCGACTCCTACTATAGGTCGAACAGAAAACCTTAGATTTTTTTTGACAGCTACATTTTATTTGTTTGGTTGAAAACTTTACATCCGGTTAGACTGGGTATCAATATGACGGGCACCGGACGCTGCTCACATACAATGGTGAGATTATGCCTGTCTTTAGAAAACATATAAATCAACCATGGTAAAGTAAACCGAATGCTGACGCAGGAAGATCATTACAAGTACGCCTCAGCAGTGGATGACAGGAGTCGTCGAGGAGGTCACCACGGGAAAGGACGGCAAGGTACGCGTCGCTACCGTCAGGACTAGATCCGGCACGTACAAGCGCCCAATCCATAAACTGGCTCTATTACCAATTGATTGACACTGGAAGCTGTCAAGGTGGCCGGTGTTAAGCCAGATCTTTATTATTTAATTTTGTCCTTTTCATTATAATACTAAAGTAAAAAGTATCAAAAGCTACCCTGAATTACAATCACAATAATGTGTTACTACCTTAATAAAACACACACACACACATACATACATAATGTTATTAGTCTTTAAGAAAGAAGAAAATAAAGACGACCCAGTCGATTTTGAATTGCCAACGAGTGCGCTTTGATATTTTCTTGATTACGATTGTGTTTAATTAATAGACGAGTGCGGTTATAGTAAATTAATTTCGGTAAAATAATCGAAAGTTACAATACTCATCACCCATCTTTATCGCAGTTGAGTCGACATTTGACAAATGTTGTAAGCATTGCTGAATAGCAAGAAGTGTATGATGAATGTGAGAATTACGTCCAATTAATTTTAATGATTTAAATTTAAATGCTGATATTGAAGTTTTTTAGGAATCTATTTTAAAAATAAAAAGAAGCGATGGTAGTGAAGCATGTCATTTTTTAAGAAAAACGGTTTCTGATGCTCTACGCATTCCAATAGTCACAGCAAATTTAGCAAAAATATTTTCCATAACTTATATTAATAAAACAAAACTTCGAATTAAGTCAGTAAATTCCCGCACTTTGTGGTATTCTAAGAACAAAAAATCTCTTAAAAAAGAATGCATAAAATTGTAATCAATAAGATAAATCAAACTAAATGTACAACAAAATTGACAAGTCAATTCACAAAAATTATTGAAATCAAATTTTAAAAAAAATGTGTTGTTTTATCAAAAGCATGGTGGAATTATAATAAGGTGTTCTCATTCACAATATCAGAGAAAAAAATAGGATGCCTTATTTTGGCATTTTATTTGAAATTTTTTATATGAAATCCTTTTAATTGTCAAAATAAGACAGCATGTCACAGAAAAATACTGGAAAATGTCGTAAGATTATAACTTCAAAAGTACAAATGTTATTTAAAATTATTTTGTAACTACTTTATGTTATTGTTTATGTTTTTGTTAATGAATTGTTTTTTATCATTTTCATTTTAATAAATAAATAAATACCAATCAAATAAAACTTGCTTGTTTTTAGGGTTACCGGTTTTTTATTGGAAATACATTTTTTTTAATTTACAGTTTTCTTAAAAATACGTCTGGCAACGCTGCAGGTTGTATAAATTGTATTATCAGATAACATCTAAAATTGATAGAAGTCACACTAGCGGACATTATTATATTACGCAAGACATAATACAGTTTTATACTGAACTTTTAATGTGTTATACTAAAGAAAAATATCAGGGGTTATTAGGGCAATATACTGCAAGCATATCTACATCAAAGTACCTACAGTTGCCAAGGAAAGATATTTTGATGGCATGCACGAGCACGACAAACATTTTCACAGACACGAACGAAAACGCACGAACATGCAAGACAAAGCACGAAAACGTACGAAAAAGCGCGATTTAAAACTTTGCAAAGTATTTCTGAAAAAGTCACACATATTTTTTAAATTTATGTTTCAACTTAAAAGTATTGGAATTACTATAACATTAGAATGTGTTTTATTAGTTTTATTCAAATAACATGAATTTTGATGAAATAAAAACATGTTGCTAAAGTGAAAGTAGTACAATTTTACTGCCCGAACACGTCACGTCGTAGCACGGAAAAAGTACATCAAGTGAAAATCTCTAATTTTGACCAGAAACAAAGTTGCAGCTTAGTCTTGTAAGCTGTTGTCGACGCTGATAAAAAGTTTACAAATGCTTTTGGATCCTATGAATTCGAACCGATCCGTCGTTTTACAATTACCAATTTTTTTCTTTCTTGATTTTTTCAAATGCTATGGCATCTTTCTTTAAGAATTTTTTAATTTCTTTTTTTATTTTTATTTTTGTTTCAGACGTCCTGTCATTAAGGATGTCAAAATTTAAAAAAATTATGTTAATAACTAATAAAAGGCCCAAGTTATTAACTTTAGACAATGGCTTACTTTTTCTCTTTCCGAAACTGTAATTATACCTTAAATAAGCTGTACTATCCAAGTTTATTCGACGTCTGTAAAATTAAATTGAAAAAAGGAATAAATGCTCGGCTACAAATATGAATTCATTTAAAAAATATTTTTTTCCCATGGGAACCGAAGTTACCACCGATTCTTTTTTTAACACTCTATTGACTTAAAAAAAACATCTAGTATCCAAAATTTTAACACGTTTTTATAAATTTTGATCTTTTATGCGTATTCTGTCAAAAAAAATCATGATTTTTTGTAATAAAATGAGAGATATGAATTTTTAAACTTTAAGGCATTTTTCATAGATTTTCTGCAGCTAAAACAGAAAACCGCTGGTAGCACCATCTAAACATTGAAAAAAACATTTTTTAATTTTCATTTTTATATTTTGGTATAATGATCCCATTTCCGGTTGGGCTCGGTGAATTTGTGAAATTTTTTTTTTAATCACCCTACTGGACAGTTTTATGTAGAATACCCATATAATAAAAAATACTCGTATAATTTTAAAAATATTTGTAAAAAACGAAAATTCCACAAAAATATAATGCACCACACAAAAATAAAACATAAAAATAAGTTTAGTTTGTTATGGTATCGAATTGTGCGTCGGTGCATTTGTAATTGTTTTGTCTCATTGGGTGGAATGCATAAAAAGTGAGCATTTACTCCGACTCGATTTTTCAAGTAAAATATTCATAAACCCTTTTAATTTTACTTGAAAAATCGAGTCGGAGCAAATGCTCACTTTTGATTCATTCCAGCCATTAATCTGTTTTAGTCAATACAAATATGTTGTTTCCGATTGACACCATTTTCAGCTGTTATCAGTAATGAATATAATTAAGTAAATACCACTTTAAATAACATGCAATTAAAATTGTTTTTATTTCATTCAGATTCCTAAGAACTCAATCAGCGCAAACTTGCAAAAAGATATATCATGTTCGAATTGTGGAACCTTTACAACAACTATTTGGAGAAGGAATTTATTTGGTGCGATGGTATGTAATGCATGTGGCCTATACTTCAAGCTCCACGGTGTTAACCGTCCTCATTCTATGAGACGAGATACCATACACACTCGGCGTAGGCGACCAAAAGAAAATGAAAAAACTGTTAAAAAAAGTATGTATTAGTTATATAGTTAAAATATTTATTTTACTAGTTAAAACTTAACAGAAAGCTTTTATATAAATTCTTTGCATCAAATGTCTTATGTACATTTTAAAGAACTGTTTCCAGCTCTTCAGTAAAATACATTTTTTATATAAAAAAACTAAAAATTAATAAAAATATGTTCTTTTTCAAAAGTGCTTGAAAGTGAATCCAGTAAGAAACATTTTTTTATTTGTACCATTTTTTTTCAACGAATATCTGGCACGGAAACACTGAATGAAAATAAATATATGCTCGAGACATTGTTTCTTTAAGTAAAATTGTGAGAAGTAACTATGCAGATATATTTATTTATTTTAGCAATATTTTGGTAATTGTTTATGAAAATGGCGATGAAAATAAATTCACCGAAGAGTTAATTCAATCTTTGCAAAAGAAAAGTTTTAGCAAACGCGAAAATGATTGAAATCCTATGCTCTTATAGGATTAATACAACAAAATATACAAAAAATAATTCCTCATGGAGTATTCCATTTTTTCTTATATTTAATGCCTTTAATTTAGAAACTAGCTGAAACCCGGCGCGTTGCTGCCACGCCCCCTTTTCAAAACACCCATCAAATGTTTACAGTGAAACGGCATGTTTAAATTGTGGTCCTGTAATTCCAAAGCTATTCGATAAATCATAATGTAACTTAATCATAAAAGTCATAACTTTTGATTGGAAAAAGATATTGGGGTAATTTTTTCATATAAATTATTTTGGAGACTTGATTTTTTTGTAATAAATTTTGTAAAAAATATAGCAACAACATTTTGGAAATAATAAATTCCACCAAAAAAGTCAAAGAGGGTACCTTGTTGTTTTGATGACGAAAACAGTAAGAAGAATTTTTGCAAATAAATGCTAATTCATATGGAAGGTAGTCAAAAAGGCAATTTTTACCAGTTTTATTTTTACAGCAAAAAAACTTTTGAGAATATTTTGAACCTTTTTTGAAAAAAAATATTGAAAATATTAAATATAATTAAAAATAAAAAAAATATTCCCCGGCAGACTTTGTTCTGCCACAGACCGCCTTACTGCCATATACGAATTTTAATGCTAATCGAAAGAAAAATTGTATATATTCTCCATTCTAAGTGTAGTTGCCGAATGTAACCATATGAACTAAATTACAAATTTAAGTATAAAACTGTCAAAACTGTCCAAAATATAGCATTTTTATTAATTGTGGGCGTCAAAAGGGGTTGGACAACGTTTTTCCCCCATAAACCACCACGTACTTAAAAAACAAAAAGCTGCCAAAACTTCAGCTTATTTTAGTTTAAACATGGCTCACTTTGATTCCTCCACGCTTATCTCCTGATAACAAAGTAAACATAGTGCGACCACGTCCATTTTTAGTCCACTGGCAAAAATAGCTATGCAAACTAAATTACCAAATGTTAGTCTAATATGACACAAAACGTCTGAAATAAAGCATTTTCATTGGTTTGTGGGCGGTAAAATGGCGTGGAAACCAATTTTTAGTACAGTTTCTGACAGTACCCATACAAACTAAGTCAAAACTTTAGATTAATTGGCCCAGTAGTGACCCATTTTAAGATTTCTGAAAAAGTTGGGAGCAGCTAAAGTGCGACCATGCCCATTTTTACAAAAAATGCCGAAATTAACTATACAAACTAAATTACCAAATTTAGTTTATTACAATTAAGACCAAAACCGTATGAAGTAAAGAATATTAATTTATTTGTGGG
This sequence comes from Dichetophora obliterata, assembly GCA_963920525.1. Lineage (NCBI taxonomy): Eukaryota > Metazoa > Arthropoda > Insecta > Diptera > Sciomyzidae > Dichetophora > Dichetophora obliterata. Next base: position 133,464,385 of record OY986436.1, read on the forward strand.
CGGCAAAAAGGGGCGTGGATGCCCATTTTTAGTACAGTGTCCGACAGTAACCATATAAACTAAATTTCCACATTCGACACATAAATCGACTGCCAAAATTTCAGCTCAATAGGCCTAGTAGTTTTTGAGTCTGTAGGCATCACACAAAGAGACAGAACATTTGTATGGGAGTATATGGAAAAATCTTAAAAATGCTGGAACCACTGACCCGATTTCGTGCAAAATTCACGTAAGCCATCTACAGACCATACCCAACGTACCCTGCTATTTTGGTTGAAATCGGTTGACCTGTTTTGTAGTTAGCGGTGACATAAAAAAGTAAACTTCTTTTTATATATAAAGATCTATCAATTAATTACGCAAATTAATTTATGTACTAATTGCTTAAATTACTATGGTTAAAATGTTTCTCTAAGATAATATCATCAAATAATACTTATTTTTTTGGTCACGGAAGACTTTTTTGTGGAAATGCTTATATACACCGAATATTATTATAAAACATGCACTACTCCGGAATTGTAATCGTTTCTGAAAATTGTGCGAAGTTATTGTTCGACCACGCCCATTTTTGCGAAATATAGCGTTTTTATTGATTTGTGGGCGGTAATAGGGGGTGTGGCAATTTTTATTTATTTATTATTTGAGATATGGGCCTTAGCAGCAAATGTTGTAAATTTGATGCCTTAAGATGTTACCGTTCATGAGATCTTAACGGACACCAACCCACACGAACGATTTGTATGGGAGTATATGGGAACATTTTTAACGGAACCTCTTTCGATCCACACAGATTTCGTCCAAACTTCACATAAACCTTTTGCAGACCATCCTCAACGAACCCTGAAATTTTGGTTTAAATCGGTCTACCCGTTTCTGCAGTTAGTGGTTACATCAAAATGTACACGTCTTTTTATTTATAAGACTTTTATTCCCCGGCAGACGTTGTTCTGCCACAGATCACCTTGCTGCCATATAGGAAAATGTCAAGAAATGTCAAATATATTCACCATTTTCAGTATAGCTGCCGAAAGTAACCATATAAACTAAATAACCGAAGTTTCGTCTAATACGATCAAAACCATGCGAAAGAAAGCATTTTTGTTGTTTTGTAAGCGGTAAAAAGGGGTGCGGCAAAATTATTACCCTGAAACCATCTCGTAATCGAAAACAAATCGCACTTTGCTTCACTCCAAGCTGACCCCCCGAAAAGTGAGTTAAACTAAAGTGGGACAGACCTATTTTTAGTGTACTTGCCGAGAGTAACCATTTCAACTAAATTACAAAATGTTTGTCTATTATGACCCAAACCGTAGAAATAAAACATTTTCATTGGTTTGTGGGTTGTAAAAGGGGGGAGTGGAAACCAATTTTTAGTACAGCTGCTGACAGTAACCATACAAATTAAGCCAAATTTTTAGCACAATCGACCCAGTAGTCAATTTTAATGATTTCTGAAAAAGTGGGTGTGGTTTTAGAGCGATAACGCCCATTTTTAGTACAGTTGCCGAAAGTAACCATTCAAATTTAAGTATTAAATGTTAGTCTTATATGGCCAAAACTGCTTGAAATATAGCATTTTCACTGATTTAAGGGCGGAAAAAGGGGGCGTGGAAACCAATTTTTCATTCAGTTGCTGGCAGTAACCACACAAACCAGACTACCATATTTAAGTCTTATACTACCAAAATCGTATTAAATGAAGCATTTTCATTGATTTGTGGGCGGAAAAAGGAGGCGTGGAAACACATTTTTGGTACAGTTGTCGACAGTAACCGCACAAACTAAATTTCAAAATTTTAGCCTAATACGACCCAAACCGATTGAAATATAACATTTTTATTGATTTGGGGGCGGTAAAATGGGGGTGTGGCAACTTTTTCCTCAACCTTCTCGTACCTGAAACAAATCGACTGACAAAATTTCAGGCCAATCGGTTCAGTAGTTTTGGAGTCTATAGGCATCACACACACAGACACACATCGTTTTGCTTTTTATATATATACTAGCTGAAACCCGCCGCGTTGCTGTCTCGCCCCGTTTTCAAACACCCTTCAAATGTTAACATTGAACACAGCATGTTTAAATTGTGGTTAAATACTAAATCTGTGCTACCTATAATTCCAAAGCTATTCGATAAATCATAAAGTAACTTAATCATAAAAGCCATAAATTTTGATTGCAAAGAGATATTGGGGTAATTTTTTTATAAATTATATTAAAGTATTTTTAAGGCTTGAATTTTTTGTAAAAAAAATAAAAACAACATTTTGGAAAAAATAAATTTCGCCAAAAAAATCAAAAACCTTGTTGTTTTGATGACAAAAACAGTAAAATAATTTTTGCGCTTAGCTGGAAGAATTTTTGCAAATAAATGCTATGTCATATGAAAGGTAGCTAGATAAGCAATTTTTAATTGATATTATTTTTACAACAACAACAATTTTTGAGTCATTTTTTGAGTAAAAAGTCAATATTTGACATAATCATAAAACATATATATACTGACTAACCGGTACAGTTCAACCTATTTTTGTGAATTGATTTTGTTGAACTTTTAAACAAAAAAAATTTGAATGAAATATATTAATGGACAGCGGAGATATTTGCATCGAAAGACCAAACTTTGATTTTCATGTCGTTTTTTTCTTATTCTTAGGTAACGATGTTTTATGAAAAAGTCGTTGTACTGAAAATTTCTCCAATTTTGAAGATGAGTGTGTGTTTCTGATGTCAAAATAACAAAAATTTTTTACAGTTAAATACAAAAAACTCTCCAATAAGAAAAAGTTTTATAATAACAAAATTACCGATAGTTGTAAAATTTCAGAGGGGGCATTTGAGCGAAATCCGTTAAGCCGTTTATATTTGTATAAAGGCCAAACAAACAAACAGAAAATGAGTTTTATTACTATAGATAGTCAATTGTATGAAAAAATATATTTTTAGCCATAACTTTTGATCGGATAGAGATATTGGGGTAATTTTTTCCCATAAATTGTTTTTGAGACTTGACTTTTTTGTAAAAAATATAAAAACAACATTTTGGAAAAAATAAATTTCGCGAAAAAATCAAAAAGGGTACCCTTGTTGTTTTGATGACAAACCCAGTAAAATAATTTTTGCGCTTAGCTGGAAGAATTTTGGCAAATAAATGCTATGTAATATGAAAGGTATGCCGATGTGCAATTTTTAATTGATTTCATTGTATGATACCAGGCATAGTACCCTAAAATTTTCATTTAAATCGGTCGACCCGTTTTTGCAGTTAGTGGTTACATCAAGAGAGGTTACATAAGACTTGTATTCCCCGGCAGACGTTGTTCGGCCCCAGACCGCCTTACTGCCATATACGAAAATGTCAAGAAATGCCAAATATATTCACCATTTTCAGTATAACTGCCGAAAGTAACCATATGAATTAAATTACCAAATTTTAGTCAAATACGATCAAAACTGTTTGAAATATAGAATTTTTGTTGTTTTGTAAGCGGAAAAAAGGGATGCGGCAAAATTAATTCCCTTTAACCATCTCGTACTCTAAACAAATCGACTGCCAAAATTTTAGCTCAATTAAGCTTAAGCCTGGCGCACTTTGCTTCACTCTACGCTGACCCCCCCAAAATTCAGTTTAACTAAAGTGGGACAGACGCATTTTTAGTGTACTTGCCGAGAGTAACCATATGAACTAAATTACAAAATTGTTGTCTAATACGATCCAAATCATTGAAATAAAACATTTTCATTGGTTTGTGGGCGGTAGAAGGGGGCGTGGAAACCAATTTTTAGTAAAGTTGCTGACAGTAACCATACAAACTAAGCCAAAATTTTAGCTTAATCGACCCAGTAGTCAATTTTAATGATTTATCAAAAAATGGATGTGGCTATATAGCGGTAACGCCCATTTTTAGTTCAGTTTCCGAAAGTAACCATACAAACTTAAGTATCAAATGTTACTCTTATGAAAATATAGCATTTTCACTGATATGTGAGCAGAAAAAGGGAACGTGGAAACCAATTTTTCGTACAATTGCTGACAGTAAACCAAATTACCAAATTTAAGTCTTATACGACCAAAACCGTAATAAATAAAGCATTTTCATTGGTTTGTGGGCGGTAAAAGGGGGCGTGGACACACACTTAGTACAGCTACCAACAGTAACCATACAAACTAAATTTCTAAATATTAGCCATATACGACCCAAACCGACTGAAATATAGCATTTTCATTGATTTGTGGGCGGTAAAAGGAGGCGTGGAAACCTGTTTTTAGTGCGGTTGTTGACAGTAACCGTACAAACTAAATTAATAAATTCTTGCCATATGCGACCGAAATAAGCATTTTTATTGATTTGGGGGCGGTAAAAGGGGGTGTGGCAACTTTATACCTTAACCATCTCGTACCTGAAAGAAATCAACTGCCAAAATTTCAGGTCAATCGGTCCAGTAGTTTTGGAGGCTGTCGGCATCACAGACACATCGTTTTGATTTTTATGATTATATACATTGATTAGTGGGTGGTAAAAGTGGGCGTGAAAACATTTTTATATTGTGACCGCCTCTTGGAGCATATACACAGTAAGTTTCACTGTAAAAATGTGTTGAACTCCGGAATTGCCACGATTTCGAAAAAGTGGGCGTATTTATATTACTACCATGCCCATTTTTTACAGTTAACGACAGTAACATTGCGGAGAAAGTGTGAAAAAGCTGTAGTAGCTGAACTCTATTTGTTATTGCATGTAACCATCTGAAAAAAATTACTAAATCTTAGTTTTTTACGATTGAAACCGTCAGATATATATCCCTTTTTTTTTGGTTTGGGATCGATTGCACAAATTCGGCTTGTATGGGAGGTACCACGCCCCCTTCTCCAATCGTTACCAAAACTCACAGGAACACTCTCAATATGTGGCTTCAGTTTCCCTGAAAATTTCATAAAGATCGGTTCAGCGGTTTTGGAGTCTATACGTGATATAGCCACATACCCACATATATACATCCATTTTTATATCTATAGAGATATATATTGATTTGTGGGCATTAAAAGTGGGCGTGAAAACATTTTTATATAGTGACCGCCTCTTGGAGAACCTACACAGCAAGTTTAATTATAAAAATGTGTTGAACTCCGGAATTGCCATGATTTCAAAAAAGTGGGAGTATATATATTGCGACCACGCCCATTTTTTTGTACAGTTACCGACAGTAACCATCTGAACAAAATTACTATATCTTTGTTTTTTACGATCGAAACCGTCATATATCCTTTTTTTGGTTTGGTTTGGTGTGTGGAAAAATCTTAAAAATGCCATATCTTTAAAATGCTGGAACCAATGACCCGATTTCGTGCAAAATTCACGTAAATCATCTACAGACCATACCCAACGTTCCCTGCTATTTTGGTTGAAATCGGTCGACCTGTTTTGTAGTTATCGGTTACATAAAAATGTACACTTCTTTTTATATATATAAAGATTTATCAATTAATTACGTAAATGAATTTATGTATAAGTTGCTTAAATTGATATGATTAAAATGTTTCTCTTAGATAATATCATCAAATAATAAGTTTTTAATAAGTTTTACTTTTTTGGTCACGGAAGACTTTTTTGTGGAAGTACTCATATACACCGAATATCTCTATAAAACATGCACAAGTTCGGAATTGTAATCGTTTCTGAAAATTGGGCGAAGTTATAGTTCGACCAACCCCATTTTTGCTAAGTTTTTAGCAGTAACCATACGAACTGAATTGCAAAATTTTAGTCCAATACAACCGAATTCATCTGAAATATAGCGTTTTTATTGATTTGTGGGCGGTAATAGGGGGTGTGGCAATTTTTATTTATTTATTATTTGAGATATGGGCCTTAGCAGCAAATGTTGTAAATTTGATGCCTTTAGATGTTACCGTTCATGAGATCTTAACGGACACCAACCCACACGAACGATTTGTATGGGAGTATATGGGAACATTTTTAACGGAACCTCTTTCGAACGGAACCACTTTCGAACCACACGATTTCGTTTAAACTTCACATAAACCATTTGCAGACCATCCCCGATGGCTACCCGTTTCTGCAATTAGTGGTTCCATCAAAATGTACACATATTTTTATTTATAAGGCTTTTATTCCCCGGCAGACGTTGTTCTGCCACAGATTACCTTGCTGCCATATACGAAAATGTCAAGAAATGTCAAATATATTCACCATTTTCAGTGTAGCTGCCGAAAGTAACAAAATAAACTAAATAACCAAATTTTAGTCTAACACGATCAAAACCATGTGAAAGAAAGCATTTTTTGTTGTTTTGTAAGCGGTAAAAAGGGGTGCGGCAAAATTATTTCCCTTAAACTATCTCGTCATCGAAACAAATCGACTTCCAAAATTTCAGCTCAATTTGGCTTAAGCCTGGCGCACTTTGCTTCACTCCAAACTGACTCCCCGAAAAGTGAGTTAAACTAAAGTGGGTTAGGCCCATTTTTAGTGCACTTGCCGAGAGTAACCATATGAACTAAATTACAAAATGTTTGTCTATTATGACCCAAACCGTAGAAATAAAACATTTTCATTGGTTTGTGGGTTGTAAAAGGGGGTCGTGGAAACCAATTTTTAGTACAGCTGCTGACAGTAACCATACAAATTAAGCCAAAATTTTAGCTCAATCGACCCAGTAGTCAATTTTAATGATTTCTGAAAAAGTGGGTGTGGTTTTATAGCGATAACGCCCATTTTTAGTACAGTTGCCGAAAGTAACCATACAAACTTAAGTATCAAATGTTAGTCTTATTTGGCCAAAAATGCTTGAAATATAGCATTTTCACTGATTTAAGGGCGGAAAAAGGGGGCGTGGAAACCAATTTTTTCATACAGTTGCTGGAAGTAACCACACAACCAAAACCACAAACCAAACTACCATATTTAAGTCTTATACTACCAAAATCGTATTAAATAAAGCATTTTCATTGATTTGTGGGCGGAAAAAGTGGGAGTGGAAACATATTTTTAGTACAGTTGTCGACAGTAACTGCACAAACTAAATTTAAAAATTTTAGCCTTATACGATCCAAACCGACTGAAATATAACATTTTTATTGATTTGGGGGCGGTAAAATGGGGGTGTGCCAACTTTTTTCCTCAACCTTCTCGTACCTGAAACAAATCGACTGACAAAATTTCAGGTCAATCGGTCCAGTAGTTTTGGAGGCTATAGGCATCACACACACAGACACACATCGTTTTGCTTTTTATGTATATAGATATTGATTTTTGGGCGGTAATAGTGGGCGTGATAACATTTTTATATAGTGACCGCCTCTTGGAGAACCTACACAGCAAGTTTAACTATAAAAATGTGTTGAACTCCGGAATTGCCATGATTTCGAAAAAGTGGGCGTATATTTATTGCGACCACGCCAACTTACTGTACAGTTACCGATAGTAACCATCTGAACAAAAGAACTACATCTTAGTTTTTTACGATCGAAACCGTTACATATATATCCTTTTTTTAGTTTGTGGTCGATAGCGCAAATTTTGCTTGTATGGGAGGTACCACGTCCCCTCGTCCAATCGTTACCAAACCTCAAAGGAACACTCTCAAGATGTGGCTTCAGTTTCTCTGAAAATGTCATAAAGATTGGTTCAGCGGTTTTGGAGTCTAAAAGTGATATAGCCACATACCCACATACATACATCCATTTTTATATATATAGACTATCTTTGAAGAAAGGTTAAATTGAAAGTTAAATCCTTGAATAAAATCTTTGTTTCGTAAACTAAAATTGGATCCTAGTAAACCTCTGCACAATGCACTCGTTTTTCTACAACAGTAGAGCCAACAGTGCCGAGTTCAGAACAGAACATAACTCTGTTAAGTCAAGCAGAAATGAACCAATTCATTAAACGACAAGAACTGAGCACTGCAGAGCACTCGTCGGCTTCAAAGCAGAACTTGTTCGCCGCTTGCTTTACCAGTTATTGGTTCTATAAAAAAAAATTAATTGATAACAGCGAGAAAAGCATCGATCACACCTAACGCAGCAGAACATTGGCAAAGTGATTAAAGGCTAGGAATTTCATGTAAATGCAAGTTTTTACTGGGCATCTTAAAGCGCAAATGCTCAAGTTATCTTTGCGAATCATGAAAATTCCTTCTAAATAGTATTCAATAGTTAGTGCATATTTTTATATATTTTACAAATAATGCCTATGTTTGCATATTAATTGCGTATATTTTTTATACTATAAATTCATGTGGTTTTTGCATATTTTGCTCTTTTTGATTTGAAACCATTAAAATTAAATACGAAATATTTTGGAAAAAAATAACTTAGAATTATTAGTTACTCTTAAATGCACTTTTTTTTGATAAATTAATTTTATATGTATTTAAAAATTAATTGTTTATTTTTTTGTTAATTAAATGCAATATTTCTTTTTTAACCGATAATAAAAATAAGAAAAATATTTTTAATTGCATATTTTACCTTTTTTTAGCGAATATTTAAGAGTTTTAAGTGCATATTATATGCGCATATTTTAGATTTTGATATTCAAATCGTGATATTTTGCAAATTTTAGCATTATTTTATGTGATTTCGGGGGGTATTTTTTCAATCATTTTAACTCGAATTTTTTAGAAATATTAAATAGGTACTTGGAAAATAACGCCTGTATTTTATGCCAGGGCCGTAGTCAGGATTTACCCATGGGAGGGGATTTTGATGAAATTTTTTTTCAAAATTAAAATATAGGTACAATTATTTGTTTCATTTAATTTTTACTTTACATTTTACTTTTTAATAGTTTGCAAAAATCAATAACTTTATAAAAATATCTTTATAAAAAACATGATTTTTGGAGGTTTTTACAAAATGGCATAGCTCACTGGCGATTATCGTAACAGCTGAAATATTTAGGGAATTGTTATAAAATAGAGTACGGTTAGTGTTTTAGAGGGTAAAAATATAACTTATTTCCCCATGCAAGTCGAGGCACCTTTATACATACATACAGCTGCGAGGGAAAAATAGCAGTCGTCTTATATTTAGATATGTTTAGATAAATAATACTAGTCTACAAATTTTGTATCCGGTAAACCCATTATCATTCCTATATGTACTTTCAACGCTGGTTTCAAATCTGTACTTGGTTTCCTCCTATGTAGTGAAATTTTCGATATACAGGGTGTTTTACTTTTATGGCACGTGTTAAGTTTTATTGATCTATAATCTTAACTACTCACCATGAAATAAAAAATATTATTTTGTATTTTAGAAAAAATATCAGCTTTTCAATTCATACATCAACACTATTATGTCATGTGCGGTAGCGGAGCAAAATTTTGATATTATCCAACAAAATATCAATATATTTCGTATTTTTTGTTTTAGTGGAACTGTAATCTAAACAAACCTGTAATCTCTTTTTCTAATCAGGAAAATGCTGCACTGACTTCGCGAGTATTATGGCCAATGATATCGATGACATCAGCATACCCAAGCAGCATAACACTCTTGTAGAATATTGTGCCACTACGTCTCAGATCAGCAGCTCGGATGATCTTTTCCATCATTAGGTTGAAAAAGTCGCACGATAAGGAATCACCATGTCTTAAACCTCGTTTGGTAACGAATGGTGGGGAGAGGTTCTTCCCGATTTTAACTGCGCTGCTGGTGTTGCACAGTGTCATCCTGCAAAGTCGTATTAGTTTTGCAGGAATACCAAATTCAGACATGGTGCTTCCTTATTGGGCTGTGGAAGGCGGCTTTGTAGTCGACAAAAAGATGGTGGGTGTCGACTTGTTTTTCTTGAGTCTTCTCCAAGATTTGTCGTAGCGTGAAAATCCGGTCGATGGTGGACTTTCCAGGTCTGAAGCCACACTGATAAGGTCCGATCAGTTCGTTTACAATGGGCTTTAATCTTTCACATAAAACGCTCGACAGGACCTTTTATGCGATATTAAGAAGGCTTATCCCACGGTAATTGGCATAGATAGTAGGATCGCCTTGCTTGTGGATTGGGCAGAACACACTGAGATTCCAATCGTTCGGAATGCATTCTTCCGACCATATTCTGCATAGAAGCTCGTGAATGGATTTAAGTAGAGCTTCGATTCCGTTCTTAAACAGCTCAGCAGGTAAGCCATCAGCTCCCGCGGCTTTGTTATTTTTAAGCCGAGCTATAGCTGTCAGAACTTCATCATAGTTCGTCGGGCAGCGGAATCTCGACGCTGTCATCCGAAATTGGGGTTTCTGGAATATCATCTCTATTGGCGGGATTGTTTTCAGCGTCGCCATTTGGAAGCTTAGAGAAGTGTTCCCTCCATAACGTCAGTGTACTCTGGACATCTGTCACTAGATTCCCGTTTTCATCCTTGCAGGAAGAGGCCCCGGTTTTAAAACCATCGGCAAGGCGTCTTATTTTTTCGAAAAATTTTCGGGCCTCGTTCCTGTCACCATACATCTCAATCTTCTCCTACTCGTGCTTATCTGCCTCTTTTTTTTCCGCCTGAAAATACGTCTCTCTTCCCTTTGTTTGTATCGCTCCTTAGCAGCGCGCGTTACAACCGTCTGCAGGGTGGCTTTGTAGGCGGCGTCTTTCTCTGCAGTGGCGTCGCGACACTCCTGGTCGTACCACTGGTTTCGGCGAGGGCGTTGGTAGCCAATCACCTCTTCAGCAGCCGCATGCATGGAGTTGGAAATGTGTGTCCACTGCGCGCATATATCATCGATTGGAGGAGTGCTTTGAAGCAGGAGTGAGAGTCTCGAAAGCATCGGCTGTCTGTTTCGATTGCAGCTTGTTGACGACTAGCTTTCTCTGTGTAGGATTGTGTGTATTCTTAGCTGCGCACAAACGTGTACGGATCTTGGCTGCAACAAGATAGTGATCCGAGTCAATGTTTGCACCACGGATCGTACGTACATCCAATACACTGGAAGAGTACCTTCCGTCGATCAAAACGTGATCATTTTGATTTTTTATTTTTTGATCAGGGGGTTTATGAATATAAAGATGCCTGAATCTAGTGCTACTTACGACCATGTTTCGTGCTGCGGCGAAGTCAACCAGCCTCATTCCGTTATCGGAGGTGTTCTCGTGGAGGCTGAACTTTCCGACTGTTGGACCAAATATATTTTCCTTGCCCACCTTAGCGTTGAAGTCACCAAGCACGATTTATACGTCGTGACGGGGGCAGCGCTCGTAAGCATTTTTAAGGCGCTCGTAGAAAATTTCCTTGATCTCATCGTCCTTGTCTTCTGTCGGAGCGTGCGCACATATTAGGCTTATATTGAAAAATTTAACCTTGATGCGGATTATGGCAAGTCGTTCGTTCACAGGTGTGAATCGCAGGACGTGGGGCCGTAGTCTCTTGCCAACTACAAATCCGCATCCAAACTCGTGCTTCTCCGCATGGCCGCTGAAGTAGATATCACAGGGTGCATGCCGAATACAACCCTGTCCCTTCCATTGCATTTCTTGGATAGCAGTGATATCAGCTTTGTATCTTTCCAAGACATCAGTCAGTTGGATAGAGGCACCTTCCCAATTAGGCACATTCCAGGAGGCACATTCCAGGTGCATATCCGTAAGTCATTATCAGTTTTTCGTTTGCGAAAGTCGTCATCAGATTTGGGGATCACTTTTCTTCTTTTCTTAGTTGTTTTCATTGAAATGTGTTTTTACGGGTGGGCTTCAAACCCGACGCACAACCTATTTTAAGCTGGTCCGCAGCTCAGATTAGACGCCAAACTAACGGTTGTCAGTTTTGACGTTGCCCAGGAAACACCACGTGGAGGTTTGAGTTGACTTGAGGCGATTTGACAAAGATTATGCTGGCCTCGCCAGGTTGAGACAGTCAGACATGTTACATTGTAAAGGTTCGCCCCAGATTCCAGAATTAAAAACTTTAACAGTCTATTTTATTAGATTTCGTTAAACATTTTTTAAGCGGTTGTTTAGTTATACAATGTTTAAGGTTTACGCAACTTTTCTTAAATTTTTATTTATAAACGATTTAATAAATATACACGGCTTGCGTCAAATTTTTGGTTGCTCATAACTTTTGGCAAGTTACTCGCTATTTCAGACTTTGAAAAATGTTCCTTCACTAATATTTTTCACAGCATGAATTTTTTGCATTTTGCTCCTCCATGGGACTATATCTTATTTTAAATATTTTTGGCACCCGTGGCGCTGGGTTTTCATTTTTTTTCAAGACTCCAAATCAAAAGGCATTTTAATTAACTCAATCAATTAACAGCAACTGCTTTAAGTTAATGAATGAAATAACACCAATAATTTTTTAAATATGAAAAGTTAATTAAGAATGTTCAAAACAACAAATTTAACAATAGAAATGCCAAAAAATTCATGTTAAGTTTAAGCAGCCTTTAAACAACAGACAATGTGTGTCTGTGTGTGTGATGCCTATAGACTCCAAAACTACCGAACCGATTGACCTGAAATTTTGTCAGTTGATTTGTTTCAGGTACGAGAAGGTTGAGGAAATTAAATTTTACCGAAAATTGGTGGCGCACGATTTTTATATAGATCAGAAGGTAAAAATCTGTGTGTAAATCAACTCAGTTTTTAGTGTTTTTTTTACTTTCGATCCCAGTAGCAAATTAAGGTAGGAACTAAACTCAAATTAGTGGAGAAATTTTTGTCCATGTATTCCAAGTACACGCTCATTTAAAACTTGAGCTTAACTTAAGAAACATGAAAGTTATTAACACGGTTATACCAAAATCATAGATTTTAAAAGATTTTGGGAATTGCCCATATATTTAAAAAGCAAAACGATGTGTGTGTGATGCCTATAGACTCCAAAACTACTGAACCGATTGACCTGAAATTTTGTCAGTCGATTTGTTTCAGGTACGAGAAGGTTGATAAAAAAAGTTGCCACACCCCCATTTTACCGCCCCCAAAACAATAAAAATGTTATATTTCAGTTTGTTTAGATCGTATAAGGCTAACATTTTTAAATTTAGTTTGTACGGTTACTGTCGACAACTGTACTAAAAATGTGTTTCCACCCCCCCCCTTTTTCCGCCCACAAATCAATGAAAATGCTTTATTTAATACGATTTTGGTAGTATAAGACTTAAATATGGTAGTTTGGTTTGTGTGGTTACTGCCAGCAACTGTGTGAAAATTTGGTTTCCACGCCCCCTTTTTCCGCACTTAAATCAGTGAAAATGCTATATTTCAAGCAATTTTGGCCATATAAGACTAACATTTGATACTTAAGTTTGTATGGTTACTTTCGTCAACCGTACTAAAAATGGGCGTTATCGCTATAAATCCACACCCACTTTTTCATAAATCATTACAATTGAATACTGGGTCGATTGAGAAAAAATGTTAATGCTTAATTTGTATGGTTACTGTCAGCAGCTATTCTAAAAATTGATGTCCACGCCCCCCTTTTACCACCCACAAACCAATGAAAATGTTTTATTTCAACGGTTTGGGTCGTAATAGACAAACATTTTGTAATGTAGTTCATATGGTTACTCTCGGCAAGTGCACTAAAAATGGGCCTGTCCCACTTTAGTTTAACTCACTTTTCGGGGGGTCAGCTTGGAGTAAAGCATAGTGCGATTTGTTTCGATTACGAGATGGTTTCAGGGAAATAATTTTGCCACACCCCTTTTTACCGCTTACAAAAATGCTTTCTTTCGCATGGTTTTGATCGTATTAGACTAAAATTTGGTTATTTAGTTTATATGGTTATTTTCGGCAGCTATACTGAAAATGATGAATGTATTTGACATTTCTTGACATTTTCCTATATGGCAGCAAGGCGATCTGTGGCAGAACAACGTCTGCCGGGGAATAAAAGTCTTATAAATAAAAAGACGTGTACATTTTGATGTAACCACTAACTGCAGAAACGGGTAGACCGATTTAAACCAAAATTTCAGGGTTCATTGGGGATTGTTTATGTGAAGTTTGCACGAAATCGGTGTGGTTCGAAAGTGGTTTCGTTCGAAAGAGGTTCCGTTAAAAATGTTCCCATATACTCCCATACTAATCGTTCGTGTGGGTTGGTGTCCGTTAAGATCTCATGAACGGTAACATCTAATGGCATCAAATTTACAAAATTTGACTATTTAATGGGCTAAGGCCCATATCTCAAATAATAAATAAATAAAAATTGCCACATCCCCTATTAACGCCCACAAATCAATAAAAATGCTATATTTCAGATGAATTCGGTTGTATTGGACTAAAGTTTTGCAATTAAGTTCGTATGGTTACTCATAAAAATTTAGTAAAAAAGGGGCGTGGTCGAACTATAACTTCGCCCAATTTTCAGAAACGATTACAATTCCGGAGTTGTGCATGTTTTATAATGATATTCGGTGTATATAAGCATTTCCACAAAAAAGTCCTCCGTGACCAAAAAAATAAAACTTATTAAAAACGTATTATTTGATGATATTATCTAAGAGAAACATTTTAATCATATTAATTTAAGCAATTTATACATAAATTCAGATAAAACTTTATAGATGGCTTACGTTTTGCACGATTTTGCACGAAATCGGGTCAGTGGTTCCAGCATTTTAAAGATATGGCATTTTTAAGATTTTTCCAAATACTCCCATACAAATATTTTTTTTTTATTTTATTTATTTGTACTTCATCAATGGAATAGTTTCCTTACTGACTACAATTAACAAACGGGAAAAATAAATTAAATTAAATTTCAATAAAAAATAATACAATAATACTATAACTAAAAACAAATACTTTTAAACAAATTAACGATAAAAGCTATTTAACAAATTTTTTAAAACCAATTTTGAGCATGAGAAATCAATTTCAATTTTTTTAGATACTCTGTTAAATTCAATTAAGGCACGATTTAGTTGAGCATTTATTGCGTAGTTAGTTCTCAGCATTCCGATGTAAAATAAATCGTAGAAACGAAGATTTCTTATAGGAATATTAAAATTAATCACCCCTAAAAGACGCGGACAATCAATAGCACCACTAACAAGATCAAAGATGAACATTAGGGAAAGCATTATTCTTCTACTTTGCAATGTTTTTAAATCTATAAGTAAACATCGAACATTATATGAGGGAAGAGGTTCAATAGGATATAAAGATCTTAAAGCGTAACGGGTAAAGACTTTTTGTAGCCGCTCGAAGCGATTAATATGGAGAGCATAATATGGATTCCAAATCAACGAGGCATATTCCAGTCTAGATCTAACCAAAGAAGTATAAAGAGTTATATGCGTGTATGGGTCCAAAAAGGCGGTACTATTCCGCCGAACAAAAGCCATCATAGCATACGCTTTCGAGATTATAAAATCAAAGTGATTTGAGAATGTTAATTTGGTATCAAAAATGACACCTAAGTCTGAAGTTTTCTCAACTTTTTGCAATACAGAGGTACCAATGTGATAACACGTATTTAAGATGTTTTGCGACTTAGTAAACGTTACTTGAAAGCATTTATTAATATTAAGTGAAAGACGATTTTTTTGGCACCACGCATAAACATTGGACAATTCAACTTGTAGATAATCCGAATCAGATTGATTTTTAACTGCTATGTATATTTTAAGGTCATCTGCATATAAAAGGAAATTAGCTTTAGAAAAACACGAACTTATATCATTTATGAACAATATAAATAACAGAGTACCCAAAATACTCTCTTGAGGAACCCCAGATGAAGCAAGGTAAGGTGCAGATTTACCATTATCAACAACAACAGTACAAGATCTATTTGTTAAATAAGAACGCAGCCATTGCAATAGATTAGAATGAAAACCCAATTTAGCTAATTTTAGTAATAAAATACTGTGAGATACTTTATCGAATGCTTTAGAGAAGTCGGTATAAATTGTATCAACTTGATATCCATTTCGAAAAGCCGCAATACAATCATCAGAAAAAATAGCAAGATTAGATACAGTTGAACGTCCAGTAACAAATCCATGTTGATTAGGACAGATCCAGCGTTTAGCTACAAAATAAAGCTTGTCTTTAATGATGCCTTCAAAGAGTTTCGAGAAAGTAGATAGTTTAGAAATTGGCCTATAGTTAGATACATCATTCTTGTTACCGTTTTTTAATATTGGTGTTATTAAAGCAACCTTCCAGTCATCAAGAAAGTTACCCATAGCAAGAGATTTGTTTAAAATGGCTTTAATGGGTTCAACTAATCCTAAACAATTTTTTAACAAAAACGCAGATATACCATCAATATCTGTCTTCATTGATGGTTTTAAACTTTTAATTCCTTTTATGACATCAGAGGATAAAAAAAACGAACCAAAATCGAAAGAAGAATGAATATTAACGAGGAAATCATCACAAATATCACTGTCATAAGGAGTTTCAAAGTTTGACTGAAAATATTCTGCGAAAAGATTTGCCGCTTCATTAGCACTATTTGCAAATTTGCCTTTATAGAAAACAGCTGAAGGTATACTAGCACAATTTTTTTTTGATTTGACAAATCGCCAAAAAGCTTTAGGGTTAGATTTTATATTAATTTCAAACCTTAAAATTTATTATATTTTATATAATTTGGTTATACAAATATTTATTTAAAAAATTAAATTCCCTCATATAATGCTTGTATTTATCATAAAAAACCAAATTGTTACTTTGCTTCTATTTCTTAAAAAACTTGTTTCTTAGGTTTTTTAGTTTTTTAAGGCCATTATTAAACCAAGGCAGCTTAGAAGAAGTAAATGGAATACTAGGAATGTTTTTATTACAAATCTCATTTACATTGGCCTTAAATTGAAAAAAACATTCAGAGACATCAGCACCATTAAACATGGAGTCCCAATCAAGATTAACAAAAATATTATTTAAAAGATTAAAATCACATAATTTATAATTGAAAGCTTTCACATTGTCAATTGTATTTATTTGTGAAAAAAAATAAAATTCGAGTTCTATGGCCAACGGAACATGGTGCATGTCAGAAGCAGCAAAAGGAAATGGATTTTCAACGATCTCAAAATTGATATTATTGCTTATAAAAACTAAATCTAGAATTCTATTAAGCATATTAGAAATGTTATTAATTTGAACTAAATCACAACTTAAAAAATTGTCAACAAGATAAATTTCATTACCACTATTTACATTAGACGGGGTTAAAATTGTTTCGTCATCAATATACGACCAGCTCAATTTATTTAGGTTGAAATCACCTAATACATAAAAGTAGCAATCTTCATTATTTAATGATAATCCAACGATGTTATCAACATGAGCCATATAAAGATTATCTGCGGAATTCGGAGGAATGTAAGATAAACAAATAAGTACATCTCCCAATGCACTCTGAAGTTTAACACACAGCTGATCCAAAATAGAGTCCGCATTTTGAAGCATAACAACTGAGGTATTAAATTTACGATTAACAGCAATCAGCACACCACCACCTCTCATACAGCCAGTTTTTAACGAATCATGATCTTTACAAAACGTAATATACACATTTGAATCAAAAAACTCCTCATCAAAAAAGTGCGAATTTAGCCACGTCTTAGTGAGAACAACAACATCAAATTCAGCAAGAGAACTATGCTAGCTTTAGTTCTAATACCAGAAATATTCTGATAATAGATATTTATTGCATTAGATTTCATTTGAGGCTGTTGTCGATGTTGGTGGCGTATTCGTTGCTGCTGGTTTAGCTGCTGCTGATTTTTTTGTGCTTGCTGTTGGTATGTATGTGGTTTTTTTGTTGCTCTAGGTGTGTCTGTTGATGATTTTGTGTTTTCTGTTGTTGTTGCTGTTGTTTTTTCTGTTGCAGTGGCTGCTGTTGTTGTTGTTGGTTGTGTGTTTTTTGTTGTTGTTGCTGTTGTAGTTGTTGGTGTGTTTGTTGTATTATCTGACTTCGTTGTTGCCGATGTTGTTGTTGTGGTCGTAGTTGCTGTGTTTGTAGGTGCTGTTGTTGATGCTGTTGTTGAGCAGTGCTAGCAGCAGGAGTATTATCGCTTGTAGTTAAGTCCCATGCAAAAAAGGTTTTGTTCAGCAAAGCGTTTCAGTACTCTGTACTTACAAACCTTACTTTAAATTTGTAGAAAAAACTACAAAAAAATGTGTCAAAATGACAGAAAAATTACAAAATATTATTGTACACAGTACCAAAGCGCTAAGCCAGGGAGCTAGAGACAGGATAAAAATATAAAGTTTATTTTCTGTGGCCACTATGTCTCTGTCACGTCCGTATGTTTGATTTTAATTTTTACTCAATTTGAAGAAAATAATTTCTTCTTCATATTGAAGTATTACAATATTATAACAAACTGTCCTATTACTTATAATTCCTAATCTAATTTTAAGAAAACATTTTTATTTCTTAAAATTCCTACCTAAATATGATCATGTTGCATAGTACAGCACTGATCATAATATAAAATTAAACCTACAAAAACAGGGAAAATAATAACCTGAAAAAAACTAATATATAAAAAGAAAATCGTCCCATCTATATAAAGTAAAGAAATCAACCTATAAACCTAATCAATTGCCGTGTAGGCACAAGGGCTACCTTAAAACGTTTTTCGACTACCGCCAAGTAGTCTCATCAGAAGGCTTTTAAATAATTAACAAAAAACCTAACCAACCTCTAATTCTGAATGCTATGCATTCGAAATAAGCTAATCTAAGCAGCACATTAACACATTCAAACATTCACACATTAGCACATTCAAGCAGCACATTCACGAAAACCTACAAAAATAAAATCCCTAAAAAATTAGTAAAAAACCTAATAAAAAATAAAATAAAATAAAAAATAACAAAAATTAAAAATTTGTATAACCTAACCTGAAAAAATATATAAAAATTATTGCCGTAGCAAATTCCACCAAAAACGGTCAACAAATATGAACCGTCCATAGCGAAACCCGCCAGAACAATGCCTAGAAAGGTGAAAAAACTTTGTACGAAAGGCAATAGATTATTGCTGGAGAGCATCGTACTGGTTCTCTCCAGCCGCCTTCTAAGTTCCCCAAAAAAAACCTACAAGAAAACAATTAAAAATGGGTAAACCACCACTTTCCCTATATGATTATTTGTCACTAGTTGACAAATAACCATTTTAAATATTTTTTGCTTCCAAAGCCACTCACAAGCATGCGGTGACTAATGGATCAGAGGAGGATGTGTAGTGACCACGGTAACGTGAGTCTACTACGGATATGTTAGTAAAGGTTTGTTTGTATACAATCTTAATTCTATGTTATTAGTACAGACCGTCGATCATTCCGAATAACGAACGATAACAGAACGCTCACCAATAATAAATTACCAATGAACATCCCACCAACGCACATACATCCAGAAGAAAGTGAAAAGCAACCTCAGTCACCTTCCAATTCTAAAACAACCGACGTTCAAAAAATAACGTTTAAAAATTAGGGGTTGGTTGTAGCAACTACTCTTGAAGAACGCACAATTACTCGAATTACGAACATCAACAGAATGTCTACCGAAATAACTATCGATAAACATCCTACAAGTGTCCATACATCCAAATGGAAGTGGAAAGGCCAACCTAGAAGGAGTCACCTCCCCAATCCAGAGCAACCACCGCTCAAACAAAAGGACAGACATATATTTTTCTACAATACTAATACAATAAAATTATATATAAGAATTTCAAAAATTAATAATTTACAAACCCCCTTTACGATCGGGTTATGGGCCCGCCCCCAGTCAAATTTCTATTTGGCCATTAGAGATTATTATGACCGCGCACCTGCCTATAGACAACACTAGTAAATAACCAAAAAAGGTTTTGTTCAGCAAAGCGTTTCAGTACTCTGTACTTACAAACCTTACTTTAAATTTGTAGAAAAAACTACAAAAAAATGTGTCAAAAAGACAGAAAAATTACAAAATATTATTGTACACAGTACCAAAACGCTAAGCCAGGAAGCTAGAGACAGGATAAAAATATAAAGTTTATTTTCTGTGGCCACTATGTCTCTGTCACACGTCCGTATGTTTGATTTTAATTTTTACTCAATTTGAAGAAAATAATTTCTTCTTCATATTGAAGTATTACAATATTATAACAAACTGTCCTATTACTTATAATTCCTAATCTAATTTTAAGAAAACATTTTTATTTCTTAAAATTCCTACCTAAATATGATCATGTTGCATAGTACAGCACTGATCATAATATAAAATTAAACCTACAAAAACAGGGAAAATAATAACCTGAAAAAACTAATATATAAAAAGAAAATCGTCCCATCTATATTAAGTAAAGAAATCAACCTATAAACCTAATCAATTGCCGTGTAGGCACAAGGGCTACCTTAAAACGTTTTTCGACTACCGCCAAGTAGTCTCATCAGAAGGCTTTTAAATAATTAACAAAAAACCTAACCTAAAAGATTTTTCCAAATACTCCCATACAAATATTCTGTCTCTTTGTGTGATGACTACAGACTCAAAAACTACTGGGCCTATATAGCTGAAATTTTGGCAGTCGATTTCTTTCAGGTAGGAGATGGTTATGAAAAAAAAGGCAACACCCTCTTTTGCCGCCCCCAAACTTATAGAAATGGTATATTTCAGACGTTTTAGGTCGTATAAGACTTTAATATGGTAATTTAATTTGTATGGTTACTGTCAGAACTTGTACTTAAAGTGGTTTCCAAAAAAAGGTGGAAATTTAGTTTATATGGTTACTGTCGGACACTGTACTAAAAATTGGAATCCACGTCCCTTTTTACCGCCAACAAATAAATTAATATTCTTT
Source organism: Dichetophora obliterata (assembly GCA_963920525.1). Taxonomy (NCBI): domain Eukaryota; kingdom Metazoa; phylum Arthropoda; class Insecta; order Diptera; family Sciomyzidae; genus Dichetophora; species Dichetophora obliterata. The sequence continues at coordinate 133,485,166 of OY986436.1, forward strand.
ACTGAAGACAGTTTTGGTCTTAATTGTAATAAACTAAATTTGGTAATGTAGTTTGCATAGTTAATTTCAGCCTTTATAGTAAAAATAGGCATGGTCGCACTTTAGCTGCTCCCAACTTTTTCAGAAATCATAAAAATTGACTACTGGGCCAATTAATCTAAAGTTTTGATTTAGGTTGTATGAAAACTGTCAGAAACTGTACTAAAAATTGGTTTCCACGCCCTTTTTACCGCCCACAAAGCAATAAAAATGCTTTATTTCAGACGTTTTGTGTCGTATAAGACTAAAATTTAGTAATTTAGTTTGTATGGTTATTTTCTGCCAGTGGACTAAAAATGGACGTGTTCGCACTATGTTTACTTTATTATCAGAAGATAAGCGTGGAGGAATCAAAGTGAGCCATGTTTAAACTAAACTAAGCTGAAGTTTTGGCAGCTATTTTGTTTTAAGTACGTGGTGGTTTATTGGGGAAAAACGTTGTCCAACCCCTTTTAACGCCCACAAATAAACAAAAATGCTATTGTTTAAATCCGCGTTTGGATTTCCGGAGGTTTTAGGTTTGAGCCCAAGCACATAAACTTGGACTACGAATTAAATATTTTAGTTTTTACAAACAGCACTTGAACTGTTTGTGTAGAGTTAATACACTTTAAAACGTTTTGATACTAACTGACTTCTTTATTAAGTTTTGATACCATATTGATAAAAAATATAAAATCAAACAAAATTAACAAACTTAAATATATTGCAGTGTGCGTACTGCAGTGTGCACAAAAATAACCTTGGCCATGAGTTGGTTTGTCAGCATATTTGGCGAGCATATGAAAATAACAAAACAAAAGGGATCATATTTCCATGTGCTGTTTGGACATAGAGTTGTTTGATTTAAAGCTTAAACTGCTTTTGTTTTTACTTTATGTTGCTGAGGTTACTCGCGTTCAAAGCCAAGGTTGTTTTTGAGGAAAATGCACTGACTCAAAACCTTGAAATGCACGATTCCCTGACCATGAAAATTGACTCTGCATAGTCAAAAAAACGTGCGAGTTCAGTGACTCTGAATCCGTACTTTCTCCCCTGGTGAGATCTGAAGTTATAAAGATCTCACCTAGTTGACTTATGTCACGGTGACTACAAAATCAGATGTTGTTGATCTCTGACGTGGTAGTGGTTGAGGATATCGTGCTTCTGTCAATTGGAGTTGGTGATTTTTTGATTTTTCTTTCCAAATGATGTAACTTGTGATTATAATGGACAAAACCAATGCTTTATATCCAATTGCTGAGTAATGGTAGTTTAATTTTTGAATCTATGCTGGTAGATCTAGATATTGTTGATGCGCTAATGACTTCTGAAGTTCGGTTAGGTTTTGTAGCTAAGTATAGTATTGATCAGTTTCCTTGATAAGAGCCTCAGTTTTCTTGGGTTTTATGACGTCTATCACTTGACCTAGGCTAGTGTATGATACTTGACGGCTGCTGAAATATGTTTTTTGTCCTTGTATTGTAATAAAGTTTTGCTTAATGACGCACTGGGGCTTCAGAGATAGTATGCCGGATCCCTTCAAAGTGAGTTGTTGACTTTGGCCTTCACATACAGCAGTTATTCGTGTGGGGGTGCTTACAGCATACATCCATTGATTGTTGTTTGACATTTGAATCCATGTTGAATTTGTTTTTAAGGGTGCTACGTTGCACTCTGGTCGAGTTTCGTTGTTAAACAGCTGTATTTCACAGGAACATATTTCCGAACCTTTATTGTATTTTGATTGTATATTGGTACATAAGTATAATTCTGCTTTTATGAGAATACAGGCGTTTAGTTGGGTTTCGCTAATGGGAAGATATTGATCTCTGTGTGCGTTAATGGCGATAATGTCATCGCATGGCTTGATTGCAATTATGCTGTTGTTTACTAACGTCGGCACTGGGAACATTTTATAGAGTTCGAATATTTCTTGATCACACAGAGGTATTGAAATTTTAAAAATGACGTGGCCTTCTGTTAATTGTTCTTCCACGGTCATAAGTTTGTAGAGTTGTATGCGATCCTCATGTTCGACAGGTAGTCGCAGTGTTGGTGTCAAATGATTCCGAATTTTTACCAATTCCTCTAGTAATTGGTTTGGTGTAAGTAAAATTGGACTGATTTTCCCGTGGTGGGTGTCCATTAGAACGTCTATGATGGATGTTTGGATGCGTTGCAGATTTGCTGCTGTGACTGTAAGTTGTGTGGCTAATGAGATGAAAATTTGGAACATTTTGAATTGATAATTTGTGTCGTCAAGATCTTGCACGCGTGACCATATCTCCTTAACCTTTGCGTCGATGTTGTCAAATTTATTTTTAGTTGCTGCTTGGTCTTGTTTTATAATGTTGATGGTTGCATCCAGAATCGATGTTTGATTTTTGAGTAAGAGTTGAAGATGCCCCTCATTTTCTTTGACCTTTTCGATGGTTTTGATCATTTGCTCAGCATATTCGGAGTCTAAAACTCCAAACAATGAATTTGCGATATTTCCTACGATGTTCAAAGCACCTCTTTTAATTCTGTTAGCTTTAAAGCGATTAGTGTCTGCAATGTTAGGTGCACTTCTTTTAGATTTGGTTGTAGCAAGAAGATTATTGTCCTGTTTGAGTACTTCTTCAAGATTGTTAAAAGTGTGTACGATGGATTCGCATACACTCTTATGAAAATGTATGAGTTTGAGTTCTTGACAAAGGTGCCGCAAAGCTGCTGTTCCATTCGTGAAAGATTCAGTTTCTTTCCAATAAGGACTAAGATCATAAAACACAATAAGTTGCCATTTTGTTCTAGACGTTTTCATTGATGCAATTCCTTCGAAGTGGATTAATAAGTTGGAGTCAAATTCATAGTTCTTGACTTCGGTTGCCAATATAAGAGGTAGCATGAGTACCGAAATTAATAATACCGATACTAGGTTGAGGGATGATGATCTTCTCCTTTTACGTGCTACGTCTGTGCCATTGTCGTTATGCTGACTGGGTGCCTCGTGATATGTAGACCCAGTAGTGACAGGAACTTCTGCTTGGTTGTCTTCTATTGGTAGGGGAGCTAATCGATGTATTAGGCGTTTAAATATTCCTGAAGCTGTTTTGACATCAACTACACGTACCATGCCATCTTCTCCCTTATAAATTCTCGTGATTCGTCCAAGTTGCCATTGAAGTACCGGGCAGTTGTCTTCCTTGATAACAACGGAACCTTCCTTGATGTTGTTTGCTTGTTCTCTCCATTTGTGTCTGTATTGGAGTTCGTTCAGATAGTCACGAGACCATCTTTGCCAAAAGTCGTGTTTGATCTGTGACACAGTTTTCCATCTGGTTCCTAAAGATGACTTCATCTCCACTGCTCTTGCATCGACTTGTGCTGTAAGTGGTTCCCCGATCAAAAAATGTCCCGGAGTAAGTGCACTTAAATCATTAGGATCGTTTGACATGGGGCTGATTGGTCTCGAGTTTAATATTGCTTCAATCTCCACTACAATGGTTTCCAGTTCTTCATATGTGAGAGATGCCGATGCAGCACTTCTTTGAAGCAGATTTTTGTAGCAAGTTGGTTTTTCGCTCCAACAAAGTTGGTTGCGTTGTCACTGTAGAGGTTTTGACAGTGACCCCTTCGACCGATGAACCTTTTAAGGGCTCCGATGAACGCGTCAGTTGACAGGTCGCTTACAATTTCCAAATAAACTGCTTTTGTGGCGAAGCAGCAGAAGATGGCCAAATATGCCTTTGTTGGTCTCTTCCCGCGTAATTTGTAGTGCACCCAAAGTGGTCCACAATAATCTACACCAGCATTGATAAATGGCCGTGCTGGCGTGACTCTCATTGCTGGCAAGTTTCCCATGATTTGCTGCAACAGTTGTGGCCGCGTCCTGTAACATCGGACACAGTGGTGAACTATTGACCTCGCCATACTTGCTGCCTTGACAGGCCAAAAACGTTGATTAGTATGCGCCACTAATGCAGTTGGACCACAATGCATGTGATCTTCGTGTATTGATTGCATTATCAACCTTGTTATCGGATTATTATACGGTAGAAACATCTGGTGCTTATTCTCATATGGTACTGTTGATGCATCTAGTCTGCCGCCAACTCTCAAAATGCCGTTGTCGTCCAAAAATGGTTTGAGGCTGTGTATTGTACTGTTTCTATTCACTACACCATCCTTTCTTGAAGCTAGCATTTCTGTACTAAAGTCGGCCATCTGCACAGTTCGTACAATCGATTTCAGTGATTTATCCAATTCAAGTGGAGTTAGTACCCATGAGGTTTGACTGGATTGCATTATGCCTCGTGCATGCTCTCCAAAGCGAATCAAGTAGCCTACAACTTGCTGAAGCTTCTTAAATGAGTTACCATGATTGATTGAATAGATCATGTTTTCAGCGTCACTTCTGGCTGTTATTAGAGCCTTGGGAGCTTTTCTTTTGCCTTCTTCTGTTGTTTCGGGTTTATTATTGCAGAACGGTTGTGGCCAAATTGATTCGTTTCCATGTAGCAAGAATGGCCCATAAAACCATAAGTTGCATTGCATAAAGTTTCTTGGATCACAACCCCTTGACAACACATCTGCTGGATTTTGTTTCGATGTTATGTGTCACCATTGTTGTGCTATAGAACAGTTCTGAATTTTTGCTATACGATTGGCTACGAAAAACTTCGTATGACGATGCCTCCGCATTTATCCAAGATAACACCACCTCAGAATCAGTCCAAAAATATGTAGACGCGCTACAATCTTTTATATCTAGTTGAATTCTAGTTGCAAGTTGCACACCCAGTAGGGCCGCACATAACTCCAATCGTGCAATTGTCTGATGCTGCTGGTTTATGGGTGCAACTCTGGATTTGGCACACAGCAGCCTTGCAGCTACCCTTCCGTCCTTATTGACCGACCGCAGGTATGCAACTGCTCCGTAGGCCTTCGCTGATGCATCGGCAAAAATGTGTAACTGACTCGATGCTGGAAACTGATGATTAAATACATGACGAGGAATGTGTTTGTCATTTAGCTCTTGGAGATGATCTCGAAATGATATCCATTTGCTGTTTAGTTCTGCAGGCAGCGCCTCATCCCAAGAAAGTTTTAATTTCCATAGTTCTTGCATGAATATTTTGGCGTTTATGATAACTGGAGCCATTATTCCTAACGGATCAAATATTCTTGCCAACTCTGAACTCACACTTCTTTTTGTGACTCTTGTGGTGCTGCTGAATATGGTTTTGGTCTTGATGCAAAACGTATCGTCCTTCGGCAGCCATGTCAATTCTAGAGTCTTGACACTGTCACGTGATTCTTCGTCAAAATCGAGATTTATTTCTTGATGGTCTGCTGGAATCCCTTGCAGCAATTGCGGATGGTTAGCACACCATTTTCGCAGCTTAAATCCTGCTGTGCTTAAAATTGTTGTCAGCTCCGCTTGAACCGTTATGGCGGTGGTTAGACTATCACTTCCGAGTAAGCCATCGTCCACATAAAAATTGTTCTCCAATGCCGTGGCTCCCAGGGGGTATTTCGTGCGATTTTCTTTGGCTAGCTCCAACAAACATTTGATGGCAAGATATGGCGCTGCTTTGGTCCCGTAAGTCACTGCGTTTAGCTGATAATATTTAATCTCTTCTTCGGGATCATTCCTCCAAATGATAACTTGATGCATCCTATCATGGGGGTTGATTAAGATCTGCCTATTCATTTTCTGAATGTAGTGAAAACATATCTTGGTGTTCGAAAACGTAGTAAGATGGTAAACAAATCATTTTGAATGATCGGCCCAGTGTGCATTATGTCATTTAATGACAATCCTGATGACGTCTTCGCGGAAGCGTCAAACACTACTCGTAACTTGGTACTGCTACTATCTGGTTTGCTAATGCAATGGTATGGAATAACGTAGTGTGGTCTACGCCAAATTTCTGGATTTGACACTTCAGTCATGTGCCCCAAACTTTTATATTCTTTCATAAAGTTAGTGTACGAAAACTTGAGTTCAGGGTTTTTGCCTAGCCGCCTCTCTATCGCCATGAAACGATTAAGAGCCATTTGTTTTGATTCTCCTAATGCTGCTGGATTATCCGTGAAGGGAATTTTTACCACAAATCGTCCATCAGAGTTTCTTTGAGTGTTATGAGAAAAATGCAATTCACATCGTTTTTCTGCGGCTGTGAATTGCGATTTGGGGTTTTCAACTTCTTCCAATTTCCAGAACCTTTCGAGAAGTGCGTTACACTTGTATTTTCATCAGCTTCACTAAAAATGCCGCATGTTGCGGAAGTAACTTTGGTTTCTTCTACCTGGCCAGACACCACCCATCCAAACACAGTATTTTGTAGACTTCGGAGATCGTTGCTTAATTTGATTTGACCAATTGAAAGTACTTGTAAGAAAAATTCTGCGCCGAGTAGCACATCTATATAGCCGGGCTGAAAGAATGTAGGATCAGCGAGTGGTATATTCGGGGGGATATTCCATGACGACACATCTATAAATTTTGATGGCTGAGCGCTTACAATTTTTGGTAACACCAGCGCTTCAAGCCGTGCCTCGAATCTATTTATTGTGGATCGCATTATTACACTAATTCGTGATTTACAATCCTTCTTGTTGGCTCCAATCCCTTCTATACTGAATGACGCTTGTTTTTGTTGGAGTCCTAGCTTCTTAACAAGTCTCTCTGAGACGAGATTAACTTGAGAGCCAGAATCCAACACCGCTCTGCATGTAAGCTCTCGTCGCTCTGCATGTAAGCATAACGTATTTGTTGCAAGTAGAGCCATCTGACGTGGATAAACTAACAGGTTTCGAAAACGATGTGGGTGTCTTTAGTGCCTTTGATGTCGTGGCTCCTTTGGATGATGGTGTGGAGCCCGTTGTGCAATGGTTGTCAATGTGTAGTAATGTGTTGTGTTTTTTGCTGCACCTTGTGCAGCTGCGTGACGGGCAGTTACTTGCTAAATGTCCATCTTTTAAACAGTTGATGCACAGCTGGTTGTCCTTGACAACTTGAAGCCGCTCTGCTGATTTTAACAGCAAAAATGATGGGCACGCAAATAATGGATGTGTTCCAATTCTGCATACCTTGCATTTATAGTTTTTATCTTGGTGTGTTGAAATGACTGACGTGTATGATTTTGATGTCGCCTGTTTGTTATTGTGCTCAACTGCTTCCAGGGACTGAAATTGGGCTGTCAAAAAGGCCAGGAAGTCCTGCATGTTGGGTAAACTTCTTGGATCCTTTAACGACTGTTCATATCGAATATGAGTTGCACGATCAAGCTTTTTCAATAATAAATGAATGAGAAATGGATCCCAATTTGATGTTGCTATATCGAGCCCTTCAAGTGACATCAGCACTCTTTCGTAGTGTCATGAAAGTTTTTAATTGATGAAACAGATGATCCGTTGAATGATTGATGCAACAGCTTTAGAATTAGCGTAGAGCACTCTTAGGTTGTTGTATCTCTCTTGCAGCATTCCCCATGCAATCTCATAATTGTTTTCAGTGATAGCCAAATGTCTAATGAGTTGTTCGGCTTCTCCAATGAGGTTTGTTTTTAAATACCACATTTTGTGTATTTTTGGTAACGCTTGCTGGTCCACCAGTTGTGAAAACATGTCAAAAAATTGACGCCATTTTAAATAATTACCATCAAATTGTGGAATGGTAACTCGTGGTAATCTTAAATGTTCTTGATTTGTGGGATTTGTTTGTGGTACGTCAGCTGGGTGTGTTAGTTGTATCCGAACAGCATATACTCGAGCTTCGCATGCCACATATTGTTCATAATTGTAGCCAATTTCGATTGGTTGCTCACAGTTTTCCCACAAGTTGTAATTTAAAGTTTCTATTTCCAACCAAAGTTTGTTTATTTGTTGAGTATTTGCCTCATGAAATCTTGACTGGTCATCTGGATACTTGGTCAAGCTATCCAATAAACGGTTGAGCGAATTCAGCAAGGCTTGTTGTCTTCTGATCATCTTGGCAAGGTTTGTTGCTGCGGATGAATCAAATTATGACCGATTGTGAGTAGCAGCGGCTGAATCAGATTGTTGCTCTGTTGCTGTTGCTGAGGTGAAAATGGCTACGTCTTTTCCTGTAGAATCCTTGCTTAATGTCTCTAAGCGCTGGACTTCGTCTTGAAAAATTTTAATATAGCTGGTTGCTAAATTGCTGATTTGGTCGTAGTATCCTGAGGTAAAATATTCATGCACCATGGGCTGATTGGTAAGTGTTCGAAGCCGATTGTCGTTTTCTTCGAACTCTTCCCAATATTTGGTAAGACGCTGCAATCGCTCATTGTAATAACTTGCGATCTTTTTTCTGTCTGGTGAATCCTTCTTAAAGTTTCTGATGAGTGTTTGGATCTTGTCTGCAATTCCTTTTGTTGTATCCCCTCTGAGAGGATACGCGTTGGTCCTACAGTCGCCGAGCGACGTCCTACCTACGGGTTGTTTGCCGGCGCTTAAGAGCGCCACTGGCAACTACTCAAAAAAATACCTCTTTCGCCGTCACCCTTAGGTGCATTCAGGCGTGGAGGTTTTTATTTATACTCACTTGTGGGGGTGTCCTTCGTATCGAAAATCCGGCCTTCTTCAGTAAAAACGACTGCAGGTCTTTTGGTTTTTCATATCAATCTCTCTTTATTTTAGCGGGGACCAGATATTTATAACATATCTGGCCGCGCTTCTTCTTCTTCATTTTTACAAACTTAATTCTACTTATTGATTAATCAGCAGTTGCGTAATTTATCTTCCGCCTCTTCATTATTAGGTTCTTAATCTAGTTTTGTATTATTTGTTTACAATTAATTCTTATTTTAAAACATACTCATACATACTTATTTAATGGTGCCAACTTGGGCCGAACAAACATACAAACATGTATGACATGTGTAATTGGGTCATATTCCAACGTTAAATTCTTATTTAAATTATACTTGTTTTGCGTTATTCGCTTAGCCAAACTGTGTGTATGTTAAATACAACGATAAAATATTGAAATTAATTTACCTCTGGTTTTTGCATGGTCAGCATTTTACGCTGGCCGCACAGAAGTAAATTGTTGGCTTTATTTTATTGTCTTTAAATAAAATTAAAACTGATCGCCCAGTTGTTGTGGTAGATCAGTGTTCATTTTATAGTCTTACTTTTATTTTAATTGACTGGCCTTGGCATTGAAAATGCCGCAATGCAATGAATGTTGATCGCTCGCTTAGTTGTTGCGGTGGATCAACTTTTATTGCCAGCACTTGGCCACTAGTAGAAAGACAATATTTTGGGGAATACCTCGTTGTGAGTCACAACATTCCTCCCCCCTTACACAAAGAAAATTTTCTCCTTGAAGAGGTTAAAATTTTCGTCAATTAATTCTTTATTATTTTGTTTGTATGTTTGTTTTGCTTTTCTTACTATTCTTACTAATACTAATACTATTCGTTTTATTATTATACAGTAGTTTCTTTAATTGGCTTATTGGTTTTACTAGGTATTTCGTAATGTTCTCTTGTGAATATGAATATGAACAAATTTTTCTTTTATTTCTATAGTTTCTATATATGATATTTTTCAACAAATAAGTTTTAATTTATTATTTATACAATTTTACTAAATCTCTCAGTTCCTGGCACTTGTTGGGGGTGATTGTTGTTTTAGTGTGTTTTCTTTTTAGCTTTGTCCATCGGTGCGCCGGAAAAACTGTCACGGCGTTTAATTTATTCTTCGTTACTGTTGAAGTGTGTGTGCTGGTGATATTGTTTCTGTTTGCCAGGAGGCTTTAAGCCCTATAGCTGGTTAACCTGGTCTTCGTTTAAAGATGGGCCAGGAGAATTCCCGGCTTTGCTGGTTAACCTGGTCTCTTGTTTATATATTAATTTTGCAGGCTGATATAAGGTTATTATGCATTTTGGTGTACTATTTTTCTGCTTCAGGAAGGTTTTTATACCTTTTGTTGTTTTAACTTCTGAATTATTCTTCATTAACATGGTTTTATGTCGTTTAATATAAAATTCTTGCTTTTTGTAGCTTTATAAAGGTTTTTATACCTTTTGTTGTATTACTTTTCTGATTTTAGAAAGACTTTTATATCTTTTGTTGTTTTCAAATATTATATTACCAAAAATGGTGTTTTTGAAGGTCTTTGTACCTTATTATGTTGTTAAAAATGTTGTATTGTAAAAGTTTTTATACCTTTTGTTTTTTTATAGCATTATTTTGCCAAATCTGGATTAATTGTTTGTTTTCGTTGTTTTAGGAAGGCTATTTATACCTATTTTATTATTAATTTTCAAATTGTTCTGCTTTATTAAGGGTGATATACCTTTTGTTGTTTTAGATTCTTAATTTTTGTTGTTTTAAATTCAATCAAATTTTTCTGCATTATTAAGGGTTGTTTATATATAAAAAATTTTTTTTTTAGTATTCGCAGCTTTGTTAGCATTTTACAAAGGTGTTTTTACCTTTTGTTGTATTACTTTTTAATTTTTCCTGCTCTCATATTTATAAGGTTTTTTGTTGTTGGCTTTCCAGCACACACTTCTCGTGGTTGAAGTTTATTTCCTGACTTGCTGTATTCATTTTAAATTTTGTTTCTGCTCACTGCTTTCGGGTCCATCGACGTCATCTTTGGTTGCACCCCCAATCTCAACAATATATGATGTTCCCTAATCTATTTCAAACATAATTTATTCTTTTTCCAACTTTGTTTATTATTTTTAAATTGAATTCTACTTTTCTTTTAATTTACACAATTGTTAATCATACATGCTTTTCATTAATCTATTTAACATTTACATACTTCAATATTTCTATATTATTTACTCAGTATTTTTATGCGAACTCGCATGCTATTTTATATTGTTCTTTTATATGACTTTCAAGAAACATTTAACTATAAGTAATAACATAGTATTTATTAAAAATTTTAATATATCTTTTCGTATGCTTTTTAATTAAAAACCTTAATTTTTACTTACATTCAATTTCTCAATTTCAATATGTTTAATTTATAGCTTTACTTAATATTTTCTCGTATTGAGATTTTTCATTTACTTTAAGTTAATTATTATTTTTTTCTTTTCTTTTTTAATTTTTTTTTTCTTTTTCAATATATATATAACAATTTCTTCAATTTTCAACTTCGTGATTTTCAATTTTCTTCTAATCTTTAAAATAATATTTTCCTTTATGTAAAAATTATATGTCTTTTTCATTATATTTCCCTTTACTTCCTATATCATATTACTTATTATATTTTACTGTGTCTTTATTTGACGCTATCAAATTGTTTTTTTCAATTATTTGCAATTATCTTTTTTTTTGTTTTTTTTTTATTTCAATCAAATCTTTTCATATTTTTTATATATCAACGACTAATTTAAGTGCAAAACCAAATTTATAGAATTATTGTAAATAAAGTGGCACTATTTTGGGATCTACAAGTAGAATGTGTTGTACTAGAATTTAATCCTTGCGAGAGATTTCTGTAACAACATCTTTCACTTTGAAGATGCCAACACAATTGCCTTGTACTTTAGATTTTCTCCATTTCGAATTTGTTTTCTATTTTTTTTTCTCTGCCATATCTTGGCTCTCAATTGTTTCATTTTATTTATTCATTTTTTTCTTCTCTTCCTTTATCACTCTATCTATATCTTCTTTTAATTATAAACTCACGAATATCTTCTATTGGCTGACATTAATTTTTTACTGTCTTTTTCCCATCTTTCACTTAACTGCTTCTTCCAGCAACTATTTTCCTTTACTTTATTTATTTTACATCGCCGTATTCTGCACACAAATATGCTTCCACATTCACTTCGTTCCTAATTTTCTTTATATTTACCCTTTTTGTTTTTTAAAATTCTGTTTTATAGTAACCTTTTTTTTCTCATAATTTTACTCCTAATATGTATAATATGTATGTATACTATTTTTCCCTTTCCCGTTCATTTTTTTTTTTATTTTATATTTTATTAGATTTTCCCTACTTTTAGTCAGCGCCATTTTTTCGTGTTACTATTATTTTTTTTTTTTTCGATTTACATACCTTCTTTTGGTTTAATATACCTAAATCAACTGTTCCTTTTGCAGTTCACTTTTCTTTATTTACTTGTTTCAATATAACTCATTAATATGTATTTCATTCTAATAATTGTAGTATTCCTTAAATGTATTTAATAATACTAACAACTATTATTTGCTCTCAGTTTTATTTAATGTTCTAACACTTAATCTGTTTCTATTTCTCATTTTCATGAAACAATTTTAGTAAATTGTTATGAATTTTCTTTGCTTTTCCTTTCATCAAAATCTCTGTAGTCACTGGGGTTCTTATTGCTAAAACTTCATACGGTCCTATCCATATTGGTGAAAATTTATTCTTCCTTGTTTGATTCTTCATTAGTACCCTGTCTCCAATTTTAAATTCTTCTGCATTTAATGTATTATCATAATAATTTTTAGATACTTCTTTTGCACGCTCCTGGTTCTGTCTTACCAGCTCGTGCGCTCTCTGAATTTGATATTTCATAACTTTTGAAGTATCCTCGGCATTATACAGCGGACTACACTTTCGCCTTAAATTAGTTGGCATTTCTGAGTCAAACCCATATAAAGTTTTGAAAGGTGTTTGCTTTGTTGTCGTATGCGGTGTGTTATTGTGAACGTGCATCGCCGACGATAGCCACTGATCCCAATTTGACCCGTCTTCTTTGGCAAACCCTCTCAAATGTTCTGCCAAAGGCCTATGACTTCTCTCTAGGGAACCATTTGCCTGCGGATGATACGGTGAAATATGTAACTTTTTAATACCTAACATTTTACATACATCTGAAAACACGCGTGAAATAAAATTTGAGCCGTTGTCTGTAATTAACACCTTTGGTGTATTGTGGCGAGTTATAATTTCGTTAAAAAATGCTTTTGATATCGTGCTTGCTTCGGCATCTGGTATCGCAACACATGCCATATACTTCGAAAAATCATCTTGAAACGTTAAAATGTATTTATTACCAGATACAGTCTCTGGCAATATGCCGACTATATCCATAAAAACCTTGTCAAATGGACGTGTTGGGGTGTCAGTCAATACCATAGGCATTTTGGTGAGTCTAGAACTTTTATTTACTTGACATTTATTACATTTTTTCACATACTCCTAATTTTTTCTGCATTCCCTTCCATTTGTATTGTTTTCTTATTCTAAAGTACGTTCTCAGCGCTCCCTGATGTCCTCCTAATGGCAAATTATGAAAATCCTTTAATATTCTCTCTATATCCTTCCTATCTGTTAGGATTTCTATGTTATAATTGTCTTGTTGTTCTATCCCCTCATCCACTTCCGCTAGTGAACCCGTGTTTTCTTTAGTTTCTTCGGCTGCTTCTTTTTCTCTTGCTTTAGATCTGGTTTGAACTACAACTATCTCTTGGTTCTGCTGTGGTATTCTACTCAGTGCGTCTGCATTTAAATTCTTTTTACCTGGTTTATAAATTATTTCGAAATCGTACTCTGACATTTTGTGTCTAAACCTTGCTAATCTTGACGTTTGATCCTTCAGATTTGCTATATCCCTTAATGGTTGATGATCTGTATATATCTTGAATGGCCTACCCAACAAATATGCTCTAAAATTTTTTGTCGCCCAAACAATCGCTAAGAACTATTTTTCTATTGTTGAGTACCTTTTTTCAGCGTTATTCAATGATCTACTGGCAAACGCAATTGGTCGATCTTCTCCTACTTCCCCTTGAGACAAGCCTGCCCCTAATGCGTCTCCACTTGCGTCCGTAGTTAATAAAAACGGTTTGCTAAAGTCGGGATATGCCAAAATGGGTGATGAAGTCACTGCTTCTTTTATTTTTTCGAACGCTTCCTGATACTTCTCTGACCATTGGAACTTACTATCTTTCTTCAGTAAATTATTTATGGGTGATGCCATCTGTGACATATTTTTTATGAATTTTCTATAATAATTAGCTAAGCCTAAAAATGCCTGAACCTCCTGGATCTGGTAGCGCTCCTAATTCCGAACATTTGTGTCCCAGGTAAGCTATTTCCCTGCGAAGAAACTGACACTTTTCCGTATTCAATTTTAAGCTATTTTCTCTAAGTCTCTGGAATACTTGTGCTAATCTTTCTCCATGTTGCTGTAGATTTTTGCCATAAATTACCACATCATCTAAATAAACAAAACAATCTATTCCTTGTAATCCTGTCAGTATATTATTCATCAATCGCTGGAAAGTCGCTGGAGCTCCGGTGAGTCCGAATGGCATTCTATTGAATTCATAATGACCAAATGCTGTACTAAATGCTGTCTTTTGTCTGTCTTCTTTACTCATGAGAACCTGATGGTACCTACTAGCCAAATTTTATGTTGAAAAATATCTGCAGTGCCCTAATTGATCTAATATTTCATCTATCCTTGGTATTGGAAAGACTTGCTTAATTGTTGCGTCATTTACCTTTCTAAAATCTATGACTAATCTCCACTTTTTCATACCATCGCTTCCTGCTTTCTTTGGTACTAACAGCAATGGCGAATTCCAAGGTGATTTGCTCGGCCTAATAATGTCGTCTTCTAACAGTTGTTCTACCTGTTTTTGAATTTCTTCTCTATGCGCCTGAGGTAATCTATATTGTTTCTGATTTATAGGAGGCTGATTTGCTTGAACCTGAATTTCGTGTTCTATTACTGGAGTATATGTCAATGTATCCCCTTCCAATAGGAAAATATCATGGTATGCTGTTATTAAATTTTCGATTGCAGACCTTTCCTCTATGTTCAAACTTTCATCTAATTTAATTGTTTGTGTTAATTTTTTAATCCTTTCTTTTACTTTACACTCGTTTACCCCATACATTGAGCCTGACTTCATTTTAAATATATTATAATTGGAAAATTTCGGTTTATAGTACCTTGGCAAGATAACATCCTCATTATTTGAGTTCAAAATTGATACATAAGCGGTATCGTTCTCTACCTTCGTTAAACTTTCTCCTAAATAAACCTCTGGCACAATCTCCTGTTTATGTACAACTACCACCGGAATTTTAGTCTCTACTTTAATTCTTACTGTTTGTATGGTTCTAGCTTTTATTTGTTTCCTCACTGTAATTAAATAAACCTCTGGCACAATCTCCTGTTTATGTACAACTACCACCGGAATTTTAGTCTCTACTTTAATTCTTACTGTTTGTATGGTTCTAGCTTTTATTTGTATTTATTTCCTCACTGTAATTAATTGAACTTAACTCATTCATTTGTTTTAATGGTAATTTTATATTACCTCCTTCTTTGTCATATATAGTTATTGTTTTATCTATCGTATTTATTATAGTTTTATTCCATAAATTATCCCGGCCTAATATGCCATCTGCAGGCAGTCCTTGTTCTAATGCAACTACGTGCAACTTAAAACTAAGATTATTTACCTCGTCATGTTCTATCCTCACTGACCCAAGTGTTTTCACGAAACCACCGAATGCTCCACACAAATTTTTTTATTTCTTTTCCCCTGTCTTCAATTGTTTGTAATGCGTTTTGTTTCACTTAACTCGTGTCCGCTCCGGAATCTACAAGAAGAACGAGTCTACCATTTATAGCATTCTTGCAAGGAATTTCTATAAACACATAATCTACCTTAGAGATTCCAAAACATTCACCCTTTTTATTTTCCAACACCGTCATATTTTTATACCAACCATCATTTGTTATATTTTCACTTAATTTTTCTAATTCCACATTGCATTTCTTTTGTATCATATTTTCATTTAATTTCTCGAATACCATATCTGATTTTTCTTTTATCAAAATTCCATTTAATTTTCCTGCTACCTCATTGACTTTTTCCTTTCTTACATTTTCGTTTAACTTTTCTGCTACCACATTGAATTTTTCTTCTCTCATATTTCCATTTAATTTTTTCAATAGCACGTTGCATTTTTCTCTTATTTTCCCGAGTGTTCCTATAACCTTTTCTGATGTCGCCTGCAATGACTCAACTGTTTCCTTCGATTCTGGGCTTGTGTTTTCTACATTCCTTCCTGAATGAGGTGTACAGAAATTTACAATCCTTTCGGATGTTAAATTCTCTGTTACTACTGAATGATCTGTTACTGAACTTTCCACTGGCTTGGATGTACAGATATTCACAATCTTTTCCGATGTCGAATGATCTGTTACTGAACTCTCTCCTGGCTTGGATGAACAGATATTCACAATCTTTTTAGATGTCGAATTATCTGTTACTATCCTTTCTATTGGCTTAGATGTACGGATATTCACAATCTTTCTAGATGTAGAATTATCCGTTACTATCTTTGATGGCCTTTTTTTGCTCTTATTTCGGGGTTCCCAGCTCATTGGCCTTGGCTGGGCCCCTGAAAGTTTTACTGCCGATTTTCCCAGTTGTTCCTCCTATAACACTCATCCTGCATATGACCCACCTTATCACACCACCTACAGCGTACCTGTTGCTGTCTCACTTGCAGTTTATTACCAAAACTATTTGCCCTAAAACTCAGTTGATCGTTAAATATGTTCCTGTTTTCCTGCTGTATACTAGGAAATTGTCTAAAATATTTCTGCTGTCCCCTTGGTGCGAATGAGGGTGCACTCATCCAACAATTTTCATGCCCATACTTCTGACATGTTTCGCAATACGGAGAATTTTTCCTCGTAAGACACTCATCCTTTGTGTGTCCTTGTCTGTTGCAGAATGAACACTTGATGTTGATTTTATATCGGTCCTGCCTTTCGTCTTCGAACCTATCTACTGGCGTTAAATCTCTTATCCTTAAACCCTGAATTCTTCTTCTATTCCATCTCTGTTCTTCGTCACTTTCTTGTATCGTGTAAGTTTGACGCGGTGAATGTCGTCCTGATCCATTCCTGCTTTTGTCCTTCAACATATATTCTAAATCTGAAGCTTTTTTTACCAACTCTGATAGGTCATTCTCTGACAATGATAACACTACTGTTCTTATCTCAGGATCCAATATACCGACTTTAAATGCTGTAACTACGGAGATATTTAATTGTTTGAGGAGTGATTTGTCCTCCCCTATACAGTCTCTACCTCTGGCTTCTATTGAACCTAACCTTCGTGCAAACGCAGTTATTTTTTCCCCGGGCTCTTGTTCACTTCTAGATAATGCAATAATTATTGAATCGTATATAGTTGTCCTTAGATAATTTGACTTAATCAATAAGTAAATATCCTCTAACTTGTAAAATTGTCGGCTTCTACATAGTTCGAAAGCGTCCCCGTGCAACCGGAGTTTTATGCACTCAATGAAAATCAGGATATCTACTTTCTGAACTGCTCTTGCAGCCAGGTCACATCCCTGGATGAACCTATATACTTCCGCCGGTAACCGATAACAAGGGCACTAAATTATTCACCGTTTTCGCTATGTCGTTTACATTCATAATTGTTCGTTTCGCCTTGTTTGCTGCAAAATTTACTCTAATACTGCGTGTGATCGTTTTCAATAAAAATACAAGTTCTCCTCCTGCCATGAGGTATATGAACAAATACAAATTTAAAGCTTACAAAACACATTTTTATATTTTTTTTGTTTAATTCCCATTTATTTAAGGTTTTGCCATATATTAACCATACATAAGTCGACTTTTGTAATACAAATATTCTTAACTATATTTAAAAGATTTTTCTTTTTATTCTCTATATTTTATAAAAAATTTCAAAATTCATGCCGCCTTCCTTGGACTTCCTTGACACTGCTTACTGATTCTTTTCTCAGTTGATACTCTTCCACGGTGAATTCGTTCCTCCATTTTTCTCTAAAATCTGCTTCCAGGTTTGGTTTGCCAGGATGGTATTTAAAAGTTCTACTAGTACAGTCCTCATGATTTTCACTTAGTGGATCCAAAAAGTTGTTGACAATATGTGTTATCTAAAAAAATTTTTACCAAAAATTTAACTCCTAAAAAGGGTTCAAACGAAACTTAAACCTTTATATTCAAAATAAAATATTCCTACCATCCTCTTTCCGAGACGTCAGTCCTACTGCCACAGAGATAAAAATCCCGCAGAATTTTATGCCAAAACTATCATTTTGCCCAAAACAAAAATTTTTCAAAAAACCAACAGTTTAACTCTATAATTCATCGTTATAAATCCTTTATTATTATTTAAAACATTAAACACATATTTTTTTTATTTATAAATGTCCTATAAAAAAAAATTCATTCTTTAAAAATTTTTACAAAAACTTAAAAAAAAATATCCTTATTGTTCCTGTAACAATAAGGATCCAATCAAAAATTTAAATTCCATAAAAAAATTTTTATTCCAAAATATCCTTGTTGTTCCTGTAACAACAAAGTCCCACCGATCTCTTTGAATCCCTACAAAAGAACCAATGTCCTTACTGTTCTTATAACAATAAGGATCCTAACATCCTTGCTGTCCCCGTGGACAGAAGGATCCTACCGGCTGCGCCATTTTGTTGTATCCCCTCTGAGAGGATACGCGTTGGTCCTACAGTCGCCGAGCGACGTCCTACCTATGGGTTGTTTGCCGGCGCTTAAGAGCGCCACTGGCAACTACTCAAAAAAATACCTCTTTCGCCGTCACCCTTAGGTGCATTCAGGCGTGGAGGTTTTTATTTATACTCACTTGTGGGGGTGTCCTTCGTATCGAAAATCCGGCCTTCTTCAGTAAAAACGACTGCAGGTCTTTTGGTTTTTCATATCAATCTCTCTTTATTTTAGCGGGGACCAGATATTTATAACATATCTGGCCGCGCTTCTTCTTCTTCATTTTTACAAACTTAATTCTACTTATTGATTAATCAGCGGTTGCGTAATTTATCTTCCGCCTCTTCATTATTAGGTTCTTAATCTAGTTTTGTATTATTTGTTTACAATTAATTCTTATTTTAAAACATACTCATACATACTTATTTAATGGTGCCAACTTGGGCCGAACAAACATACAAACATGTATGACATGTGTAATTGGGTCATATTCCAACGTTAAATTCTTATTTAAATTATACTTGTTTTGCGTTATTCGCTTAGCCAAACTGTGTGTATGTTAAATACAACGATAAAATATTGAAATTAATTTACCTCTGGTTTTTGCATGGTCAGCATTTTACGCTGGCCGCACAGAAGTAAATTGTTGGCTTTATTTTATTGTCTTTAAATAAAATTAAAACTGATCGCCCAGTTGTTGTGGTAGATCAGTGTTCATTTTATAGTCTTACTTTTATTTTAATTGACTGGCCTTGGCATTGAAAATGCCGCAATGCAATGAATGTTGATCGCTCGCTTAGTTGTTGCGGTGGATCAACTTTTATTGCCAGCACTTGGCCACTAGTAGAAAGACAATATTTTGGGGAATACCTTGTTGTGAGTCCCAACACTTTTTGTATTTCCAAGGTTTGTTGAAAAGTAGCCATATTATTCAAAGACACCAAGCAGGAGTTTAATTAAAGATGATTTAGTAGAGTGAGTCCACTCGGGGGCGCCAATGTTTAAATCCGCGTTTGGATTTCCGGAGGTTTTAGGTTTGAGCCCAAGCACATAAACTTGGACTACGAATATTTTTGTTTTTACAAACAGCACTTGAACTGTTTGTGGAGAGTTAATACACTTTAAAACGTTTTGATACTAACTGACTTCTTTATTAAGTTTTGATACCATATTGATAAAAAATATAAAATCAAACAAAATTAACAAACTTAAATATATTGCAGTGTGCGTACTGCAGTGTGAACAAAAATAACCTTGGCCATGAGTTGGTTTGTCAGCATATTTGACGAGCATATGAAAATAACAAAACAAAAGGGATCATATTTCCATGTGCTGTTTGGACATAGAGTTGTTTGATTTAAAGCTTAAACTGCTTTTGTTTTTACTTTATGTTGTTGAGGTTACTCGCGTTCAAAGCCAAGGTTGTTTTTGAGGAAAATGCACTGACTCAAAACCTTGAAATGCACGATTCCCTGACCATGAAAATTGACTCTGCATAGTCAAAAAAACGTGCGAGTTCAGTGACTCTGACTCCATACAGTTGGCTGTTGGTGGTTGTAAAAACAAAACCGGTAAAAATTGCATTTTTGACTACCTTCCATATGAATTAGCATTTATTTGCAAAAATTGTCTTACTGTTTTCGTCTTCAAAACAACAGTGAACAGTGAAAACAACTCTTTGACTTTTTTGGCGGAATTTATTATTTCCAAAATGTTGTTGCTATATTTTTTACAAAATTTTTTTACAAAAAAATCAAGTCTCCAAAATAATTTATATGAAAAAATTACCCCAATATCTCTTTCCAATCAAAAGTTATGACTTTTATGATTAAGTTAAATTATGATTTATCGAATAGCTTTGGAATTATAGGTAGCACAGATTCAGTATTCGACCACAATTTAAATATGCCGTATCACTGTAAAAATTTGATGGGTGTTTGGAAAAGAGGGCGTGGCAGCAACGCGCCGGATATCAGCTAGTCTAAATATATAAAAATGGATGTATGTATGAGGGTATGTGGCTATGTGGCTATGTTATCGCTCTAAAGCCACACCCACTTTTTCAGAAATCATTAAAATTGACTACTGGGTCGATTGACTAAAAATGGACGTGGTCGCCCTATGTTTACTTAGTTATCAGTAGATAAGCGTGGAGGAATCAAAGTGAGCCATGTTTAAACTAAACTAAGCTGAAGTTTTGGCAGCTATTTTGCTTTAAGTACGTGGTGGTTTATGGGGGAAAAAACGTTGTCCAACCCCATTTAACGCCCACAAATAAACAAAAATGCTATATTTGGACAGTTTTGATCGTTTTATACTTAAATTTGTTCTTATGGTAATTTAGTTCATATGGTTACATTCAGCAACTACACTTAGAATGGAGAATATATACAATTTTTCTTTCGATTAGCATTAAAATTCGTTTATGGCAGTAAGGCGGTCTGTGGCAGAACAAAGTCTGCCGGGGAATACTATTTTTTATATTTAAAAAAAAAAGATTCACAATTTTCTCAAAAGTTGTTTTTGTTGTAAAAATAAAACCGATAAAAATTGCCTTTTTGACTACCTTAAATAAGAATTAGCATTTATTTGCAAAAATTCTTCTTACTGTTTTCGTCATCAAAACAACAAGGTACCCTCTTTGATTTTTTTGGCGGAATTTATTATTTCCAAAATGTTGTTGCTATATTTTTTACAAAACTTTTTTACAAAAAAATCAAGTCTCCAAAATAATTTATATGTAAAATTAATTCAATATCTCTTTCCAGATTCAGTATTCGACCAAAATTTAAATATGCCTTTTCACTGTAAAAATTTGATGGGTGTTTGGAAAAAAGGGCGTGGCAGCAACGCGCCGGATTTCAGCTAGTCTAAATATATAAAAATGGATGTATGTATGTGGGTATGTGGCTATGTTATCGCTCTAAAGCCACACCCACTTTTTCAGAAATCATTAAAATTGACTACTGGGTCGATTGAGCTAAAGTTTTGGCTTAATTTGTGTGGTTACTGTATGTATGTGGGTATGTGGCTGTATGTGGGTATGTGGCTATATCACTTTTAGACTCCAAAACTGCTGAACTGATCTTTATGAAATTTTCAGAGAAACTGAAGCCACATCTTGAGAGTGTTCGTGTGAGGTTTGGTAACGATTGGACGAGGGGACGTGGTACCTCCCATAACACA
Source organism: Dichetophora obliterata (assembly GCA_963920525.1). Classification (NCBI taxonomy): domain Eukaryota; kingdom Metazoa; phylum Arthropoda; class Insecta; order Diptera; family Sciomyzidae; genus Dichetophora; species Dichetophora obliterata. The sequence goes on from OY986436.1 coordinate 133,506,876, forward strand.
AACCAAAACAAGGATATGTATATGACGGTTTCGATCGTAAAAAACTAAGATGTAGTAATTTTGTTCAGATGGTTACTGTCGGTAACTGTACAAAAAATGGGCCTGGTCTCAATATAAATACGCCCACTTTTTCGAAATCATGGCAGTTCCGGAGTTCAATATATTTTTATAGTTAAACTTGCTGCGTAGGTTCTCCAAGAGGCGGTCACTATATAAAAATGTTATCACGCCCACTTTTACCGCCCATAAATCAATATATATAAAAAGCAAAATGATGTGTGTCTGTGTGTGTGATGCCTATAGACTCCAAAACTACTGAACCGATTGACCTGAAATTTTGTCAGTCGATTTGTTTCAGGTACGAGAAATTTAAGGAAAAAAATTGCCACACCCCCATTTTACCGCCCTCAAATCAATAAAAATGTTATATTTCAGTCAGTTTGGATCATATAAGGCTAAAATTTTGAAATTTAGTTTATATGGTTAATGTCGACAACTGTACTAAAAATGTGTTTCGACGCCCCCTTTTTCCGCCCACAAATCAATGAAAATGCTTTATTTAATACGATTTTGGTAGTATAAGACTTAAATATGGTAGTTTGGTTTGTGTGGTTACTGCCAGCAACTGTATGAAAAATTGGTTTCCACGCCCTTTTTTTCCGCCCTTATATCAGTGAAAATGCTATATTTCAAGCAGTTCTGGCCATATAAGACTAACATTTGATACTAAAGTTTGTATGGTTACTTTCGGCAACTGTTCTAAAAATGGGCGTTATCGCTATAAATCCACACCCACTTTTTCAGAAATCATTACAATTGGGTGGATTGAGCTAAAATTTTGGGTTAATTTGTATGTTTACTGTCAGCAGCTGTACTAAAAATTGGTTTCCACGCCCCCCTTTTACCACCCACAAACCAATAAAAATGTTTTATTTCAACGGTTTGGGTCGTAATAGACAAACATTTTGTAATTTAGTTCATATGGTTTCTCTCGGCAAGTGCACTAAAAATGGGCCTGTCCCACTTTAGTTTAACTCACTTTTCGGGGGGTCAGCTTGGAGTAAAGCATAGTGCGATTTGTTTCGATTACGAGATGGTTTCAGGGAAATAATTTTGCCACACCCCTTTTTACCGCTTACAAAAATGCTTTCTTTCGCATGGTTTTGATCGTATTAGACTAAAATTTGGTTATTTAGTTTATATGGTTATTTTCGGCAGCTATACTGAAAATGATGAATATATTTGACATTTCTTGACATTTTCGTATATGGCAGCAAGGCGATCTGTGGCAGAACAACGTCTGCCGGGGAATAAAAGTCTTATAAATAAAAAGATGTGTACATTTTGCAGTAACCACTTACTGCAGAAACGGGTAGACTGATTTAAACCAAAATTTCAGGGTTCGTTGGGGATGGTTTATGTGAAGTTTGCACGAAATCGGTGTGGTTCGAAAGTGGTTCCGTTCGAAAGAGGTTCCGTTAAAAATGTTCCCATATACTCCCATACAAATCGTTCGTGTGGGTTCGTGTCCGTTAAGATCTTATGAACGGTAACATCTAAAGGCATCAAATTAACAAAATTTGCTGCTAAGGCCTATATCTCAAATAATAAATAAATAAAAATTGCCACACCCCCTATTACCACCCACAAATTAATAAAAACTCTATATATCAGGTAAATTCGGTTGTATTGGACTAAAATTTTGCAATTAAGTTCGTATGGTTACTCCTAAAAACTGAGCAAAAATGGGCATGGTCGAACTATAACTTCGCCCAATTTTCAGAAACGATTACAATTCTGGAGTTGTGCATGTTTTATAATGATATTCGGTGTATATAAAAAAGTAAAACTTATTAAAAACGTATTATTTGATGATATTATCTAAGAGAAACATTTTAATCATATTATTTTAAGGAATTTATACATTAATTCATTTACGTTATTAAATGATAAATCTTTATGTATATAAAAATAAGTGTACATTTTTATGTCACCGCTAACTACAAAACAGGTCGACCGATTTCAACCAAAATAGCAGGTTACGTTGGGTATGGTCTGTAGATGGCTTACGTGAATTTTGCACGAAATCGGGTCAGTGGTTCCAGTATTTTAAAGATATGGCATTTTTAAGATTTTTCCATATACTCCAATACAAATATTCCTTCTCGATGTGTGATGCCTACAGACTCAAAAACTACTGGGCCTATTGAGCTGAAATTTTGGCAGTCGATTTCTTCCAGGTAGGAGATGGTTAAAAAAAAAGGCAACACCCTCTTTTGCCGCCCCCAAACCTATAAAAATGGTATATTTCAGACGGTTTGGGTCGTATTAGACTTTAATTTGGTAATTTAATTTGTATGGTTACTGTCAGAAGTTGTACTAAAAGTGGTTTCCAAAAAAAAGGTGGAAATTTAGTTTATATGGTTACTGTCGGACACTGTACTAAAAATGAACATCCACGCCCCTTTTTACCGCCTACAAATAAATTAATATTCTTTACTTAAGACAGTTTTGGTCTTAATTGTAATAAACTAAATTTGGTAATTTAGTTTGTATAGTTAATTTCGGCATTTTTTGTAAAAATGGGCATGGTCGCACTTTAGCTGCTCCCAACTTTTTCAGAAATCATAAAAATGGGTCTCTACTGGGCCAATTAATATAAAAATTTGATTAAGGTTGTATGAATACTGTCAGAAACTGTACTAAAATTGGTTTCCACGCCCTTTTTACCGCCCGCAAACCAATAAAAATGCTTTATTTCAGACGTTTTTTGTCGTATAAGACTAAAATTTGGTTATTTAGTTTGTATGTCTATTTTCTGCCAGTGGACTAAAAATGGACGTGGTCGCACTATGTTTACTTAGTTATCAGTAGATAAGCGTGGAGGAATCAAAGTGAGCCATGTTTAAACTTAATTAAGCTGAATTTTTGGCAGCTTTTTGTTTTAAGTACGTGGTGGTTAATGGGGGAGAAAACGTTGTCACAACCCCATTTAACGCCCACAAATAAACAAAAATTCTATATTTGGACAGTTTTGATCGTTTTATACTTAAATTTGTTCATATGGTAATTTAGTTCATATGGTTACATTCGGCAACTATACTTAGAATGGAGAATATATACAATTTTTCTTTCGATTAGCATTAAAATTCGTTTATGGCAGTAAGGCGGTCTTTGGCAGAACAAAGTCTGCCGGGGAATACTATTTTTTATATTTTTTAAAAAAGGTACCCTCTTTGACTTTTTTGGCGGAATTTATTATTTCCAAAATGTTGCTGTTATATTTTTTACAAAATTTTTTTACAAAAAAATCAAGTCTCCAAAATAATTTTTATGTAAAAATTACCCCAATATCTCTTTCTAATCAAAAGTTATGACTTTTATGATTAAGTTAAATTATGATTTATCGAATAGCTTTGGAATTATAGGTAGCACAGATTCAGTATTCGACCACAATTTAAATATGCCGTTTCAGTGTAAACATTTGATGGGTGTTTGGAAAAGAGGGCGTGGCAGCAACGCGCCGGATTTCAGCTAGTCTTCTAAATATATAAAAATGGATGTATGTATGTGGGTATGTGGCTATGTTATCGCTCTAAAGCCACACCCACTTTTTCAGAAATCATTAAAATTGACTACTGGGTCGATTGAGCTAAAATTTTGGCTTAATTTGTATGGTTGCTGTCAGCAGCTGTACTAAAAATTGGATATTGGAAAGGTTAGATAATTAAGCCACAAAACAAGCAATTTCCATTATAAATGCTTCATGTGCAATATTTGTAATTCAGTAATAAGTAAAAACGGATTTAGATATACAAATTCAAAATATACATGTATAAAATGTGAATAAAAATTATATCTTATGGAATTAAAACAAATAGAAGAATCTATCAATATATATAAAAATGGATGTATGTATGTGGGTATGTGGGTATGAGGCTATATCACGTTTACACTCCAAAACCGCTGCACCGATCTTTATGAAATTTTCAGAGAAACTAAAGCCACATCTTGAGAGTGTTCCTGTGAGGTTTAGTAACGATTGGACGAGGGGGCGTGGTACCTCCCATACAAGCAAAATTTTCGCTATCGACCACAAACCAAAAAAAGGATATATATGACGGTTTCGATCGTAAAAAACTAAAATGTAGTAATTTTGTTCAGATGGTTACTGTCGGTATACCACAATGGGCCTTATTGGCCTAAGTGCGTCTCAATTTGAGGCAGCCACTTTAACCTAACTGTCGGTAACTGTACAATAAATGGGCGTGGTCGCAATATATATACGCCCGCTTTTATACATCATGGCAAATCCGGAGTTCAATACATTTTTATAGTTAAACTTGCTGTGTAGGTTCTCCAAGAGGCGGTCATTATATAAAAATGTTATCACGCCCACTTTTACCGCCCACAAATATCTATATACATAAAAAGCAAAACGATGTGTGTCTGTGTGTGTGATGCCTATAGACTCCAAAACTACTGAACCGATTGACCTGAAATTTTGTCAGTCGATTTGTTTCAGGTACGAGAAAGTTGAGAAAAAGATTGCCACACCCCCATTTTACCGCCCTCAAATCAATAAAAATGTTATATTTCAGTCGGTTTGGATCGTATTAGGCTAAAATTTTTAAATTTAGTCTATACGGTTACTGTCGAACACTATACTAAAAATGTGTTTCCACGCCCCCCTTTTCCGCCCTTAAATCAGTGAAAAAGCTATATTTCAAGCAGTTCTGGCCATATAAGACTAACATTTGATACTAAAGTTTGTATGGTTACTTTCGGCAACTGTTCTAAAAATGGGCGTTATCGCTATAAATCCACACCCACTTTTTCAGAAATCATTTAAATTGACTACTGGGTCGATTGAGCTAAAATTTTGGGTTAATTTGTATGGTTACTGTCAGCAGCTGTACTAAAAATTGGTTTCCACGCCCCCCTTTTACCATCCATAAATGAATAAAAATGTTTTATTTCAACGGTTTGGGTCGTAATAGAGAAACATTTTGTAATTTAGTTCATATGGTTACTTTCTGCAAGTGCACTGAAAATGCGCCTGTCCCACTCAAGTTTAACTCACTTTTCGGGGGGTCAGCTTGGAGTAAAGCATAGTGCGATTTGTTTCGATTACGAGATGGTTTATTTATTTATTTCACCAAGAAAGGCAATTTACTAATTCTATTTACATTTTTTAATTTTTTTTTTTTTTTTTTTTTACTTACATATTATTTAAAATAATTTCAAAAGAATACTTAAACTACGCTAATATATCTTAAGTACTACTTCTAGGGGATGACGGAGGGGGACTAGACCAAGAAGCATAACTCTGTAGGGAGCAGTGCTTGAAAAGGACAAATTATTCCGAGTCAAAGAGAGACTTTGAGAGGGTTCGCTTAAATGTGGATTTTGGTATGAATAGTGCTCGCTAATATTATTAAAAATTCTACAGCACCTACTAATGGGTTCATTATTTGCGTAAATAGTGTGGTGAATATATTCATTTAGGAGCCGCGTATGCCTAGTACGTCTAATTGGGTCATTTAGTGTAATCTTGCTGGAGATATATTCGCTATCAATAGCTCCGTTAATAACATCAAATTTGAAACATGAATTCAGTAAAGTTCTTCTTGATGATAGAGGCATCAGAGAGAGGAGCCTGACTCTTTGTTCATACGGTGGCAAGTTGTTATAGTCACGGGGGTCAAAGAAATCTCTTAACGCAAAAAGCAGGAATTGTTTTTGAATGGATTCAATTTTGTCGCTATGAGATTCAAAGGCTGGATTCCAAATGATGCAAGCATATTCAAGAAGTGGTCGCACTAAGGTACAGTATCACGTTTTGGTTACCCACACATTTTGGAATTCTTGAGCACGTCTTTTTATAAACTAAATTTTATAGATTAAATCTCAGCTTATTATCTAGGACAACTCCAAGGTCTACAATATGGTTGGTTCTGCTCAGAACAATATTATTAAGGAGGTAACTGCATTCTGGTATCAAGTTCTTACGGGAAAAACTTATCACACAACATTTCTTAACATTTAAGTGAAGTTTGTTTTGATTACACCATTGCTCAAGGGACAGCAGTTTCGATTGTAGGAAAGTTACATCAACATCTGATTTAATGATCTTATATATTTTAAGGTCATCTGCGTACATAAGATGGGGAATGTCACAAAGAGTAATAGATAAATCTGAAATGCTACCTTGTGGTACACCAGAGGTGACCGGTATATCATTTGAAAAAAATGCCTTGAAATTTAACAATCTGGTATCGTTCGCAGAGATAGGATTTGATCCAATTGAGTAATAAACCGGAAATGCCAAATTTACCTAACTTCAAAATTAAGATATTATGGTCGACACGGTCAAATGCTTTACTGAAGTCTGTGTAAACTGCATCTACTTGGCGTCCTTTTTCCATTTGATTTAACACATCGGAGACCATGATCATTAGGTTAGTGGTGGTCGATCGGCCTTTCCGAAACCCATGTTGCTGCTCGTTTAAGCGGGGATTAATGAGACTCGTCAGCTTATCACATATTATCTTTTCAAATAATTTTGGTATAGCTGACAAGATGGCAATGCCTCTGTAATTTTCAACAGACCTTTTATCGCCACTTTTATATATAGGTGTCAAATGGGAGATTTTCCAGTAGGATGGAAAAACACCTAAGGATAAGGATTTGTTGAAAAGTATAAATAAGGGAATGGCAAGATTGTTTACACATTGAACTAACAAACTTGGTGGTATGAGGTCTGGTCCAGGTCCTTTGTTTGAATCAAGTTCCATGATAGCGTTAACAATTTCATCCAGCGTCAGACTGATTTTGTTTATAATGTCTGTCGCATTAGGAGAGGGGAGGAATAGAGAGTCTGGGTTGTGGGAGCACAGAAAACTTCTCTAAAGTGATTTGCAAAAAGATTACAGATCTCTTGGAGGTTGGAAGAAATTGTATTGCCTTTAAACATAGATGAGGGGTATCCAGCTGATTTACGTTTGACATTAACGAAATCAAAAAATTTTTTAGGATCTCTAAGAATTTTTTCTCCAATAAGGTTGGTATAAGTTCTATAAGCATCATTTGATTTTATAGAGAACTCATTGTAGAGCTCTTCGTATCTCATTTTGATTTCATCGCTTACATTTACGCCTTTCTTAATGAATTTGTATAGCTTGTTTCTTTGGTTTCTTATATGTCTGAGACTTTGGTCAAGCCATGGTTCTGAAAGTTTATTTTTTTTCTTTATCTTAGGCACAAATTTTTCAATACTTGTGAAAAGGCGTTAGTAGAAAAGTGAAATAGCACTATCTATTGTTAAATTTAATAGATCGTTCCAGTTATAGGCATTCAAATCAATTTTTATACTGTCATAATCGGCATTAAGAAAGTCGAACACAATTGTGTTATTAAATGAGGTGGTAAAAGACATGTTGTTACTAGGAAATTCTACAGTTAAAGCAGTGTGGTGGAGTGTATCAGAAAATAAGTGTTCAGCCTGAGTAGTTGCAGTAATCTTTATTTCATCATACGAATTAGCAAAGACTAAATCCAACCAGTTGCCGTTCCGATTTGGGGTTGGATTAACTTGTTGTAGGTCATTGCTATAAAAGGTACTAAGTAAATTAATGTCTATCGAGCTTGAAAGGTTAACCGGAAGAAGATAATTGTCATTTTCATCGACGATAAATGAGATATTTGGACGATTGAAGTCTCCAAAAATTATAACTTTATCTTCCTCATTTAAGGTTGCGGTTAACGATTGGACTGTTTCACATAAATCGTTGTATGTTGTTTCGATAGAACAGGGGGGAATGTAGAAGACAACAATGTAAATAAAAATATTGGTCCCTGAGCGAACTTTGATGATACGGTGTTCAAAGAGTGTGTGAGAGGTTGTTGCAACAAGCTCGCTTTCTAAAGAGTTATGAGTTGCAATCATAACACCACCTCCACGGGAGAGACCTGTGTGGCCAAAGTCCCGATCATTTCGATAAACTGTCCAATTGCAGTCAAATCTCTTAATTTTTGATTATTGGTTTCAGGGAAATAATTTTGCCGCACCCCTTTTTACCGTTTAAAAAACAATAAAAATGCTTTCTTTCGCATGGTTTTGATCGTATTAGACTAAAATTTGGTTATTTAGTTTATTTTGTTACTTTCGGCAGCTATACTGAAATGGTGAATATATTTGACATTTCTTGACATTTTCGTATATGGCAGCAAGGCGATCTGTGGCAGAACAACGTCTGCCGGGGAATAAAAGTCTTATAAATAAAAAGATGTGTACATTTTGATGTAACCACTAACTGCAGAAACGGGTAGACTGATTTAAACCAAAATTTCAGGGTTCGTTGGGGATGGTTTATGTGAAGTTTGCACGAAATCGGTGTGGTTCGAAAGTGGTTTCGTTCGAAAGAGGTTCCGTTAAAAATGTTCCCATATACTCCCATACAAATCGTTCGTGTGGGTTGGTGTCCGTTAAGATCTTATGAACGGTAACATTTAAAGGCATCAAATTTACAAAATTTGCTGCTAAGGCCCATATCTCAAATAATAAATAAATAAACAATTGTCACACCCAGTATTACCGCCCACATATCAATAAAAACGCTATATTTCAGATGAATTCGGTTGTATTGGACTAAACTTTTGTAATTAAGTTCGTATGGTTACTCCTAAAAACTTAGCAAAAATGGGCGTGGTCGAACTATAACTTCGCCCAATTTTCAGAAAAGATTACAATTCTGGAGTTGTGCATGTTTTATAATGATATTCGGTGTATATGAGCATTTCCACAAAAAAGTCCTCAGCAAAAATGGGAGTGGTCGAACTATAACTTCGCCCAATTTTCAGAAACGATTACAATTCTGGAGTTGTGCATGTTTTATAATGATATTCGGTGTATACGAGCATTTCCACAAAAAAGTCCTCCGTGACCAAAAATGTAAAACTTTATATATATGTATGTCATGAAGTACTTTATATATATGAAGTGTACATTTGTATGTCACCGCTAACTACAAAACAGGTCGACCGATTTCAACCAAAATAGCATGGTCTGTAGATGGCTTACGTGAATTTTGCACGAAATCGGGTCAGTGGTTCCAGCATTTTAAAGATATGGCTTTTTTAAGATTTTTCCAAATACTCCCATACAAATATTCTGTCTCTTTGTGTGATGACTGCAGACTCAAAAACTACTGGGCCTATTGAGCTGAAATTTTGGCAGTCGATTTCTTTCAGGTAGAAGATAGTTATGAAAAAAAGCAACACCCTCTTTTGCCGCCCCCAAACCTATAGAAATGGTATATTTCGGACGTTTTGGGTCGTATAAGACTTTAATATGGTAATTTAATTTGTATGGTTACTGTCAGAAGTTGTACTAAAAGTGGTTTCCAAAAAATGTGGAAATTTAGTTTATATTGTTACTGTCGGACACTGTACTAAAAATGGGAATCCACGCCCCTTTTTACCGCCAACAAATAAATTAATATTCTTTACTGAAGACAGTTTTGGTCTTAATTGTAATAAACTAAATTTGGTAATTTAGTTTGCATATTTAATTTCAGCCTTTTTAGTAAAAATGGGCATGGTCGCACTTTAGCTGCTCCCAACTTTTTCAGAAATCATAAAAATCGACTACTGGGCCAACTAATCTAAAGTTTTGATTTAGGTTGTATGAAAACTGTCAGAAACTGTACTAAAAATTGGTTTCCACGCCCTTTTTACCGCCCACAAACCAATAAAAATGCTTTATTTCAGACGTTTTGTGTCGTTAAGACTAAAAATGGACGTGGTCGCACCATGTTTACTTTATTATCAGGAGATAAGCGTGGAGGAATCAAAGTGAGCCATGTTTAAACTAAACTAAGCTGAAGTTTTGGCAGCTATTTTGTTTTAAGTACGTGGTGGTTTATGGGGGAAAAAACGTTGCCCAACCCCTTTTAACGCCCACAAATAAACAAAAATGCTATATTTTGGACAGTTTTGATCGTTTTCTACTTAAATTTTGTAATTTAGTTCATATGGTTACATTCGGCAACTATACTTAGAATGGAGAATATATAAAATTTTTCTTTCGATTAGCATTTATATTCGTATATGGCAGTAAGGCGGTCTGTGGCAGAACAAAGTCTGCCGGCGAATACTATTTTTTATATTTTTTTTTAAAAAAAGTCCAAAATATTCTCAAAAGTTGTTTTGGTTGTAAAAACAAAACCGGTAAAAATTGTATTTTTGACTACCTTCCATATGAATTAGCATTTATTTGCAAAAATTCTCTTACTGTTTTCGTCTTCAAAACAACAAGGTACCCTCTTTGACTTTTTTGGCGGAATTTATTATTTCCAAAATGTTGTTGCTATATTTTTTACAAAATTTTTTTATAAAAAAATCAAGTCTCCAAAATAATTTTTATGTAAAAATTACCCCAATATCTCTTTCTAATCAAAAGTTATGACTTTTATGATTAAGTTAAATTATGATTTATCGAATAGCTTTGGAATTATAGGTAGCACAGATTCAGTATTCGACCACAATTTAAACATGCCGTTTCAGTGTAAACATTTGATGGGTGTTTGGAAAAGAGGGCGTGGCAGCAACGCGCCGGATTTCAGCTAGTCTAAATATATAAAAATGAATGTATGTATGTGGGTATGTGGCTATGTTATCGCTCTAAAGCCACACCCACTTTTTCAGAAATCATTAAAATTGACTACTGGGTCGATTGACTAAAAATAGACGTGGTCTCACTATGTTTACTTAGTTATCAGTAGATAAGCGTGGAGGAATAACAAGTGAGCCATGTTTAAACTAAATTAAGCTGAAGTTTTGGCAGCTTTTTGTTTTAAGTACGTGGTGGTTTATGGGGGAAAAACCCCATTTAACGCCCACAAATAAACAAAAATGCTATATTTTTGACAGTTTTGATCGTTTATACTTAAATTTGTAATTTAGTTCATATGGTTACATTCGGCAACTACACTTAGAATGGAGAATATATACAATTTTTCTTTCGATTAGCATTAAAATTCGTATATGGCAGTAAGGCGGTCTTTGGCAGAACAAAGTCTGAGGTTCCGTTAAAAATGTTTCCATATACTCCCATACAAATCGGTCGTGTGGGTTGGTGTCCGTTAAGATCTTATGAACGGTAACATCTAAAGGCATCAAATTTACGAAATTTGCTGCTAAGGCCCATATCTCAAATAATAAATAAATAAAAATTGCCACACCCTCTATTATACCGCCCACAAATCAATAAAAACGCTATATTTCAGATGAATTCGGTTGTATTGGACTAAACTTTTGTAATTAAGTTCGTATGGTTACTCCTAAAAACTTAGCAAAAATGGGCGTGGTCGAACTATTAGTTCGCCCAGTTTTCAGAAACGATTACAATTCTGGAGTTGTGCATGTTTTATAATGATATTCGGTGTATATGAGCATTTCCACAAAAAAGTCCTCCGTGACCAAAAAAGTAAAACTTATTAAAAACGTATTATTTGATGATATTATCTAAGAGAAACATTTTAATCATATTAATTTAAGCAATTTTTACATTAATTCATTTACGTAATTAATTGATAAATCTTTATGTATATAAAAATAAGTGTACATTTTTATGTCACCGCTAACTACAAAACAGGTCGACCGATTGCAACCAAAATAGCAGGGTACGTTGGATATGGTCTGTAGATGGCTTACGTGAATTTTGCACGAAAGCGGGTCAGTGGTTCCAGCATTTTAAAGATATGGCATTTTTAAGATTTTTCCATATACTCCCATACAAATATTCTGTCAAAAAATACTGGGCCTATTGAGCTGAAATTTTGGCAGTCGATTTCTTCCAGGTAGGAGATGGTTAAGAAAAAAAAGGCAACACCTCTTTTGCCGCCCCCAAACCTATAGAAATGGTATATTTCAGATGGTTTGGGTCGTATAAGGCTTTAATTTGGTAATTTAATTTATATGGTTACTGTCAGAAATTGTACTAAAAGTGGTTTCCAAAAAAAATGTGGAAATTTAGTTTGTATGAATACTGTCAGAAACTGTACTAAAAATTGGTTTCCACGCCCTTTTTACCGCCCACAAACCAATAAAAATACTTTATTTCAGACGTTTTGTGTCGTATAAGACTAAAATTTGGTAATTTAGTTAGTATGGTTATTTTCTGCCAGTGGACTAAAAATGGACTTGCTCGCACAATGTTTACTTTGTTATCAGGAGATAAGCGTGTAGGAATCAAAGTGAGCCATGGTTAAACTAAATTAAGCTGAAGTTTTGGCAGCTATTTTGTTTAAGTACGTGGTGGTTTATGGGGGAAAAACGTTGTCACAACCCCTTTTAACGCCCACAAATAAACAAAAATGCTATATTTTGGACAGTTTTTATCGTTTTATACTTAAATTTGTAACAGAGACCTGCAGCGATGAACTGCAACTGCTTTTTTACTCAGTACATACTTGGTTTTTGTATGACTTCAATATCATTAATACCATGCAACATATTCTACGCCATCGAGCTCACTTACAACATCAAGCATGTTGCATTAGCCAATTGTACCAAAGTCAAACACTGTGTGATGTGTGCTTCGACTTCAGTGGAAAGTAAAGATGTTTGCATAAAATAATTATGTGTATAAACCACAGCGCACGAACGGCAATCGTTATAATTATGCATTATTTTGAGCTACTGCCTCGAGTACCATTGCAGGTTGATTTCAACTTCGGCTAAGCAGTGATACAAAAGTAAGCTTACGAACGATGAAATCAGCGCTACACTGCATTTTTACTCAAGTGTTTGTAGATTACTTCAGTATGAATAGAGTAAATAGTTTTAGGAAGTTTAAGGGGTAACTTATTTCGAAGATGATGTCAAACTTTAAAATTTAAGATGGCGGATAGAGTTGCCACCTAGATTTTTTTCATTTTTGCGAATTCTTGTAATTTTGAAATTCTGACAACGGATTTGATTTCGAATATAATGTCACAGTTTTAAAATTTAAGATGGAGGTTAGGGCTGCTACCTAAATTTTTACCACAGTATTGCCACCTAATAATATGTATTTTTAAGAGTTTTAAACAGCATTTATCAGTGTTAAGGGGTCGCTGATTTCGAATCTTAAGTCAGAATTTTAAAATTCAAGATGGTGGATAGGGTTGCCACCTTAATTTTTTGTAGTTTTATGAATTCGGGGCTGGCAAGAAAAAAAAGGTACACCAAAAATGGGTCGCTGAATCCGAATCCATTGTCAGAATTTCAAAATTATAAAATTTTGAAATAATAGGGTTGCCACCTAATAATATGACTTTTCAAGAGTTTTAAATGTCATTTATCAGTGTTAAGGGGTCGCTGATTTTGAATCTAAAGTCAGAATTTTAAAATTCAAGATGGTGGATAGGGTTGCCACCTTAATTTTTTGTAGTTTTATGAATTCGGGGCTGGCAAGAAAAAAAAGGTATACCAAAAATGGGTCGCTGAATCCGAATCCGTTGTCAGAATTTCAAAATTATAAAATTTTGAAATAAAAGGGTTGCCACCTAATAATATGTCTTTTCAAGAGTTTTAAACGTCATTTATCAGTTTTAAACTCTTGAAAAGACATATTATTAGGTGGCGACCCTATTATTTCAAAATTTTGAACAATTGAACAAAAGTTGTAGCTTTATTAAAGATCTGCACGCATACAAAATCTTATCAAAATCAGTGATTAAAGGTGTTTTTTAGTAAAATGGCGTCTGATATAATTTCTTAAAAAACTAAATTTAATAAAGATCTTTAAAAATTTACTAAACAAATTTTATTGCTCACTCAATTAAACTTTAGAATTTATTTTAAAAAAGAAATCAGCTCAATTGAACCATTAGCTTATGAGCTACAAGCTCTCAAAAGTCACGCAAAGTAACTGCAATGTTACTGCAAATACTTTGTGTTCGGATAACAAAATAAGCGCTGGTTTTTTTATGCAGGAGTTACGCTTTATGTCTTTGTTTTGTTGCTTGTAAATGACCATACTTACCATTGCATACCAGAAGTTGAAAAGACCCTGCGCTGGTTATCAAACCAACAACTCGAACATGCATTATTGTGGTCTTACGACACGCTCATACACAGTTGGCTTCAATGTTGCAAGTATGTTCGACACAACAATCGCAGCGCTTGCGTAGTGCGGTCAGACTGTCACTGTATTTGTTGAGGGTAGATTGCAAGTAGCAAAAATGCCATCGCTTGCAGATCACTGATTTGTAATTTAGTTCATATGGTTACATTCGGCAACTACACTTAGAATGGAGGAAATATAAAATTTTTCTTTCGATTAGCATTAAAATTCGTATATGGCAGTAAGGCGGTCTGCGGCAGAACAAAGTCTGCCTGGGAATACTATTTTTTATATTTTTTTTGTTTTCGTTATCAAAACAACAAGGTACCCTCTTTGACTTTTTTGGCGGAATTTATTATTTCCAAAATGTTGCTATATTTTTTATAAAATTTTTTACAAAAAAATCAAGTCTCTAAAATAATTTATATGTAAAAATTACCCCAATATCTCTTTCCAATCAAATGTTATGATTTATCGAATAGCTTTGGAATTATAGGTAGCACAGATTCAGTATTCGATCACAATTTAAAAAACTGTAAACATTTGATGGGTGTTTGAAAAAGGGGGCGGTGCAGCAACGCGCCGGATTTCAGCTAGTCTAAATATATAAAAATGGATGTATGTATGTGGGTATGTGGCTATGTTATCGCTATAAAGCCACACCCACTTTTTCAGAAATCATTAAAATTGACTACTGGGTCGATTGAGCTAAAATTTTGGCTTAATTTGTATGGTTACTGTCACACTCTAAAAAATAAATATAAATTTACTATAATTATTATAGTAATTTTTTGTTGAAATTCAAACTGATGTGTAATTTTACTATAAATCTTATATTGATCTTTGAGTATTTACCATTAAACACTATTCTTAGCAAAATTAAGCTATAAATTTTTAATTTTGCTGCAATATCAACTACAATGCTTTATATTACTACCAAAATTGAACTAATGAAACAGATGTTGAATATTCAACATGGACAATATTTTCAACAGATATTTAGTCGACTTTACTTGTCAACGTGTACGGATCATTATATAAGAGTTATATGATTTTTAATTGAAAAAAATTTAGTGTTAACTCGATTTTTAGTAAAAGTTTTACTATGTTGTAGTATCTTATGTTGTACAAAACAACAAAATGGGTAAATGTGGGCAATATGCTAATAATTAAATAAAAATCTATAAAAAATATCTGTGTTTCATTTGTTTTTTTCTTTCGGGTACTAATCGGCAGGAATTTCTTTATGCAAGTGTGTATGTCTCATTTTGGTGTTTGTAGTGTTAATTTAATGAAGAATAAGCAGTAAATATAAGTCAAATTTATTTCTGCACGTGTCGTCAAGAGTGTAAAGTTTTAAGATATATTAAATTATGTTTTAAACTAAGAATGTCAAAACTAAGAATGTTGCCTTAATATTAGAATATTAGATTACATCAATTGTAGTAAAAACAAATTCTAGTTGTTGAATTTTGCTAACATGAGAGTAGTAATATTGTTATGGTACTACACAGATGATAACAATTGATGTTTAATTTTACTACAATATCAATATTTTTTCATTTATATTGCTACATATTTAACTCAAACATAAACACGTTTTGTTGAATTTCACTACAAGTCAATAGTAAAAAATATGTTTAATTAAATAAGGGTGTGTAAATTTACTACAGAAACAGCCGCAAAACTGTTGCCTACAAGAGTTGTAGTAAAATTCAACAAAAACTTATTAGAGTGCAGCAGCTGTACTAAAAATTGGATATTGGAAAGGTTAGATATTAAAGCTTCAAAAGAAGCAGTTTCCGTTATAAATGCTTCAGGTGCAATATTTGAATTCAGTTGATTAGTTTTATGATCTATGAAATTATTACATGAATTAAATTGTGAGCTTTAGATCAAGTAAGTTTTTA
The DNA here is from genome assembly GCA_963920525.1 of Dichetophora obliterata. NCBI lineage: Eukaryota > Metazoa > Arthropoda > Insecta > Diptera > Sciomyzidae > Dichetophora > Dichetophora obliterata. Next base: position 133,522,896 of record OY986436.1, read on the forward strand.
AAGAAGGCAACAACAACAATAACAACTCTGTATAGAGTCAATCACTTAGCTGACTAGACAGTCTGTTTCGGAAATCGCTACATTTTCCTCTTCAGTAGTCTTTGAGTGGTTAAGCTGTGATCAACTCACTGTTTAAACGAGTTTATGAGTGCGCAGATTTTGGAATTCAATCTTTTTGAATTGTGTGGCTGCTAATCATATGACATTTCAAAGCAGTAGGCTATTTATAGATCACCTCCATCAACTCTATCAAAGTTGCCATCTGTTCTAGTTGCTTCTTTATTTATTTCAATATTCATTGGTGTTCGATATTTTGTCGAAACGCATTATAGAAATGAAACGAGTTTTTTTGCTTCGGCAGAAGCTAGTGTTCTAACTGAAAGGTGCCCATCTTGATAGAGTTGATGGCGGTGAACTATAAATAGCCTACTGCTTTGAAATGTCATATGATTAGCAGCCATACAATTGAAAAATAGTGAATTCCAAAATCTGCGCACTCATATACTAGTTTAAACAGTGAGTCGATCACAGCTTAATCACTCAAAGACTACTGAAGAGGAAAATGTAGCGATTTCCGAAACAGACTGTCTAGTCAGCTAAGTGATTGACTCTATACAGAGTTGTTGTTGTTTTTGCCTTCTTTAAGAACTTACTTGATCTAAAGCTCACAATTTAATTCATGTATTTGTAATTCAGTAATAGATACACAAATTCAAAATATACATGTATGAAATGTGAATAAAAATTATATCTTATGGAATTAAAACAAATAGAAGAATCTATCAATATACATAAAAATGGATGTATGTATGTGGGTATGTGGCTATATCACGTTTAAACTCCAGAACCTCTGAACTGATCTTTATGAAATTTTCAGAGAAACTGAAGCCACATCTTGAGAGTGTTCCTGTGAGGTTTGGTAACGATTGGGCTAGGGGGCGTGGTACTTCCCATACAAGCAAAATTTGCGCTATCGATCACAAACAAAAAAAGGATATATATATAACGGTTTCGATTGTAAAAAACTAAGATGTAGCAATTTTGTTCAGAGGGCTACTGTCGGTAACTGTACAAAAATGGGCGTGGTCGCAACATATATACGCCCACTTTTTTGAAATCATGGCAATTCCGGAGTTCAACACATTTTTATAGTTAAACTTGCTGCGTAGGTTCTCCAAGAGGCGGTCACTATATATTGGGGGTTGGAATTAATTTTAAAGGTTTTTTTTCGGTTTTTGAGCATTTATTTAGAAACAACGGTACAATGTATATTATTCAAAGTATTGTCCATCGTTAGCTACAACATTTTCCCATATTTCTGGCAGCATATGGATTCCGCGCCGGAAGAACGATTCGTCTTTTGAGGCAATCCGCGAATCGACCCATTTTTTGGTATCCTCGTAAGAAGTGAAGCGCTGCTCAGCCAAGCCATGCGTCATCGATCTGAATAGGTGGTAGTCGGAAGGGGCTATGTCTGGGCTATAAGGCGGGTGGGGTAGCACATCCCAATTCAGCGCCTCCAACGTTTCCTTGACGGTTTTTGCAACATGTGGCCGTGCGTTGTCATGTTGAAAAACCACTTTGTCGTGTCTTTTGGCATATTCCGGCCGTTTAACCTTTAATGCTCGGCTCAATTGCATCAATTGTTGTTGGTAGCGTTCCCCAGTGATGGTTTCGTTAGGTTTTAGCAGCTCATAGTACACGACACCCTTCTGATCCCACCAAATACACAGCATAAGCTTGGCGCCATGAATATTCGGCTTGGCCCTCGATGTTGATGCATGGCCGGGTGGTCCCCACGAATTTTTTCGCTTAGGATTATCGTAATGGATCCACTTTTCATCGCCAGTGACAATACAATGCAAAAAACTCTTCCTTTTATGCCGTTGAAGCAGTTGTTCGCACATGCAAAATCGCCGTTCAACGTCTCTCGGCTTCAACTGGTACGGCACCCAATTTCCTTGCTTTTGAATCATTCCCATGGCCTTCAAGCGTTTGCCGACCGTTGATAAGTCGACTCCCAATGATTCTGACAATTCTTGAAGGGTTTGACACGGGTCTTCATCGAGCAAAGCCTCCAATTCCTCATCTTCAAACTTTTTCGGCTGGCCCGGACGCTCTTTGTCTTCCGTATCAAAATCACCACTTTTATACCGACGGAACCAGTACTCACAAGTAGAAATCGATGGAGCATAGTCCCCGTAAGCCTCAGTAAGCGTGCGTTGTGCTTCAACCGCTTTTTTCTTCAAATGGAAGCACAAAAGTAAACCTTCCCGCAAATTGCGTTTTGTTGGAACGAAAGTCGACATGTTCACAGAGAAAAAAATATATGTTGTTTACACTTCAATGGAATGACACATACTAAAAAATGAAGCTTAGACAATGTGCTTTGAAATGAATAGAGTCACAGGTGTGCCCGATGCGATCTATTGATAGTTACGCCATCTCTTAGAAAACCTTTAAAACTAATTCCAACCCCCAATAAAAATGTTATCACGCCCACTTTTACCGCCCACAAATCAATATATCTATATATATATAAATAGATGTATGTATGTGGGTATGTGGCTATATCACGTATAGACTCCAAAACCGCTGAACCGATCTTTGTGAAATTTTCAGAGAAACTGAAGCCACATCTTGAGTGTTGCTGTGAGGTTTGGTAACGATTAGACGAGGGGGCGTGGTACAAGCAAAATTTGCGCTATCGACCACAAACCAAAAAAGGATATAAATTAAATTAAACAAAGTTTAGTTTAGTTTAGTTTAGACAAATAGTCCAATATTTGTATCTCGCATGATACAAGCCAAGATAGTTGCGCTCTGAAAGCATAAAATAAAATAATTTTAAGAAAAACAAATTCAATTTCGTATGTTGCTCTTGTGAACAATTTTTCCGCTTTCTGTTACTATAGTAGTGTCTCTGTCCTCTTTAACTATTTCCTTTTTTAATTTTTTTGAAAGTTTTGAACCAAGTCTTTTATTCTGTTTTACAAATATTTCCTGTCCTACTAAGTAATTTTTAATTTGGTGTCTCTTTTTATTATGTCTTGCGAGGTCAGTCTGTTGTTTTTCCTGAAGTTTTTGTAAATTATTTCTTTTTGTTTTCTCGTAGTCCGAAAGTAACTGTGCGTCCGTAATATAGGTCTGCTGGTTTTTTCCCGGTTGTGGAATGAATTGTGTGGTTGTATTCGTTGACCGCTCTTTCGAGCAGTCCCTCGAAATTCCTACTTGTACCATCACATTTCAAACACCTCATAATTTTGGTTAGAGTTGAATGGAAGCGTTCGACTTGGCCGTTCGCTTCACTTCTGTAGGGTGGTGTAGTGTACACGTCTATTTTGAGCTCGTTTTTCATCATAAATAGGATTGAAGCAGAGTTAAAAGATGCTTCATTATCCATAACTATTGACTTTGGAACACCAAAGAAGAAAATTAAGTCTCTAAGGGGTCTTCTAACGTTTTCTATTGATTTTCAGTCAAGTATTTTCGTATGTGCGTACTTTGTAAATTTGTCAAGAGCAGTGAGAATCAGTTTACCTTCCGTATTATAGATGTCGATGTGGATTATCTGTCCTGGATAAGTTGGTAATGGTGTTTCGTTAAGCAAAGGTTGATTTGGATGACGTTCGTATTGATTTTCTTTACAAAAAGAACATAATTTCAGGATTCGATCGATTTTGTTAGTCATGCCTGGGAAATAATATTTTTCTATTATCTGCATTCGGTTTTATTGTTTATTTCTATGTGCCCTATTGTGTGTTTCTATAATAATATTTTCTTGATCTTGTTCGCTATTAATATCCTGTACTTCTGCTTGAGTGAATCTAATTTTATAATTTTTAAAGTGTAGAGGAACGATTTCTTGAATAATACCCATTACGTTTTCTAGTGTTTTTATTCCGTTTATTACTGAAGGGTTGAGGTATCGTTTCAGGAGAGATATAAGTTTGCTAGGTGTATAAGAAGTTTCTGATATGATATGTCTATGGTAGCCTGGAAAAATTATTTTAAATTGATAAGAAGAGTTGTCATCGCAATTTAAAAATAATTGATTTTTAAAAACGTTTATTGGAGCTTCAACACATGGAACTAAATTTTCAGGAGAACTACCGGCGCTATGAACTGAGTGTCAATGAATTTATTTCGTTTTTTGGTGGGCGAGACAGAGAATCTGCAACTACATTGCTAGTACCTGGCTTATAGAGTAATTCGTAATTATACTCTTCTAAGATAGCTTTCCAGCGTTTCATCTTAGAATTTGCGTTTTTGGTACTGAGAGCATAGGTGAGAGGTTGGTGGTCGGTGTAAATCTTGAATTTTCTTGAACCATAGAGAAAACTGCGTAGCGATGTAAATGCCCATATAATGGCAAGCATTTCTTTCTCGTTGGTTGCATATGATTCCTCAGTTTGAGAAAGGCTTCTTGATAAAAATGTAATTGGCTTAGAGTCCTGCGAAAGAACTGCTCCTAATGCTTGATTGGAAGCATCTGTTGTGAGTTTGAATGGTTTTTGAAAATCAGGATATGAAAGCATAACTTCTTGTGACACTAAACAGCTTTTAGCTTTTTGCCATGCTTCTATTGCTTGTTTGTTCATAACTATTGAGGTATTTTTTGATTGGTTTTTGGACAAACGTCCATTCTGTCCTCTTAAGAGTGAGGTTAAAGGTTTAACTAAACTGGCATAGTCTTTGATGAATCTTCTATAATAACCTGTCATACCTAAGAACGATCTTAAATCTTTTAAGGTTTTTGGTTGAAGGAGTTCTACGATTGCTTGCACCTTTTTTGGGTTAGTTCTTAATCCGTCTTTTGAAACAACAAAACCTAAAAACTCGACTTCTTTTTTAAGGAATTCGCATTTATCTATTTGTACCTTAAAGTTGGCATTTTCTAAAGTTTTAAATACAATTTGGAGGTTTGAAAAATGTTCTTCCTCAGACTTTCCAAATGTTATGATGTCGTCTATGTAGACATGGCAGCGAACGCCAATATGCTGTCGCAAAACATCATCAAGAGCCCGTTGGAAAATAGAGGGGGCATTTTTTAATCCGAAAGGGAGTCTTTTGAATTCATATTTTCCATTATTAATGGAAAATGCGGTTTTTTCCTTGTCTGATTCTTTGAGTGCTATTTGGTGAAAACCACTCTTTAAATCGATTATTGTAAAGTATAAATTTTTTCCGAGGTTGTATAGAACTTCATTGATTTCAGGTATTGGGTACCTGTCTGCTATTGTAACGGAGTTAAGTTTGCGGTAGTCACAATTCGGAAGACATTCGGAATTTCTTTTCGCCGGATGCGTCTGATTTTTTTGGCACGATCCAAACTGGTGCGTTATATGGCGATTTCGATGGTCTTATTATACCGTCTGCAAGGAGTTCTTCGACTTGCTTTTCTACTTCCTGCTTTAATGCCCTTGGGTAAGGGTAAGACTTAGAATAGATTGGAGTTTCATTTGGGTTTCATTCATAAATGTTAATTTTTTATCTGGATCAGAAAATAAATTTGGGCATTTTCGTATTATATGAATTAGTTTCATTTCTTGTTCAGGTAATAGATGTGGTGTGCGTAATTCGATACTATTGATGTCTTGTGTGATTTGTTGTTTGAGAGGAATTTTGATATTTGACAGGATTGTCATATAACTTTTGTCTGTATGAATGACTGATCTAAGTTCCTTTAAAGTATCGTTGCCTATGATACCGTGAAAAGTTTTTAATGAAGGTAAAATGAAAAATTTAAGTTTTTCGGTTTCTGGGCCGAAAATGTTGACGAAGGTGTGATGGGTGATCGGAATATTTCCAGCAACTGAATTTACGAAAAATGGTTTTTTATTGAGGATTGGATTTCTTATTCGTGTGGATTGGATATAGTTCTTGTTAGAACCTGTGTCTATTAGAAATTTAAGAGTATCTCCACTCCTAGCCAAAATTCGAAATATGGGAGCGAAGAAGTTTCTAGTCTAAAAAATAAATTTTATCAATTTCATCTACTTCTTCAGACTGGGGCTCAAAAATTTGGTTGCTGTCATATTCGTCTTGATGATTATCTGCATGGTCTGAGTAAATTTGGTTTGGATCTGGATTTGATCCTTGTGAATTTATTTCGGTTTCTTTTGGAATATCTACATTTATGTAAAAAATTTCTTTGTATTTTATTTGGGTTATGTGCTTGCTGAGTAGCTGGACGTTTCTGTGGAAAATTATTTTGTTGGAAATTCGGTCTGTTTTGATAATTTATGTGTCGAGATTGTATCGACGGATCTATTTCTATCGGTACTGGAGGTTTGGGTGGAAATTGTGGTCTGTTATTGAATCCTGGAGGATTCCATTGACCAAATTGGGGTTTTTGTGGAACAAATGAGCTGTTATTCTTAAAATGTTGATTGATTGAAATCTGTATGGATTATTTGAATGATTCTGATAGTTATATTGAGGTCGGTATGAATTATGACTATATTTAAATTGAGGTGATTGCGTCAATTCTGGATAAAAATTTCTTTGAACTGGTTCATGGTGATAAATTGGTCGAGGTGGAAGTCTAGGAAGTGGTAGTCTAGGAGGTGGTATGGGGTTATTGATTCTCTTGTAATTGCTCTGAGCATGATGCATTCTGAACATCATGTTATCTAGTTTCAAACACATGTTAAGTGCTTGTGGTAGTGCTGTTGGTTCGCGTATGCTTAACAGTCGAGGAAGGTCACCGTTCAAACCTCTGATGAATGTGTCCAGAGCTTTGTCTCTATACGAGTTCGTCATGGCGTTAATGGCGTCGTTACTTATATCTAGGCAAGCTATCTTGTCAAGTATAAGTGATAGGTTTTGGTATATTTTTTGGTAAAATTCAGTTATAGTATTTTGTCTTTGAGTCAAAGACATCATCTGGTACTCTAATGTACCAATATCTCTTTTATCCGAATAATGCATCATAAGGCATTTTCGGATTTTTTTCCAGTCCAGTGACGTTCTATACGATTCTAAAGCTGCATCAGCTTCACCCACGATTTTATGGCGAATCATATGTAGAATTGTAAAATACTTAGACGTCCCTTTAGTTTGTTCGAACATGTTTAGAATTCTTTCGACCGTCTTTTTCCATGAATTGAATTCACCTGGTCTACCGGAAAATTCCCTAAGGCATTTAACTACGTCGGGAACTCTATCTAAATCACTTGCATTACCAGAAAAGCTGGCTGGTTCGTCGTAGTCCTCGTTCTCTAAAAATGGATTATTTAGACTTGCTATTGTTCTTGTCACTAAGTTTGTTATTTGTTTGGTTAATTCGGGACTAAGTGTGGCTGATGGTGGATTTTGTGGTGTGTTAGGAGTAGGGTTTCGCTGTAAGCTCAGATTATTGAGGCGGGCAGCGAGAGTTTCTGGATCTGTCATTTTTTCCTTTCTTTTTTAAATAATTTGAATTAAAATTTAGTTGCTCAAAAATTTTTTGGAACAATTTTTTTACTTGTAAGAAAGAATTATTAAAATATTTGTTTATAAAAGATTTTCTCAATTAACTAATTTTGTCATAGGTTTAAATAAATTTTTCTTCAAAATTTTTTATTATTAAATTATTTTTCTTTTAATAAGAAAAACATTTTTTAAATTTCTTTAAAGTTTATAACATTAATTTCTTAATATTTTTTTAGAATTTTCTTTTAATATTGATATTTATATCTTAAAATCTTTTCTTAGTAAATTTTCGTTTTTAATTTTTCCAATGATTATTTATCACTTTAATTAATCACGTTTTAATAACTTTAATTTTGTTTCAACTTAGATTTCTCTTGGAATTCGCTTAAAATTATTATGTTTTTTCACTTCTCTTTTCTTAGAAAATATTTTATGATTCTTTTAAATTATGAAATTCTTAAAAACTTACATCAAAAATCTTAAAATTAGACTTATCATATTATCCAGTGGTGCGTCTTTCCTTGAAGAATGGTCAGGCGGCTGTTTTATTTTAAAAACTCCTTTTCCGACGATGTCTTTTCAGGGGCCTCGTTCCTGCTACTTAGTTCAGGTTTTTTCCTGCACAATGTAATTCGAAGTTTTCCAGTTGTGGTTTTTTTTTTCCTTTTTACCCGTTAAGTTTTTGCGATACTTTTTATTTTTCTCACTTTTAATTTACGTTAGGTTCTTTGTGATACTTTTTGATTTTCTCACTTTTATTATTTTTAAACCATAAAGTACTTTGTGATATTTTTAAATTTTCTCACTTTTAATTTCAACTTTCGAAAACTCACGAATACTAACACTGGTCCCTGCTCGGGCGCCAATTAAATTAAACAAAGTTTAATTTGCTTAAAAAAAATATTTTTCCGCTATTGCGGTCTTTATTGTATGATTTCAAAACTAGAACTAACTTAACAGAATTTAAAATATCTTAATATTAACTTAAGCTGCGCTGCTGCCTTTGTGTTTTGTTGTTGCTTCTATTGTCGTTCTGTAGTTGATGTATTCGTTCTAATAAAACTTGCTGACACGTTGGTTCCCATGGATTGGCGAACTGCAGCGGATGCACGTGCATTTGTAGACATGGTGTCAGCATTTTACTTGCTTGTTCTTGTTGTGGTTGAAAATAAATCTTTGTTACGTTAACTTATATACATATATGACGGTTTCGATCGTAAAAAACTAAGATGTAGTAATTTTGTTCAGATGGTTACTGTCGGTAACTGTACAATAAATGGGCGTGGTCGCAATATATATACGCCCGCTTTTTACATCATGGCAAATCCGGAGTTCAATACATTTTTATAGTTAAACTTGCTGTGTAGGTTCTCCAAGAGGCGGTCATTATATAAAAATGTTATCACGCCCACTTTTACAGCCCACAAATCAATATCTATATCAATAAATCAATATACATAAACAACAAAACGATGTGTGTCTGTGTGTGTGATTCCTATAGCCTCCAAAACTACTGAACCGATTGACCTGAAATTTTGTCAGTCGATTTGTTTCAGGTACGAGAAAGTTGAGAAAAAATTGCCACAACCCCATTTTACCGCCCTCAAATCAATAAAAATGTTATATTTCAGTCGGTTTAGTTTATACGGTTACTGTCGAACACTATACTAAAAATGTGTTTCCACGCCTCTTTTTCCGCCCACAAATCAATGAAAATGCTTTATTTAATACGATTTTGGTAGTATAAGACTTAAATATGGTAGTTTGGTTTGTGTGGTTACTGCCAGAAACTGTATGAAAAATTGGTTTCCACGCCCCCCTTTTACCACCCACAAACCAATGAAAATGTTTTATTTCATCAGTTTGGGTCGTAATAGACAAACATTTTGTAATTTAGTTCATATGGTTACTCTCGGCAAGTGCACTAAAAATGGGCCTGTCCCACTTTAGTTTAACTCACTTTTCGGGGGGTCAGCTTGGAATGAGCAAAGTGCGCCAGGCTTAAGCTAAATTGAGCTGAAATTTTGGAAGTCGATTTGTTTCAATTACGAGATGGTTTAATTGAAATAATTTTGCCGCACCCCTTTTTACCGCTTACAAAACAACAAAAATGCTTTCTTTCGCATGGTTTTGATCGTATTAGACTAAAATTTGGTTATTTAGTTTATATGGTTACTTTCGGCAGCTATACTGAAAATGATGAATATATTTGTCATTTCTTGACATTTACTTATATGTCAGCAAGGCGATCTATGGCAGACCAACGACTGCCGGGGAATAAAAGTCTTATAAATAAAAAGATGTGTACATTTTGATGTAACCACTAACTGCAGAAACGGGTGAACTGATTTAAACCAAAATTTCAGGGTTCGTTGGGGATAGTCTGTAAATGGTTTATGTAAAGTTTGCACGAAATCGGTGTGGTTCGAAAGTGGTTCCGTTCGAAAGAGGTTCCGTTAAAAATGTTCCCATATACTCCCATACAAATCGTTCGTGTGGGTTGGTGTCCGTTAAGATCTCATGAACGGTAACATCTAATGGCATCAAATTTACAACAGTTGTGCATGCTTTATAATGATATTCGGTGTATATGAGCATTTCCACAAAAAATTCTGCCGTGACCAAAAAAGTAAAACTTATTAAAAACGCATTATTTGATGATATTATCTAAAAGAAACATTTTAATCATATTCATTTAGCACTCAACGGTCCCCTGTATTCGCACGCATACAATTTTGATCTTAAACCTTGAATAAAATAAAAACGGTTTAGTGGAATGACCTTGTATTTTGCAAAGTAGAATTATTTTGCCTGAACAACCAAAAAAACCCGTTTTTGAATTTGTATACTTACTGTATTTGCCTGTACAGTTATAGTTACGAATTGGTCCTTGTGTATGTGCGCGCATACACCTAAGTAGGTACCTGGAATTGCCGCTTAGTTTTGTGTGTGGATTTATAGCACGCTCTTATTTTTTAGTTTTATAAAATTCAGTTTGTTCTGGAACACACATAAGTGAAGTTTGTTTGCGCATTTATTTGAATTTTGGTTGTGTTTCGAAGTATTTGATAAAAAATGGATAGAGTTTTACGTGAAAGAAGGCAGCGAGATGAACTAGAAATGGATTTTGATTTAGAAAATTCAAAAACCCGTTTTTGAATTTGTATACTTACTGTATTTGCCTGTACAGTTATACTTACGAATTGGTCCCTGTGTATGTGCGCGCATATACCTAAGCAGGTACCTGGAATTGCCGCTTATTTTTGTGTGTGGATTTATAGCACGCTCTTATTTTTTTGTTTTATGAAATTCAGTTTGTTCTGGAACACACATAAGTGAAGTTTGTTTGCGCATTTATTTGAATTTTGGTTGTGTTTCGAAGTATTTGATAAAAAATGGATAGAGTTTTACGTGAAAGAAGGCAGCGAGATGAACTAGAAATGGATTTTGATTTAAAAAGCAAAGCAGGCGAATCTCCGTGAAATAGTGACGATGATTTTGCATTATCAGACGAAAAAATGCATTTCGACGTGCAGAAAATTATTCTTCAGGTAAAAACCTAGCCTCTTTGTTATGGGTTCATGTTCATTATATGTTTCATTTTTGTTATAATTCAGTTCCAAAAGCATTAGCAGCTGCTACTATAGTTGATGTTTCGTCAGCATTTCACATGTTCCTTGAACCGGTTGAGAATATTATTTTGAACATGACGAATTTATATGGTGTGCGAAAGTACAAAGACGATTGGGGAAAACATTGATTTGGACACTCTGCACGCATACTTTGGATTGTTGCTGCTTTCTGGTGTGTATCGGTCATAGCAACAATGTCTTTGAAAATGTTCAAGCGCATCCATGGTTGCATTCGATTTGATGACCGCGAACAACATATGGCCAACACTGCATCTACAAGTATAAACCGTTTTCTGTACGTGACAAATTGGCACCGATTCGAAATGTATACGATAAATGGAATCATAATTTGAATGTTGTATACACACCAGGAAAAAACATTACCGTAGATGAACAGTTAGTTCCGTATAGTGGGCGATGTCCGTTTCGTCAGTATATTCCATCCAAGCCGGCGAAATACGGCATCAAAATGTGGGTGCTATGCGACTCAAAAAGCTGGTATGCACACAACACACAAATTTATGTTGGTCGGAATCGTAATGTCACTCCTGAACGTAATCTCGGACGGCGTGTTGTTTTGGATTTGGTGGAAAGACTTTCTGACGGAAATGTAACGTGTGACAACTTTTTTACTTCGTATGAATTGGCAGAAGATTTACATAAGAATCTCATGACTATTTTGGGAACAATAAGGAAAAATAGGACTGAAATTCCTTCAGTTCTACTCGACATGCGTCAAAAGCCAATTTATCATACTGAAGTTGTATATGAACATAAATTGCAAGCAGTTATGTTGTCATATGTTCCTCGTCGGTACCGATTTGTGACATTGCTCAGTACATACCACAATGTTGTCAGCATAAATGAGAATAGTGAAAAGAAGAAACCTAACATAATTGAAGACTACAACAAAACCAAGAGTGGAGTTGATACTATGGATCAAATGGTGGCTACATACACATGCAAACGAAAAGTCAATCGGTGGCCAATGGTAGTATTTTGTAACATGCTTGATGTTAGTGCGTTGAATGCATACGTGACGTTCATTGCATTGTTCCCGAATTGAAAAATTCTAAAACGAACCATAACGTCGTCGTCGCCTTTTTATCGAGGAGCTTGGATTAAATCTCGTTGAAAAATAGATCACTAAACGTAAAAAACAACCTCAAAGTAATGATGCTTCCAGTGTTATTTAAAGAATTCGGGAGATTCGCCATTTACCAAGTACATCAAAACGAGGCCGATGCTACATCTGCACATATAAAAATAAAAAAAAATCTTTCTGCTACACGCTGTGAAAAGTGTAGAAATTTCATTTGTGCTGAACATAATTTCAATTTATGCGAAAAATGTACAAATAATTGACAAAAGTTAAAAATTAAATTTTTTTCTAATATATGTAATATTCTAATTAATTTCATTCTAAATCTACCTTTATGAAGTTCAAATGTATTAATATGATAGTAAACAATGTAATAAACATAAAAAATCACAAAACATAAATGGTTCTTAATTTTTTTAGCTTTTTTACAATTAAAAATATATGTGTATGCGCGCGCATACAATGGGGCCGAATAGATGTATTTCTCGAGGGACCGATGAGGGTTAAGCAATTTATACATAATAAATTTACGTAATTAATTGATTAATCTATATACATATAAAAAGAAGTGTACATTTTTATGTTACCGCTAACTACAAAACAGGTCGACTGATTTCAACCAAAATAGCAGGGTACGTTGGGTATGGTCTGTAGATGGCTTACGTGAATTTTGCAAGAAATTGGGTCAGTGTTTCCAGCATTTTAAAGATATGGCATTTTTAAGATTTTTCCATATACTCCCATACAAATATTCTGTCTCTTTGTGTGATGCCTCCAGACTCAAAAACTACTGGGCCTATTGAGCTGAAATTTTGGCAGTCGATTTCTTTCAGGTAGGAGATGGTTAAGAAAAAAATGGCAACACCCTCTTTTGCCACCCCAAACCTATAAAAATTGTATATTTCAGACGGTTTGGGTCGTATAAGACTTTAATTTGGTAATTTAATTTGTATGGTTACTGTCAGAAATTGTACTAAAAGTGGTTTCCAAAAAAAGGTGGAAATTTAGTTTATATGGTTACTGTCGGACACTGTACTAAAAATGGGCATCCACGCCCCTTTTTACCGCCCACAAATAAATTAATATTCTTTACTTAAGACGGTTTTGGTCTTAATTGTAATAAACTAAATTTTGTAATTTAGTTTGTATAGTTAATTTCGGTATTTTTTTGTAAAAATGGGCATGGGCTGCTCCCAACTTTTTCAGAAATCGTAAAAATTGACTACTGGGTCAATTAATCTAAAGTTTTGATTTAGGTTGTATGAACACTGTCAGAAACTGTACTAAAAATTGGTTTCCACGCCCTTTTTACCGCCCGCAAACCAATAAAAATGCTTTAATTCAGACGTTTTTTGTCGTATAAAACTAAAATTTGGTAATTTAGTTTGTATGGCTATTTTCTGCCAGTGGAATAAAAATGGACGTGGTCGCACTATGTTTACTTTGTTATCAGTAGATAAGCGTGGAGGAATCAACGTGAGCCATGTTTAAACTAAATTAAGCTGAAGTTTTGGGAGCTATTTTGTTCTAAGTACGTGGTGGTTTATGGGGAAAAAACGTTGTCACAACGCCTTTTAACGCCCACAAATAAACAAAAATGCTATATTTTGGACAGTTTTGATCGTTTTATACTTAAATTTATAATTTAGTTCATATGGTTACATTCGGCAACTATGCTTAGAATGGAGAATATATACAATTTTTCTTTCGATTAGCATTAAAATTCGTATATGGCAGTAAGGCGGTCTTTGGCAGATCAAAGTCTGCCGGGGAATACTATTTTTTATATGTTTTTCAAAAAAGGTTCAAAATATTCTCAAAAGTTGTTTTTGTTGTAAAAATAAAACCGGTAAAAATTGCATTTTTGACTACCTTCCATACGAATTAGCATTTATTTGCAAAAATTCTTCTTATTGTTTTCGTCATCAAAACAACAAGGTACCCTCTTTGACTTTTTTGGCGGAATTTATTATTTCCAAAATGTTGTTGCTATATTTTTTACAAAATTTTTTTACAAAAAAATCAAGTCTCCAAAATAATTTATATGAAAAAATTACCCCAATATCTCTTTCCAATCAAAAGTTATGACATTTCCAGCAGACAGCAAGTGGCTACTCTCACTTGGAAGAAAATTTACTCTTCCCATCACAAAAAACAACTTTTCGGCCATACATGTGATTGCTGACCTGGAGCAACACATTCAAAGAATAGAGGATGAAAGGGAAAAAAGCGTTGCCAGATCCACCGTAGCCAATAAGATTGTATTATTTAAGAATAGGATTAAATATACGCCAAAGGAAAAATTCATACTGAGGACATACGAACAAACTAAAAAATTCATCAAACTTCATGAGGATGAAATAGTAATAACACAGGCGGACAAAGGTAACAAAACAGTAGTAATGTACAAAGACGAATACATGCAAAAAATGAACAAACTGTTATTAGACAAAAATACATACAAAACAATAAGAATCGACCCAACAAATAAATTACAAAAGAAGAACCACACTATAGTAAATTACCTACACAAACAAAACTACGTCGACACATACCAAAAATTTCGACTAATGACTCCGTCTGCAACTGCACCTCGACTTTACGGACTACCAAAAATACATAAAACCGACGTTCCTCTAAGACCTATATCTTCATCGGTTAATGTCCCTTGTTACAAACTGTCAAAACACATTGGACAAATTTTAAAACACTTAATATCTGACGAATACAACATAAAAAACGCAGTTCAACTAAAAGAAAAACTAAAAGACTTCACACTGACAGAAGAAGACGCAATTGTTTCATTTGACGTTGTATCTCTTTTCACTAACATTCCAACAAACTTAGCTATAAGAAATATAATGAATCAATGGGACGTAATTAAAACTTTGACCAATATTCCACGACAGCAATTTCTAAATATTCTAGAATTCTGCTTGAAGGACAATAACTACTTTATAATTGACAATGTGGTGTACCATCAAATATATGGTATGCCTATGGGCAATCCACTATCTCCGACAATAGCAGACATAATTCTGGACAACTTACTTGACGACGCTATTAAAATTCTTAAAAACAATGGTATAAATATTGCATTCATATGCAAATATGTTGACGATATTTTAGCCATAATAAAGAAAAAAGACTTAGACATAATTCATAAAACACTTAATAGTTACCATAAAAACATACAATTCACAATTGAAATGAAACAAAACCAAACAATACCATACTTAGACGTCAAACTACATAGACTAAATAGCCAAATAATTTTTGACTGGTTTTCTAAAACAACATGCTCTGGTAGACTAATAAATTTTCACTCTACGCAACCAATGCAACAAAAAATCAACACAGCGACTAACTTAATAAATAAAATATTTACTTTAGCTGACATGCAATTTCTGGACAAAAACATAAAAAAGATAAAAACAATACTAAAACACAACAACTTCCCAACACACCTCACTAATTCCTTAATAAATAAGAGGTTTTTACATATGAGACAAAACACCCAAACAACAGATAAAAGTCAACAATCTGGCAACTCCCAAACAGAAACCAAAAAATACTTAGGTGTCACATATATACCAAAACTAACTAATAACCAACACATACGAAAAATAATGAGAGCGGACAACACATCGTTTGCATACAGATCAAACGCCACTTTGAACCAAATATTCACAAAAACAAAAACGAAAATTAAAAACGAAGACAAAAACAACGTTGTATACGAACTACGATGCAAAGGCACAGAACACGAAAGCTGCGACAAAATTTATGTAGGGACAACAAAAAGAGCACTTAGAATAAGAATGACAGAACATAAGCTGGACATAAAAAACAAAAAAACAACAACAGCGCTATCACAACACATATCGACGACAGGCCACACAGCTGACTTTGAAGAGGTGAAAATCTTAGACGTTGAAAATAAAACAAATGAAAGAATGACATTGGAAAGTTACGAATTCAACAAAAAGGGGAAATAGCAATAAACTATAAAGAAGACACGGACAACATAAACAACAATTATGCAGTAGCAATTGACGAATAGGCTATGAAAGCTAGTTTAGTAAATAATTGTTAAAATAAGTAATTTGTTTGTTGAAAAGTTAATGAAATGTAACGTTTTGTGTTTGTAATTTCAAAATTTTAAAGTCAAGTTTAATGTAAAATAGGTTTTTATTCTTTTTTATTAATTATCTAAAAAATTGTTATACATTTACTGTGTTTTTAGAAAAAATAAACAAATACTCCCCTGAAGATGTCGCCAAACAAGTGACGAAACGTCGGGAAAAAATTAAATTTTTATATTTTTTATATTAAAAATTGCAATTAAAAATTACTGGCCAAAAACCTCTACATAACTAAACAAAAGTTATGACTTTTATGATTAAGTTACATTATGATTTATCGAATAGCTTTGGAATTATAGGTAGCACAGATTCAGTATTCGACCACATTTTAAGCATGCCGTTTCACTGTAAACATTTGATGGGTGTTTGGAAACGGGAGCGTGGCAGCAACTCGTCGGGTTTCAGCTAGTTTCAAATAAAACATTAAAAAATTTAAATAAAAAATTAAAACACTCTTACTTAACTTAACTTTTATTTAACACTTTTACCTCTTATTTTCTTGTTTTTTAACTTGCGAAAAACAAACGCAAAAATAAAAAAGAAAACGTTATTTCATGAAAATGAACACTCGACAGTATTTACTTGCACCAAATGGTGCAACAGTTTTAACAACTTCTTGTTTCAGTGTAAAGCTGTGCACTCGGAAAGCTTTCTTTGTGGTGGTTTGAATCCTGCGTTGATGACCGCTGTTTAGGGATATGGCAGTTTAGACATGAAAACTACGAAAACAAAATCATTAAATTTAAAGTCAAAGAATTTGGAAATAAAAACGAACTGGTCTTTTCAGTCCTTAAAAGGATTATTAAAAGGATGATCAATTGTTGTGTGCTTGTTATTAATTGTTGTGTGCGTGTTTGTGTACAACTTATTTAGAACTGTCATGTTATAACACTTCCTTAAATTTAAATATTTGTACGTAAAAATTATCTTAACGTTTTAGTAGAAGTGTTTACCGAAATGAAGTATGTACCGATTTTGGCCACTTTTTTGTAAAATTTTTTAGTTGACGTACAAATATTTCAATTACAAACCATGTACGTTTTTCGTGAGTTAAAAGAGCTTTTGAGACGTTAAAAACGGTTTTCGCAGTAAAACTCAAAATTAATTGTTTTAAAAAACGTTATTTTTAGGGGCTTGAACAGCAGGTCATACCTCACTTTTTATTAAAATTCCGATCACCTGGGGGGTTCGAACCCCGAAAAGCCCCCTTGGCTACGAACCAGGTTTTTTGTATGGGGACCCCAGAAGGGTGATGCATGGAGTGTAGGTGTGTTTAGAAGAAATGTTAATGGGGAAAAATTAGGACCATCTCATATGTTTGACCCGCCTAGGGGTCGTAGATGTTTTAATATGAACTATAACAGAAATTTTTTTATTGTTGTGTTTTTTGTATGGGGACCATCGCAATAGATTCCCATACAATAGCTCCAATATTTTCGCTTCAAAAATATCAATTTCGGATATGTATATGAAGCTATATCACATATTTTAGGTATCACAAACCATTAAAGTCAGTATTACCAATTGAAGCCCACCAATGACAGTGTAATAGTGAAGCATATCTCTCTGTCTTTCACAAGAATCTCTCTTATTCTAAGTCTTACTGTATTTTTTTTTATTATATATAAATATATTTTTTTGTACATATATAGTTACATATATTAAGTCAGGCCCCAGTGCCTTAGAGGCATTTTAGAGGCAAGTGGCAATTTAAATAATTTATTACAAATAAATAAGTACCATATATATAAAGCAGTTATACAATTAATAGTTATTGTAATCCAACTCCTAAAAATAATGCATACATTATAATTCAAAGTTTAAACTTTATTACATAAATATTCCTTGCAGCAATATTTAAATTCTGAGATCATATTAAGTTCATTCAAATGGGATGGCAATTCGTTATATTTCACTCGCACTATATTTGTTGTTTAGTTTTCTCCAATCTACATCTCGGGACCCTTGGTTTCTCGTGTTGTAACTTGCTTGATTTTGTGCAAAAGAAAAAGTACAGTGACCAATATTGTGAACACAATTATAAACAAACATAAGCAACTGATATTCGTGGATTCCATACACTGGTAAAATACTCTAAGCTACACATTACAAAATTTGAGGGTAAATTTTATCTTTTTTTATAACATTTGTGTGGTATAAAGTTTTTTTATTCCAAGTAATTTATAAATTTTATGCCACTCAATATTATAAAAATAATAAAACACATATAATTTAAAAATTTTATATGGATTAAAATGTAAATCAAAATATATTCTGGTTTTGGTGGTAAAGTATAGGATTCACCGAAATCGGAAAATTAAAAAATATAGTGGTTTCGATTGGTCTGACGAGAAAAATGGTCTGGAAAAATTTATAAGATTTGATGGTATAACTTGTAAAACATTTTTGGTTTGGATTTATATGTATACCAGATAGTATAAAATTTATGCTCATATTTTTTTACTGTGTACACTCGTATACAATAAATGTGTCGGAAAAGTTATCGGTAAGTCATATACAATTTTCATTGCTTTATTTTGGAAGCTTTGAAGTGATTTCAATGAACTGTTATTCCTTTTATAAGCATATACAATGGCCATGTAATTGATATGTGATTGAACCAACGCTTGAAATATCATACTATTAGCCTTCTCATCCAGTTTCCCCCCTTAGTTTATATAAAATACCAATAGCTGGAGCTATTTTCTTCTTTAACTCAATAATATGCAAGTCCTATGATAAGCTACTCTACAAAATAACTAGCAAATATTTAACCGAGTGAGCTTCCTCTATCAACTTTCCATTCATAAGAACGCTAAAATCATGATTGAGACTAACTGAATACGGTCGAAAACGAACCATTTTTGTCTTATCAGGGCTAAGCAATATGCCATTTAGTCTAGCAAATTCAAACAAAAGTAAAACAAAGTGATGTTCTATCTGAGCCTTCAATACTAGTTCATACTTATACGGAAGCTTGTCAAGCCCAAATTCGTTTGGCAGACATTCAAATAAATTGAAAATAAGAGAGAACCGAGCCCATTTCCCTGTGGCACACCATACCTTACAGAGCCCATACAGCTTCTCGAGTTATTTATTTTAACAAACTGTTTTCTGTTTGTAAAATAGCTTCTAACTAGCAACAATTCAAACCTTTGCACCCCATACAATGACAATTTTTGTAACAAAATTTCAATTTTTTGAAACTAGATTTGAAACAACTAGATCAAAAGCTTTCGTGAAGTCGAAAAATAAGCCTGTCACCCCACTAATCCTTCTTCAAGGCCTTTGCATATATATCGCACAACATTTAACACTGCATCCTCAGTACCACAACCTCTTCTTAATCCAGATTGGAAATCATACAAAAGATTTTTCCTTTCAAGGTAAAGCAACAGTTTATCAAAAATAACCTTAAAAATTTTGTCAATCAAAGAGAGTATTGAAATTGGCCTATATTTATCTGCAGTCGAAACGTTGCCTTGCTTTGGTATAGGTACTACCTTATGTATCTCAAGAACATCAGGATACACAAACGAATTTATAATTTTATTCAAAATCTCCATCAGACTAGGTGCAATCTCATTAACACATTCTCTAACAAACTTAGGAGAAATGTTATCACCGCCAAAACTCTTATCAGTATTCATATTCATTATAATGTCTTTAATAGCCTGTAACTCAATATTATTTACTGTAACTTACGATGCATTTTTTATATAAAACTTTTTGAAATAAAATAGTTTCATAAATTTTTCTATAAAACTGGTTTTAATAAAAATGAAGATGCATACATTTTCTTTTAGAGGAATAAATAAGTTCTTGGATCATACTAAATTCAGATATGTAACATATTTTATTAACGAAACTACATTATACACTAACTAGGCCGCTGTTGTCCACTGACGTTTTTTATTAATCTCCTTAACGCTTTAAGGATGGGACAATCTTTACACACATGTATTATTATACTAATTTTTATTTTGACGAATTTTTATGTGATACAGTTAATTTTGCAACATCCAACTTAGTGATGCGATATGACATCATCGTCCTTATTACGATAAGACAATACATATCAAAGAAATAAAACATGGTCTATTTTCTTTTGTTGTGTTTTGTTTTGGAGCGCTGCTCTGCATTTATATGTATCCTACTTTTCGCCTTGCTCAAGGCTCATAACTTTTTTTTTGTTGCGCTGTACTAGCTGAGACATGATAAAGAGAAAAATAGAGAGCAACATGGAGTTTATTGAAACTCTCGCAACATACATGCGTCAAAAGACAACGAATAAGCAATGCGTAGCAGCTGGGAAGATTTCTTTAAAAACTTAACACCTTAATAAAATATACTTATTATTAAAATTTCGTAAGAAAAATACCCCTAAATAAATATTTTTAAAAATTTTTTCATAAAAATCGTCCCAGTATTTTTGGAGCAAAGTCGCAACTTTTGAATTTCACTTTTTACACCTCATATATTAGACCTCAACCATGGCAACCCTGCCCACTTCACACAAATCACTTTAAGAATATTCCTTTTTTTTTAGACTGAACCAACGCTCAAGGGATGGCCCCTACAAATGTATAAGCATTGTGTTGTATTGATTGTGTATATAGTTATTTGGAGGGTGGATGGATGGAGTAGTGTCGGTGAAGATTTGTTTTGAATTTGCATAGCTCAAAACTGCCGGGAAACACGCTCGCAGGGACACTATGCCACAGCTTAACCGTGCGACTAAAGAACGAATTATCGCAGTAATGCGAGGTTCTATTGCATCGATGCAATGGTAAAGGGGTGGGCTTGGACAGCTGCCCGAGTGGACCTGGAAAAAACACGAGCTGGTGGCGTCAGGCCATGTATCTTCCTTGAACACTTCCCATGGTAATACCTATACAGAAGGCTTAGGAAACCAACATTACGTCGATGCCCAAGAGAGTTGAGAGAGAATGAACTACTTTCATCCCCTATCAAATATATCGCACGACGTTGAATTCGATCCAGAAGCTCCAAATAAGATTTTTAAGCCCCTGCCCAAATGTGCGAATTGTACTCCATTTTCGGCCTAATATATGAGGTGTAAATAATGCGAAGATCAGCTGAAGTGAAATATTTTTTACACCGTTTTAAAAAACCTAGGCACTTACCCGCTTCTTTTGACACATCGAAAATATGATCATTCCAACGAAGATCAGATTAGATCGATATGCCCAGAACGTCAAGAGCGGCTGATTCCACAAGATCCACACCATTCATATTAAGGGTAGCTTAGGGGCAATCCACCCGCTTGTGGGTTAACAGGCAGAACTGGGTCTTACTTGCATTGAACTCTACTCTATTAGCAAGACCCCACTCGGAGATTTTTTGTAGATCATTAAATAGTGTGTCATTCATATTTTGCCTTTTTCTCTCAATCCCCATATAGCTTGGGCGTTTTTTGAATGAATATGAATGACAAATGCTGCTGTCGTCTGCAAACGAATGTATTGGTTTATGCGTCAACGACAGAAGGTCGTTGATAAAAACCAGAAACAAGGTTGGCGATAGAACTGAACCCTGCGGTACTCCTGCGTTGATGGCGTGCTCCTCAGACGAAATATCGTCAACTACGACACGAATCGATCTGTCTTTGAGGAAACACGTGATCCATCGAGCAAAGCTCCCACCAAAACCATGTGCAAATAGTGCAACAACCCTGCTCTCGCCGAAAAAATGAACGCATTGGTTCCATATTTCGGTTAAGAACGCCATCAGATCACCAGTAGAGCGAGCCCTACGGAAACCATATTGACGGTCACTGAGCAGTTGGTTGTACTCCAGATAGTTCATAATGTTGAAGTTTATTACGGTCTCCATAACTTTGGAAAGCGTAGAGCATATCGCAATAGGTCGGTAGTTAGCAGGGTTCGTGGCATCGCCCTTTTTGGAAATTTGCCGCCGGCTGGAAATTTGCCACCTTCCAACAAGATGGAAATACTCCTGTTCAGTAGGAGATGTTGAAAAGGTTGCGCAAAGGCCGAGCCAGCGAAGAAGCACACATTTTAAGCACAATTGGCGGTATGCCATCAGGACCAGAGGATTTGTTTACGTTGAGATTTGTAAGGATTCTTTTAACTGCTCTCGTTCGAAAGTAGATCTCTTGCATTGCAAAAGATCCACCCCCAATAAAGGGCAGTGGCTGATTGCTATCCAAGAGAGTGGAATTTCGTGCAAACAATCTAGCCAATAGGTTCGCTTTATCAGCCGAGTCTGAAGATTTGGTCATCTTTTAAAAGAGTTGGAATCGATGATGATGTCTGATTCTTCACTCTTTTAACAAATGGCCAAAAATTTTTGCTCCCTTTGGGGCAGAGAAGAACCTGTTCTCGAATGCGTTTTAAAATTGCATTACAGCGATTCCTTGCCTCAATGCGAAGTCTTTTATTATTAGTATTCTTGTTAGAACGCCAATTCTGAGAGGCTTCCTCTTTAAGGCTAAGTGAACTTTTGGTATAATGCTTCTCATCTCATTGGGAATGAAAGACCGCATACTCAATAAAATAATTTCTTGCACCATGACAGCCGCGGCATTCACATTTCTATCAGCGAAACATAATTTCCAATTGAATTTGCGATAAAAATTATTTAACGCAGTCCAATTTGCCTTTCCATAAAACCATGCTGTCCTCTTCGGGGAATTAGACGTAGAGGTGCAGAGGTTAGAATATGGAAAGAGCGGAGATGGTACAATGGTCCGAGTTACCAAGAGGTGCGTTGACACTCACATCATATTTTTCATGATGCGAAGTCAGAAAAAGGTCAAGGATGTTATGGCTATGCATATTAATTTGAGGAAAAAAGTGGGTTCCTTCACTAGTTGAATCAATTGGTTCGATTCAGCAAATAGCTCAACATATTGCCCAACCGGTGTCAGTGGACCCGAGTGACGTAACCAAGCCGGGTTGTGGACATTGAAATCGCCTGATACAACGATCTCACTATCAGGAAACAACCCCAATATGTGCGAAACAGAATCAGAGAGAGAGAGAGAGAGAGAGAGAGAGAGTCCAGTTTGTTAAAGGTGGGCTTCCTCCCTAGATTCGGACTTCTATAAATAAAACAAAAATGCAGCAATTTCGAGCGAAACCTGAACCTAACCCACATTGAGCTAAACTCTGGATCGGTCACGTCCAGACTCCGCTCACAATGGCAGTAAGCGATACCCAGGTTTGTGAAATTCCAGTGAATCTGCATCCTCGGCCACCTGGGTCTCGGTCAGTGCCATTATTTGAGGCCTATGTAGAGGACAATGTACATAGACCGAAAAAAAATTCGTCCACGAATACTGCAGAAATCTATGCGAAAATGACCCGACATTTCCGCACCATGTAAAAATCAAACAAATAAGGGCATATAAGGCAATGCGTTACGGCTGCAAGAGAGCTGCACATCATGAGCAATATAAAAAGTACTGAAGCTTTTACACAATTCAGCCCACTGTGCAACCCTACTTACAAACGTAACTAATGTGAAAGGATGGGGGAGTTGACGGAACCGAAATAAACAACAACAATAACTTACACAGCGAAGAGTATAGAAAAGCCCCTCACGTGGTCAGCAAAAAAATACTGTCCAGCGATGTTGATGTTGCAGCTGGCGGCTCTCTGCAAAACAGGTTTTGCTGCTGAGTTGCTGTTCATGTGCTTGCTGGAGTCACAGTGTTGTTGTTTGTGTTGCCTTAGTTTAATTATTTTTATGTGTTTGATTTTTTTATTTCTTTTGAATATGCTTTATTTTTGATTGCAATTTAATTATTTTTAATTTTTATTAAATTAAGTTATTTTAGTTAGTTTATAGTTTAGAGACAAAAACACTTGACGGAGATTGAAACAAATATCACACACGGAACATTTAATCGAAACAATAACAATGAACTGCAACATTAAAATTAAAATTAAAATTATAGTCGGGGACGGACGGACGCACGTCTACGCCTTTTGAAATCACGAACTCAACACCAATTCTACCTATTCTTGTACCAAATTTAATTAATCTAGCATCTTAATATATAAATTTAATTAATATATTAAGCACGCTGCTTTGTGTCCAATATCTCTCAAACTGCTAGCCTGAAAGTATGCACATCTTAATACATAAAAGGCAAGCATGCTGCTCCGTACACAGTATTTCTCAAATGGTAATTTTTTTTCAACAGTAAAGTAATTTTATAGGACACATTGTTCTCAAAAATGTTCAGTCTGAAAGTATGCACAGAAAATATATTTGATACTTATCAGTAACAATATTGGTCTTTTACAATAGTACGTTTTTGATCTAACTACCTCTTTTTTTCAGCCTTTTATAAAAATGTTATGACGAATTTAATGAAATTCTTTTGAGTCGATTGTACCAAAAAAAAAAAAAAAAATACTTGTATCAGTTGCAAAACGCCACCTGAGTTGCTACGTATATGAAGGTTGCAGTTTGTAAAGTTTTTGCACTTTTACACTTGAACTAAATTTTCATCACTGCCTCAGTACGAAAAGTGTTATTTAAAGTGGTACATTTGTATTTTGCAAAAATCAAATCAAAAAAAGAGAAAAAAGTGCTTTCGGCAAAGGAAAAAATTAAGTGTGCGGAGAACCTGTCGTAGGGCAGGCTTTTACATTAGTCAAAATATATCGGTATAAAGCATATTTTAAAAAATGCCTCGTTCACTTTTACAACAGTATTGCAACACAACTAACTCATCTCTTTGGGGGGGTAAGGGTTTCAGCATACAAAAACTTTTTGGGAATTTTTTTTTAGAAATATTGATGGAGCAAATTCATTGAAACCTTTTGTACATTATAAGGTATCAGTTAAATAACATTATGTAATTTATTTTTAAGCAAAAATATCTGCAAACAACCCAGTGACAAATTTTTTTCAAGAACCTCTTTTGGAAAACGAAAACAGCTGGAAATTATCTGAAATCAAAAAAATGTTAATTTAGGCGAAGTATCATATTGTCCTTCGTCCAACGTTGTGTGATTATTATTTATTTAATTTTAAAATTTTTGGTGGTCTTTTGAAGTGAAAATTGCTATTTTTATAAGCTTTTATTTAACTTGCTTCGTTCGTATGTATGTATGTATGTATGGCCTTAAAACATGCAGCCATTTCTTTACAACTTGTTGATATCCGATTAAGTTGAAATTAAGCATGCATATGTAAGGGGTCGACCATAAACTACGTTACCAATTTAGGGGGGGAGGGGTTTTGAAATGCACTACGATAAGTAACGGTAGGGGGGGAGGTGTTTAGATATTGTAACGTTACCAAAAATTTAAAAAATCGACGAAAAACCTCTAATTAATAACACAATCATTTCAAAATTTTTTAATCTTAAATGTTTATGTTTGATCGTCTAAATTGATGGTTAACTTTTGTTTCAACGATTTCTTCCACCACCTTTTCCCTCGACACAGGAACCTTTTGGTATTCCTTCACCATCTCAGCACACGTCTGAAAAATTTGGGTCTTTGCTTTTGCGACAGGCTTTGACGTTAACGCCTGAATGTTCTTGATCGAAAGAGATAAGGTATGACATGTACTGTCCTTCTCAGAAAGAAGAAATCGGTTCAAGGTCGTGTCCTACTTGCGGCATGTATTTCGTTCTTAAAACTTCTATGAATTGCCATAAGTTTGTATTATATCGTTTACAATAAATCGGAATAAAAAATACTATTTAAATAAATCAATTTTCAGAAAGCATTTACACAAAAACACAGAACTTGGTGCAGCTCGGGTGCAGCCTTTAAGGGTACTCTGTCAAAGACCAGGTGAATTTCTTTGCGTTAGAAATGAGGATTCACCTGAATGGGTCGACATAGAATCCGATGAAAAATTCTATTTTGAAGAATCCTCAACAAAGCTACCAGCTTCTTCTATCCCAGTGATTGAGAGCATCGAATCTTGGATCGCAGATGGAATAGCTTTTACAGATGATATTAATTATTGATTTTTTCCAATTGTTCCTTTAATGTATCTAGTCATACTAGTCACTTATACTAATGAAAATTGTTAGAGCTAGTTAAAATATATAATCATTCGAATGAATTAATTTCATATGTCACGTTACTTTATGGGGGGGGGGAGGGGTTTTGAAAAGCACTACGAAAAGTAACGCAGGGGGAGGGGGGTAAAAAACCGGAAAATCAGTAACGTAGTTTATGGACGACCCCTAAGTCCGGTGACAATGCAATATAATGACAAAATTTTTGCCGCACCCCCTTTTTCCGCCCAAAATCAATAAAAATACTGTATCTCTAAAACTACTGGGCCGATCCAGCTGAAATTTTGGCACGAAATTTCCTTCGAGTAGAGGATAATTAATGGAAATTTTTTGCCACTTTCTCTTTTACCGCCCACAAATCCATAAAAATTCTATATCTCAAAAACTACAGGGCTGATTAAGTTGACATTTTAACATTAAAGTTTCATCAAATAAAGCCTGGGATGTATGAAAAACATTTGTCAGTGGCCTGGTCTCTGAAGGTTTGCCCTAGAAGGTCCTGTGTTGCGCCACAGTTGTTGAGGTTCAACTGCAGTACTCTCATCTGCGTCTCTGTTGGTTGCCTCCTTGAACGGACTGGCATTTCAGACTTCCGGCGCGGTGGTAGGAGTCTTGGCCTTCTTTAGCTTTGCATAGAAAGCAGCTCGCCTTTGATTCGCAATCTTTGGCCTTATGGCCTTCTCTACCGCATTTCATACAGCACCCACTCCGGTCTGTACTTTGGCAGCTTCTTGCGGTGTGCCCAAAGTCAAGGCATCTGAAGCACCTGATTGGAGCTACCTTCTCGCGGGCTCTGCAAATTACCCAGCCAACTTTGATTTCACTGATTTCTACGTGAGTCTACTTGGACCGCCAACTGCTGTACTCTCTTCTTTTTTGGTGGCGTAGCTCGAGAGCTTTGCTCGTTTGCCCTTTTTGAGGCTGTTTTCGACACCTTCGAGAACAATGGATCTGTTTGGCAATCCTTATCGGCGCAAGGTGCCTGACTGAGCGATTGTGGATCCCCCGAGTAAGCATGTAGCTCTTTAGATCCTACTTCTTTTATTTCTCTCGCGAGATCAGAGTACGCGAGTTTAGAGAGATTAATAAGCCTCTTTATCTCGTGGTGAACGTTTGTTCTACTCTTGACGTATTCTGCCAGGCCATCGATGTAAAGCTTCAGTTTGCCCATGCTAGAACTGACAGGATCGTCAACTCTGGGGCTTGGTGTTCCTTCCGAGGGTAATTTATCTTTACTCTCTTTCAGTTGCATCAGGGTCTTTGTGCCTCCGGGAATGCCTTTAATAGGCGATTGCTATATCTTTGATCAATGTAATGATTCAATGATTCAA
Organism: Dichetophora obliterata; assembly: GCA_963920525.1. Lineage (NCBI taxonomy): Eukaryota > Metazoa > Arthropoda > Insecta > Diptera > Sciomyzidae > Dichetophora > Dichetophora obliterata. The sequence goes on from OY986436.1 coordinate 133,550,558, forward strand.
TGTAAATGGGCTCTCAGCTTTTTTGTTACTCGTAGCTTTAACTGGTGCAGCGGCCGAGTGCGCCACCGTTGCAGCAGTGTTAGAAGATGAAATGTTGGTTAGGGCCTCCAGAATCCGTGTCTCTGCCGTGGTTGTGTCCACGGGTGGATTTCCACTATTGTGGTTGCCACCTGGAGTAATTTTGTTATTCTCCGACATTCCAAGTAAGTGATTTTGTTTTCAGGGATAACTACTCCAATCCTTTTATACCTACGGACAAGTTTAGATACTGCCGACCGCTACGGTACAGACGCAGACCAGGAAGCCGCCCAATGTGGGTCAGACGCGCCTGGATTTCCTAACTGGGGTCCGTGGGTTCGTTATGCCCGAAGGTCCTGAGGGACACAGAACCTCCCCTGCGGGTATGTAAGTTTTGGGTTGTCCTCAGGCTGAAAGGAAAGGGGTTCGCTTCTGAGCTTAGTCCCTAGGCGGCGACGCATTTGATCTGTCGACTGCGACCACTAATTTTCACGAAAGGAAAAGGCTCGCTTCGGGAAATAATCCCTAGAAGGCGACGCATCTGGTCTACCGACTGCGATCACTTTAAACCTCGGAAGAAAAGGGTTCGCTTCGGGAATTGGTCCCTAGACGCCTTCGGTCTGTCGACTGCGATGACTTATCTTCCCGGAAGGACAAGGTCCGCTTCAGAATTGAGTCCTTAGGCGTCACCGCTTTCCAAATCAGCGCCTAGGTTTTGATACTGCCGACGGCTACGGTACAGACGCAGACCAGAAAGTCGCCCAAAATGAGTCAGACGCTTCTGGATTTTTTGTAACTAGGGTTCGCGGGTTCGTAAGGCCCGAAGGATTTTATGAATCAAAATCCTCCCTTGCGGTTATGTATGTATGTATGTATGTGCGTATGTATGTCGTCAAATTTTGCAAACCATTTTGTGCAATTTTGCAATCTTGTTGAAATTTAACATACATATTTAAGTCCGGTGACAATGCAATATTATAATAAAATTTTTTGCCACACCCCCTTTTACCGCCCACAAATAAATTTTAATTTCAATTTATTGAGACTTTTGAGACTTAAGTAAAAAACAATTTTTAATATATTGTATATACTTAGAATTATAATTATTATTCTAAATTCTGTTCTAATTGAAAACGCCACACACTATATTTGGTATACAAAGAATATTTTTTTTTAAATATCACAGTGCAACACGAAAAAAAATATAACCACATACGGACACCACTACGTGATAAAAGACCAAAAAAAAAGACCCCTGTCTCCCAGTTTTGCCCAAAGTCCTCCAGGTTTTTTTTATGGGCCCCAAAGATGTGGGGCCTCGGTGTCATTTTTGCAAAAAAATTATCATTTTCTCAAGCTCATATCTTGCAAACCGTTCGGAATTTTGATTTATTCTCTTAGGCAAAGTTGTAGCGGACACCACTACGTGATAAAAGACCAAAAAAAAGACCCCTGTCTCCCAGTTTTGCCCAAAGTCCTCCAGGTTTTTTTATGGGCCCCAAAGATGTGGGGCCTCGGTGTCATTTTTGCAAAAAAAATTATCATTTTCTCAAGCTCATATCTTGCAAACCGTTCGGAATTTTGATTTATTCTCTTAGGCAAAGTTGTAGCTCTTGTCATAAAGAACAAAAATTGTGAACGTATAAAATAAAAACTTCATCTTCAAGGTCAAAATCGCAAAAAACTTTAAAAAATGCGAAAAAATGGCCCAAAAAGCGTTTTTTTAATTTTCCGCTTTTACGAACAAATTTACTTTATGAAAAATGCGCCAGTTTTTACAGCGCTGATTAAAACCCCAAAGTTTTTTTAAGGAGGCCGATCCAACTTCTTGAGATATAGGCCTTTATAGCTTGAGTATATAATCGCTTATATCTCACCCATTTCTTATCCGATCTGGTTGAGATCGTTGAGAAGATCTTTGAAAACGCTATAAATCTGTATATAAATATGTTAATTTTTATTAACTCATTAGGGCAAATTAAAAGAAAAAAAATTTTTAAACTCACTTTTTTAATAAAAATCTAGTTTTCTCAAAAAACAGCCCTAGTAAAAAAAAATTGAAGTGTAAGAAAATAAGCGATTTCTTAAAAAAAGTTGATTTCAAAACTTTGACCGTAAATAATTGTCAGTCAGGAGGCCGAGTGTGTGAGTGCACTGTACCTTCACTGATAGTAAGTGCATTCTAATAAAAATTCTCAAGCTGGTGGGTGAGTTCCCGTGCCCAAACTGTCAAACAACTGCATTGAATTCACATAAAAACAACCCAAAATATATAAAAAAAAAAACCTGGAAACACATTTTAGCTCTTGTCATAAAGATAAAATTGTGAACATATAAAATCAAAAAAACTTCTATCAAAAAACTACCTGGAAGCAAACATCTGCATTGAATTCACATTGTAGCTCTTGTCATGTTTAATGTCTTGTATGTTCAATTAACGCTCGAAAATGAAATATGCCTGGCCAGAACCATGTGTTTGTCCAAGGGATAACACCGTTTAGGTAGCGCTTAGGTATCACGCGATCACGCACCGACCGCAGCAGCACAGGCAATGCAGTAAGCTCAGCACACGCAACAAGGGACGCAGCACACAATATAAAAGCGAAACGACGCTCACATCGAGGCATTACACAGCGCGACGTCAACGAGAGCTCAGCGGTGAAAGTTATAAAGTGAAAGTAAAAAAAGTAAAAGTGCTACAGCATAATTCGCACACAACATTGGCAACTGACAATTTCAATATGCAGTGTGAAAATATTGATTTATTTTGCGGTCATCAAATCAGAAAAAAAAAAGTTCTACAACATTACAAAAGGAAAAGAATCTTTTAACTAGTCAATTCAAGAAAGCATATAAGTTTTTTTCGACGAAGTAGACTTGACCGGTGAAAATTACACACCTAATACAGTGTCTCGCCAATGCCAACAATCTCATGGCATGGTTGAGTGGAGGCAAACATAGTATGAAGTATTGTAAGCCGGTAAACTGGATTAATCTCCCAGGTGATCATGATGAAACCAGTTGCTATGCATGCGTAAATTACACATATGGTCTAAATCGATATGCTGAGAGGAACAAAATTATAAAGCAACTGTAACAGCCACACTACCAGTGCTACCAGTGCACCTGAAAATTTTGTATCACCAAGGCCGCCAACTCCAGATCGTAGTACAGAATGTACAGGATTGACTAGCGCAAGTGGTGTTACTTATGTAGATCCATTTGATACCGATTTTGAGCCCCAACAGGGAAGAGATGGACCACAACAAATAACACAAATGGAATGGGATTTCATTGTGGACAATTGGGACTATCGCAGCGACTTGCCAGATTTTTGACAGCGTTTTTAAAGCAAAGAAAACTCACACATGGTAATGTGAACTTTACGGCGACCGCAAACGACAAGCTGAATTTCAGAGCCTCTACACTCTAAATGATGACAATTCGTTCGCTTACTGCAACGATGTAAAAGCTTTGGTGGTAAAAATGGGAATGAACTACATCGCTAGTGAGTGGAGATTATTTATTGATGGTTCTGTTTCAAGCTTGAAAGCAGTGTTGTTGCATGTGTTGAACCGAAAACCTTCCATTCCGCTAGCAATGGGTATTAACATGAAAGAAAGCTATGAAACATTGAAAGATATAATGGAAAAAATCAAATACTACGAAAATAAATGGAAGATTTGCTGTGATTTGAAGGTCCACAACATTTTTCAAGGGATCATCGATAAGGGTAGCTTTCCCAAATTCATTTGTTTTCTTTGTAATTGGGATTCGCGCACACCTCTGAATCAATACCAATGTAATTCGTGGAGACCAAGAAGAAGTGTGGAGGAACAAATGAAACAACATAAACTGAGGAATGCACAATACTCAAGACATCTTGCTGCGAGCGCTCCACATAAAATTGGGAATTAACAATTGTTAAAAAATTCATCGAAGTGGCCGTTGTAAATTGTCCGAACGCATTCGACTATTTGAAAAGCGTTTTTCCAAAGCGTAGCGATGACAAAATTAAAAAAGTTATTGAAGTAAACTTAAAACGAATTTTTGTTCACCTCATTGTACTACTTTCACTTTGTTAATGTTTTCTTTTCTGTCTTTATTTTTTGTCTTCATTTAACAGGCGTACTTAATAACCCTCACATTAGAAAACTATTCAAGAGCAACTTTGAATCATCGCTTCATGATTATAATCATTCAATGGCATGAATTTACCTTCAGCGTGTATGCACCATAGTCTTGGGAGGGGATCGAGACGCGGAACCGGAAGCAAGAGAATGGGTGAAAGAAATGCTGTATTATTTTGAGAAAATCGGCACATCGATGACATTAAAGCTGCATTTTCTTCATTTTCATTTTGACGATTTTATCAAACAACTCCCTACCGAATCCGATGAGCAAGGAGAACGGTTTCACCAAACCACAATGCCCATGGGAAAACGGTACAAAGTTAAAAAACTCGACGCATTGCTTGCAGAGGTAATATCAATTTTATTGATCCATTGTTTTGCATTCCTTTTTTGATTTATTTTCTAATTAATTTCAGGTATGTTGGTGGAGTCACAAGATCACCCTGTATGATGTTAATGAAGTATCTGAAGAAGAAAAAGCTGATGATGGAGGGCAGTCTGGAAGTAACGTGCCTGTGGACACCATAAGTTCTGAATCAGAGTCAGATTCGGACGACGATTTGGATCCACAACTTAAGAGAGTGCGATTTGCAAGTCCAGGGCCATCAACATTATAAACATAATACGAATATTTTTTTATAATTTTTGTAATAGATAGCATAGTATTGTAGTGCCATCCCTGCTGAGACTACTAATCCCTACAACACTGAATCATTATTACTAAATATCTATGCTACTACTCTTTGTTACAACCCTAACTCTAAATGTCAACCCATACCACCTAAGAACTAAGATTAATAAAATCAGTAATAGTATAACAATGAAATCTGCAACATGCCTTTTCACTTACGGGAGAAGGCTTTATAGTATCTCAATGTTGAAGTAAAGAAAAAACAAATTAAATTAAAAAAATTTCGGGAAATTTTTCACTTTTGCGGCTACCTAAGCGCTACCTAAACGGTGTTAAGAATCATTCCTAGGAAGTTCATATGTTCTAGAACTTCCTTGTAGAACTTAGTTGTTTATTGAGATCTTAGGTTCATTTTTGTAGTTGATTATTTCCTTAAATTTTGAACGGTTTGCTATCTATGGACCTGAACAGGGGAAAAAAGGTAAAAAATTGAACTTTTTAAAGTTTTTTGCGATTTTGAACTTGAAGATCAAGTTTTTTATTTTATATGTTCACAATTTTTGTTTTTTATGACAAGAGGTACAACTTTGCCTCAGAGAATAAATTAAAATTCCGAACCGTTTGCAAAATATGAGCTTGAGAAAATTATAATTTTTTTGCAAAAATGACACCGAGGCCCCACATCTTTGGGGGCCCATAAAAAAAAAAATCTGGAGGACTTTGGGCAAAACTGAGAGACAGGATCTTTTTTTTTGTCTTTTATCACGTAGTGATGTCCGTATATGGTTATTTTGCCATGACTTAAAAAATTACACACTGTATTTATATATACTGTGCTTGCTCCCGACACATTTAATTTCGGTGAAGATAATTTCTCATTTAAGTAGACTTAGAAACTATACTAAAAATAATCTTAAAACAAAACTTATAATCTAGACTTAAAACTAATATAATACATGTTTTTTATTTATTTTTTTTTTTTTTAATTATTTACTATTAACCTCTATGCGCCCCTGGAGAGACTTTTTCATAAAAATCAGGCAATAAGGTTATATCGTTGTTGTTCGATGGGGTTTCATTTAATATTCCTATTGGGGAAATATAACGTACTTGACTAAAAGGTTTTTGATAATTAAAAACATCAGAAATCAAGTGATTATTATGAAGCTTAGAGAGTAAATGCACAAGGGAATTATATCAGCTTTATTATATGTATATTGATTTGAATATTTTTTTCTAAAAAGACTCATAATTTCTGTCAACACATAGTCTTAAAATATTTCTTGCCAACATTTCTAAATGGTTAGCGATAGTTGGAGAAATGGTGAACCAAATTGGAAATGCATATATGATAGCAGTTCGAAAACTTACTTTATATATTAATAATTTAGAATTTTGACTTAAGTGCTTACTCCTCAAAAGTTTTGCAAACATTCCTTTAATTTTATTAGCTTTCTTTAAAATTAGCCGCGCGTGCTCATTAAATTTTACAAGTTTGTTGAATGTAACACCCAGATATTTTATACTATTTTTAAACGGAATTTCAGAACCGCCTAAGTATAAAGTAAGTTTTTTACTTTCAGGGACAACGGATCGACCACATCTTCCGGAGGCATTTTTCCCCTACAAATCAATAAAAATGCTAAATCTACATAAGTTTTGAAAATAAAAGATGTTAATAATAAACCTTTAAGACTAAAAAGTAAAAAATAAATAAAAAGTAAAAAAAAAATTTTTAAAAAATAAGCTTTTATTTAAAAAAGACGTGAACTAAAAATAAAAAATAAATTTAAGTGACATTTGTCATATATGTATATAGTAGGTATATTCTAGATGCAGAAGAACCCCTCTCTTGGCTACTCATCATCATAATATAAGCGTACGTAATTTGGTAAGTTCTAAGTACTAAATATAAATTTAGAATTTTTTAAATACATTTATATTTAAAAGCTTGAGGCACCGGTGTCCGCGATACAGGTTTACTACACATTATCAGTAGCATTTAATCTTTCAGTAGAGTAGAGGGGGGTAATGTCGTGCACTCAACTTTAAAGTGCTCGTAAAGCCGTACATGACAAGCGAATACAACGAGTAAGCATCCGATCGAAAGATAATTTGGTTGGTAACATTTATGTGTAACAATATTCGTGTAGCATGAAATCGTGTTAGTAGAAATTAAAAAAAAAATGTGCACGACATTACCCTCTTCAAAATTTGTGGGGTAATGTCGTGCATTGTATTGTAAAGGTATCAGAATGTGTGAAAAACGATAGGTAGTGGTTCGATTCAAGAAGATATAGCATTATTGTTTATTTATTTATTATTGTTAATTATAAGGCAATATACACAAGTCCGAAATATGATCAAAAAATACAATTTTATGAAAAGAAAAGTGAAAATAGGCAATTTGCTATATGAAACACGGAAAGAAAAACAATATTTTTTCAAAAAGTGCTTGACATTGAGAAAAAATTTTGGAAAATTTTATTTCGATTGTAGCGTTTTGTTATGGCTTCACGACTCCCTTGGTACACTAGGGCGACCGCGTTTCCTTCCGTTTTCTTTTCTGTATAGTGTACGACAATGCCCCACATCAAATGCATTGTCATCAAATACATTGCCCCAAAGGTCGTTTTCAAGGTTGACTTCGACAAATCGGTAAAGAACAAAAATTTTTTCGATCACAATACATATTTTTTTCGGCGGAAAATTTGCTTTAAGAAAACACTTACCTGGTATATTTTCCTGCGAGACAAATAATTTTTCTGATCCGATAAAAAACACTTTCTTCGTCCCGAGAACGTGCGATTTTTAAAAAACGTCGCACATATTGCCCTTACACATGGATATTGCTAGTATTGTATGCATGAGCTCTGTAGGTCAGTAGGCCCATACCTTACCAACGGCTGGTATATCATTCAATTTTTTATGCTAAAAAAGCCAGTGCACGACATTACCCCCTGCACGACATTACCCCCTTCTACTCTAAGCTTACCAGTATATAAACTGCGATCCATTATACAGGGTTACTACACAATATCAGTGCCTTAAGCTTTTATATATAAATGTATTTCAAAAATTCTAAATTTGTATAAGTCCTTAGAACTTACAAATTTACGTACGCTTATATAATGATGATGAGATACCAAAAGTGGGGTTCTTCTACACCTAGAATATACCTACTATATACATATATGACAAATGTCACATAAATTTATTTTTTCTATTACTTCACGACTTTTTTAAATAAAAGAATATTTTTCTTTTACTTTTTTCGCGAAAAATTCACTTAATTTTAAAAAAAAATTAAAACTTACCGTTGTGAACTTATTTTTAAAACTTAATAAAACTTTATATACAGAAAGTATATTTTGGTGTTTGGACGTTAGTTAAATTATTAAATACGCGGTTTACGTTAATTTACGCAGTTTAAAAAAGTAATACGTGTTTAAGTTTAAAAATAATACTTTTCGTGTTTTTTTATTCGCCAGCGCTTATTTTTTATTTTATTTGCCAGCCCTTAGTAAAAAAAAAAATTCTACACGCGCCGTCACCCAAAGACGCATTCAGGCATTTGAGAATAAAATAAAAATAAGGAAAAATGTTCAATCAGGACTTAATTTATTTATTTTCAGATTTGTTCTTTTTTTAGCTGATTTTTTTTATTTAAACTACGCACAGCGACAGGTTTATTTTTCATTGATGAACTAAAAAGTAATTTATTCTTCGTTTTTTTTTTAGTTTAGTAACTTCTTATAGTTCTATATGTTGGTACTACCACAAGGAGTTCCATACAAATTAAATTATATATAAATTAATCTATTATACAATATTTTTATGGAAATAATTAAAAATAACATTTTAATACTCAAACAATTTAAATTAAACTATTAGAAAAGTAAAAATAGAACATACAGTAGTGAATACATAAAAAGTAAATAGAATTTTTTAAAATATAAAATTTAAAGTTGAGAGTATTGAAAATAAGGAAGATTGTCGAATTTTAAAAATAGAATTAAAAATATTGAAGAAATTGTAAAAATAATAAATAATTCATTAAGTTTGAAATTAATAGATAATGAATTTTGAAATGGCAGTGAACAGGGACTTTTAAAAAGTTGTTTAAAAAAATTCACTTAAACACAACACTCCTTAAGGGGTATGAACAGTGTAAAACTTTCCAAAAAAATTGTGCTTTTTTTATAAATTATTAGTTTATGTGGAGGTCTTAAGTTTATGTAGAGCAGACTTGTGGTTTTCTATTGTATATTTAAATAAAAAGTAATAAAATATTTAGCTATTAGTTCTGTATGAAACAGTACATTTCATTGTATTAATTCAGCAAATTTAGGGGTTATTACATTGGCGACGAGGAAGTAAATTAGGAAAAATTAAAATAAAAGGAAAAAAATGTATATACATTCTGCTTTTCAGTGACGGGCACTTTTAAAGTAACGAGGTAACCGGTGCTGTGTAATTGTGTACATTAAATTGCACAAAAGACTGCAAAAGGCAGTAACTGGAATAACATTAATGTGTTATTGGTTGACGTGAAAAGAACGGAATACATTAAATTGTAGGAAAATAAGAAAAAAAAATAAAACAATAACAAGAATTACATTGAATTTTAATTGTTAAGAAAGTGGCATTCCGTGTAATTTTTCATGTTTTTAAAGGCATTTAATTGCTTAATAGAAAGACGACATTAAATTGTTGCAAATTCGATTTCAAGATAAGGATTGATTATCATAGCAAACAAAGTAAAATGAGTGCACCAGGCCTTGCGCATTTCCTTTGCCGGTATGGAAAAATGGTTCCGCTCATTTTCAATATACCTCGAGGCAGAAGAAATCAATGATGAAGCGAAGAGGAAACAACTTGTTTGTTGTCCTTAGGCGGTTTTCAGTTGCAAGGAGTAGCTTACAATATTCCTGGAACTCTTGTGGAACCTCCGAATGAGAAAGAAAAGGACAGAGTGGATGTCTTTCAAGTTTTTGTGGGAAAACTAAGCGAATATTTTCTGCCGGCAAGGGACTCTACATTTGAAATGCATTTTTTTCGGTCATTGAAGATTGTTTAAAGAGTGTTTGAAGAGTGTTTAAACAAATTTATGTTTAGATAGCGGAATCAGGCTGCGAAGTGCCAATTTGGAGAAACAAAAGATGAGATATTAAGCATTAACTCAAAAGACAAACTTATTGTTATTAGCAGACATGTGATTTTCAAATACAAATACAAATCCAAATAGAAATACTTAAGTAATTGAAAAGTAAATACCAAATACAAATACTACGTATCGGTATTTGAAAAAAAACAAATACTTGGTATTTGAAAAAGTAAATACAAATACCAATACTTGAGTATTTGCAGAGCTGAATTTTCAAATTCTTGCAAATACTATTTAAAAGTATTTACTAAATACTTTCAAATACTTCAGTAAATACTTAGTCATGTATTTATAAATGTAACGTACTATTTTATTTGTATATGCTTGTTAGCGAAAAAACCAAAACAAGAAAGAAAGAAAAAACACATGAGTACTATCAATATAAGTATACCGAAACAAAAAAAAAAAAACATAAAAATACTTATATATAATTAATTTAAATATCTTTAAATTTTTTAATATGTTGTGATTGGCCTTCAACAGAACTAATTGCAATATGCATCATGCGATCGATTGAAAATTTTAAGAAGTAAATAATTCAAAATGTTTTTAATACAATTTTTTGTTATTTATTACTTGAAACTAAAAAATTAATTCATTTATGAAGTAACAAAAACAAAACAAAACACATTAAGGATAATCACAATTGGGTGGTTTTCAATACAGTTAAACAACCACCACAGTGTTGTACCACACTTTACCGAGTTAACATGCATATAAAAATAAAAGGTACGTTACAATCAATGTTGACTAAGTATTAACTTAAGTATTTGAAAGTATTTACTAAATACTTTTAAATAGTATTTGCCAATATTTGAAAATTCAGCCTTGCAAATACTCAAGTATTGGTAATTGTATTTACTTTTTCAAATACCAAGTATTTGTTTTTTTTCAAATACCGATACGTAGTATTTGTATTTGGTATTTATTTTTCAATTACTTGGACCAGTATTTAAGAAGTATTTAAATAGTATTTTAAATACGTTGTATTTAAATACATCACAGGTTTGGTTATTAGTGTGGGAGCCAGATGACCTGAAGAAACGACTGTTAGAAAAAGAATACAGTATAATTTGCTTAGCGTCCTTCAATTAAAGTCCACCAAATATTATGCCCTTAAGCAAAAGAAGGCTCTTTAGCAATTTTTTTAACGGCCTTATGGAGGCAGATATTTGAATTCGCATAAGTACCTAAGTGAGACTCATAAAAGTAATAAATAAATGCGCCTATCAATAAAGATTTAGTTTCAACAAAAAAATAAAGTATTTTATTAGAATACTAAAATAACATAAAAATTTGGGTCGATAATAAACCGATTAAAAATGTAAAGTGTTGCATTTTCAGCAAAGACTGCTAAGCGATGATTTTAGTATGAAAAATTGATATAAATAACCAAGAATCTAATGATGCTAAAGCAAATGTGCGGGATGTAGCTAAAAATTATATATTTTTACAAAAACGCAAAAAAATGCAGCAGAGCATTGATTTTGTGCTGTTAACATGCATACTCCTTTAGCGATTAGGCAACTAAGCGAATTATACAATAGGTACACTAGGTATATGACTTTTTTGTAACATATATTGTGCATGGCCGTACATGATGAGAAATGGCAAAAAATAATAACTGCGTTTTAGGTTTTCATTTTATTAAAAAAAAAATCCCGCACCGACCAAGACTAAAAATTGTGGGTTTTAAACTGAAAGAAGAAGACAAATCAATTGAAAAGGCCTAAAATTTTTTGTAAAGTACAAATATTCGGTTTATTTATGAGTTCTGTTTTACTTTTTTTATTTTCAAGATAAAATAAAAATCACAATAATAAATAGTTTTATTTGTTAATTTGTTCATTAGATGCAATAAATTTCAAGATCAAAGTTCGTTCAGTTTTACAATAAGTATAGATTTCTTGTATTACTTTAATGGCTCGTTCTGCACAAATATTGGTTCGTTTTAAATTTAGAATAGCGGAATCTTCCTCCACCCAGTGTTTAAGTAAACATTTATGAGCATTTTTGAAGGGCTTTACAGATGTTTCCCAATTTTCAAAGTTATTGTAGCGAAAACGTTGATCTGAAAACCATATATCATACCATGCGCTGCATATAAATTGAGAAATTTGCAAAAGTTCTGTCCTGTGTTCGGGTTTGAGTATAGAAGTTAAAAGTGCCAGAATGGCTCTGGCATTCCAACGGGCGTTACTGAGTGGTGGTAATACACTTAATTTGATAAAAGGAAATAAGTTATTTTTCTCATAATATTTGAATGCTTGTCCTAGTTCGTACAAATACTGCATGTCATCACGCCACTTGATACTGTGTATTTCCAATATGATATTGCTTTGCTTGAAGTTTTGTTTAAGATTTTCGTATTCGGTAATCAATTCTGTAAAAATAACGTACGAAATATTTGGTGATGTAGATTGTACAACAAGCATTTCATTCATGACATGCTTTAGAATCAAATCTAAAACATGATGTTGAAAACCAACATATTGCGGAGGTGAAAATTATTTTTCCTGAAACGATGTCTGCAGTTAATGAACAATTCCATTTTTTTTTTCTTGTATTGACATTTGTTATATCACAAATAATCATTTTAATGGAATTCCATAGTTTAAATGTATCTAAAATATTTTTGATGCCTGCAATATAATATCATAGTTAGTTATCATATATATATTTAAAAACTTTTTATTTAATTAGCACCTTCAAATATTGTCAAACTTTTTCCATTATGAAGCTCCATGACCGCCAACCTGACTTCTTTAAGCTCGTTTGTCAACACCACTACCTGAACTTATTTTTTACTATCAAAATGCAAACACCAATTTTCTTCTTTTAATGTAGCCATATACTTTTCTTTCATACGTTCCGCTGCTTAGGCCTTATAGACACCAGATTGTGAGGGTGTTGGAATATCAATACCCGATTTCACCAACTATTTACATATTTTTGCTTCATTTCTCGTACTCACGTTGGAAGTCTGAACCATTTTCACTGTAGCCTTAGTTGAACAGGTCACTTTTTTAACTCTTGGTTCATAGCTATCATTGTCTGATGCATAGAATTCTGTGTCTTCCTTCTATGGACGATATTGTTGTGTCAGATACATTTATGTCTGGGACCAAGGCGGTCGTGACTTTTCTTTCCAAAAAAAACAGCTTTTGATGGATGAATAATCATTTGCTTGGCTGCTGTGTATCCAACATCTTTCGTACTTGTTTGAAGTGCGTACAACTTTTTATCTTCCATGCTTTGCTAAATGCCTTCTGGATTGGTTGCATCAAATAATTCTTCAAACACTATTGTGGGGTTTCAAAATCAAAACAAAAAGGCAAAACAAATCAGAGAACGTAAGCGAGAAACCAGTGGTTATGCTTTTCTTTAAGAATTTACATGTAAACTTTAATCTTGGTCGGTGCGGGATTTTTTCTAATAAAATGAAAAACTAAAAATGCAGTTATTATATTTTTGCCATTTCTCATCATGTACATATCGGCTTCAAAGCAGAACTTGTTCGCCGCTTGCTTTACCAGAACACGATGTCATTCGTTCTATAAAACAAAATTGATTGATATCAGCGAGAAAAGCATCGATCACACCTAACGCAGCAGAACATTGGCAAAGAGATTAAGGGCTATTAATTTCATGCAAATGCAAGTTTTTACTGGGCATCTTAAAGCGCATATGTTTAAGTTATCTTTGCGAATCATGAAAATTCCTTCTAAATGGCATTCAATAGTTAGTGCATATTTTTAAATATTTTGCAATAAATGCATGGTTTTGCATATTTTACAAATAATGCCTTTGTTGGCATATTAATTGCGTATAATTTTTATACAATTAATTCATGTGGTTTTTGCATATTTTGCTTGTTTAGATGGTTGCAAATTTAATACGACATAATTTGGAAAAAGATAACTTAAAATTATTAGGTACTTTTAAATGCACTTTATTTATTTTTTTGATAAATTAATTTTATATGTATTTAAAAATGAATTTTTTTTGTTAATTAAATGCAGTATTTATTTTTTAAGCGATAATAAAAAAAAATAAGAAAATATTGTTAATTGCATATTTTACCTTTTTTAGCGAATATTTAAGAGTTTTAAGTGCATATGAAAATATGCGCATGATTTCGATTTTTATGTTCAAATCGTGATATTTTGCAAATTTAAGTATTGTTTTATGTGATTTCGGAGGGTATTTTTTCCATAATTTTAACTCGAATTTTTTAGAAATATTTAAGGTACTTGAAAAATAACGCCAGTATTTTATGACAGGGCCGTAGTCAGGATTTACCCATGGGAGGGAATCTTGATGAAATTTTTGTTTCAAAATTAAAATATAGGTACAATTATTTGTGTCATTTAATTTTTACTTTAAGTTTGCAAAAACTATTACACCAGCCAACATATTTACGAAAAACGTGAATTTTTGAGGTTTTTGCAAAATGGCTTAGCTCACTGGCGATTATCGTAAAACAAAAGATACAAAATTTGTTAATATTTCGTTGGATAATTTCAAAATTTTTGCTACGCTACCGCACATGACACGATAGTGTTGATGTATGGATTGAAGAGCTGATATTTTTTCTAAAATACAAAATGATATTTTTTTTTTATGATGAGTAGTTCAGATTCTAGATCAATAATACTAAACACGTGCCGAAAACTTTAAACACCCTGTAAATTGAAAATGTTACAATATAGGAGGAAACTGAGTACAGATTTGAAACCAGGGTTAAACGTACAATAGGAATGGGTTTACCAGATACGAAATTAGTAGACTAGTATTATTTATCCAAACATATCTGAATATAAGACGACTGCTATTATCTTGTTCGCAACTGTAAAATATAAAAAACTAAACGTAAAATTTAAATTAAACAAATAATTGTCCCTATATTTAATTTTGAAAAAAATTTACTGACTACGCCATAAAATACTGGCGCTATTTTTCAATTGCCTTAAATATTTCTACACAATTAGATTTGAAATTAGTGAAACCCTCCGAAATCATATTTTTCTAGTGATCATTCAGTATTACTAAGATCTATCACAAAGTAATAACAATGAAAAACAAAGATCATCGCAATAGATCAACAACAACACCAATACTACCATAAACAACAACGCCAACAACAAACGTAATCACATCATTATTAGTAATCATATTTATATCATCAACAGAAAAAACAAGAATAACAACAATCCAATATCATAAGAATGCAAGAAACAATAATCAACAAAACCACCACCAATAATAAAAGTAAAAACAACAAGAAAATATCCTCATAAGCGTGTTGCTTTAATAAAATTAATTAAATTTAATTAATTTTTTTGTTGTTACTTAAAAATATATTTATTTTAATTCTAATAACGTTTATTGTAAAAATTAAAAAAAGCTTCGTTTCAAAAATTAATTTTCATAATAAATAAAAAAGTCTCTTATTATAATTTCAATAAATAATAAGAATATCCCTTTTTTTGGCGTTTTAGATAATTTTTACTTCATAAGGAAATGCAGAAACTATGAAACCTAAACAACACATCATAACTCCAAGCGTTCTGCTGTTGATCAAGATATTTCGTTCTGCTGCGCTCTTCTCTGTGGACTCAAGCATAACATTGATTCGGTTTTCGTTTGTTTTTGTCCTGCTCACGCGACGAGTGCTCTCTGTAGTGTTACGTTTGTTTTAATTAATGAAAGCCGAACATAACCAACGCTTACTCCACAAATCAGTGTTCTGAAATGCATTTCAAGCGCACTCGTGCAGAGGTTTTGTACACACTCACGGAGGCTATCCAGATTTGCTATGTTCATGAACAAATAAGCAACCAGTCGGATACGATGAAGCTGCCTCAGGTGTCCTTAGATATTAATAGAGTTTAAATAAAAACGCAGACACTGAATGGGGAAGATGTGGACAACGTGGAGATAGTTTCGGTTGTACTGTTAGGGGAAATGCCACTTTATGGAACGTTCGAACCCAATCTGATAATCAGTTCCGCTCTTACGCTTGGAACGCTTTACTCAAGGTCAAAGCTGTTTTCGAAGCTGTAATAGGTTTGGAAGTGGTATCCAACATGATTTCCTCATTGATTGTAATTGAGAATGCAGGATAATCTCTACTGGGCCGAGATACTGCTATAAAGTTAAATGTCTTGACATTAGGCTTTGAAATTAGCCGCATCCAAAACTTGCAGCCATTCCCGAAAATTAAAGATATTGATCTATGAATTGATAAAGCGGTGAAACCGGTGAAGACGAGTTAATAATTTGATAAAGTTAATTCGGCGGTTAGGGTTCGATATATTTGTGCACAAGTGAATGCTCAATTAAAGGAACCACATATCTTCACCAACTGAACGTAGAAAAACCAACATGTTAAGATGTTCTGGCGAAAGTCTGTTTCGTAATTGGTTCGCTATGAGACCAGCATGAGAAAATAACCTTTCGGATGGCACCGAAGTTGCAACAATTGATAAATATTTTTTGCAACAGCCCAAATAAAAGGAAATTCAGTTTTCATGCATTTCCAGACAAAAAGCTAATTTTTGTTAAGTTTTCGATCAACAGCTGGGCGAGACAGATAATGGCGCAGCTAAGTGGGCGCCCCTCAATTTCATCAGTTGTAGAGTCCATGTTTATTTTAACCACCTCATCCAAAAAACATAATATGTCACTCTTATCGAATTCTTGATTATTAGATGTCGTTGCCATTATCACAACTTCTTCATTCGAAATTCTTGCTTGTCTCATCTCGGCATTCAGAAGATAACCTAAATGGAGGGGAGGATAATTTTGCAGTAATTATTTATGTACTGCTGCTTACCAAGAGTGCTTGAGAACACTCACTGATATTTTGAAATGCGTGCTTTTTGAACCTAGGATCTAGAAGTGTTAAAGAAGCGTATGTTTTTACCAATTCAATATTGTACATTTTTTATGATTTCAATGGCAAGTACTCGTTTTAAATTCTTGCCAATTTGACTTAAAGCAGAACATTCCTCTGTTTTTTATAATAAAAAATTAATCCATTTGAGCGTAGTTTAAATATTGTGACACTTCCTTTTATTGCTTTGTCACACTTCCACTTACAATCTCTTTGCCGACCACTTTTTACATTTATCGAATCAAGAGTTGTCAACGCAGCATTATTTGTTGTTAAATAGCTATTTCGTTTATTAGTTTAGAGAAAACAGTTAAGATAAGCGTTAAGGATTTTGTTTCGCATAAAATGAAATAAGTCGAAAGTAAAAGTCGACTTTTAAATATCAAAAATTCGATTGCCAAAAGTCGAAAATTATCAAGCAAAAGTGGACTTTCGACTTATTTCGACTTCGACTTGCACATCCTTACTATGAAGAGTGCAAGATCAAGGTGCAATTGAAAATTACGAACGTCAAGTATTCAAAAAGAGCGCCAAATACTGTCATGTTATTCCACCGCTCTTTGCGTTTCCAAAACTTTAAACGCCATTTACTCAAAATCACTTTTTTTACCTGATTCGAAATGGGTTTTAGTGAGAAAATGTGCCTGCTCAGCCTGACGTAGCCGTTTTTTAAGCTCTTCTTATTTTGTTCTAATAAACTTGAAAATGTTGATTTATTTTCAAATGGTTGCCATTGATTTTCTAAACAATATTTTAAAAATCCCATACTTCAGGATATATCATTAATATACATTTTGAGAATCTTTTTCGTTATTTGCACGACTTGCTGTGCACTGAAAAAACTGAGACCAGATTCAAGAGGTGCCATTTTCAAAGGACCATTAAAAAAAACAATTATACCATTAAAAAACAAAAAATGCAATTTTCTTAAATTATTTTAAACTACTTGATATACCCGGTGTTACTTGGGGGAAAAAACGTAAAATTTTGATGTTTAGGTTTGTTTGGGTCTCACAAAGTATATAATTGAATTGTTAACTGACTTTAAAATATGGAAAATGTAAAAAACCAAAACATGAAATGTAAATTAAACTATCTCAATTAAATTTAAAGATTTATTATATATTATGAACAAGATGTATAGAAATTATTATATTATATTATATTTTATAAGGTAAATATATAATATTAATGTTATAAATATTCTATTGAGGAAATAATAATGTATTGAATAACAAATAAGTAAACAAATAATAAATACACACATGCAAACATGCAAAGCCATGTACACAGTCACATATACACAGACAGGGAAAACAAAACAAGTGAACACGGAACAGAAAGGCAACAGGAGATTATAAAGCAGTCGCGTTTGCTTGGGACAGGCAGTCTTGTAGCAGGCGCAGTAACATGCACATGCTTTGAGAGTAAGTAGTTAGTTCAAACGTAGTTATCTTAAGCGAAGGTGTCCTCACCCTTCGAACGTTGTTTACTCTAAGTCAGGCGTAGTTATCATAAGCGATGGTGTACTCATCCTTCGAACTTTGTTTACTATAAGTTCAAAACGTAGTTATCTTAAGCGAAGGTGTACTCACCCTTCGAACATAATATCAAACAAACTTCAATCATATGTTGTTGTCCATTTATTGTTTAATAAATTAATAGTACACATAAGCACTTATTTATATTTCAATATCTTTATACTTAAGCCATTAGTCCAAACAAAGGAAAATACAAACATAACAAACAATAAAGGCAATGCATTCAAAACTGCATGATTAGCAGAACAAACTTTACGCTAAATCCAAGGCCAGTGCAATGTGCGTAAAAACGCTTACACTGCTTAATATTTCGACAATGAACTTGCTAGCATTCAAGGCTAAGTAGCAATTCATTGAAGTTAGGTTGTCAGCATTTTGCATATATGTTGTTTATATTTGTATTTTCCAAATATAAAATTTTAGCTCTAAGCTCAGGCGTAGTTATCTTAAGCGAAGGTGTCCTCACCCTTCGAGCGTTGTTTACTCTAAGTCAGGCGTAGTTATCGTAAGCGAAGGTGTACTCACCCTTCGAACATAGTTTTACTCTAAGCTCAGGCGTAGTTATCTTAAGCGAAGGTGTCCTCACCCTTCGAATGTTGTTTACTCTAAGATCAAAACGTAGTTATCTTAAGCGAACACCCTTCGAAGATAGTCTTAATCTGAGTTCTATCATAGTCACTCACAGCGAAAGGGATCATAGCAAGTAACAAAATAAATATGAATAAGCAAGTGTAGTATTATTTTAGTATTAACATATGTATAATTGTTTAAGCACCCTGTAAATTAATAAATAAGCACTCAATATAATATTGAAATGGAGTTTAAGAGAACTGTCTCAAACTCCAGCTTAAAAACATTGAAAAGCACAAAATAAAGGGAGAATGAAAATACAATCAGAAGAGATCAGACGAATGTATTCTTTCTTACAGTCAGAAGTGGATCCGAAGCTCAATCGTCCTATTAAACATTCACGTTAATAAATTAAGAACATTATAGCTTATTTAAAAAAAAATAAAATTACTGTGAAAAACAAACTTGATCGAAAAGGAAAACATTGATTGAAAATTGATTAGAAAGAAAAGAAACGTGTGAAAAAGAAAAAATTGATTGAAAAAAGAAAGTGATTAAAAATAAAGATAGAATATTCTAATGAAAGAGTTTGAACTAAAAATAAAGAGTGCTAAGAGACAAAAACTACAATAAAATAGATCGAAAATTTTTCTAAAAGTTGAAAAAGTGACTGTACAAAAGAATTTTACTTAATTATAACTGTAGCGTCTTTGTCATAAGACGCGAAAAACACTATGGAAAAACCGGTTGGTGCAAATGAATACACTGTAGCGGAGTTGCGCGAGTGGCTTCAACGGTTGCAGTTGTCAACGGCTGGTAATAAAAACACGCTGGTATTGAGATTAAATGATGTGTCGGTTGACCAGCGCGGAGAGTGCCCAAGAAACATCATCGACCATATGAGAATAAGCAGCGACGAGGGCGAAAGCAGCGATGAAGAAAATGAACAGCCAACAGCTGACCGTCCTACTGCAAATAACGACGCCAGTGATGCAAACGACAAAAACAAGGGAAACAACATTACTGAGCAGGCGAATCCACAAAAACTTGAGAGCGCCTATAATATTGATTACTACAAAAGGGAATACGACTTGCTAAAACGCGAAAGAGAGCTGTTGTTACGTGAAAATGAATTGCTGAAAAGAGAAGTGCAGCAGGAACGCTCAGCCACTATTGCACTCGAGGCGGCAGCGTGTTCGACCCGTACTCTTAATGCAAACGACGCACTCCATGTTTCACTTGGTATGCTGAAGGAAATGATGCCAGAGTATGACGGGGGAGAGAGCCTCGTCGTATGGATAACTCAATTCGAAAGCATAAAAAAATTATATGCGCCAGATGAGAATACAATGCGTGCGCTGCTAGTCAGCAAAATGAGAGGCAAAGCACAAATGTGGCTACAATCAAAGCCAAATTTTTTTCGGAAAAAGTTGAAATTTTATTAAACGAAATGAGTGAGTTTTTTAATGCAAACGAAAGTAAACTATCGTTGCGTCGCAAGTTCGAAGCACGTAAGTGGAAATATGGAGAAACTTTTGCTGAATACTACCGAGAGAAACTGACACTAGCGAATGGAGTTCAAATGGAGCAGGCTGAAATGATTGACTACATAATCGAAGTTGCTGCGAGCGTTCACAAAAATCGAGCTTAAACGTAAGACGCCAGGGGTGCAGCAATCAACGGCAAAGGGCCCAGCAGAAAAATCTAAGATGCTTCAATTGCAACTCTCTTGGACACTTCGCATCCGATTGAAAGAAACCAAAACGTGAATTTGGAGCATGTTACGCATGTGGAAGTCTGCAACATCGCGCTGCTACTTGTCCAGAGAGGAAGAACGTTCAATCTTTAAACAGAAATGAATATGTAATGTATTGTAAGATTTTTATTTGCAAAAATATTAATGTTTGTTTGTCCCTAGAATGCTTGATAGACATTGGAAGCCCGATCAGCTTTGCAAAAGCAGCCATTTTTTCAAATAAAATCAATTTTAATGAATTTTCATCTACTAATATAAGTTATTTTGGAATAAATAACAGAAAATTAAAAGTTATTGGCAAGGTTGACTGCTATGTTATATTAAATAAAAAGAAAATTAATTTTGACCTGGTTGTGGTAGCTGATAATTCCATGGGATATGAAGTTGTTCTAGGGAGAGATTTTTTAAAGGCCGGTAATTTTAAAGTTATGTTAGATAATGAAAAAATCGAATCATATGAAAAAAATTATGAATTTGCTACAGTTGATAAAAATGATAGACTCTTTGTTTTAAATGATAGTAATAATGATTGTATGCTAAAGGATTTTGTGGATAATAATTGTGATGATAATCATAAAGATAATGATATCGACAGAATTAAGGAAAATGTATGCTCCTGTTTGATTAATGATAATAATAATTGCTTATTAGAAGACTATAATGATTGCTTCATTAGAAAAAGTTACATGGATGATCATAATAATATTGAGAGTTTTGAACGTCAATTAATGCTTCTTGAATACGATAATGATAAAAAACTATATTTTGATGTTGGAGATAGCTTAACATCTGTTGATATTAAAATATTTAACAAACTCGTAGAAAACTATTATTTAAAACCTGAACGCCCTGGTGAACTAACGGTCAAATGTGAGATGGAACTGATAATAGAAAATACAAAACCTTTTTATTGTACACCTCGTAGATTATCTTTTTCGGAAAAAACGGAGCTACAAAAGTTGTTAGATGAATATTTAGAAAAAGGATACATAAGGGCAAGCGAATCAGAGTTTGTTTCACCAATTGTCTTAGTAAAAAAAAAAACGGGAGAATTGAGAATGTGCGTTGACTATCGTAAGTTAAATAAAGTTACGGCAAAAGATAATTATCCGATACCAATTATCGATGACCTATAAGATAAATTAGCAAAAAAGAAAATATTTACAAAACTAAATCTAAAGAACGCATTTTATCATGTTTATATGCATAAGGAATCCGTGAAGTTCACCTCATTTGTCACACCTTTAGGACAACTTGAGTTTTTAAGGATGCCTTTTGGGCTTAAGAATGCCCCTTCTACATTTCAGAGGTTTGTAAATAAAGTGTTTGCTGATATGGTTAGAGATAATAAATTAATAATTTATTTAGATGACATAATGATAGCTACAGAGAATATAGAAGATCATTTCCAAATATTGATTCAGGTTTTTAAAAGATTGGTTGAAAACAAACTAGAACTAAGACTTGACAAGTGCGAATTTTTACAATCGAGCGTAAAATATTTAGGGTATACTATCACAGGGGAAGGAATAAGAGCGGTTGAAAAGGGTATCTCCGCAATAAAAAATTTTCCGATACCAGAAAATGTACAATCAGTACAAAGCTTTTTGGGTTTATGTTCCTACTTTCGGAGGTTCGTAAGAGATTTTTCAATTTTAGCTAAACCACTTTATGATCTAACAAGGAAAAGTAGCATTTTTAAATTTGGTGAAAACGAACGAATTTGGTGAAGCATTGCGATGCAAGCTCTATTAGGCTTGGGGCAATTTTATTGCAAAAAAAAGAGGACGGAAAAATGCATCTTGTATTTTATTATTAAAAAAGAACGACGGAAACCGAGTCGAAATACCACAGCTTCGAACTGGAGACCTTGGCCATTATTAATGCACTACAACGATTTCGTGTTTACCTATACGGCAAACAGTTTAAAATTGTGACGGATTGTAATTCTCTAACTATGACATTGAATAAAAAAAGAATTAAATCCTAGAATAGCGAGGTGGGCCATGGAATTACAAAACTACGATTATATACTGGAAAACCGAATAGGAACCCGAATGCAACATGTTGATGCGTTGAGCCGGTGTTCTAATGTAATGGTGATAGAGACAAACACTTTCGATGATAACCTAATTATTTGCCAGGGAAAAGACATTAACCTGATGAAATTACGTGAAGTATTACAAAAGAGTGAGCATCATTTATATAAAATGAGAAATGGTGTTTTATACAGAAAAATAAAAAAGATGGTACGATTGCGTTCTATGTTCCGGAAAGCATGGAAAATCAGGTTATGTACAAGTATCATGATGAGATTGGTCATGTCGGTATAGATAAGGTGACTGAATTAATATCGAAAAATTATTGGTTTCCAAAGATGAGGGAAAAAGTCGGAAAACACATACAAAATTGTCTAAAATGTATAGTTTATTCTCCAAAACATGGGCGCGAAGAAGGTTTTCTTCACAATATTCCGAAAGGCAAAACTCCATTTGAAATAGTTCACATTGATCATTATGGTCCAGTGGATAATTCTAGAACAAAAAAACATGTGTTGGCTCCCGAGCAGGGACTCTAAAGACAAAGTAAACACGAAAGCTGAGAAGATATATAAATACAGAGAGCAAAACTTAAAGACAGAAAAAATCTTTAGATTAGATAGATGCCAGAATAGAAAACTAAAGTCAGAGAAAACATCAGCGTAACACAACACATCATAAAAATGGTCAACTCCTCCTGGGTATACTTTCTACGAAAAGATGAGCTGCAAGGGTACGCAGAAGAATTTGGATTCGATAGCACAGGAACAGTGCAAGAAGCAAGGAAGAATTTTGCTACCTTCATCACAGATCAAGGGCAGAAACCAGAGCTGCAATCACGCTTTGCCGAATTAGAGGCAAAAACGGGAGGACACCATCACCGGCAAGAAATCCCGAGATACCGAAAATAAATGTGCCGGTAACACACACAGGCGGTCAATAAGATTTCAACCCCCCAAAAAGTCATACGAGCAACCAGCAAGCGCGCACGCAGGATATACAGGATACGTAGAACACGCAGTAGCGCATCAAATACCATTGTTTGGAGATATATATATATATATATCATATGTTGTTGTCCATTTATTGTTTAATAGTACACATAAGCACTTATTTATATTTCAATATCTTTATACTTAAGCCATTAGTCCAAACAAAGGAAAATACAAACATAACAAACAATAAAGGCAATGCATTCAAAACTGCATGATTAGCAGAACAAACTTTACGCTAAATCCAAGGCCAGTGCAATGTGCGTAAAAACGCTTACACTGCTTAATATTTCGACAATGAACTTACTAGCATTCAAGGCTAAGTAGCAATTCATTGAAGTTAGGTTGTCAGCATTTTGCATTTATGTTGTTTATATTTGTATTTTCCAAATGTTAAATTTTAGCTATAAATAGTTTACAAAATCAATAAACTTGTGAGTATAATTAGCAACATTAAAAATACACGTTGTGTTATTATTAACTCCAATCCCACTATAATTGGTTAATACACCAAATATACATTAAATATAACAAGGCTCAAGTGCCTGGTCTAAAAATATAACATATAGTATAAAAGCATACTATACAACCATATTCCACGGTTAGTTATAGACCAGGTCAGGAAGTGGTCTTTTAAATATGATGGCGGAAAAGAACCACTGGCATTCATTGAAAGAGTAGAGGAGCTAGCCGAAGTATAAGGGCTAAACAAGGATCTCTTACCCCGAACAATGCCCGAACTGTTGAAAGATAACGCGCCGAAATGGTTCCGCAACAATAATCGGCAGTGGCAGGAATGGAATGCATTTAAGAGGGATTTCCTACGGTTTTTCCTGAAATCCAAATATTTTGAGCATCTGGAAGATGAGATCCGACAAAGGCACCAGCGGCCAAAGACTACTATGCAGAATTTCATGCGGCATGCAGATTTCTCTGAGCAAGGCAAACTAGAGCGCATATACCGCAACAGTCTCCATGACTATCAGCTTTATATAAAGCGAAAAGACTTCAGGAACCTCGAGGAGCTGATTAGTCTAGCCGAAGATTTTGAAAGCCTGCAAAAAGAAGCTACGCCAACCAGACCAGCCATACCATGACAGCGAGAAGAACATCACCGCAGGATTACGCAAGAAACCGAGTACCCAATTAATTCACAGACGTTGTGGGCAAGAAGGGCACTGCAAATACGAATGCAGAAATCCCGCTATAATTTTCTGCTGGGAATGCGGGAAAAGATGGACGTTGACGAGAAACTGCTGCAGACAATCATCGGGAAACTACCAAGGGTACCGTCCCAGGCGAGTACAAACGGATACCCAGAACCAGCATCCTCGCATTAAACACCATCACACAACACGGTAACCACGTGGTCGCTATAGTCACAATAGCCACACGACCAAGGCGACGATCGACACTGGGGCAACACGGAGTTTTATCAGCAGATCCCTGGCTAGTAAAATAAAAGAATCAGGCAAACTCGAAAACATATCTACACGAATACGAATGGTCGACGGGACCACGAAGGAGGTTACTTAGCAACTCGTAGTAAAAATAAAACTCGGAGGAAGGCAATGCGACATAGAGTTAATAATACTACACGACATGATCGACGATTTTATTTTAGGCATGGACTTTCTGGTCAAAATGGAAACAAGATTGCAGTGCGGAGACTGTGCAATTATTCTCAGGGAAAACACGAACGGAAATGAAGAACAAGAAACGGCATGCTGTACGATTGTACGAACAAAGGTAATTGAATCAAAAACGGGTGGTGGAAGAAGCTAAGGTTATACGAACAGAAGAAACTAGATCAAGCACGGGTGAGCCACATATAGCAACTAAGGTCGTACGAGCACAAGAAGTGGAATCAAGTACAGGTGATCCACAAGAAGCAGTAAGGAGGTTACGCCCCAGGAGAATCGAGTAAGGTCCAACTGACGAATCAAAAATCGAAAAGTTTGCAAAGGCAGAGCTGGGAAAATTCGAAGTTATCTTAAGGGCAAGTTACACATCAAAGCAAGCGCTATTTAACGACAACCGCAAGAAATATTGATTAGAAAGACAGACGCTTCAGCAAAGAATACTCCTGTCTGCAAATGGTTATCGAAGAGAGAAGCAGAAGTTCAGCAGAATCCTGAAAAGTATCCGAACTACTTCAAAGCAAATGGTGTACTATACCGCTATATACCGTCAAACAAAAAACTGACGACTACGAACCCTGGAAACTGTGTGTCCCTAGTTTTCAGCGAGAACAAGTTATTAAAGAAAATTACGATGATCCAACCGCCACTGCATAATCAACGGCCATCGCAGTCGCATCTGCGTCACAAACTGCCATCGCAGCAGTATCTGCGTAACCGACTGCCACAGCAGCCGCCACTGCATAATCAACGGCCATCGCAGCAGCACCTGCATCACCAACTGCCAGCGCAGTAGTAGCTGCGTCATCAAAAGCATCACAGCAACACAGTAAAAGCAACGTTAACAAACCAGCATGACAGCGCAGCAGCATCTGCATAATCAAAGCAGCGAAGTAGCAGCGGCATTATCAGCAACATCAGGTGTCGACAGCGGCGCAACAGTATACATTATCAATAGCACCCTGCCAGGCACAAGCTATTCGCCAGCCTTTATCGAGAGCATCCTTAGCAACAGCGCCAACTAAAGCTAGTGACGCAATTGACAGGGGCGTCAAACAGTTGCACCGACTGAGCCAGAGTGCAGCTTGCAAGGGGTGGGAAAGAAAAGGGGTGTGTGTTACACAATTTGGGTCTCACAAAGTATATAAATGAATTGTTAACTGAATTTAAAATATGGAAAATAGGGCGGGTCAAATTTTTTTGGTGGTCTGGCTCAGCGAAATTCGTAAAATACATGTAATTTCAAGACTTTTTCTCCACTACAGCATATACAAATTCTGAAAAAAAGCTGTGCGGACTTTCGTAAATAGATTTTTTTCTCAATTATAAAATATGAATGTATGAAATTTGAAAGAAGTGTATAAAATGTGTATAAAAAAGATTATTTGTGCTGTCATTTCTAAGGTAAATTTGGGCGCTGAATCTGAATCTGGCATTAAAAATACATTAAATCCAACTATCAATAGAAAAAATCGTGATTTTTTATCAAAATATCGTGATTTTTGGTCAAAAAATAAAAAAAATGTTGGAAAATTTGGCGCTGAATTCAAATCTCCCATTTAAATTACTCCAATTCTCGTTTACTATTTAGTACTATTTAGTACCAATTCTAGTACTCCAAGTCTCGTTTGCTCTCAGTTTTGGGCCTTTTTTCTCTCGATTCCATCGATGTCGCAATAAAACCACTTTTGTGTTTTTCAGTAACGTGTTTGGATGCTCTAGTCATCTCTTGGACATTTCGTTCGGTGCTTTGAATGTGGCATGGTATTTCGACGTTAATCATAACCATAATAATCTTCAGTCAAATGTTGCAATGGAATGTCTCTTGTGTATGGCGGCTCGTGTAGAATATCATCATCATTCAAATCTATCATGTTGGAAAAGTGGGTGCAGTCAAAATTGATTTTCGGTTTTTTGTATTCTCTCAATGTTGTCCGATCGAGATCACTTCGGATATGTTTTATTTTGTCGATTGCCATTTGACGTATAGGTTTCACATTGTGACAAACCATTGCTAGCAAAACATTTTCAGAGCTAGCAAAGTAGCAATTGGCTGACATTACACTATGAACAACGGAAAGTAAATTCGGTGGCAGATAATTCGTCCATTGTATAAATTTGAAGAACAAAACACTTCCGTATGCCATTGTATTGTAATATTTAACGTTGAAGTACATTGGAATGTACACTTTCATCACGTATGTGGCCAAAATTCGCAAGTTTTTTGACGGTTTGTCCGTAGTTATGTACGTACGTAAAATTCGAGCAGCTTTTGTTAACCACCTAGCATGATGTATTGGTCCCAACTTGATGTTTGCTAGATCAATTGATACTGAGCGAGTTGAAATCGCGTTTGCTAATTTGAGAAGATTTCTTGCATCTGTTGAGAAAGAACGTTCATCAAAATCTGGTGATGATGGTGGCATATTTTGGAGTGAAATTATCTCAAAATTATTGACAACCTGAAAAGCAGAATTTTTTTTTAATTCG
Source organism: Dichetophora obliterata (assembly GCA_963920525.1). Classification (NCBI taxonomy): domain Eukaryota; kingdom Metazoa; phylum Arthropoda; class Insecta; order Diptera; family Sciomyzidae; genus Dichetophora; species Dichetophora obliterata. Next base: position 133,578,433 of record OY986436.1, read on the forward strand.
TTAAATTATATAATTTATTTACTCAAAATAATCGTATTTTACTTGTATCGTATCGCAAATGCCTAAAACCGCTGCTAATCGTCCTGTTGACGTAGTTGGCCCTTTCGTGAAACTTTTTTCTAGTGTACTGTATAAATGACGAAACGGTAACTCATTGAAATGCAGCAAACATACACTCCAATGTAATGGCCTTTGTAAATGTTGTTCGAAAAGTCTTATTATACCACTTCTAATTCCAGTGTTAACAGGTTCACCGTCAGAACAGATAGCTACCAAATTATCTAATGACAAGCCGTTTTTATCAAAAAATTCAATAAGTTTATGCGTTTTTGCTTCTGCGGTTTCTTCTTCCACAATAATATGGCCCAAAAATCTGGAATCTGGCTCTCTTACAACAACTATATGCGGTTCTTTAATTTTGCGTGTATGAATTTTATTGTTGATAAATTCGGTAACTAATGTTTCGTCTGTTCTGCCATCGAAAGCAAATGCCAATAACGTGGAAGTGTCTAATCGTTTTCTCAAGACCTCATTCCTACAACGATTGCGTTCTCTTTGAACTTTATTTTTATCGATAATTAACGTTTGATCATTTTTATCTTTTACGCTTAAATCTTTCAAAAGTGCAGATGCGAGTGCAGCCGCAGCTCTATTTGATATACCGTATCTATCGCATTCCATAGCAAAGTTTGATAAGGTTACGTTTTGCATATACGGCCCTCGAACAGCACCTGGAGCTGCCACTCCTTCTTCAAATTCAAAATCCATACTACTTGCACCCATTGATAATTCAGGTTGCCAAACCACCTCTGATCTAGTCACTTCTGTAGTTGTTACTGTTGTTAAACTTTGTTGTGGTAGCGTTTGAAGAAATTCAGTAATAGTGACATTTCTATCTGTCATCTGGTCCACAAAAAATGTTTTCATGAATAGTGGTAGTGGTGTATTTTGACATCTGCAATCCGTTGTTAATAAATTGCAATTACATGTTGAAACCCAAAACAAATTTCCTAGCAAACCACGAAAATCAACAAGAACATCGGGTGATTTGGATTTGTTTTTTTATGCTTCTCTATATTGAGCCATGAATCGGTCTAATTTGTTGCAAATGGATTTTCTCTGAATAATTGGCGTTGGAAGATTATTCCAAATTTCAACAATTTTATCCGCCACATGACGAGTAATTGATTGGAATGAAATGTGTGGGTTGTCTTCGAAATAGTGCTCTTGCATGAAAAAATAATGTAACAAAATATCGCCATCCGTCGGTAGACGTTCAACGTTCAATTCTTTCGCTTCACCAAATAAAGTTTTATCATGCTGCAATATTGAAGTTATTTTACGGTCCAGCTCGGGTTGTGATGATGACGGTGAGGTTTCCATGATATAGCTTGTATTCTGAAATGTACTATTAAAAATAAAACATAAAAAAAATAATTTTGAATACAAAGGATAAATTTAAATGTGTTTACCAAGAAAATTAAAGATAAAATAATTTGGATTTTAGAATTTAAAGGAAAAAGTTTATGATAAGTAATTAAGACAAAAGAATTTACACAAGCGTGTTAAATATAATTTTACTAAATGAATTTCCTGCCATAAATCAAAATAATACGTGTTTAATATTTAATCAAGCCTTGAAAATGAGCTTACATTTGAAATAAAGACAATTTTCCAACATTTTTTTTATTTTTTGACCAAAAATCGCGATATTTTGATAAGAAATCACGATTTTTTTCTATTGATAGTTGGATTTAATGTATTTTTAATGCCAGATTCAGATTCAGCGCCCAAATTTACCTTAGAAATGACAGCACAAATAATCTTTTTTATACACATTTTATACACTTCTTTCAAATTTCATACATTCATATTTTATAATTGAGAAAAAAATCTATTTACGAAAGTCCGCACAGCTTTTTTTCAGAATTTGTATATGCTGTAGTGGAGAAAAAGTCTTGAAATTACATGTATTTTACGAATTTCGCTGAGCCAGACCTCCAAAAAATTCGTCCATACAAATTGACCCGCCCTAATGGAAAATGTAAACAACCATAACATGAAATGTAAATTAAACTATCTTAATTAAATTTAAAGATTTATTATATATTATGAATAAGATGTATAGAAGTTATTATATTATATTATATTATATCTTATTAGGTAAAATATATAATATTAATGTTATAAATATTCTATTGAAGAAATAATAATGTATTGAATAACAAATAAGTAAACAAATAATAAATACACACATACAAACATGCAAAGCCATGTACACAGTCACATATACACAGGCAGGGAAAACAAAACAAGTGAACACGGAACAGAAAGGCAACGGGAGAATATAAAGCAATCGCGTTTGCTTAGGACAGGCAGTCTTGACGCAGGCGCAGTAGCATGCACATGCTTTGAGACTGAGTAGTTAGTTCAAGCGAAGGTGCCTCACCCTTCGAACGTTGTTTACTCTAATTCAGGCGTACTTATCACAAGCGATGGTGTAATCATCCTTCGAACTTTATTTACTATAAGTTCAAAACGTAGTTATCTTAAGCGAAGGTATACTCACCCTTCGAACATAGTTTTACTCTAAGCTCAGGCGTAGTTATCATAAGCGAAGGTGTACTCACCCTTCGAACATAGTTTTACTCTAAGCTCAGGCGTAGTTATTTTAAGCGAAGGTGTCCTGACCCTTCGAACGTTGTTTACTCTAAGTCAGGCCGAAATCGTAAGCGAAGGTGTACTCACCCTTCGAGCTTTGTTTACTATAAATTCAAAACGTAGTTATCTTAAGCGAAGATATACTCACCCTTCGAACATAGTTTTACTCTTAGCTCAGGCGTAGTTATCTTAAGTGAAGGTGTACTCACCCTTCGAACATAGTTTTACTCTAAGCTCGGGCGTAGTTATCTTAAGCGAAGGTATACTCACCCTTCGAACATAGTTTTAATTTGAGTTCTATCATAGTCACTCACAGCGAGAGGGATCATAGCAAGTAACGGAATAAATATGAATAAGCAAGGATTAATTATATCAATTTAATTGATTAATAATAATGCTAAATAATTAATAATAATTAAGTAACGTACTGGTTAAGTAATAAACAAAACAAATGAAAATAATAAAGACTTCCTCTACAGTTTAAAACTAAAACGCTGGCTTTCTTATTTAAAACAACGGAATCATTGGTAAATAAACTATTTTGTAAGAACCCGTAGTTTACTCACTGTGCCTACCTCAGCAAAAATCAGTAACGAGCAAAAGGGTTCGTTACAGGTTTTATTCGATCAGAAGATAACGATTTTTAACTAGAAAAAAATAAGCTTTTGACGTATGGAAATATGCAAAATGGTTTTTGTCATTCTAAGGAAACGGCGTTATTAGAAAAAGACGTTGTAAAAATTTGTGAAATCTTGAAGATATGTGAATTTTTTGGTGTTAAAATTACATAATTTTTTAAAAAATTAATTAAACGAAGCTTTTCGCTAAAAAAAGTATGCTAGTTGGTTGATTTTTCTTACTTGTAAAAGGGTGGAAGAGGCGTGGTCAAAACTAATTATGCCAAAGCATACTAAGATTCAAGTAAAATGTGAGCCAAATTTGAGTTAAATCCGTCCAGCCGTTAAGATTTGTATTCTGGTCAAACAAACAGAAAATTATTTTTATTAATGTAGATAATAAACTTTCATATAATTTTTTCCATGAATTTTTCCGATATTTTAAAAACTATTTTGCTATTTGGGGCAAAGAAAAATCCAATTAATAAGAGATTATTTAAATCGGTCCAGCCGATCTTTATATGTTATATAACACGACTTTATTTTATTAATTTAGATATGCATATGACAAACACGATTGGTTTGTTAAGAATACAAATGTCTAAGAAAAATCACTGCTGTCATTGTCATTTCACTGTTGTCATTTAATTTTATAGCAAATTCTATTAGGAAATTATTTAAGTACATTTTAATAAATGTACTTTCGATAGCTCACTCGGCTCAACCATCAGTTTTGAAGCCATGAGGTAGTGGGATCGATTCCCACAATAAGCGGAACTAATGATTTTTTTTGTATTTAATTTATTTTTATTTTAGGGAAAATGCAACAAAACCAACTTTACCAAGAAGTAATGAAGATAAAAATCTCTTTCAGTTGCAAAAGTTACGGGTTTTTAGAAATTTTTATTCTTTTTTATTTGATTTTGTTTATTAAATGCCAGAAAAAAGTTTGTATATTGAATTGAATTTAGCCACGCCAAGTTTCCCGTGCCCGTGCCCGTGCCCGAGCCAGTTTTCCAGTAGAAATGCCTGACTAATAAGTAACTCCATACTGAATTTCATTATTATGTGATATTTATTTCCAAAGCTATTCAATATCAAAAATTTGGCTTGTATGGGCGGAGCCACACCCCCTTGTTTAATGACCGTCTCAGTTTTTTAGTAGAAGGATATCACCCAATAGTAATTCCATACTGAATTTCGTTGTTATACGACATTTAGTTCCAAAGCTATCTGATATCAAAAATTTAAAGTGTATGGGCGGAGCCACACCCCCTTTTCCAAAGCCTATCCCAGTTTTCCAGTAGAAGGATACCACCAATTGGCAACTCCATACTGAATTTCATTATTATACGACATTTAGTTACAAAGCTATTCGATATCATAAATTTGGATTGTATGGGCGGTGCCACACCCCTTTATATACTTGCTTAATTTTGCCAGTCGAAAGACACGACTGAACAGTACGTTCTAACCGAGTTTCATTAATGTGTGACTTATAGCTTGAACGTTATACTGAAAATTTGGGCTGCTGAAAAAAGCCACGCCCTACGTCCAACGCCCATAAAATTTTACCAGTAGAACGGCAAGTGAAAATTAAGGTCGAATACCGAATTCCGTTGCTGTGCGACCTATAATTCCAAGGCTATTCGATATAGAAGATTTGATTTGTATGGGAGGTGCCACGCCCCCAGAGTTTTTCCGATATTTTAATAGTTATTCTGCTATTCGGGATGAACACAAATCCAAAAAATAAAAGATCATTAAAATCGGTCCAGCCGTTCTTGGTTATAAATGGTGTAACAAACCCGACTTTGTTTTATATATATAGATATTCTAAAGATGTGTACAAAGTTTGATATGAATCCATCAACCTGATTTCTTTTTATAAAATAAACAAAAAACAGTTAAAATTAAGACACTGTTCATACCCCTTAAACAACTTTTATAACCCTAGCGTTCAAGCTGTTGCTTAATCCTGACTAAATTTTTAAAGATCCTTAAAAATATCTTTCCCCTCATTCGAACAAAACTACAGTAAACAATTGAAGCGCTCTCGCGAATAACGTTGTAAACGACAAAATTGTAATTGTTCACTTTTATTCTTTTTACAAGCACTTTTATTCATTTTTATAAAATTTTTGGTATGCGATAAAAATACCCCAAACTGCTCAACTGCCTACTCAGTTCTGTTTGTAATATAAGAGAGTGATTCTAACAGGTATTCGAAAAAAAAAACACTAAAAAAATGTCGTTTACAACGTTATTCGTGATTATGCTTCAATTGTGAAATCAGTGCAAATATTTGGGCCTATTCTGATAGATCTGTTATGAATTTTCTGTTATGAATCATAAAAGATGCCGACCATAAAAGATCTTTTAAAATTGGTACTCTGCCATTCGATCTTTTATGGCACTCTGTTATCAATCTTCGAAAACGAAAAGCTATTACAATTCCGTTAACTTCTTATAAAACAACTGATTGCTGTCAGTAAATTGAAAAATAAAACTTATGAAACAAAAATGGAGAGCGAAAAATGTAAGTTCATAATTTAGTTATATTGCTTTGAATAAATTTGTAATTTTTATAGGACAAATAGAGAAATAAAACCAGAGTGGAGCAGAGGGAAATATGCTGCGACCAATTCACCTTGATGTGCTGGGCTGAGACAGTCTAAAAAGGTTGATGCCTCCTACTGAGGCCTAGTAGGATCCATACCCATAAAAATGCAGCGTTGTTGGTAACTATAACAAAGTAATTTAAAAAATTTAATTTGAATTAACTCATCAAATACAGACCTGAATTTCAAAAGGAATGTTTGCGGCTGCTGGAAACTGTTCCAGCTTGCTCATGTGCAGTCGAGCATTCACCTTGTCCAATCGAAATAGCTGTACGAAGCGCACGTCAGGAAGCTCGAATGGTTTACTTTTAAGGCGCAACTCTAGCAGAGTTGCTCGATGGTTTCTTCTAAAAAACAATAAATTGAACAAAAACATATGAATATATTTATACTTAACAATTAGGTTACTTACATTTGTCGCCTTTTAACAGCATTTGTTATTGAAATTCTTAAATAAACATCAATTCTTCAGACCAAAATGCTCACTTTCTAAAAATTTGTTACGATAAAAACTAAAAAAATGTATTTGTTATTCTGCTGTCTTTCATAACAGATTTCATAGCAGATTTTGTCAAACTGAAGAAATGCAAAACCTTTGCGGCTAAAATTACAAATATTTTTTTACTTAAAGTAAATTTTTTGTGTAAAGATATTAAAATATTTTGTGCAGTGGAAAAAGTTTAAATTATAGATCCAACCAAGGAACGTTATTAGTGTTTCCAAATCGTTTAGATTCAGAGATTTTTTTTGAAAATTTGAACATTTTTAACATGCTTTTTCGCCATAACTCCCAATAAAACTGATACATCAACAAGGATGATTTCTAAAACAAAATGTTTATAATTTCTCTAGCTACAGGACTTCTTGATTTTGCTCTATCTCTTATTGTTCGCGTCACGATCAGTTGCTTCACATTATTTTCATTGCTTCAATAGTTTGTAGGGAATTCCAGTTTTCTGCTTACCACCTTGCTGCCTCGCCGTCTTACACCGCCTATCGCGATGGCTCCGCATCCCTCCGTCTCTTTTTGGAACAACCTACAGACAGCAAGGTCGTAAGCAGAGAACTGCAATCCGGTTAAATCAATTAATTTCCATAAGTTTTTTACTTTGTTTGCGAAATCATCGTTAATTCCATAAAATTCTGAGTAAAGCTTTAATTTTTTTCTATTTTATATTAATTTTCACTTCTCGCAATAGTCTTAATATTATAAACAAACTAAAAACCCAGTTGTTTTGAACGATTTAAAAATAATCTCGTTAATTAAAACCAGAGCTCGCAAATAAACTCTAAAGTAAAGTATAATGCTATTGTTGTCTAAATGTTTCTATTTTCGAACAGAAAAAACTTCCTCTCACTGTTATGCTTTTGAATCGCGGGCACAAAAACAATCAAAGTAAAGTATCTTTAGCGATCTCTTGTAGGTTGCTGGAAGCACCAAAATCCGAAGAGAGATCTGCAATGTTTGTTTGTTTCCTTTATGATGTGACATTTTTTTTTGTGTTGAAAAAGTTATTGCGTTGGAATTTTTCTTTGTTTTGAATGTCTCCGTTAAAATAAATGCTAGAGTAATAAAATGGTCATAATACGCGCGAAGCCAGTGCAGCATTTTCCAGATTAGAAAGAGAGTCAAGTCGAATGGGTCTGGCAGTGAATGCAGATAAGACGAAATACTTAGTGTCAACAAACAAACAGTCCCAGCGTCTTGGAACCCACTTTACCGTTGACAATACCTCATTCGAGGTTGTGAAGAACTTCGTTTATCTTGGATCCAGCATTAACTCAACCAACGACATCAGCATTGAGATCAAGCGAAGAATAACTCTTGCCAACAGGTGTTACTTTGGGCTCAGTAGGCAATTGAGAAGCAAAGCCCTCTCTCGACGAACGAAAATCACGCTCTATAAATCGCTCATCATGCCCGTCCTACTTTACGCATAACAAACCTGGACGCTGAGCAGTTTACATGAAAAGACTTTAGGAGCATTCGAGAGAAAGATTCTTCGTAAGATCTACGGACCAATCTGCGTCAATGGCGAGTACCGAATACGGTGGAATGATGAACTGTATGAGCTGTACGCTGACATTGACGTAGTCAAGCGCATTAAAATCGAGCGGCTTCGCTGGCTTGGTCATGTTCAGCGCATGAAAGACGATGCTCCAGTGAAGAAAACATTCGATTCGGTACCCAGCGGCGGTCAACGCAGAAGAGGACGACCGCATCTTCGTTGGAAAGACCAAGTAGAGGACAACCTGACGAAGCTTGGAATTTCCAACTGGCGCCAGCAAGCGAAAGACAGAAATGGCTGGTGCAAATTCTTAGATGAGGCCAAGACCGACATACGGTTGTAGCGCCAACTAAGTAAGTAAGTAAGTAAGGTTGCGATTGGACAGTGAGCAGCGGGGAAGTTAGGGTATTTAAAATTTAATGAATGGTCTAGATATTAGAAATGACATTTTTAAATTATATCCTCATTTTTTGCAAGTAATCAGTGTTTAAAAATGAAAAAATTATTAAATTTATAAATAATATGCACTTTTTGCATTATTAATTTTTTGATATTCGCCTCCGCATCCGCATCTAAGATCTGTATTTTATCATTAACCCAAAAAGAAGAAGTTTAAAGACTAAGAAGCCATCAAGTATATACTTTATTTTTTATAAAATACAATGTACCATTTATTAAATTTAAATACTGTAAAACCTAAGGACTCAGAAGCTAAAAAATTAGAATCATCTAGAAATTAGAAGTTGAATTTTCAAAACATTAAAGCTTCTGAAATTAGAAGATTGTATTCTAATTCCAGAGGTAATTGTTTGTGCAATTTAACAGTACAGCGTTTTCTACGAAAATTTTAAAATGAAGCTTGTGACCTTATTATTAGTGTCCGACCGAATATTTGGTTTCGGTTACGGCCAGTTTCGGCCCTTTTTGTCAGTTTCGGCTATTCAGCCATATTGAGGCCATATTGAGGTATTTTTGGTAAAAATTTCTTGCATCAGTCATTTAATTCAAATATGTACATATGTTTGGTTTAATAAAACTATTTACAACGCTATAGTTTAGTATATATACTAAACAAAAATTATAAATTACTCTATAATTTGAGTTATCGTGTTAACGCAAAACATTTTTGTTTGAACGCAAAACATGCGTTTGATATTATCGTCCCTATTGTAATTAATATTAAAGTTTTATAGGTACTGAAGCAAAATATTGTTAATTAAACTTACGAACGAATTCTGTGTGTGTGGAATAAAGGAAAAGAAAACCAAATATTTATATTTTTATAAAACTAAACCTTAAAAAAAACAAAAATACTTTTCTCAATGCCCGGTTAGTAAAGCTCTTAACCGGGAGTTAGCTAACCGTACGATAATTAAAAAACAGTTTCGTTTTCACCAAGTGTCGGTTAAGTAACTGTCGGTTAAGTCATTAATTGTGAATTTTTTCAATTTTGAATACGCTAAACTGCATATCAGCTGCTTACGCTTGTTTATTATTTTATTTTTGATGTGAAAGCTGTATAATAAATTAATACCTAACAACAAGGATAAATTAATAAATAATTTAAAAACGCAACCGAGTGCTGAACTTCAGTGGATATAATGTCCTTCAGTCCACGTTATCACGCCTATGCGCATATGTCCTTTTTATATTTTGGATCAAATTCAAGTCAGAAAAAAAGGAAATTCTCGAAATTCTATCCATTTTAAGTTATAAAATGTATAATTATTTTTTACACTACACAGCTGTTCTTCCGATTAGCTTAACCGGCTCTTAAGACCTAACCAAACATTGAGAAAATGCTTTTTTACTAACCGCCAGTTAAAGTTCCGATTAGTGCTTAACCGGACATTGAGTTTTGTAGTTCTATAAAATTGTACAGTGCATACTATTTTGAGTGTGTACGGAAGATATAAAGTATGCAATACTTTAGCAATAAAAAATAAAATAAAAATAATCTCATTTATTATTTTAGTATACTTCAATTATTATTGTAAACTGCAATATTCAAGTAATACTTTCTTTTGTATTAAATTTTATTCTTGTGTGTATGAAAGTACTTCTGTTTCCTTTTAATAAAAAAAATTATTTGTGAAAACTTAAATTATTAATAACCAGTTTCGGCTAAGCCGAATAAAATGGCCGAATTCTTACTAACCAAAAGGTTTCGGCCAAAATTCCGGTATCGGTCGAACACTACTTATTATGTTAAATGTACGCAATCATTTTCATAAGAAAATTTCAGTGAGAGAAAAAGAATTTGTTTTGCTTCATATGAAAACGAAATTTACCAGACAAAAGAACGTTTTACAAAATAAGGCCATTTACATAAAGGCCATTTTTTATTTTGTATAATTTTCTCCACATTATAAGTGTGTTATTTTTATCCAGTAACTAAATCTTAACATTATTGCTTGATCAATATTATTAAAAATTCAACTTTACAAATTTTAACTCTGAAATGATAAGATTTCAAAAATTAGAAGTTCCCGACTTACAAACAGCTTCTAACTTCTGAGGTACTGTAATAACATAATTTTTAAAATAATTTTAGTAATTATAGTTCTGCTTTAAGTTTGTCTAGTTGAGCTAAATAACTATAAAAGTCTTTAAAATTTAATTTCTTTACTTTTTTTAAAATTAATGAGTTTATTAATTTATTCCTTAAAAAGGTTTACATAAAAAAAATGTTAGCAATAATAAAAAATATTTACTAAAGTATGATTTAAACTATCAAACATTTAGAATTTGTATTTAAATCATGGAAAAATCAATATTTATAATTTAACTGAGAGCATCCGCATACGCCACCTGCTTAGATTCAATTGTCCGCATCCGCCAACCTTAAAGAACGCCCTTTACAGAACTGCATCCGCAAAATGGCATCCGTCACATCCCTAGTTCTTTATTGAAAACCAATAGAGATAAAATTGTTCAATTTATTTTATTTGAATAAAAAAGTATAAGATTTTAATATGTTCATTAGAGTGGAACGAATTTTTAACCTCACCGGCTTAATATATTTTTGAAAACTACTCGTCAAAACAAATTTTTCTGCATCCTTGGTATTTTTCTGTGACGAAACTTTTGACTTTGCCCGAGGTTTTTTGTATTTCATTGTCATATTTTTTTAAACTGAAACTTATTTTTTAATCTGAAAAATCGAAAAATTTACTTTTAATTTTTTTTTATAAAAACCTCTTACTTCCCTTTGATACCATGTACGCACTAAAAGATATATGTGTTTAAAGTTCACCGAAGTCGGTATTCGATATTCGCCAATATCTTCGCTCCTTTATGTCAGAGGTAAAATATGCATGCAACAAAATTTTAAATCAGATATACCATTCACAGTTTTATCGTAAGCCACAGTTTTTACGCTATGACACTGGTTATGTCTAAACAGTGCAAAGTATATATTTCTTACTGTTAGCAGATTTTTTTTAACTTTAATTAATAGTAGTTTATTGGCAGAATTTTAATATATGTTTGTTATTTTCTCATAACTAATAAATGTATATACAATAAATCGCTTAGCTGCCTATTCGCTTAAGAGAGTATGTATCAGAGATTTGCATGAGACCATTCGTCAGTTTTTGCCACTCGAATAACAATCGTCGTCAGCCGTAATCGCACACAAGAAAAAATGCATATATACCGCTCGAGTTCGTAAACAACGATTGCTGCAAAGCACACTTTGTCACGATTGCGAATTGATGCAAAGGCTGCCTCCAGACGAGATCATTCGGATGCTTCGCTTAAAGCTCGAGTGTCGGCTGCTGCATGAATTTTTGTTGTTTCCATACTTCTCTGAACTTCTCTAGCAGCGTGTTCTTCTTTGTGCTGTTTGTTTCCTTTTAGTTTATTGTTTTCTCTTCTCTACTGTGGAGCAATCAGTATTGCCAGTAGCAAGTTTTATGACAGTAAATTTTTAAAGTAACCTTAGTTAAAATGAAAGTTAGCATGAAAGCGACCTAAATTAGGAAACAAACTATTATTGAAAGTTTGTCGGTAAAATAACAACAATGTTTTGCTTTCAATGAACATTCTTTATCCCTTCAAGATAAGCGTAACCAAAGCTCCAACACAATTAAAAAAATCTTTGATGAAAACCAACTCAAACTTGTCATTAATTTTTTTTATCAATGTGAGAAAGTGCAGGCTTAGAAAATGTCACGAGCAGAGCTAAGTTGTGTAAGTTAGAAAGAGATCCTTCTGAAAACTGTTTTAAACAAGCGACGTGTGCTGCAAAGTTTTATTAAACAATTTTATAGAAAAAGCCCAGAAAAATGAGTATTCAACCCAAATTTATGGAGTTTTTTAAAACTAGCAGGTATTTATTAATAGAACAAATTTTGTACAACTGTTAACTTGTCAAAGAATGGCTAAAATTTTAGGTTATGTTGTGTAGTCGAACTGATAAAAACACTTCAATCTTTAATTTTGATTCATTTAATTGAATACCTCTAATTTCGGGTGTAAGAACTGCGAAATTTCTGTAAGAACTTGGTGCCATAATATTTTTAGAAAAGGCCAAGAAAGGCGTAGAATATGATTTGATCAAAATTATAGGTGTCTGTGATATTTAACAAAAGTGACGAATATGGACAATTTAAAATTAAAATCGGTTATGTTTAATAGTAGATACAGTAAAACTGAAAATAAAAATTAGTTTAATATATAAAAGAGTTTGCTTAACCCTTGATTACGAACCTATAAAAACACCCGTAAATGAAACTCACAATTACAAGGACTCAAGTGTATAAATCTTAAAAATTTTTAAATTCGAAATTAGTTAAACCTTTTTTACTAGTTATAAATAGTTTTTTATTAATTTCATTCACTTATTCTTTGCTTAGATGGTGTAATCCGACTTGTAAAATCACACGTATATGTTAGTTTAGTCAGATTTTTCACATCACCATCCTAAAACTAATAGAAACTTTATTCTGCAAACTTACTTAAGTTTCTTACAGTAATACGTGCTTAGTAATGTTTTATTTTTAAGGCTTTTTTCCTTTATTTTTTATGTAATTGTTTGCGTTTTTTATGTCACTTATGTCAGTTTTAAGGTCATCAAAGTACGAGCCCTGGTTATAAATATATTTATTATATTTTTTCTATGATATGCAACTGTTTTATTGTTTCTATAATAAAAATATATTTTAATACATAATAAGAAATAATAAAACAACATTTTAGATACAAAATAAATATCTTGTGAAAAAAATTATATTAAATATTTTATAAGAATATTTAATAAAATATTCGTTTCATTTGCCACATAACTCATTATATTTTATTATATATTTTATCCTTGTGCGATGAATATTAAAGGCTGAAGGTTAAGTTTTTTGTGTCAGTTCCTCAAAATAATCCTTGGTTGCAATAGCATTTATGAAGATTCCTTAAATATTTCGATTCTAGTGATAGCCATTCGTGTGATGGAATGGTTGGAAATAGCCTCTAAAAATACAATTTTTTGTCAAAATATTGGTTGGTGTAATAATCTTCAGAAATAAACTGCCAGCAATTATATGGCGAAAAAACTCTTCCTATCAACAATTGAAATGTTTGCAATCGGATAAAAGATAATGCTTTTTTCATGCATATTTTTGATATATTTTATTTCAAAATGTTAATACAAAACTAACTTGATCTAAAATTCGCAATTTAATTCATATGAATTATACAAAACTTTTAAAATTAAAATAAGTTGTATTTTGTTTTTTAATTTCTTACAATATTTTTCAGTATGTGCTTATTTTATAATTTATGTTTTAGTTTTAATATATATCAATATACGGAATTCTGACCAGGAATCAATCAATCAATTACAGCCCCTCAAAACCTTCCCAACGATATCTTGAAAGTAAGAATAGCATTTGAAATAATTGTTTTTTTTTTATGTAATTAAAAATAATTAATAATTAATTAAATAATTGATAAATACACGAAAAACAGCATTTTCATTAATCCTAATGCAAAAATTTAACATTTGTTGATGCTGATTGGAAGAACTTTTTCATAACTTCGATTTTCGACTTTCTGACTTCCACACCAGCCAATATTTTTACAAAAAAACTTGATTTTTAGAGGTGATTTTAAACCATTCCAGCTCACGGATGGCTATCGCTACAGCCAAAATATTTGGGGAATCATCTATACTATTATATAAAATTCCTGACTACCTTTTATGTGACATAGCATTCTTTTGCAAAAAATCGTCCAGTTTTTTTGTCCTATTGCCCTATGATTTTTTTGGGCGAAATTGATTTATACCAAAATGTTGTTTTTATATTTAATGTCTCAAAAATAATTTACATGTAAAAATAACCTCAATCAAAGGTTATGGCTTCAAACCAATTTTTTTTTAATTGGCTATATTAATAAAAAAGTGCAACACTGCAACTAATATTTTTCCTTTGTGCGAATAAGCATAAAAGCATGGATTTTTCTTGCTTTTGCTTGCGATTGTTCCTCATCTCTTGCCTTGTTTGACATTCTTGTGTCGCAGACGTTCGTAATCGCTAGCGCTCACACTCTCGGCATTCGTATCAACAGCGATTGGTAACATGCATTTGCGCATTAATTTAAATGCAGAAAGCACATTCAGTGCTCGTTTCTTGACGAGACAGTCGAAACGCCATTTGAATGCACTCAAGCTGTTCTCTGGTATGTATATTAACAGCACAAAATCAATGATCTGCTCCATTTTGTAGCGTTATTGTAAGAAAATGTAATTTTTAGCTGCCGCTGCCGCTTAAGGGCACATTTGGTTTTACATGTCCCAATGGTCGTACAGGGTTAAAATCAAAAGGCAGACTAGAATAGAAACTATTTATCGTATAAAATAATGTTGGCCACCTAAATCGATCAAATGTGCGCTGCAAAAATTTTTTTTTCGCAACGTTTAATAGTGTTCAAAATGTCCCAACGGTCGTACAGGGTTAAAATCAAATAGTGGACTTGAATAGAAACTATTTACCATATAAATTCATTTTGGCTATCTAAATCGGTCAAATTCCCCAATGTGTACTGCTTAACAAATTTGTTTGCAATGTTGAATAGTGTTGAATATGACCTAATGGTCGTGCAGGGTTAAAATCAAATAACAGACTTGAATAGAAAATATTTATCAAATAAATTAATTTTGGCCGCCTAAATCTATGCTGAAAATTTCATCAAAATCGCTTGGGCCGTTTTCGAGAACTCATTTACAAACAAACATATAAACAAATAAACAAATATTGCTCATTTAAAAGTATAAGAAAGATATCAAAAATTCGCTAACTAGGAGCGTGAAATGTATGAGCTGGTCATATTAATTTTCCCCCCTTAAAATTTCTTCTGAACACACCTACATTCTACCTGCCATCCTTCTATGTGTCCGCATACAAACAACGATGTCACTAAAACCATATCGTACAAATCTATTGGTTTATGAAATTTTCATGCAAGCAAATCAACAGAATGAAACTTAAAAAATCTTAGCTTAAAAAAAAAATGCTGCTCAAAACATGACGAAATTCTTTTGTCGAATTTCCGTAGTAAAACGAACACAAAATTTGTTATTTGTTGTGGTTTCGATCATGACAACAAAATCTAAAAACGAAATACTTGTTGTTTTCGTAGAACACAAAACAATAGTTTTCTTTCTCTCTTAATTTTCTGTTCGCTTTGGTACGCATTTCTGCATGTAGCAAAGATCCAAATCTAAGCAGATAGTGAAACTGTTTGCTTTCGCAGATTTAGCAGATGTAGAGTTAGTTTTTTCGTACAGTTTATTTCCAACCCCTGATTAAATTATTTCCAACCCACACAAGTATTGCAGCCTTTTGTAAAGCATCGAAGCTAAAATCTACAATAAAATTTGAAAAAATCCGAACCCGCAATATTTACTCCAGGAGTTTATTATTTCGTTGGATCCATCCCGTGAGTTCATCTGTAAGTTTACCCGCTCAGTTAGCATTGGTAGGAGTCTATCCGTAACTTTTTATACACGCTAACAAACACTTATAGTTTAGGAGATATAGCCGTTTGAAAATTTGGAGAAGAGGCTATTATGTTTTCACAATTTCATCCATTGAACCGAGTGAAAACATTGACGTTATAAAATCTTTACAAAATATAAATGCTCAATAATTAATTCACAAATCCTGTCTCTAATTGGTTTAGTTTTGCATATCTCTCAAAATTCAATAATAATTAATAATAATGATTTCAATGATAACACGGTGTTACAAAAAATAAATTTTTTTCTGTCCTATGAACCAAATGCACATATTCGGAAAGAGGGGAAAAAATAAAAATACACGTGTATCGTCGATTTTCATGTACACGTCAGAATTTTTTTTTTTTAAGTTTGAAGTATAAAGCTCGTAGTGGCCTGTGTGGAAGCCTTTGGACCGATTTTTAACCCTTTTTCAGTGATCTAATGGAGCTGATTTTTTGCAGGCAGACTCGTGGAAATGTCTGTAGCACGTCAAATTTTTTAAAAACAATTTTTATCAATTCTCAGATTTTCCCCAATTTTTATTATATTTGAAAAACAAATATTTTTTCACTTTTCTTAGCATAACTTGAAGGGACTCCAAATTTTTAAACTACTAAAGCGTTAGGAAAAAAAAATGTTTTTTGACCCATCCTACTCAATATAGTTGTAGTTAATCAATAGTAACTTTCTAACACTAAACAGTTTTTGACTTTTACAACACTTACAACTAGTCTAGGGGCCCTTAAACGATACTACATGTCCATCCAACTTCCATCGGACATGTCCATCCACCTTGATTTCTTGCACACGAACGATACTACATGTGTGATGACTTGACAGGACGGATGGACATGTAGTATCGTTTGAGGGCCCCTTAGGACAGATGAAATAAGGAATTGCAATATTGTTTTAAGTTCTGTTGTGCGAAAACGTATTTCTATATATTTCATCTGAAAAAAATGCAGTGTCCGACGGGAAATAACTTTTGGTACGTTTGTGGCTTATTCGCACCAAGTAAAAATTTCAAAAATATTACTAAAACAGTGGTGAATTCGTTTCAGAAAATATTTATGACTGCTTACGTTCCTTACTTGTGGTATACTCTGGAAGTCGTGTGCGACTATTGCTACAGAAATTTGTGCAAGTTTACTGATGGAAGGTCAACAATAAAGTACGCTGTACCAACAATTTGGCTACCACGCACGGAGCACTGCAATGAATTGTGCAAAAGTAGCACAATTCATTGCAGTGCTTCATTGCACTGCACAAACAATTCATTGCACTGCAGCAACAAAATTCGCTACGCTAATGTAGAATCGGTAATTTCAGCAGTTCTATACTCACCAGAAGACCGTGTAGCGGCTTCAGTGGAGATTTTTGATAATGTTCCCGAAATAAGCGATGCAGAATCAACAGTTGTACCAAAACTGCTATCAACTTTTCTTCCATCGAATGCGAGATGCGAGAGTCCACAAGTATCGGAATTTGTGGCAACACCCAGTGAAATTGGGACTGCAATGCCGCATTTTATAACGCAAGCCGACTTCAATGACCTCGTACGAGACGGAAATTTGTCGAGGAGAACAGCAGAACTCTTTGCATCACGCTTTAAGCAGTGGAATATAGTGACGGCTGATTTTAAAATAACAACCGCTCGTGATCGAGGTAGCACTATTCCATATGACCAATTTTTTATACTGCACGAAGATCTGGAAAAAACTTGGCTTATTGTTGTGACATTGATTCGCTGTTTGCAAAAATCGGTTACCCACATATTTCAGAGGAGTGGCGACTTTTCATCGATGCATCGGTCAACAGCCTTAAAGTCGTGCTGCTTCATATCGGCAACACACATCCATCTGTCCCGATCGCATATGCCACAAACCTCATGGAAACAACGAAGGCATGGAATTAATATTACAGTTGATAAAGTACAAAGAGCATAATTGGAAAATATGCTGCGATCTGAAAGTGGTCGGTTTACTCATGGGTGTTAAGCTTGGATTTCCAACCCACCAGTGCTTTTTGTGTACATGGGAAGGTCGAAAAAGAGATGATCATTACACTGAATTTAAGTGGAAGCCGCGAACATGCTACAAAGTAGGCGTAGAAAGTATAGAGAATCTGCCATTGGTGCAGCCGTCTCAAATCATTTTGCCTCCATTACACATTACCACTGAAGCCGCTACACGGTCTTCTGGTGAGTATAGAACTGCTGGAATTACCGATTCTACATTAGCGTTTACCCTTTTGTTTGAGCAAAAGTTACACAAAAGTGGCACAATTCATTGCAGTGCTCCGTGCGTGGTAGCCAAATTGTTGGTACAGCGTACTTTATTGCGAATAAGCCACAAACGTAACAAAAGTTATTTCGCGTCGGACACTGCATTTTTTTCAGATGAAATATATAGAAATACGTTTTCGCACAACAGAACTTAAAACAATATTGCAATTCCTTATTTCATCTGTCCTAAGGGGCCCTCAAACGATACTACATGTCCATCCGTCCTGTCAAGTCATCACACATGTAGTATCGTTCGTGTGCAAGAAATCAAGGCGGATGGACATGTCTGATGGAAGTTGGATGGACATGTAGTATCGTTTGAGGGCCCCTAGACTAGTTGTAAGTGTTGTAAAAGTCAAAAACTGTTTAGTGTTAGAAGGTTACTATTGATTAACTACAACTATATTGAGTAGGATGGGTCAAAAAACATTTTTTTTCCTAACGCTTTAGTATTTTTAAAATTTGGAGTCCCTTCAAGTTATGCCAAGAAAAGTGAAAAAAATATTTTTTTATGTTGACTTTATATGATTTAAATACAAATTCTAAATGTTTGATAGTTTAAATCATACTTGATTTTAAATACAAATTCTAGTTGTTTGACAGTTTAAAATCGTTTATCGAGCTTAAGGTCAAAGTTAGAAACAATTAATTGTTCTAACGAATTTTTCTAAAGAAACAACAACAACAACAAAGTTTTTTCAATATGAAAGGAAAAAAAACCACTAGCAAATTGATTTTATTGTACAATTTCTGCGTGCTAAACGCGTCATCAGAAATCTTTGTGATTGCCCGTGCAAGCGCGTAGACGCACTGCACCATCGGGGCGATGAGATTTTGAAGCTTCAATTTCTCATTTTTTCCCTTAATTTCATAATGCCACATTTGTTGTTGTATTTCTGTTTTACTTTAGTTTCTATGCCTATATTATATGTAGTCCAACAGCCTGCTGGAATTCTGCACTAACAAAGCATGTTTACTGAAGTTGTTTTTAGAATTTTTGCTGATTTTGTTTTTCAGCTGTTTCCGTTTGGTCGAGCTCTACCATTTGATTAAAGTTTTTTCCTAAATGACCTCTATGTTTATTATGTTGACTTTATATGATTTAAATACAAATTCTAAATGTTTGATAGTTTAAATCATACTTGATTTTAAATACAAATTCTAGTTGTTTGACAGTTTAAAATCGTTTATCGAGCTTAAGGTCAAAGTTAGAAACAATTAATTGTTCTAACGAATTTTTCTAAAGAAACAACAACAACAACAAAGTTTTTTCAATATGAAAGGAAAAAAACCACTAGCAAATTGATTTTATTGTACAATTTCTGCGTGCTAAACGCGTCATCAGAAATCTTTGTGATTGCCCGTGCAAGCGCGTAGACGCACTGCACCATCGGGGCGATGAGATTTTGAAGCTTCAATTTCTCATTTTTTCCCTTAATTTCATAATGCCACATTTGTTGTTGTATTTCTGTTTTACTTTAGTTTCTATGCCTATATTATATGTAGTCCAACAGCCTGCTGGAATTCTGCACTAACAAAGCATGTTTACTGAAGTTGTTTTTAGAATTTTTGCTGATTTTGTTTTTCAGCTGTTTCCGTTTGGTCGAGCTCTACCATTTGATTAAAGTTTTTTCCTAAATGACCTCTATGTTTATTATGTTGACTTTATATGATTTAAATACAAATTCTAAATGTTTGATAGTTTAAATCATACTTGATTTTAAATACAAATTCTAGTTGTTTGACAGTTTAAAATCGTTTATCGAGCTTAAGGTCAAAGTTAGAAACAATTAATTGTTCTAACGAATTTTTCTAAAGAAACAACAACAACAACAAAGTTTTTTCAATATGAAAGGAAAAAAACCACTAGCAAATTGATTTTATTGTACAATTTCTGCGTGCTAAACGCGTCATCAGAAATCTTTGTGATTGCCCGTGCAAGCGCGTAGACGCACTGCACCATCGGGGCGATGAGATTTTGAAGCTTCAATTTCTCATTTTTTCCCTTAATTTCATAATGCCACATTTGTTGTTGTATTTCTGTTTTACTTTAGTTTCTATGCCTATATTATATGTAGTCCAACAGCCTGCTGGAATTCTGCACTAACAAAGCATGTTTACTGAAGTTGTTTTTAGAATTTTTGCTGATTTTGTTTTTCAGCTGTTTCCGTTTGGTCGAGCTCTACCATTTGATTAACTTTAAAAAAACTTTAATCAAATGGTAGAGCTCGACCAAACGGAAACAGCTGAAAAACAAAATCAGCAAAAATTCTAAAAACAACTTCAGTAAACATGCTTTGTTAGTGCAGAATTCCAGCAGGCTGTTGGACTACATATAATATAGGCATAGAAACTAAAGTAAAACAGAAATACAACAACAAATGTGGCATTATGAAATTAAGGGAAAAAAATGAGAAATTGAAGCTTCAAAATCTCATCGCCCCGATGGTGCAGTGCGTCTACGCGCTTGCACGGGCAATCACAAAGATTTCTGATGACGCGTTTAGCACGCAGAAATTGTACAATAAAATCAATTTGCTAGTGGTTTTTTTCCTTTCATATTGAAAAAACTTTGTTGTTGTTGTTGTTTCTTTAGAAAAATTCGTTAGAACAATTAATTGTTTCTAACTTTGACCTTAAGCTCGATAAACGATTTTAAACTGTCAAACAACTAGAATTTGTATTTAAAATCAAGTATGATTTAAACTATCAAACATTTAGAATTTGTATTTAAATCATATAAAGTCAACATAATAAACATAGAGGTCATTTAGGAAAAAACTTTAAAAATATTTTTTTTCAAAAATAATAAAAATTGGGGAAAATCTGAGAATTGATAAAAATTGTTTTTAAAAAATTTGACGTGCTACAGACATTTCCACGAGTCTGCCTGCAAAAAATCAGCTCTATTAGATCACTGAAAAAGGGTTAAAAATCGGTCCAAAGGCTTCCACACAGGCCACTACGAGCTTTATACTTCAAAATTAAAAAAAAAAAATTCTGACGTGTACATGAAAATCGACGATACACGTGTATTTTTATTTTTTCCCCTCTTTCCGAATATGTGCATTTGGTTCATAGGACAGAAAAAATTATTTTTTGTAACACCGTGTAATTGACCGAAGTGATCTATTATAACTTTTATTTCACAACAACATATGCTGTGTTGATTTTCACTTTAAAGGTATTTATAATTTGAATTAAATTTATTTATTAAATTTATTTTAAACAATCGAGCGAAATGATTAACTAAAACTATTAAATAGAAATTTAACTGAATTGATTTTACTTTAATATGATCACTACGCACAGATATTTATAATAATATGATAAATAAAAGATTGATGAAAAATATCTCCAAATCCTGGCTATGTCGCAATAAGGTTGACTTTAACTTTCACTTTTAACTTACTCACTAAGACCAACTGACCTCGATTTCTCTTCTGTTCGGTCTTATATAGTCACAGCCATCTGTTGCTGTCCACATGGCGTGATCTTTCGCTCTGCGATGTGATAGTATGGGTGTGTTTTAATGGCCGCCATGATTGTTTAGTGAGCGACTCTCAGAGCATGATGGTGAATATTATGGCCGCCATGATGGTTATATGAGCGGCTCTCAGAGCCGGATGGTGAAGTTTCTAGCCGCCATGCAGTGTGACCAGAGTGGAATATTATATTCCACTTTGGCATATTTAAACTTCGGGAAGCATATTTTTTTTATAAAAATATGCAGCATAAAAAGTGGAATATTTTTCGTATGATTACATTTTTCAAAATTCACAAAAATTGCAATAAAAAATGTCTATTTGGTTACTAAATGGTTATTTTTTGGCTATCGACACTTTATATATTTTCATCTCTGAACCACCTTGTAAAACGCAATATAAGGAATTCATTTTGCGGTTAACTTCTTCGTTGTCAATTTTTTTGCAATTCATTTAATAACTTCACGCAGCTTAAAAAGTGAAGTAAATTTGCTTATATGTTTGTTTGGTTAGATTTTTTTATGGATTATGTTACAGCAGTAAGTAATTTACTTCAGAAAACATTAGGTGTATTCACGATGTGTTGTATTTTCCCTTGTATTGTGTATTTTTGATAAAATTGATATTTGTAGTAAGTTTTGTAATATAACAAAAACAAAATGCACAGTTTTCAAAATACAACCCTGTGGAAAATATACAACAATGGAACACTATTGTATTCTGTGTAAATTTCGTTGTGGATTGGATCAGCTGATTGTACAAGGATTTCTACTCAGCATGGAGCAAGCTAAAGGCTACCCTGTGAGTTTATTTAATAAAAATTAATATAATTTATTCTTTCATTTCAATTTTTTTATGATTTCCTTTAGTTAAATGATGATTTAAATTAATATTTCCAAACAGAAGTACATACAAAAATCAGCTGATTTTAAAAATATAATATGTACTTTACTGAAGGTTCGATCACAATAAGTTGTAAGTATTGTAAATTTTGCAAAAATTTATCACAAATGCACCACATCGTGAATACCGTTTTTATTGCTAACAATAGCTATTTCTTTTAACTATTTTAAAATGTGGATTCAAAACAATAAAGCAGAAAAAAGTTATTGATCAAAATTCGGAATCTGAAGGTTTATCAAAATTTGTGCTTTTCTCGCTTAGCTTACCATTTAGCAATGCTGAGGTTGAGAAATTTTTTAGTTATATAAATCTTTCTTATTTAAACGAAAATTTGAAAAAGAATGCAAGAAAAACTCTTAAATAATTTGTTGAATGTAAAAACATGGCTGCATGTTCAAAAAAAGTGTTGTAATACCTATCAAATACCAGATAGCTTAATAAAAAAATTTAGAAATGCGAATTTCTATGTGTGACGAACCTTTCCGGCCGAGGTATCACTCGCCGGTGTCCAGGGTTCGTGTCTCACAAAACAAAGCCCCGCTGTAGAAATCAAACAAAAGAAAAAAAAAACTCACGCTTAAGTTTTAGTCAAACATACAATGTGTTGTTTATTGTTCTTAGCGAAATTTTGTTCTATCTTAAAATTACGGTGTCTTAAAATTACTTTATGGTTTATTGTAGATATCAGAATAATCAAACGAAACTTAAAAGGAAATCATTGATGTTTAAGAAAACCAAATTGATCTTAAAACTATGGCTGCGAGAGTTAAAAAAAATTCACCTAAAGACATCTCACAGCACGGGGCTAACTAAAGCTATCGGGAATTGAAATAACCTAAATTAAAATGTAGCAAGTTACCGCGCGCGGCGTAGCCGAGATATAAAAAAAAATAACCTAGAGACATCTCGGAAACGCATTCAACAGTGGGTGGATAACTATGTGGCGAGAACGCGTCGACGGGTTTGTTTGATGTAGCAAGTTACCGAGCGCGGCGCAGCCGAGATATAAAAAAAATAACCTAAAGACATCTCGGAAACGCATTCATCAGTGGGTGGACAGCTGCGTTATGGGAACGCATCGACGGGCTTGTTTGTCTTGTTTCTCTTCCTCCAACCAAAGAAAACAACTCGGCACGTGCCAGGCGGTGTAGCGTTTATTTAATCAAGTACCGTTCTGCTGGTCGAGTGGCGTGAATTGACAAGCGCAACCTATGTTCTAGCGTGCCGACCACGCGGCGTAACGGTACCCGAAAGTCTCGAAGGGAAAAAGAGAATTCTCGATGTACTAGGCGACGGCCATGACGAAAGACTTAGAAATTTTTCTTAAATAAAAGACTTAGAAAAATTTTCTTAAAAATAAGACTTAGAAAATTTTCATGTCGAAAAGACTTAGAAAAATTTTCTTAAAAAAAAAAATTAGAAAATTTTCATGTCGAAAAGACTTAGAAAAATTTTCTTAAAAATAAGACTTAGAAAATTTTCATGTCGAAAAGACTTAGAAAAATTTTCTTAAAAAAATGTCCCTGGCGTACTAGGCAACGGCCCTAGCGAAAGACTTTGAAATTTTTCTTGACTAAAAGACTTAGAAAAATTTTACTTAAAAAAAAAGACAGAAAAATTTCGAGTCGAAAAGACTTAAAAAAATTTCGTAAAAAAATGTTCTTGGCGTACTAGGCAACTGCCTTAGCGAAAGACTTAGAAATTTTTCTTGGCTAAAAGACTTAGAAAAATTTTCAGAAAAAAAGACTTAGAAAGTTTTCGAGTCGAAAAGACTTAGAAAAATTTCGTGAAAAAAAATGTTCCTGGCGTACTAGGCAACGGCCCTAGCGAAAGACTTAGAAATTTTTCGTGTCTAAAAGACTTAGAAAAATTTTACTTAAAAAAAGACTTAGCAAAATTTCGAGTCGAAAAGACTTAGAAAAATTTCGTAAAAAAATGTTCCTGGCGTACTAGGCAACGGCCCTAGCGAAAGACTTAGAAATTTTTCGTGTCCAAAAGACTTAGAAAAATTTTACTTAAAAAAAAACTTAGAAAAATTTCGAGTCGAAAAGACTTAGAAAAATTTCGTGAAAAAAATGTTCCTGGCGTACTAGGCAACGGCCCTAGCGAAAGACTTAGAAATTTTTCGTGTCCAAAAGACTTAGAAAAATTTTACTTAAAAAAAGACTTAGAAAAATTCCGAGAGAAAAATGATCCTGGCGCACTAGGCAACGGCCTTAGCGCAAGAGTTAGAGTTAAAACAAAGTTGATGACTTACCTAAGTGGCGGCCGCAGCAAGAATGAATCTTCTTGCGCTGGCCGAACATGTAGCCAGCTAAGTTTTTAGTCACCGTGACAGTGTGGTGGGTTTGGTGTAGGTAGGTTTTGCTATACATGATGGCGGTGGTACTCAACTTAGTGCAGTGTTGGTAGCCGATAAAAATCCTTTCGCCTAGCGATCGTTTACACGCTGCCTGTTTACTAAGCAATTTGGAATTTTCCCTAGCCTAAACTATCCTCAATAAGATACTATCGGTGTTTACAATAATCATAGGGTATATATAACTCAAAAAAAAAATTTTAATTTTTTTCAAATCCTCCGCCTTCGGCTTACGTGTGGACGCAAAGGAGTGTAAACGACTTACGTCCTCACATATGATAATAATACAAGCAACAATTTAAGAATTCACCTCGAAGATGTGCCTGAATTTTAGTTTTGTATATGTATGTATATAGTTACTTAAAATTCAAAAAACCATAACAATGTTTATAATTTTTTATAAGAGATTCTTCTTAATAAATAAATATAAATAAATAAATAAATAAATAAATAAATTTAAGTGCGATAGTAATCAAATAAATAAATGTTTTTAAACTTGCTTCTGTGTTTTTTTTTATATGCATACTAGCTGAACCCGGTGTGCTTCGCTACCCCCCTCGTATAAAATAAAATTAAAAGTATTTATATATTTACAAAAATTTATTTATTTAATTTAATTATTGCAATGCTTCGCCTCTTTTTTTGTTGTAAACCAATTAGAATTCAGCACCGAATCGCATGTTATTTGCTTCATGCTCCCCCTTTTTATTTTTAGACCAATCAAAAAGCAGCAATTACACAATCAGCTGTTTCGCAGTCAGTTGTGAAAGAATGAGAATGGGGTTACCCCAATCTCTATTTTAATTAACACGTATTATAAAATCAGCTGTTTTGAAGACAATGGTGGAAGAAAGAGATTGGGACTACCCCACTATTTTAATTAATATGTATTTTAAATTTGTGGGAAAGCCGTTAATAAACGTAGTAAAAAAGTAGGTGCAGAAGTGTGCATAGTCGAAAAATATTATCATGTAATAAGTATTCCTGAGTCAAAGCTGAACGCTGTGAAAATTTAAGATCGGTTATCAGGTTCAGCCTCCAATATATCGCAAACAAAGGGGTGTGCTCCGCCCAATTTTCTTTTGGTACGTATTTCTATTCATGCCAATACCATATATAGTAAATACTGCCGCCTTTGGTCAAAAAATGCCCAAGATATGACGATTTTAAATTTTGGGTTATATGGGCGAGGCCACGCCCCTTCGTCCACTCACAACTTTATATAGTCAAGAATTTATTATTTCGTAAGAATATCCTATTGTGAAAATTTAATGACGATTGGTCCAGTAGTTAAGACTATATTGCGATTTTTAATTTTCCCAAAAAGGGGCGTGATCCCACCCATTTTTCTCCTGGTACGTATTCCTAATTATGCCAAATTATTATAATTATTATATGTACCAAATAGCATGAACGTAGGTCAAAAAATGCCCAAAATATGGCGATTTACATTTTTGGGTTATTTGGGCAGTGCCACGCCCCTTTGTCATATAGCCTATTATTCTTTCCAGAGTCATAGTAAAATGCTGTGAAAGTTTCAGGAAGATCGGTCCAAGGGTTTGGCTTCCTATAAAGCACAAACAAACAAACAAACAGACAGACAGACATTCATTTTTATATATCTAGATTGAAAGCAGATTAATTATAATTAAAGTAAAATGGGGCGAAAAAGGGGGATTTGGTAATAAAAAAATCTATGGCTACCTTACCTGTAGATAAAAAGTATATAAAACTTTAGGTAAATACATATTACAAAAAAAGTATTTTGTATAGCAAACATTGTTAGTGGTATAAGTAAGTATCTGAATTAAAAAGGGGGCGGTGAAGTGGGCGTGGTTCATAGTAATATGGCGACGTTAAAAGTATTAAGGGCAATATACTACCAAATAAAAAATAATCCGTTGGAAGGAACAAATTTGTACAGAGAACAAAAAGTTTAAAACTTAAATTTGGCGTAATAAGGGGCGTGAAAGGGGGCGTGGTGTAAGAAATATTTATTTCTACCTCGCCTGGAGTATAATGTGTATACAATTTGAAGTAAATCTGTTAAAAACTATATGGGAGAAATTATATAATTTTAAAAAAGTGGGCGTGGTCGAAAAAAGTACCCCATTAGTCATGCCAGAGTCCCAGTTAAATGCTGTGAAAATTTCAGGAAGATCGGTCCAGAAGTTTGGTCTCCTATAAGGTACAAACAAACAAATAAACAAACACACATTCCATTTTATATATATAGATTTAGACTTATTTAGATATATATCTTTGAAATTGGTGGCGACCGTAGCCTAGTGGGTAGAGTGCGTGGCCCCTAAGCTAAAGAACCACGGTAGCCCGGGTTCAATTCCAGCTCAGACAGAAAGTTTTTTCAATTGAATTCATTTTTCTGTTCGGCCGTCACCTCTCTGCAGACAATGGCAAGCCTCAGAGAGTAAAAATTGCCATGTAAGGCTTCTTGAGAACATAAGCCGTTCGGAGTCGGCATAAAACACGTAGGTCCAGTTCTCGGTCATTTGTGATCAAACATTTAATAACACGCACGACACAATTGATCAATAGAAGCTAGGTCAAAGTCCTTCCAAGGGCTGAAATGGCCAGTTTATTTATTTATTTTTATCTTTGAAATTGAAAGTGGAATATTTTTGTGGAATATAAAAATTGAAAGTGAAATATTTAGCATATTTTTTTTTAACAAAAAGCATATTTTTTCAAAAATTTTCTGGTCACACTGCCGCCATTATTGTTATGGGAGCGACTCTCAGAGCATGTTGGTGAATATTATGGCCGCCATGATGGTTTGGTAAGGGGCATGTCTGCTTGTCCGTCAAACATTGGAATTTTCGCCATTTTTTTTCCTCTCTCTCATTGTTTTGTCCACGGCATGCTAAACGTAGTTTTCTGTTCGATAATGGCGGAAGCTAAATTTACTACGTTTCTGCTACTATTTCGTGCTGGTAATGCTCCTTTATGCAATCGATTCAATAAAACGGCTACCCTCTATAGGTTGTTTATAAGTGGTTTTATTTGCATTTAAAATTGATGGGTTAAATTCTGATCTCCGGGGTTTAAAATTAATTACATTGGCCAATATGTATGCAGGAAGTGTATCCACATATATAGATGACAACGATATGGTCACAATAAAAACAATTGTTGAGTTGATGAAACTCTGGATGGAGTTAAAAAAAGTAAAAAAAGATCCTGCTGGATTAAGCCATGGAGAATTGGCAGACATAAGAAAGGGATGATAAATTTATCAAAGGAGCTAAGATTCACTAATGATAAAGTATTGTATTTAAAATTTTTTTAAGAATATCTCACAAAGCCGGTTGGCTTTGAAATTCATTTATGAACATTTCAGTAATATTTCTACTCCAATTAATAGCCATAACCTTATCTCTTAGAATATTGTAAATTTTAACGATTTAAACGATATTACAAGATATATGTATATATAAACAGTTTATTTGTTAACTACGCGGCTGTAATGTATGACTAGCTTGATCAGTTATACCATCAGTAAATCTACTGCTCACATTTTCTCTTGACGATTGTCCAGCTGTACATACAAGCACTAAAATACTATATACAATGACGTGTTACTTTCATATATGCAATGGAATAATTTATAAATGGAAAATATAGTTAAAAAATGTATACATTTTTATAAATAACATCATATACACATTTTACGTTCATCTTTTTAATTTTAAAAAATACACAATCACTAAAAAAACAATATATTAAATCATTAATATTACATTCACAACAAATCACTAATAATATTCAGCTGTTCAGTTGAATCCATTTGCTGATTAAATAAATACCATTCAAGCCAAGTATAGCACTAGCAGCGTACAATTTAATACTAAACAACAAACATCGCATTACTGATGAATTCAAATAGTGCATTTCCTACTGCAGTGCAGTTTTATTACTACTAAACGTAAAACATCAAGAAAATGCAACCGTTGTCCAAATTGTTTTCAGCTTTGGGCCGTGAAAATTTTTGTCGGTTGCCTGGAAATTTTTTGATGAGTGAGAAGCTCTCTCAATTTCCAGTTTTTTTCTTTTACCCTCGAAAACAACAACAAATTTGTCCATGTCCGCTGTGTGTGGCATGCACCTAAGCGACTCTCGGAGCACGGTGGTGAATATTATGGTCACCATGGTTGTTATGTGAGCGAATCTCCGAGCACGATGGTGAATATTATAGCTGCCATGGTGGTTATATGAGCGGCTCTCAGAGCCGGATGGTGAAGTTTCTAGCCGCCATGATTGTTATGGGAGCGATTCTCAGAGCATTTTTGTGAATATTAGGCCGCCATGATGGTTTGGTGAGCGATTCTCGGAGCCGATGGTGAATGTTATGGTCGCCATGATTGTTATGTGAGCGGCTCTCAGAGCATGCTGGTGAATATTATGGTCGCCATGGTTGTTATGTGAGCGAATCTCCTAGCACGATGGTGAATATTATGGCCGCCATGATGGTTCTGTGAGTGGCTCTCAGAATGTGTTTGTGAATATTATGGTCGCCATAATTGTCTGGTGAGCGGCTCTCAAAGCAGGATGGTGAAGTTTTTAGCCACTATGATTGTTGTGTGAGCGGCTCTCAGAGCGTGATGTCGACTACGGGTTGGAGCTCTCTTACTCGGAATGAAGTCTTGGTTATTCGCTCTGCGTTGTAATGGTGTGAGTGATGGTTATCTCAACTTCAGGTGGCATGATTTAACGGCTAACTCCCTCTCGGATTCCGTTGATGGTGGTCGTCTTGCCCTAGATGTATGTGCGAGAAAAGAAGATTCTGGTTTATCGCCTCTCTGTAGGTGAGAATCTTGAACAATTACGCTATGGCACTTAACCCTTTTCCCCCTCACCTAATTTTATGTATGCCCTTATTAACCCTACATCGGCTATGGGTCTATTTAATTTTGTCTACACATTTTGATTACACATTTTCGCCTGCCTTGGCCCAACTTATTTTCCCTATGCTTTTTTTTTACAAGAAACTTACCCTGAAGGTCGTAATAAATCCCTATAAGATAAACATGCCATTTTTTTGCTTTGTCCCATTTAAATGTCTTATTTATTTTATTTAAACAGTTAGTTTCTGGTAATTTTTAATAGGTCGACTTTTTGTTTATAAATAACAACATTATTTTTTCCTTGTTTTTCGCACTCGCTGCGAATTCTGTATTAGCTATTTTGCATAGTTAAATCAAATGACCAATCGCCACCTGTTTTATATTTTATACTATGACATCCTCTTTTATGGGATTTATGAATAATATGTAATTCCGGCTTTCCGGTGTTTTAAGCATCCTAGATGCATAGAACCCAGGTTTCCCTCCTTGTTGGTCTTTCGACGTCTAGGGCGTGTACCATCCTGACACCAAACCCTCTTGACGGTCATCTTGGGTTTCTGCCTAGGTGTTTATTCGGCTCTGGCCGTCTAGTTCATGGTGGGCGAACTTTCAGCAGGTGGTTTTTTGCAGAATTCTCTGGCTCTTTTAGGCTTGTCTGCCGCCGCACAGGTTCGCACTATAAAAATTTATAAATTTTTATGATAAAATATGAAGGTAAAATTTGTCGCCAAATTTTAAAATTTGAAATAGTACAAGTTTAAAACTCTCAAAATACATATTATTAGGTGAAAAGCCTATTATACAAAAATTACATAATATTGAAATTCTGACAACGGATTCAAAGCTGAATCTGAATTCAGCGACTCATTTTTACTTAGTGTTCGTGCCAGCACCGAATTCGTAAAAACAAAAAAAAATAGTTGGCAACCTATCCACCATATTAAATTTTAAAATTCAGATTCGAAATCAGCGACCCTGTAAACGCTGCTTACAGTTGATTGCAGTTGTAAACGCTGTTTACAAATCTTAAAAATACATTCGAAATCAAATCCGTTGTCAGAATTTCAAAATTACAAGAATTCGCAAAAATACAAAAAATCTAGGTGGCAACACTATCCCCCATTTTGAATTTTAAATTTTGGCATCAATTGACATCAATTTTGGCATCAAACTGCTGGAGGCTCGAAATCGATTTAGGATTCTAAGGATCGATCTAAGGCTTTCTTGGGCAAAGCTGTTTAGAATTTTCCGTAGAACATTTTCCTCGCATTTTTTTCCACCCATACAAATTGACCCGCATACATAATACATTTTTGTTACAAGAAGTTGTTTTTTAATAAAACTAAATTGAAAATTAAATAAACCTGATTTGATAAATTTCTTATTTTATTTCAGAAATGTTCGAATGATTCTTCATGTTTTCACAATTTAAAATAACAGACCGAAAGGCAGCAAAAAATAACAAAAAAGATTCAACATCAACATGAAGTGATTAAAGGGAAGGAACTTTTGACGAAAGAAACTATTATCTTAAACTTCATTATTATAAGCTCAAATTGTTTTGTCAATTGAGGAATAGAAAACGATTTTAACTCCTCAAATTGCAACTGCAAGGCTTTTTCCAGCAAGAATTCAAGACGAATTAAAAATAAACAGCTGTTGAAAGAAATTAAATTGAAATTATGATTGATATTATTCATCTACCTTTAAAATAAGAATATATATTTAGTTGGTACGAATTGTTTTGAGATTTATATGTAAAATTAAAATTTATAACTTCTGCAGTATTCTACCTTTAAAATATTAAGAACATTTCTATGCTAACATTTAAAGCAGTACTTTAATTTTTATTCTATAAGAAAATGTGCTTTTTTATTTTATCCAAAATTATTTAAATACATTATTTAATTCTATTCACAGTAGATTTTCTTAACAAGGAGATTAAGTAAGTAAGTAATTTTATTGAGTCTTTTCATTCAAGTTACAAAGAGAAGATAACATATTCTTCAAATCGTTAAAAAGTTTTAGAACTGTTATTGTATTATTCTACCATACATTTCAGAATAAAACGCAACAAGCTTAAATGACAGGGTGAAGATGTATCTCTAAATCAGAGTAGAAAATGTCCGAATTTTTGTTTTGAGAAGATTACATCTCTATAATAAAAGTACAATAAAAAATTTCCTTAAAACTAAACTAAAAATTTCCTTGAAACTTATATTTACACATTATAAAAACTAATTCAAAATTTAAATAGGAGAACGTCCATTTTATGGAAGGATTTTAACAATATTGATAAATACTATTAAATTTTTATAAGTAACTAGTTATATTACAAAATTTTTTTAAAAATTTTAATAATAAAAGAGAAATTAATGTTTATATGAGTGCCGGGAGTCGAAACAACATAAAAATTGGGTAAGAGTGGTCCAGTAAAATCTTACATTGTTTTCATTTATAAAACTAATTGGGGAAAGTAATGTTTGATCAATTGAAAAATTTTTGAATATCTAATATCTTTTTAAGAAAATTTTTTTTGTGAAAAGCTAATCTTTAAATAAATATACTTAGTACAATAAAAGTGTAATTACAAAAACGATATATATTTTCTTCTATGAACACAAATTTACTTGAATATTGTTAGTATAGGACTCATAACTCCTATTAATATCCTCCTATTCTGCATATTTTCTGACCTCTTTGAGAATTCTGCAGTTTTTTCATTCTTTTCTCGAAAAATATTCAGACCTCTAAAATGGAATCGTGCTCTTTTCTTGAAAATGTTGACCTCAGAAGTAGGAAAATTTCGGAATTTTTGCAGTCTCATCTTGAGACGATGGCCTTAAAATTTTGCCCTCAAACTGAATGAACAAAGCAGTGAGTAAAATATTAAGCATAATTAAACATTATTAAACTTATTAAGACTAATGATAATTCATAGACATTTTGTTAAAGTTTAAGCTTTTGACATAATAAATAAATAAATAAATATTATAAAAATTTGTGTAAAAACGCAACAGTTGGGTCTGTAATTAATGTAATTATAAGAGTTGCTTAAAACGTCTTCGTCCTCATCCAATGATAAATATCTAGTGATTACCTAGAACAATATAATGAAAGATATTATTTCTTCTATTAACATTTCTTCGTAAGATATCTCGAATTTGTTCGCATTTGTTGTTTTGCAATTTAATTTATTTCTCAAAAGTAAACAAGTGTGTTGTGACTCAGTATTTTCTATAAATAAAAGGTGAAATTCTGACAACGGATTCAAAGCTGAATCTGAATTCAGCGACTCATTTTTACTTAGTGTTCGTGCCAGCACCGAATTCGTAAAAATAAAAAAAAGTAGTTGGCAACCTATCCACCATATTAAATTTTAAAATTCAGATTCGAAATCAGCGACCCTGCAAACGCTGC
This sequence comes from Dichetophora obliterata, assembly GCA_963920525.1. Taxonomy (NCBI): domain Eukaryota; kingdom Metazoa; phylum Arthropoda; class Insecta; order Diptera; family Sciomyzidae; genus Dichetophora; species Dichetophora obliterata. The sequence continues at coordinate 133,611,650 of OY986436.1, forward strand.
TTACAAATCAGTTGTAAACGCTGTTTACAAATCTTAAAAATACATTCGAAATCAAATCCGTTGTCAGAATTTCAAAATTACAAGAATTCGAAAAAATACAAAAAATCTAGGTGGCAACACTATCCCCCATTTTGAATTTTAAATTTTGGCATCAATTGACATCAATTTTGGCATCAAACTGCTGGAGGCTCGAAATCGATTTAAGATTCTAAGGATCGATCTAAGGCTTTCTTGGGCAAAGCTGTTTAGAATTTTCCGTAGAACATTTTCCTCGCATTTTTTTTCCACCCATACAAATTGACCCGCATACATAATACATTTTTGTTACAAGAGGTTGTTTTTTAATAAAACTAAATTGAAAATTAAATAAACCTGATTTGATAAATATCTTATTTTATTTCAGAAATGTTCGAATGATTCTTTATGTTTTTCACAATTTAAAATAACAGGCAGCAAAAAATAACAAAAAAGATTCAACATCAACATGAAGTGATTAAAGGGAAGGAACTTTTGACAAAAGAAACTATTATCTTAAACTTCATTATTATAAGCTCAAATTGTTTTGTCAATTGAGGAATAGAAAACGATTTTAACTCCTCAAATTGCAACTGCAAGGCTTTTTCCAGCAAGAATTCAAGACGAATTAAAAATAAACAGCTGTTGAAAGAAATTAAATTGAAATTATGATTGATATTATTCATCTACCTTTAAAATAAGAATATATATTTAGTTGGTACGAATTGTTTTGAGATTTATATGTAAAATTAAGATTTATAACTTCTGCAGTATTCTACCTTTAAAATATTAAGAACATTTCTATGCTAACACTTAAAGCAGTACTTTAATTTTTATTCTATAAGAAAATGTGCTTTTTTATTTTATCCAAAATTATTTAAATACATTATTTAATTCTATTCACAGTAGATTTTCTTAACAAGGAGATTAAGTAAGTAAGTAATTTTATTGAGTCTTTTCATTCAAGTTACAAAGAGAAGATAACATATTCTTCAAATCGTTAAAAAGTTTTAGAACTGTTATTGTATTATTTTACCATACATTTCAGAATAAAACGCAACAAGCTTAAATAACAGAGTGAAGATGTATCTTTAAATCAGAGTAGAAAATGTCCGAATTTTTGTTTTGAGAAGATTACATCTCTATAATAAAAGTACAGTAAAAAATTTCCTTAAAACTAAACTAAAAATTTCCTTGAAACTTATATTTACACATTATAAAAACTAATTCAAAATTTAAATAGGAGAACGTCCATTTTATGGAAGGATTTTAACAATATTGATAAATACTATTAAATTTTTATAAGTAACTAGTTATATTACAAAATTTTTTTAAAAATTTTAATAATAAAGGAGAAATTAATGTTTATATGAGTGCCGGGAGTCGAAACAACATAAAAATTGGGTAAGAGTGGTGCAGTAAAATCTTACATTGTTTTCATTTATAAAACTAATTGGGGAAAGTAATGTTTGATCAATTGAAAAATTTTTGAATATCTAATATCTTTTTAAGAAAAATTTTTTTGTGAAATGCTAATCTTTAAATAAATATACTTAGTACAATAAAAGTGTAATTACAAAAACGATATATATTTTCTTCTATGAACACAAATTTACTTGAATATTGTTAGTATAGGACTCATAACTCCTATTAATATCCTCCTATTCTGCATATTTTCTGACCTCTTTGAGAATTCTGCAGTTTTTTCATTCTTTTCTCGAAAAATATTCAGACCTCTAAAATGGAATCGTGCTCTTTTCTTGAAAATGTTGACCTCAGAAGTAGGAAAATTTCGGAATTTTTGCAGTCTCATCTTGAGACGATGGCCTTAAAATTTTGCCATCAAACTGAATGAATAAAGCAGTGAGTAAAATATTAAGCATAATTAAACATTATTAAACTTATTAAGACTAATAATAATTCATAGACATTTTATTAAAGTTTAAGCTTTTTCACTGATGACATAATAAATATTATAAAAATTTGTGTAAAAACGCAACAGTTGGGTCTGTAATTAATGTAATTATAAGAGTTGCTTAAAACGTCTTCGTCCTCATCCAATGATAAATATCTAGTGATTACCTAGAACAATATAATGAAAGATATTATTTCTTTTATTAACATTTCTTCGTTATTATCTCGAATTTGTTCGCATTTGTTGTTTTGCAATTTAATTTATTTCTCAAAAGTAAACAAGTGTGTTGTGACTCAGTATTTTCTATAAATAAAAGTTGATCCAGCACAACAACAAAGCGGGCGACAACGCTTATTGTATTGCGGCAATTTAATTCGAAGCCAAGGCAAGCATATTTAAAAAACAAGAAAAGTAAACAAAAAAAAAATTTTTTTGTGAAAAGCTAATCTTTAAATAAATCTACTTGGTACTATAAAAGTGTAATTACAAAACCAAGCACAAATTTTTGTACTGTACGAAAAAGTAAACAAACATTAACAATCAATAGGAAGTCAGTAGTGATTATGCATTCTTTATGCATTAATTATTCTTCTTAGGGCCAATTTTTCAGAGCGAGTTTAAACTCTAGTTAAATTAAACCGAGCTTAACTCACCAAAATTAGACGTTTAAACTTGGTTTAACTAGATATTTTAGCATTCGTTGAAGTTAACAATTCGTTGAAGTTAAGTTAGCAATTTAAATTATCATATAGTGTGTTTCTTTTTTGCCTAAACCGAATTTAAACATCCATTTTGTCAGTTAGGCTCGGTTTAATTTGACTAGAGTGATTCGCACTTAAAAATTGGCCCTTAAAGTTCGGCGTATCTTTATGTGTAATTATTTTTTGAATAAATTAATCAATGCTCACAAAAAAGCAAGAATTTTGCGTGTTTGCTTGCTTGGTGACAAAACAACTAAATTTTGGTTGACAGTGACATTTAAAATTTCCGTTAGGTTTGCAATGCTTGTTCAAATTTCTATAGAATTTCTTTCTTTCAATTCGACACAGCACACACATTACATTACACACCATGTTACTCGCGCCCATTTATCTCTAACTCACGGAATTGCAACGCCCAGCACTTCTATTATCAATCCATTAACTATAAATTAACATAAATAAGAAAAGAATTTTAATATCCAATAAAGTCCAATATCGTTGCAATAAACTTCGCCGCTTTGTTTATTAAACCGCTTTATTTATTAAACCGCTTTGTTTATTCAGCTGACAAATTTTGCTTAAGCAAATTTTATTTTAGAAATTATGTTTTGAACGCTCATATTTCAGCTCAAAGGTCACAAAAAGTATTCGGTGCACTCGTTCTCCCTACTCATTCATTCTCATTCTCCCTATTCATTTGAAAGAAAAATTATCCAAATAAGTTGAGAAACACGGGAGAAAATGGTACCGAACTGTTTTGCCTACGCCTACTTATATTAAGATAATTGTATTTTGACTAATGACTTAAATGACTTAATTAAGTGATTTAATTAATTAATTAATTTCATTAATTAAAGATTAATGTTTATAGAAGAAGACCAAATTATTGAGTCAGATAAAATCTCGGCCTGCTAATTTCGGTTAATAAATCGGCTCAGAAATGCTGAGCCGATTTTTGTAAATTAGTATAAGAAATGTGATTCAAAAAGTAAAGTGAAAAATAAGAAGAAGAAGATATATTAAGGGTTCTCATCCAAGTATGTAACTGACCCGTAAACATTATAAACCTTGTGAACTTACATGCGCGTAAACTATCTGTCAAAATTTGTATGGGCGTGAGTTTACATCATTTCCGAGCCTATTTTGTAGTGTAAACTAGCATGTAAATCTACGTGTGTGATTGAGGGTTGCCTTTGGCGCTAATCATTACATTAAATATGTAGTTGAAGTAAATATGAACACGTTTTATTTATTTTTCTATGTTAATGAAGGTTTTTAAAAGGTTTAAAATTTAAAAAAGTCATAATGTTGTCGCAGCCGCCATTTTGTCGACATTAACGCTATTTACACTTTATCGCTTATCAATAGTTTAAATGCTATACATGTTTACATGCTTAGATGAGAACTCTTATTATAAATATCTGACCTCTGCTAAATAAAGCGATCAGTCAGTTGTTCAGTCGCGCAATCTGATGAGTTGAGTTGAGCAGTTGGTCAGCCAAAACTAAAACCTGATTTTATTCGATTCAAAGAAGACGTGGAACCAGTGATGTTACATCAAATTTTTCTGAATACTGTACCGTACAGTAAATTTGACTATTTTTACAGTAAAATTGCTGTACTTTAAAAAAAAGAAAAAACGCAAGTATTCATAAAATAGCTTTATTAATACTTACAAAAACAAAAATATTTCAATAAAGTAAAAAAGTTATGTAAAAAAATACATTAACAAAAAATTAATCAACGTATTAAAACAAATTATAATTTAACATAGTGTAAGAAATCAAGGTGCAAGTGACGTCGACGTCGCACAGTGTGTCTTTTTAAATTAGTCCCTGAAAAAAATTTAGAATTTGTACAAAAAGACTTATTTTCTCAATAGAAATATATTTATGTTATTTATGTTTACTAAAAGATAAAAGAAGTTTTGCATATTTTTTGAAAATTTGTCAAAGTTAGAGCTTTAAATAAACCAATAAAAATTGAATGCAACGCACCAAAATTATGCCAAATTTAACCAAACATAACTTTTGAGGTGAAAAAGATTTTGAAATAAGTTTTTGTAAATAAATAGTTAAATTTTGTTACGATTTTATAAAAAGAAGTTTTTTAAAAAATGAACTATATAAAAATGAAATATATTTAAAAATTTATAGAAAATAATGATTATTTTTATCATCCAATTATATTTAGTCTCTTTCAGTAAGGAAAATCTAAAATATTCCACTGTAAATATGATTGAAAGTGTAACTAAAAAAATATGTAGTGCTTTTTCTTTAAGTTTAAAAAAAACAATTGCGCAAATTGACTCGAATAAAATAAATCCTACTCCTTTTCATTCCATTGTTTAGTACATTTTGCGTCTATAAGGATAATTTGTGTAAACAAATTTGGATACAGTCAATTTTTTTGTAAGATTAATATTACGAATAAATTGCACAAATAAAATTAACTTCAGCATTATTAATTTTCAGGAGCCAGATTTATGTCAATTTTGTGGTTTTAAACTTCTTGTGCAAGTGCAAATTTATGATAGTTTAATATATTTAAGATTAAAATTTCATTGTTCTACTTTTAAAACTTTTCACTCAATGACATATTTTATGTTTGCATTTGCTTGCTTCTAAAATCATGCGCAACAACAAAACATACACATGTTTAAAAACAGTTCATTTTCTGATAGGTATGGCTTTGATGAAAGTATTTTTAGCATATCAATGGTACCGATAAAAATGTTCAATTAAAAATGTAATAATAGGCCAACTCAACATAACGGTAAAGGCAATATTTATTTTATGTTTAATTGATGGCAAAGTATGTAATGCCTTATCTTCAAACACGTCATCACAAACTTGTTACATATGTCACGCTACACCTAGATTCATGAATCAAGCGAAATACAAGCAGAAAAGTTAGTCGATGGGGCAATGCTTCCTTTTGAACTTTCGCCATTGCATGCCTAGATAAGGTTTATGGAATGCTTGCTCCATATTGCGTATAAACTCTACTTTAAAAAATGTCAAGCTCAGCTTGAGAAGAAAGTTCAAGATAAAAAGCTATGTATTCAGCAGAGATTTAGAAGTAAAATGGGGCTTTTTGGCATGCCTAAACAAAAAAAAGTGGTAATACTAATGATGGCAACACTGCTAGGAAGTTTTTTAGAAATGCTGAGCTATCTTCGGAAATAACCGGCATTAACTTGGAACTTATTCAATGGTTTCACATCATTTTAGAGTGCTGTTTAGAGTGGAAACTGTGGGGTTTCAATAGACCCAACTCCTTTTCGAAAGTTTGCTGAGGAAACAAGGAACCTTTACTTGGCTAATTATGCATGGTACTACATGCCAGTAACAGTTCATAAGGTATGTTCATGTATACTTCCAATAGGCCAGCTCTCTGAATAAGCTCAGGAGGCCAGAAACAAAGATAGCAGACGCTTTAGAAAAAGCTTTACCAGAAAAACTTGAAGAATCGACACAAATGAAGATTTGCTCAAAGGCTTTTAATTTCTTCTGATCCGCTTATTAACTCTTTGCGACAACCATAAGCGGTCTTATTTAACAGTAGATGTAATAAAACTACTAAAGGCCAAAAGTAAAAAGTAAAAGTCAAAACAATAAAGGTCAAAAATAAGCTCAAAATTTTGTAAATATATTTATTGAATTTTCTGGTGATATAGGAAGTAGGCTTACATACAGTCGAGGTAGGCGGGCCAGTTGGCCGATCACGCCCATTTTTCGCCAAAAGGTTTCAAGTTAGAAGATAAACTTAGATATCAAATTTTATCATTATAGCATACATACATCCAAATTTATACCAATAAGACTTTTCCAGTTGTATGGGTGGTAGGCGTGGCAGTTGACGGATTACGTCCATTTTTTGTGACAGATATTTTTATATGGCAACTCTTTCGAACAGTTGATCAACTCGTTGCTTTCACAGTTTCTTGTCAAGTTTTTGTTTTATAATCTATAGCCACTGTTATTTGGTTTGGTTGCGGAACCTGTCAAAAGTCAGCAACTGCGTTGTGCAAAAGCGAGAAATGGAGGCAGCGTAAATTTTGTAATTTATTTTACATAGATTATTTATTTTCATAGAAACATAAAAATTACAAACAAGCAACAGTTCGAGCGGTTGGCAGAGCTTATGCTGGAAAGCGGTATTGCCGTACAATGGGGTGCCACTTATTTTTAAACTTTTAATTTTTAAGAAGCGCGCAGTGGAATTTTGTGACATTGTATCTGAAACTCAATTCTTCAAAATTTTATTAAAATCTGATAGCAAAAACACGTTTTTTATACTTCAAAATAGTGCTTTTTCTTATGATTTATATATTTGTCTGACAATATAATTTAAACAAAGGTTATTGAAAATATTTAAAATATGTACACAAAAAACGTTTATTACGCTTTAAATTTTGTTCTTAAATTTTCTAAGTTAGCATTTTGAGAATATTGTTGCATGTAATTTTGTACAACCTGAAACAAAAATATTATTAGCAAATATATACGTAAAAATAATATGATTCATTATCATGATAATCAGTTGTTAGTTTTATTCCTCTTTCTGCACAATCATTTGACACCTTTAAATTTTTAACATAATTTTGTTCAGTTTTGAAACCCTTCAAATGGTGCCAAGTGTTTGGGTCTGCTTTAAGAAAACCCGTGGATATTTTGAATCTCTTAAAAACTACTTTTGTATTTTTAGAAACTAACTCCTTAATAATGATGGCATTATTTATATTTATAAATTATTAAATATTAATTGCATTTAATGTAAGCTTCTTTTGTATTTCTTCTTCTTCATCTCCTTGAATTTCTTCATAATTGTCATCAAGACACATTATTTTAACAAGTTGGGCTTTGGTGTCTCCGTTAATTCTGTCGTCGAATAATGCAAAGCCAACGCACTCTTCATTTAAGTAGTATAAATGGTTTATTATTTTTGAAATTGCAACATCCGCTATTTCTTTGTTAATATTTTTCCAATGCCCTTATAAATTCTCAATCATTCAATGAAGCTTCTTCTGCTTTATCAGCATTAAACCAGAAAAAATAGCATTTTATGATAAAACCTGCAACTTCGATTAAACTATTTTCCTCACTTTTAGCTAATTCCGGTAATTGGTTTCTAAATAGTCAAATTTTTATTGAGTATATTTATAGCCTTAGACATCCATCTAGCGAAGTGCATAGCTGCCTTAGAAAATTTTATTCCTCCCGGAGGAGTTCCGCCCAAAAATAAAATAATCAATTCTAAGAATTCTTTAAAATCATTTCTAGGAAAGTTTTCCGTTATTTTAGAATAGGCAAAGTTTAATATTTTTGCGATGTCATTTCCAAGTATATGTTTTATTCTAGGATGCATTACTCCAATCAAATAATTTATTTGTAGTATTTTTGGCCATAACTTCTTAAACTTTTTAAAAATCATTATTTATAATAAAGAAGATAACTCTACGTTTGCTTTAGTAAATACAGCTGCTAAAAAAATTTCTAAAATATGATGTCGACAACCTAAGAAAAGTATTTCTCTCTCAAATCTTTTTTCCAAAAGAGTACATGCACTTTTGAATCTTCCTGTGTTTGCTGAAGTAGTGTCAAATACAAATGACTGTGTTTTTTCTAAAATATAATTTTCCTCTAGAAAATTCACTAGAAAATTAATTAGAAAATTAATTAGAAAATTAATTAGAAAATAAACAGCAGAAGATATTTCGAGTCCAGTCGCTGATGGTATGTCGGGCATATTTAATATATGTTCCTGAAGCGATGACTGCTAGACGGTTTTCTGTTTTGCCTGTCACACTTGTTAAAAGCTTGGTATTCCAATGAACTGTTATTGGTTGAGTATTGGCCGAAAATGTCTGTGTTATTTTTGAAGCGAAGCTTTTTACGCCTCGTTTTGTGATTTGCTTGAGTGAAATCTGAAAAACGACACTTTTTCCATACATAATTTTTTCTTAGAATTGTTGTTGTTTTTTTACTTGTGTCTATTACAACAAGAGGATATAAAATTAAAAATATTTCTTTGCGCCTTCCGATCGAGAGTTCTACACACTAACCACTACTCCAAACCAACCATTTCTGATATGGTGTGATTCATTCAATATTAACTGAAGCTATGTTGCAGTAGATGACAGGAATTTATTAAAGGGATTGCTCATAAGCTGCCCTACATATTCTATTGCGAATGCGTGAAGCTATAATGCAGCAGATCACAACTATCGATCAAATACAACGTTTCCATGGCGAATTAAGCCGAGGTTGACTCGGGATTAACTTCCCATGGAAACGCGAGTTGAGTTGAATTTCGTTAAATCCACGAAACTCCGCGAAACTTATTAGATTTAACTGAGTTAGATTGGATGCGTTCGGAATATGAAACAGTTGCTCAACTGTTGAGTGAGGTTTTCTTGATTATTTGTTATTTTATTTTATTTCTGCCACTGCGTTGACATCAATGTAATAAACCGTTCAGCAGGCACTTAAAGTAGCTGAAACTTATTCTGATCAAAGACTCAATGGCCCAGTATCATAGTCAAAATAAAGTCGACTTTAAAGTTAGTATAAGCTTTTTGACAACATATTATATTGAAAAATTGTCAAAAATGCTTATACTAAATTTAAAGTCGACCTTATTTTTACTATGATAAACTAATGTTTAGTAAATTTTGCACCTTCTGAACGCACACATTTATACAAAGAAAAATTGGCGAATAGAATGGCAGAAACGCCATTATGTCAACTTGAAGAAAATCCAACCTAGGATCAACTCGCCATGGAAACGTAGTAAAAAGCATTTTGCATTAGCTATCCAAACAACAAAAGCAGCAGCAGAAAAAAAAAGATATGAAAAATTGACAGAATGACGCGCTTTTGAAAATTAAGTTGTTAAAACAACTTGTTTTCTACCGGTTATTAAGTGAAAAATATACGATGTTTTTAATTAAAACTTTGATTCTAATTCCAGCGATAACCACCGTTGTTATGAATAGCATATTTAAATTTCAGATGATTCGGCTGAATAATTTTTGTTTTTTCTACAGCACCATGCTGAAAAATGTAGTTTCGCGATAAATGAGTATAAAGAGAATGAATGTAGACAAAAAAGACTATACTTTTGATATATAAAAAAAATCAGTTTCATAAAAATTCTAAGCCTTAAACAATGCTGTTTTGATAATATAATTTGCGAATGACAAGCGATCCAAATAATTGCACAACAAGATTAGGACAACTATTGACGTAATATTTGCTAGAAATATCGATGACATTACATCTATTATACGTTTGATACTTTAGATATTAAAACTCAATAATTTCATTAACATTTACAAAAATAATTCAAAATTAATGTAAAATAATAATGGTTAATCCTCAGAAATATTAAGCGCATGCCAATCAGTCATACAATACCATCAAACATTATTTTGATATTGTAAATAAAATTTATATTAAATCGACAACTGCAATAAAAAAATATTTTCAAAATTTTGGAGTAGTAAATATAATTCGATAGACCAACTGAAGTATATAAAAAATACTTCAAATAAGACAAAATGAAGTATATATTAATAAGCGTTACTACAAAAACCGAAAGGGTTTCAGGAAGTTTGTATAACCCTTTTAATAAGAGATAGCAAATTAAGAGTGAAATGCGCAGTTAGAGAATTTTGAAAATTACAAAAATATGTAAAATGAATATTACAAAAGCAACTTTTATCGTAGTATTGGGTCAAAAACTTTTTAAAAGTTTTACCCGTGGCAGACGTTGAAGCCTCTTCATAGTTTTCTTTTCTGAGTTCTTCCTGCTCTTTACGCTTTTGAATTTTTGTTTCTATTTCCTTTAGTATAATATCAACTCCGAGCATGTAGCCTTTTCGTCCTTTTAGTCTTTGATTTTGTAAAAATTGCTTATCTTTTTCGATTTTTCATTCATTTAATTCAGATGATTAAATTCAGAGCGTTTTGGTGAGCGATATCAAATAAATTATTTAAGTCGTCTTTCCAGTCTTCTCTTTTTTTATTATTTTTGGCAGTGTTCCTGTTTTTAGATTTATCTAGGACTTGCCACTCTTCGTATAGGTTCTTTAATTTTTTTCTTGGCCGTATGTACTTCCTGAATACGAATTCGAGCTTTTTCCCAAAAGCAAAGAACACTCCTTTATCACTAAACGCGCACTTTCATATTGAGTCATTTTTCTAACTGTCATATAAAAAGATATAACTTTTATAACCAATTGGTGTTTGGAATAACCAACTAGGTCTCTTCCCTTAAATTTTGCATTTTGCACTCGTCCTCACAACAAACTGAATATTATAAACTCACGGCTTCGAACTGATTAGCTATTATTATTATTATTTTTTTTTTTTTCTTGGCCGTATGTATTTCCTGAATACGAATTCGAGCTTTTTCCCTAAACAAAGAACACTCCTCTATCACTAAACGCGCACTTTCATATTGAGTCATTTTTCTAACTGTCATATAAAAAAATATAACTTTTATAACCAATTGGTGTTTGGAATAACCAACTAGGTCTCTTCCCTTAAATTTTGCATTTTGTACTCGTCCTCACAACAAACTGAATATTATAAACTCACGGCTTCGAACTGATTAACGAACAATTTGATTTGCGCGCAATTTCACATTTCTACTGCAGGGTTGCACAAAGCGCAGTGGTTATCAGTAGTTCCGTTTTTAAAAATTAAAAAATGTCATTGACGGATATACAGGGTGCTTTATATAAACAAAAGATACAAAATTTCTTGATATTTCGTTTGATAATCTCAAAATTTTAGCTCCGCTGCAGCACATGACATGAAAGTGGTTGATATATTGATGGAAAAGTTGCTATTTTTTCTAAAATACAAAATGTTATTTATTATTTTATGGAGAGTAGTTTGGGTTCTAGATCAATAATACTAAACACGTACCAAAACCGTAAAACACCCTGTATCTTGGAAGTTTTACAGTGTGGGAGGAAACTCCATAAAGTTTTATACTCGCCTTATCAGGAGGAACCACCACCCTAGGGAATTAATGCTATATCTGTTGCACCCTGTATGTAATTCATACAGCTTTAAATATAAAAATACAGGTGTCCCTATTTATTTTCACATGACTGTATATCCATATTTATTTGTTTTCTTTCTAAAGGGTGTTTTTTATAGAGTGATATAAGTTTAAATCATAATAAAACATAGTAATATATTTGTAATATCAATAAATTATTACAATGGATAGAAAATTTTATGACATTAATGTTCAAATATGATTTCGGCCATGTGGCTTCATTAGATAGAAAATTTTATGACATTAATTTTCAAATATGATTTCGGCCATGTGGCTTCCACGGCAAGCGCGTACAAGGCGCAGTCTGGAACACCAGTTTTCACAAACTTTTCGCAACATTTGCGGCCGTATCTCGCCGATAACTCTTCGAATGTTGATTTTCAGGTGTTCAATTGTTTGTGGTTTATTGACGTAGACAAGTGACTTTACATAAAAAAATAATCCAATCGGGTGATCCAATCACATGATATTGGGGGCCAATTAATTGGGTCATTTCGTGAAATTATTTTTCCGTCAAAAGTTTCCTTGAGTAAATCAAATGTAAACGCCCGCTGTGTGGCGTGTGGCATGTGGCTCCATCCTGTTGGAACCAGCAAGATTAATGCCAGCTAATTGAGATCTACTATTGTTCTTCGAATGAGCAGCACAATTGCTTTCCACAATTTGCACGCGTTACTCTGATGTAAGTTGATCCATAATAAAATGTCGAAGCAAACTAAACAAAAAGCAACTATCAGCTGTTAATAAGTGGTAAAATAAAGTAATGATGCTAACTCAAAGTTGTATCACTTTATAAAAAAACCCCTTTATAAATGGCTTTTTCCAATTTTAAACTTATTATTAATATATAACACCAGTTGATGGCTCGTATATAACACCAGTCTTTTTGATAGCTCATTATTGTTTTCTTTGGCAACTCGCTGAAAATAGCAACTTAAAATTGGTTGCGATACGAAATACCAGATGGCAGTTCGGTTGCTTTAAAGTTGGAAAGATATTTGGCTACACAACTCTTTTTGGTTGCCCTACGCAATAGGCCTATTAAAGTCTTTAACATAGTTTTATTATTTTAATCACATGTAGTTTAATTTTTCAGTTTTTATGTGGTATATTTATGAACATATTCTTTAGATTTATAAAAAATTGAATTTAAGCATTTTCTGGCGTTGTTATCAATAACATTTTTTATAAGATGGCACAAAAACATTCAAAGTTAACGAAATATTTAGCGAAGTTATTTTGATGAAGTCTTGCTTTTTTAAGGGAATTTCGCAATGTTAAAGGAATATAAAAAGTTAAAAGTTAAAGTTATTACTATAAAAAGTTAATTTGGGATGGTAAAAGTGTTTTTCGCAAAAATTCTTTTTGTGTATTTTAATAAAATTAATGTACAAAACGTTAATTTTAGGATACAAATTCATAATTACTGTATTTTACTACTCACTAATTACTGTTTGCCCATACCTGGCTCAAAATTACTGTAAAATACGTGCAACTTCAATGCGTGGAACACCAAGGAATTGCCAGCCACAAAGTAAGTATGCTTCCATTCTCACGATTGAATGCACCTTCGGGTGGCGGCACCGTGAGTGTTTTTATTTAGCTGCCCGTAGCGTTTTTAAGCGCTGGACACCAATGCTTGCTAGGGTGTCCAAGCGCGTCGGAAGCGAATTTCATCTGGGGGGGCAGTACAAATGGGGGGGCAGTACAAATGGTGGTGCAAAAAAAGTTCACCAAAATTTCTTCACATGAAACATGAAGAAGAGAGAAAGAAGAGGAAAATATATAATACAAAAATATTATCGTTGTAAAAAAACTGATATTTTGAATAACTTTTCCTTTTAAATTGTTAATCTAGCTAAAAAAGTGCGGGGCAACTGCCCCCCCTTCCCCCCCCGCTTCCGACGCCAATGAGGGTGTCGCTCGGCGAGGGGGAATACAACAATTTGGCGTAGCTGGTAGGAACAGCAGGGTGGGAACAGCAGGGTGGGAACAGCAGGGATATTAGTTTTTTTTGAAGGATTAAAAGTAATCGTTATTATCCTTTTTGTTCACGGGAACAATTAGGATAGTCGGAAAAAACATTTATTATCATTTAGGATATTTTTGAGAAGGAAAATTTTTTTCTTTCTTAGTATGGAATTTAGCGGGTATAGTATTGTGAAAGGGAAAATCATTTTGGCAATGGTATAGTATGGAATTTAAAGATAAGGAATTTTGGGAAGAAATTTTTTGTTTGTCAGTAGGATCCACCTGTGTGCCGCTCGAAATATATTATTGATTAAAAGTACAAATTGGATTAGTACATTACGACAAAACTTCATTAATTTTTGTATCAATCAAATTGAAATTAGCTGTAACAGGTATGTTTTCCCTGTTAATGTCCTGAATGTGATTTCTTATTTTTTCTCCAATTTCAAAGCTATTATGAATTTTTATTCGTTTCAAAGCTATCATGAATTTGCCGTTGTGTTTTATCTTATTGCAAAATTTCGAATTTTTTTCAATGAATATATAAGCAAATTCTTTAAAGCTATAAGTTATAAGGTCTAAATTTTATTTAAGATAATTTCTCATTAATGCTTTTATATAATTCTCCACGTTCTTTCAAATCTTTTAAATATACTATTTGGATAAAATAAATTACCAGTAATTTACAAATTGAATTACTTAACAACATTATAAAATCAAATAAAAACTCATCAAGCAATTGCTTGATAATAAAATCAAAATCTGTTAACTTTAATTAATTTTTAAGGAGAAGTGATCTGAATATTATATATATGGGATAATTGAAATTATAAAATGATTATATATGATAGTAACGATTAAAAAATTATCAAGGTATGAAGAACCATTTGGGAACCAATTCATATCACAGAATCTATGAAAATCAAAAGAATATCAATGAAGCCAGTTTTTTAAAGTTTTGCCATTAAGGTTCACCCCAGTCAAGAATTCACCCAGCATTCAGATCACTCCCAAGAATTTTACTGTCAAAATTTATTGAAAAGTTACAAATTTTAATGTTAATTTTAATTCGAATGTTAATGCATATAACATTCGAGATGGTGAAGCATTACTTGGAAAATTCAAACTCCAAACTAATATTTTTTTGAATGTTAAATTCATTGTTGTAGCGACCGTAGCCTAGTGGATAGAGTGTGTGGCACCTAAGCTAAAGAATCGCGATATTCCGGGTTCAATTCCAGCTCAGACAGAAAGTTTTTTCAATAAATTAATTTTTCTGTTCAGTCGTCACCTCTCTGCAGACAATGGCAAACCTCAGTGAGTAAAAATTGCCATGTAAAGCAGAAGCTATGCAAGAAGAAGAAATGATAACATAAGCCGTTCGGAGTCAGCATAAAACAATGTCCAGTTCTCGGTCATTTGTGATCAAACATTTAATAACACGCACAACACAATTGATGAATAGAAGCTAGGTCAAAGTCCTTCCAATGACTGAAATGGCCAGTTTATTTTTTTAAATTAAGGTTATAATAATCAAACAATTAAGAAGTACAAGATCAGGAATTGACGTAATATATTTAACTAGGGTTGTTACAGAAACCTATCACTTTTCGAAAAACGACAAAAAATAGTTTTGGTATCACAGATTCTGATTGTCGATTTTGATATCGGTTTTATTTTCGAAACAGAATTTGAATCTATTGTTCGTGTCACAGAAACCGATTTCATTGTCTGAATCAAATCGCACAGCTGACCGCTGTCAGAATTGTTATTTAATTTGATTGCTAAAGCCCATATGACACTTGCTTTTTATTGCATTTTTAAGATCTGAAAAATCCAAACAGAGCAACACACCAAACGAAGCTATACAATCTTAAAGTGGTGTGAGGAGTAAGATATGTGTACAAAAAAATGCAGAACTGTCATTTTAAATGGCTGAAAAATGTAAAAAACTTACTTTTTCAGCCGGTAGCAGCTTAAAATTTGACAGTTCCACATAACATTGTGGCATTTCACAAATGGTTTACAAATAGTATTGTTTTGCTGTTGTATTTATACCAATAAAAATAAAAATGGATATGAAAACGAAAATAGTTGGCATTGCACAATTAAATTTGTTATCTCCTGCATATTTGTTGGATTCAGAGGAAGAGCTCCAACCCAAAAAGAAAAAGTATTCCTCCAAGTGGCTGATGAGCAGAGATGAGTAAGGTGAGTTAACTTCAAAGTTCAGAGGCAAAAGAGGCCATCGTCCGAATCGTGTGATTCATCTGATGGTGGTGGTGTAGTTCACCTCGGTGGGATACAAGAACTGCGAAGATGTTAGACTTTAATAAAAACTCATTATTAACATTTCAATTTATGTGCACTGAACCAGGTTTTAGCCACAAACTTCTTAAAGAAATTCAATGTGAAGACACAAAACTGTACAAAAATATTCTTCGAATGACACCGGAACAGTTTGGAAAGATTTTAACCAAAGTTGAACCTTATATAACCAAACAGGATACAAAATTTGGATACTGCATACGACCAGCTGAGCGATTGCATCTTACTCTTCGGTATCTGGCCACAGGTAAACTATTTTAATATGGCTTGTGATATTTTTTAAAGGACAAAACTTTATCGTGAGCAGCTTGAATCGGCTTAGTGCTTATTAAGCGTATGAAGGACGAAATCAATGAAGTGGACGAAATATTTATCATTGATTTGGCTTCATGAAATGTTACTCTAAGAAGAGTTCTATATTCAGATTAAAAAGTTCTGATTATTCCGGTTAACTGCACTGTGCGCTTTTTTTATACTATTTCTCTGTATTTTATAACGTTATCCACTTAATTTTGGCATGAGGAATCTCGTTGTGACATTCGTTCGAAAATTGGTAACTCTTAAAACATTAAGACTTTTTTATTAGGTTTGTTCCTATTATTCTGGCCAACAAATTTGCTCAACAAGTAAATATGAAAAAATCGCATCCAGTGGGTCTTATTGAGTGTGCCTTACAAAAATTTGCACATGGTGTATGAGTGATTTCATTGAAGTTTTGAAAGTGAACCAAAGATATGTTACAAGTCAACGTTTTCAGGACAAGTCACCACGAGATTCCTCATAGCGAAATTAAATGAAAAGCGTTAAAATTTTCAAATACACATTTTCTTGCCGCACAGTTCCTTGTTCACGATAGAATAACTTGTTTCTTACCAGTTCTTAACATTTTTTAATATTTAAATTCTTGAATTAAGTGAAACGCAAACATCACTTCAATTGCCGTTCCGTATACAGCAATCGACCATATCAAAAATACTCAAAGAAAGTATTCCAGCCATATAATTGGCCTTTAATGAGGATTTTTTTTAATTTTTGCAGAAAGTAAAGATGACTGGTATAAAAAATCGAAAGAGTTTTACGATTTATGGGGATACCCCAATGCTTTAGGAGATATAGATGGTATATTAATAATAATAATAATAAATTATGTTTAATAATAACCACTTTACTCTAGGAAAACATTGCAAAATAAAGCCATTAAAAAAGGCTGGATCAACCTACTTTAATAAATAAAACAAAGGGAACCACTCCTTTATTTTAATGGCTATTGCAGACGCCCAGTATCGACTTTTGTATGTGGATATCGGAATAAACGGACGAGTGGGTGATGCAGGAGTCTGGCTTCGCTCTGATTTAAAATATTCCATAGAGCAGGATAAAGTAAATATACCAGCCCCAGACTACCTGCCTTCATCTCGTATTTTATCTCCTTATGTATTTCTGTCTGACGACGCTTTTGCATTGACGGACTATATGATGAAACCATATTCACACATCGGGCTAACATCTAGCCAAACTCTTTATAATAAAATGCTTTCCAGGAGTCGTCGAAAATGCGTTTGGCATTTTAGCAAATAGATTCCAAGCTTTATTTTCGCCGGTTAATCGTGAACCTGAACGAGCAGTTGAAGTTGTTTTAGCGGCCGTCTGCTTGCATAATTTTTTACGTGCTGAAAATATTCAAAATAATTCTACTTTTGACAACCTATTGAGCATATAGATCATATAGTTGAAAATAATTTCACCGATATTGTTTCTGATAAGAGGATATCCAAAAAGAGTGCAGAATATATTAGAAAGAAATTTCAGGACTATTTTACGTTATTTATGTAAAATTTAAGTTTTTTCTTTTATTTATTGCTTGTTACTTTTTTAAATATAAAGTAAAATATAGTAAGTATCCGCCCGAAACTAAAATTTTGGTAAAAACCGAGTATTTGTCCCTTTACCGAAACTGGATGTTAATACGAAAACTAAAAATGTTTCAAATAATTTGTTTTAATACTGAAAGTAAAAAGAAAAGATAACATACTCATATGAATTCAATAAAGAAAAATAAAAAAGAACATACATTTAATATACATATATCTGTGTCAAAAAAGTAAAGTTAAAGTAAAACTGCTAAACAAGACTGTGGTGACTCAATACCACCACATATAAACACCAACATACAAAACACACACTTTACAAAGTTATGTAACTTTATCACACATTTTTATATAAAAAAATTATTATTTTAAGATTTCAAAAATTGTCAAATATTTTTAATCAAAATTTTGTAATTTATTTTCAGTATAAAAATTGTATTCCATAAATAAAGACGTTAAAAAATAAATTGTTCAAAATAAATAAAATATATAAAATAAAAACTAAGCGTTATTATTAAAAGGAACAACAGGACCCACACTGGCGATCCTGCCAGGAGCACCGCAAAAACAAAAAATAGAGCAACAAACTTTTTGGAAAATTACGTTTCCAGTATGCTACAAAAGTATTTCAGCGGCTTTTTTTATTAACACCAAATATACATTGCATAACTTCCACCAAAAGCAAACGAGGAAGAGAAATACCATAAAAAGTAATTGATTTTCACCTCGATTAAGGAAAATTCCAATACACGCCATTAGCGACGAGCTCAATTTTTATACCACCACAAATACTTCCACCCACAACAACGTCAAAGAAATTTGCTACGTAAACAGCGAAAACAAGAACTACGTTGCCATCGTCATCTACGACATTGCTTCGCACGCTCAAATACAACGAGGAAATCTTGATATGCAACATCATTTACAATAGCTACAACAACAACAGCAGCAATAACAGCAACACCAACAACAACAATAACAACAGCGGCAATAGTAGAATTAACAACAACAATGACAACAGCAGCAGCAGAATTAACAACAACAATAACAACAGCAGCAGCAGAATTAATAATAACAACAACAATAACAACAGCAGCAGAAGAATCAACAACAACAACATTAATAACAACAACAAAAACAACAAGTGATGTAAAATTCTGCTTATAACATATTATAAAATTTTTTTTCTGGTTGTCTTATTATTCTAGCTTTCACGAGGCACACACCGTAGCTTTTAGAAAGTTTGTAAGACGATAGGGTCGTCTGCACTAGAGAAACACATTTTAGGAAACATATTTTTAGGTACACATTTTTAATAGGTGATGAATCTTGCACATACACCACCACCCCACATCAGATAAACTCCCACTCCCTTACATACTTCTAACCCTCTCTCTCATTTCGGCAAAGGTGACCATCGCCCTCTCATACAATTAGAGACGGATCTAGTCAATCCATTTGATGCAACAATGCATTCTGAAATACAAGCGACGTCAGTAAAGTTGCCACAATTTTGGACCACTTGTCCTGACGCATGGTTCGCCCATGCAGAAATACAATTTCAGGCAAAAGGAATCACAACTGACAAGACTAAGTATGAGTACCTTGTAACCGCTCTACCTCAAGAGGTAATTATAACTGTGCTAGACTTCATACAAAAACCTCCGTCCTCAGATTTGTATGAAGGTTTAAAGAGAATTTTGATTGATAGACACTCTTTAAGTGAAGCCAAGAGGTTCGACAAAATTCTGTCTGGCACTGAGAAGGGTGACCAAAAGCCATCTCAATTTTATAGATCACTTCTAATGTTAGCCGGTACTACAGTCGATAGTGACTTAGTTTATCAAATTTGGCTCCGTAAACTCCCCAAAAGCCTCAATATTGCTTTGACCTGATCTGGTCATAGAGAACTAGAAGAGCAATTGAAACTAGCTGATAATTTGTGGGAAGTTATATAGTTAGTGATGGATAATTTTTGAGTATATTTGTATATTTATATGAAAGTTGCGTCTGTTTTGGTGCTGCCTTTACATCAGATAAACCAAAGTCATTGTCGAAACTGTCATTGCAAACTTCAAATAAATCGTCGAAAGATGCTGTATTACTGTTGAGAAAATTTGGTGTGGAACAAATAGGACGTTTTTCTGTAGTTATTTTGTTACAGAAAAGTTGCGAACTTCTGGCGCCACACTGCGAAGAACTGTCTTCATCCAGAAAATTATTACAGAGATTCTGAAAATATGTTTAGGTTTCAGTACCGAATTGTTGTATTTCAACAATAATTTCTTTAACAGAACGAATAATTGAAAACTACGCACTGTATAGTCAAACAAATTAAATGCAATGCATGACAGGCTAGCGTAAATTATTTGTAATGCTTCTCCTTAAGACGAACGGACAATCGTTAGGACGGTGTAATACTTTAATAATTAATGTAATTACCTGTAAGCTTCGTTTATTGAAGTTATTCTCAGAAGGAGTAGTCACAGTTGTACTGGTTAAGAACTCCAATCTGGATTTATACTTCCAGTTGCATTGGATCTCCTCCAAAGCTTCCAAAGTGGCACCACTTTTCTCCGCCTGCAGAAGTTTTTGAGATTCCGCTGAGAAGTAGGACTTCAGGTTGTTCCACTTTTTGACAACATCCGCTGAAATTATAAAGGCCTTAATTTGAAACTGGATATAATTTAAAATATTAATATATATTAAATTACCATATGTAATCTGTACAGTTGGACAAAACTCCTTATTGATTTCTTCCACAACTTTAAGCCAGAACTCCTGCTTTTTCAATTTATTTTTGAAAGATATATTTCTGTAGTCACATAGATAGCTGGCTTTCTGCACGCGATCAATACGAAAACTTATTTTTTCATCGTCGCAACAAATTTTTCCCATTTTTACAACACAAATTTTTTATTTTTCAAAATTTTAAAATTTCTTGGAAATGTCAATTTTAAACAGCCTACTATCATTATCCCTTTTGCACAAAGTATATGTGGAATATTATCATATGGGCTTAACTTCTTTGCAACCCAATATTTTCGAAAAATTTAAGTTTTTATCGATTTGTTCTTAAAATATTTCAATTTATAAAACATTGCTTGTGAATTTGGGAAGCATGACTATGGGAAGCACAAATACTCGACCCAAATCCATTTTCCTTAATTTATGGAAAACAATCCGGATATAGCCAAGGGATACACAAAGCGTGACAAGCCTCTTGTGGACTCCCTATGGCAGGACTTGGCAGAAGTTCTTAATGCTGCAGGTCCACCGTCAAAGGAAGTTGCTGGATGGAAAAAAGTAATTTCTTATGTACAAAGCCGAGCGAGTTTCCTAAATATTTTCTTTCGGTGATTTTTTTTTTTTATTTCTTTTGGTATAGACTGAGTGGAAAAGTGACATTAAAAAAAATTAGCGCACAATAAATCCAAAGGAGCAGCAACTGGTGGTGGACCTTTTATAAAGCACAACCTCAATAATTCATAGGAGTTGACATAATTGAAACGGAGATCCGAGACACCGCACACTTGTAACACTCCAAAGAGGATAAGGCCGGAAGATATTTCGCAGCGCTTATCAAAATTCCTTGACGAGGACAATGAGCGGAAGAAGAAAACAAACAAAAAACTACAGGAACTCATGCCTGTGCAGAAATAAAATGGGAGCAGCCTTAGGAGGGTCTATCGAGCAATCGAAAAGAACAACGATACAGTTACGAAAGCTGCAACAGATTTAAAAAATGAGTTAACAAGTACGAGTACACGCATTAACATGAGTTAACAGCAAATTGAACTGAAAAATTAAATATTTGAAATGGAAAAGCAACGTGTTGAATCATAGATCACAATAGAATAAGTTTTTCTTCCTTTACTAGTTTTAAGAAATATGCTCATCAAAATTTGATTTTTACTTTTAAGAGCCAGTTTTTCAGGGCAGTTTCTCTAGTCAAATGAAACCTAGCTTAACTCACCAAAATGAGACGTTCAAACACTGCTTATGCAAAAAAGAAACACATCATATGAGTCAATTTAACTTCAACGAATGCTAAAATATCTAGTTAAACCGAGTTTAAACTTTGAATTTTGGTTAGTTAAGCTCGGTTTCATTAGACTTAGGTTTAAACTAGCACCGAGAAACTGGCTTTAAGTGTTCAAATGGATAATCCTTTAGTTTTTACTTTTTTCACAAGTGAATTAATAAAATATTATTTTTTGTGTAACGATGATTTATTTTGAAAAAATTATGGAAGACTTGCAATTTCGTCTCTGATCCTTTGGCCATCACTTTAAAATGATTCTTTTTCAATACTGACAGGATACATGTGTCCCATTGAGTGTTCTTATTTGATATCATTTGATATCATTTGGAACACATTTGAAAGACAATTTTAATTGCTTACAACAGAGGCTAGTGTTATGCCTTAACCTCGTATAACTGTTTAAAATCATTCGCTCTCTTGTAGTTTATCTGTGGCCTGCTGGTTCAGTCTATATTTCTAAAAAAGTTAACTGAAATTATTACACACACTCTTTAAAAATACGAATAAAGGAAAAAATAATGAAACTGTTGTTAAATTTAAAAAAATACCTTAAAATTGTTTTGATTAAAAAAAACACTGAAATTTTAGACTTTTTCAAGTTGAAAGGTTTTTGCATATACTTTGCATATTGTTTGCATATTACTTGCATATAACTGCATATAATTTACATATAAAAAAACTTTAGTAAAGTATAGAAATACATGTATGAACCGTTAAAACACTTATTTTGAGAATAAACAATTTCTGAATAAAAATCCGCAGTCTACTCAGACTAGGTAGGTTGACTAGATGTCAAATAAAAAAAAATCGATTTTCGATTTTCGACTTTTTATTTTTTTAATTTTTCAATGAACGATTTTTTCGAAGTCTATTTTTTGCCTCGATAAAAACGGTTTTTAACTTTTTACATTATCGTTTACAATAGTTGTATACACTGTGAAAAAAGATTTCAAAATGTGCTTATAATTTGTTTATTAAAACTTTGTATATATTGTAATCCTTGCTTTATTAAGGTTTATTAATTAAAAAAGATAAATACATATTAAGAGAAAACAAACATAGAACTAAATAAATCCTTTTTGGTTCGATTACAAGGAACATTTCTGTAAAAAGATAAAAGTGAATTGGAATTGATTTCACTTATATTACGATTATTAAATAATATAAATTATGTTACGATATTATTTTTGTCAAACCAGATGCAGAAAGATTAACATATTTTAATGTTTTATCGAAAGACGGTTGCGTAATTGGTTGGCGATAATACCTGCATGCGAGAACAAGCGTTCACAAGGTACGGACGTTGCAACTATAAGCAAAATTATTTCTGCATTACAATGCAGAAAAACACTTAAATCTTCAGTGTTGAGATTTTAGACTGCAAATTCTTAAAGTCCACGAAAAAAATTGCTTAAACTGCTACGTTTCCAGTATGCTACAAAAGTATTTCAGCGGCTTTTTTTATTAACACCAAATATACATTGCATAACTTCCACCAAAAGCAAACGAGGAAGAGAAATACCATAAAAAGTAATTGATTTTCACCTCGATTAAGGAAAATTCCAATACACGCCATTAGCGACGAGCTCAATTTTTATACCACCACAAATACTTCCACCCACAACAACGTCAAAGAAATTTGCTACGTAAACAGCGAAAACAAGAACTACGTTGCCATCGTCATCTACGACATTGCTTCGCACGCTCAAATACAACGAGGAAATCTTGATATGCAACATCATTTACAATAGCTACAACAACAACAGCAGCAATAACAGCAACACCAACAACAACAATAACAACAGCGGCAATAGTAGAATTAACAACAACAATGACAACAGCAGCAGCAGAATTAACAACAACAATAACAACAGCAGCAGCAGAATTAATAATAACAACAACAATAACAACAGCAGCAGAAGAATCAACAACAACAACATTAATAACAACAACAAAAACAACAAGTGATGTAAAATTCTGCTTATAACATATTATAAAATTTTTTTTCTGGTTGTCTTATTATTCTAGCTTTCACGAGGCACACACCGTAGCTTTTAGAAAGTTTGTAAGACGATAGGGTCGTCTGCACTAGAGAAACACATTTTAGGAAACATATTTTTAGGTACACATTTTTAATAGGTGATGAATCTTGCACATACACCACCACCCCACATCAGATAAACTCCCACTCCCTTACATACTTCTAACCCTCTCTCTCATTTCGGCAAAGGTGACCATCGCCCTCTCATACAATTAGAGACGGATCTAGTCAATCCATTTGATGCAACAATGCATTCTGAAATACAAGCGACGTCAGTAAAGTTGCCACAATTTTGGACCACTTGTCCTGACGCATGGTTCGCCCATGCAGAAATACAATTTCAGGCAAAAGGAATCACAACTGACAAGACTAAGTATGAGTACCTTGTAACCGCTCTACCTCAAGAGGTAATTATAACTGTGCTAGACTTCATACAAAAACCTCCGTCCTCAGATTTGTATGAAGGTTTAAAGAGAATTTTGATTGATAGACACTCTTTAAGTGAAGCCAAGAGGTTCGACAAAATTCTGTCTGGCACTGAGAAGGGTGACCAAAAGCCATCTCAATTTTATAGATCACTTCTAATGTTAGCCGGTACTACAGTCGATAGTGACTTAGTTTATCAAATTTGGCTCCGTAAACTCCCCAAAAGCCTCAATATTGCTTTGACCTGATCTGGTCATAGAGAACTAGAAGAGCAATTGAAACTAGCTGATAATTTGTGGGAAGTTATATAGTTAGTGATGGATAATTTTTGAGTATATTTGTATATTTATATGAAAGTTGCGTCTGTTTTGGTGCTGCCTTTACATCAGATAAACCAAAGTCATTGTCGAAACTGTCATTGCAAACTTCAAATAAATCGTCGAAAGATGCTGTATTACTGTTGAGAAAATTTGGTGTGGAACAAATAGGACGTTTTTCTGTAGTTATTTTGTTACAGAAAAGTTGCGAACTTCTGGCGCCACACTGCGAAGAACTGTCTTCATCCAGAAAATTATTACAGAGATTCTGAAAATATGTTTAGGTTTCAGTACCGAATTGTTGTATTTCAACAATAATTTCTTTAACAGAACGAATAATTGAAAACTACGCACTGTATAGTCAAACAAATTAAATGCAATGCATGACAGGCTAGCGTAAATTATTTGTAATGCTTCTCCTTAAGACGAACGGACAATCGTTAGGACGGTGTAATACTTTAATAATTAATGTAATTACCTGTAAGCTTCGTTTATTGAAGTTATTCTCAGAAGGAGTAGTCACAGTTGTACTGGTTAAGAACTCCAATCTGGATTTATACTTCCAGTTGCATTGGATCTCCTCCAAAGCTTCCAAAGTGGCACCACTTTTCTCCGCCTGCAGAAGTTTTTGAGATTCCGCTGAGAAGTAGGACTTCAGGTTGTTCCACTTTTTGACAACATCCGCTGAAATTATAAAGGCCTTAATTTGAAACTGGATATAATTTAAAATATTAATATATATTAAATTACCATATGTAATCTGTACAGTTGGACAAAACTCCTTATTGATTTCTTCCACAACTTTAAGCCAGAACTCCTGCTTTTTCAATTTATTTTTGAAAGATATATTTCTGTAGTCACATAGATAGCTGGCTTTCTGCACGCGATCAATACGAAAACTTATTTTTTCATCGTCGCAACAAATTTTTCCCATTTTTACAACACAAATTTTTTATTTTTCAAAATTTTAAAATTTCTTGGAAATGTCAATTTTAAACAGCCTACTATCATTATCCCTTTTGCACAAAGTATATGTGGAATATTATCATATGGGCTTAACTTCTTTGCAACCCAATATTTTCGAAAAATTTAAGTTTTTATCGATTTGTTCTTAAAATATTTCAATTTATAAAACATTGCTTGTGAATTTGGGAAGCATGACTATGGGAAGCACAAATACTCGACCCAAATCCATTTTCCTTAATTTATGGAAAACAATCCGGATATAGCCAAGGGATACACAAAGCGTGACAAGCCTCTTGTGGACTCCCTATGGCAGGACTTGGCAGAAGTTCTTAATGCTGCAGGTCCACCGTCAAAGGAAGTTGCTGGATGGAAAAAAGTAATTTCTTATGTACAAAGCCGAGCGAGTTTCCTAAATATTTTCTTTCGGTGATTTTTTTTTTTTATTTCTTTTGGTATAGACTGAGTGGAAAAGTGACATTAAAAAAAATTAGCGCACAATAAATCCAAAGGAGCAGCAACTGGTGGTGGACCTTTTATAAAGCACAACCTCAATAATTCATAGGAGTTGACATAATTGAAACGGAGATCCGAGACACCGCACACTTGTAACACTCCAAAGAGGATAAGGCCGGAAGATATTTCGCAGCGCTTATCAAAATTCCTTGACGAGGACAATGAGCGGAAGAAGAAAACAAACAAAAAACTACAGGAACTCATGCCTGTGCAGAAATAAAATGGGAGCAGCCTTAGGAGGGTCTATCGAGCAATCGAAAAGAACAACGATACAGTTACGAAAGCTGCAACAGATTTAAAAAATGAGTTAACAAGTACGAGTACACGCATTAACATGAGTTAACAGCAAATTGAACTGAAAAATTAAATATTTGAAATGGAAAAGCAACGTGTTGAATCATAGATCACAATAGAATAAGTTTTTCTTCCTTTACTAGTTTTAAGAAATATGCTCATCAAAATTTGATTTTTACTTTTAAGAGCCAGTTTTTCAGGGCAGTTTCTCTAGTCAAATGAAACCTAGCTTAACTCACCAAAATGAGACGTTCAAACACTGCTTATGCAAAAAAGAAACACATCATATGAGTCAATTTAACTTCAACGAATGCTAAAATATCTAGTTAAACCGAGTTTAAACTTTGAATTTTGGTTAGTTAAGCTCGGTTTCATTAGACTTAGGTTTAAACTAGCACCGAGAAACTGGCTTTAAGTGTTCAAATGGATAATCCTTTAGTTTTTACTTTTTTCACAAGTGAATTAATAAAATATTATTTTTTGTGTAACGATGATTTATTTTGAAAAAATTATGGAAGACTTGCAATTTCGTCTCTGATCCTTTGGCCATCACTTTAAAATGATTCTTTTTCAATACTGACAGGATACATGTGTCCCATTGAGTGTTCTTATTTGATATCATTTGATATCATTTGGAACACATTTGAAAGACAATTTTAATTGCTTACAACAGAGGCTAGTGTTATGCCTTAACCTCGTATAACTGTTTAAAATCATTCGCTCTCTTGTAGTTTATCTGTGGCCTGCTGGTTCAGTCTATATTTCTAAAAAAGTTAACTGAAATTATTACACACACTCTTTAAAAATACGAATAAAGGAAAAAATAATGAAACTGTTGTTAAATTTAAAAAAATACCTTAAAATTGTTTTGATTAAAAAAAACACTGAAATTTTAGACTTTTTCAAGTTGAAAGGTTTTTGCATATACTTTGCATATTGTTTGCATATTACTTGCATATAACTGCATATAATTTACATATAAAAAAACTTTAGTAAAGTATAGAAATACATGTATGAACCGTTAAAACACTTATTTTGAGAATAAACAATTTCTGAATAAAAATCCGCAGTCTACTCAGACTAGGTAGGTTGACTAGATGTCAAATAAAAAAAAATCGATTTTCGATTTTCGACTTTTTATTTTTTTAATTTTTCAATGAACGATTTTTTCGAAGTCTATTTTTTGCCTCGATAAAAACGGTTTTTAACTTTTTACATTATCGTTTACAATAGTTGTATACACTGTGAAAAAAGATTTCAAAATGTGCTTATAATTTGTTTATTAAAACTTTGTATATATTGTAATCCTTGCTTTATTAAGGTTTATTAATTAAAAAAGATAAATACATATTAAGAGAAAACAAACATAGAACTAAATAAATCCTTTTTGGTTCGATTACAAGGAACATTTCTGTAAAAAGATAAAAGTGAATTGGAATTGATTTCACTTATATTACGATTATTAAATAATATAAATTATGTTACGATATTATTTTTGTCAAACCAGATGCAGAAAGATTAACATATTTTAATGTTTTATCGAAAGACGGTTGCGTAATTGGTTGGCGATAATACCTGCATGCGAGAACAAGCGTTCACAAGGTACGGACGTTGCAACTATAAGCAAAATTATTTCTGCATTACAATGCAGAAAAACACTTAAATCTTCAGTGTTGAGATTTTAGACTGCAAATTCTTAAAGTCCACGAAAAAAATTGCTTAGGTTTTATATGCATATTTACCCCTATAATGCAGTGGTTATTTTATACCCTGCTACCCTGGAAAAGAGATAGATGAAAGTCTATATAAATTACAACATGTGGCTTATAAGGTTGCTGATGGTATACATACCATAACAAAAATGGATTTTTGTTTAATTTACGATTTGCTGGTGGTTGTGCAAGGTATTGGCGTAGTTGAATAGTAATTCCATCAACT
Organism: Dichetophora obliterata; assembly: GCA_963920525.1. NCBI lineage: Eukaryota > Metazoa > Arthropoda > Insecta > Diptera > Sciomyzidae > Dichetophora > Dichetophora obliterata. Next base: position 133,640,066 of record OY986436.1, read on the forward strand.
TCTGTTGCAGTGTAATATTTTTTGTTCACCATATTTTTTAATATTAAACCATAGTAATGATTAACGTATAAATAGGGGACTGTTCAGAAATGCATCACGATTTGCAGTATGCGCACAACTGGAATTTTTCAAGTATCCAAACTGCAGCATGAGTTATTTGATGCAAATAGTGAGTGAAAAAATACAAACTTAATATAAAAAATGAATTTTAGAATGTTTGACGTTTGCAGTGCTACATAATTGGCCTTTTTCGAACATTTTGCTTGCACTACAAAAGCAGTTTGCGCATCATGATGCATTTCCAAACAGACCCTAGTTTAAATATTGTGAGACAAATCTTCAGTGTTGAGATTTTAGACTGCAAATTCTTAAAGTCCACGAAAGAAAGTGCTTAGGTTTTATATACATATTTACCCCTATAATGCAGTGGTTATTTTATACCCTGCTACCCTGGAAAAGAGATAGATGAAAGTCTATATAAATTACAACATGTGGCTTATAAGGTTGCTGATAATTGTATTACTACTATTCATATTTGGCGAGCTATTCAATAGGAGTAAATTATACAATTGTAGTACTTTCGGCAGCGCTGGCACAAATAAGCAATTAACATTATATTAAGGGTGTTCACGTCTTGTTTCGGTGTTAGATTGTTGGAATTTTGATGTACGTGTGAAAACACGCATTAAATTATTTTGCTACACCAACACTTCTGTCAAAATTAGATTCCTAACTGACAACAAAAATAACAAAAATTACAAAAACCCCGTTGAATAACTAGAATGAATAACTCATAACTAGACTGCTGATTTTTATGCAATTGCATATTGTACACATTCTGCATATGGTATATATCTTGAATACGCTGGATATATATTGCATACGTTGCATACAACTTGCATACGCTGCATACAACTAACATACAATTTGCATATAATAAATAAATACAACTTGCATATGTTGTGTCGATGAGCAATAATCGCTTAAGTCGACTCTTCTAAACAGTCTTAACAGAGCTGAGTTATGTATGAAGCTATGATCCACGTATATAACACTATGAACAAACAAAATCTGGAGTGCTCAGTCACTGCCCTTCATATGTACAATTCAACAAAAGTGTGCAATTCACAAAGGTAAAATTTTTGAAAAATATTTCGGACAAATATGACATGTTCGTGGTAAAAAATGTATTATTTTACCGCAAACATATTTTGGAATTGTTTTCCACACAAATATTTTTGTCAAATTAATTACAATATGTTTACCTGCAATTGTTAGCAAACTTGAAATGCTTGTCACAAAAATAGCAATGTGTATGATAAACAAAATATGTTTAGAAAAGCGAGATATATTTACAGTAAATAGAAATATTTTTGCTACAGTCAAAATCAAAAATGTCATTTCTCTGCGTGTGTTCACAGTCATTTAACCGATTTGCTTATGATTACGAGTTTCTTTTTCTTCACAAATTTCTATTATTGTATTAATAATTTATAAATTATTATATAATAAAATATTTTATTAAATTATGGATATAATTTGCATGCAATTAAAAACGGCATCTTTGTGGATAAAACATAGCAAAAGTTGTATGCAATATATCTGTGCCGATAGGCAATATCAGCTCAGCACTTTCAATACTGACAAGACACTTGTGACCCATTGAGTGTTCTTATTTGATATCATTCTCATATATTAAAGGAAATTTCACTGCTGAAATTTACGAAAACTTGTTGTTTTTTGGTTTTCCGAAGTTTGCTTAAATTTAATCACCTATTGAGTTGATCAGTGCTGGCTTTGATCAGTGCCCATTGCATTTGTGGAAAATAATGGAACTGTTGTTAAATTTTAAAAAAATACCTTAAAACTGTTTTGATTACAAAAAAAACTGAAATTTTAGAAGTTGAAAGGTTTTTGCATATACTTTGCATACATTTTATGCAAACATTTTATATTACTTCATATTACTTGCATGTAACTCGAGTTCAGTTGCGTTCGTCTTTAAGCATAGACGTGATAATGCCACTAGAGCCGTTCTGTGAAATTTGTTCGCTGAAAATTGATTGCAATAAATCAATTTCGTGTGTTTTCTGTGCTAAAAAGCATCATGCTAGTTGCATTGAAGTTGACAATGAAATTGTTTTAAGTAAACTTATTGAATGTGCAAACATTGGTTATAAATGCTCGAAATGTGTACTGGCTGGTGATTCAATATTAAGTATTCTCTTAAACTTGAACTCTGAAGTAAAAGAGCTAAAAGCTAAATTTGAGGATTTCTCAAAAGATGCTAAGCAAATTGTTAGTGACTCATTGCTAGTTAGTGCTTCGCCAAAAAGAAAGAAAAAACAAAGTTCATGTTTATCTTCAATGCCTCTCACTGATAGCGGTAGGCTTACTCGTTCCCGCGCCCGCTCTCATGCATCACTAAGTAATCTTTGGCTGTCTGCTGATTGTGTTTCTTCTCAAGTTAACTTGCCTGCCGTAAGTGAAAGTGCATTGCTGTCGCCGTCTGCTGCCTCTCCATCTGGTTATGATGGTGGTGTCTTGCTACCTGCAGGTGTTAATCGCCGATCGTATGCTGCTGTTGTCTCGAATCACCTCCCTGCTGATCGCCCTTTGTTTGTTGATGCTGGGGGCGTTAATGTGCAAACATCTGATGGCTCTCTTAAACAGATTGAGCATGACTGGAGTCAGGTGAATCATAGAAAAGTTAGAAATGAAAATGGCATTATTGGGCAATGTCAAAGTTCGGAACTTGCTGTTGCTGATACCATGCGCTGGCTTCATTTGTCGTCTTTCTTGCCTTCAGTGTCAGAAGAAAATATTGTGGATTTTGTTGCTAAGCACTCTCGAGCCCAAAAACACCAATTAATATGCTCAAAGCTTGTAAAGAGAGGTGTGGATGTAAATTCTTTGAGAAGAGTTACTTTCAAATTGGGAGTTTCTTCTTCGGTCTTTAATGATGTATTCTCCTCTTCACTCTGGCCAGCTGATGTTAGAGTTCGTCCGTTTGATTTTTTTCCCGCAAAAAGAGACACTCAGGCAGTAAGTTAGTTGCTGAACATACAAATCAACAACAAATTTGCAAGATATTTTACCAAAATGCTTCTGGTTTGCGAACTAAGACAGATGATTTTTTTTGCTGCTACTTCTCAGTCAGACTATGATGTTATCGTTATCACTGAGACATGGTTAAACGTAAATTTTTTTGATGAAGAGCTTTTTAATTTAAGCATGTATCAGGTGTATCGTAAAGATTGATCTTTGATCAGTGATCGATGATCTTGAGATCATGCAAAAACTAATTTAAATCGTGGAGGTGGAGTTTTAATTGCGATTAAGCGAAGTATACATGCAACTGCTATTACCTTATTTAGTTTTGATACGATACTGGATCAGCTGATTGTAAAAATTTCTGGATCATCTGGAGCCTTATTTATATGTGCATCATATATTCCACCGAATAGCAGTTATAATATTTACAAAGCTCATGTGAATAACATTCTTAAAGTAGCAAACGATATGTTGGAGGACAATCACTTATGTGTTCTTGGCGATTTCAACCTGTCTAGAGTAGTTTGGAAACTTGGACCTGATAAATCATTCTTAACTCCTTCAAATATTCATAATGACGTTGAAGTATATGTAGTTGATAGTTTATTAGATATTGATTTGAAACAAATTAATGGCTGCTTTAATAATTTAAGAAGGTTGCTCGATTTAGTTTTTATAAGTAATAACTTAAATTGTAAGGTTAATGAATCAATTTTTCCTTTATCTAGATCGGATATGCACCATATCCCCCTAGTTATTGAGCTTGAATTTTACACTTTTCATTCTAGTAATCTGTCTAACAGTTCTGATTTTAATTTTAACTATAAGTCTGGTGATTTTAACTTAATTAATAATCTATTGAGTTGTATTGATTGGGATTTTGAACTAAATGCAAAAGATGTCGAAGAGTGCTTTCATTTGTTTAAAAATACTATGTTTAATATTTGTAGTAAACATATTCCTTGTTTAAAAAGTAAAAAGTTTAAGATTCCATGGTTTACACCAGGACTACAGAAATTGAAGAATTTAAGGAATAAGTTTTATAAATTGTATGCTTCGTCTAGGAGTGTTAACTATTTTATGAGATACCGGCATTATATGAGGGAGTTCAATTTTCTTAATAAATATCTCTACTTAAATTATGTCTCGAAGTTTGAGACGGAAATTAAAGTAAATCCAAAAAATTTTTTGGCGTTACATTAACTCAAAAAGATCAAGCTCTAATATTCCAGTTTCAATGTTCTTGAAAGATAAAAATTCTAATAGTCTTTTAGATACAGTGAATCTTTTTGCTGAATTCTTTCAGTCAAATTTTGAGAAGTGCTCTGATTTTGTTATCGATGATGTAAATATGTTCAACTCCCTTAGTATGGGCAGTATATATCTGACTCAGGAGGATGTTAGTGTAGGTATTACAAGTTTAAAAGAATCAAACAAGCTCTTCATCACTTCAACTCCCTTAGTATGGGCAGTATATATCTGACTCAGGAGGATGTTAGTGTAGGTATTACAAGTTTAAAAGAATCAAACAAGCTCTTCATCACTTCAGCTCATATTTAATAGGTCACTTCAGTCTGGTAATTTTATTAATGATTGGAAGGTGTCTTTCATAACACCTATTTTGAAGTCAGGAAATAAGAATAATATTGAGAATTATAGACCTATCACAAAACTTTCGGCAGTAAGCAAGCTATGTGAAAGCGTTGTAAAAAATAAGATTATTTTTTCGATAAAAAGTATAATTTCACCATTTCAACATGGATTTTTATCGGGTCGTTCTACAGTTACTAACCTTGCTTTATTTTCTCACTTTTGTATTTCTGCATTTATAAACGGAAATCAAGTTGATGCTATATATACAGACTTCTCGAAGGCTTTTGATAAAGTCTCACATTCAATATTGATTAGTAAGCTAAGCATGTTGGGTTTTCGCTCTAGTTTATTAAACTGGTTTAAATCTTATCTCAATAATAGATTGTCTTATGTTCGATTAGAGAATACTATTTCTAATGCATTTATAGCGTCTTCGGGCGTGCCCCAAGGTAGTATACTAGGGCCGATACTATTTTTACTATTTATTAATGATATAACTGACAAAATCAAATTTTCAAACTGTCTTTTGTTTGCAGATGATTAAAAAATTTTTAAGAGAGTTGTTAGTTCTGTAGATTCTGATTTACTTCAAGTAGATTTAAATGAAATTAATGAATGGTGTATTAAAAATCGATTATATCTTAATCTAGGTAAATGTGCTGTAGTAACTTACTCTAAATCAGAAAACCCTTTAATATCATCTTATGTTATTGATAATTTTTCGTTAAGTCGGTTGAATGAAATTAAAGATTTGGGTGTGATCTTTGATTCCAAATTTTTGTTTGCGGCCCATCTGGATTTTATAATACCCAAAGCTTATGCTATGTTGGCTTTTATTCGAAGAAATAGTAAAAGTTTTTGGGATCCCTATACAGTTAAGTCCTTATACACTTCATTCGTAAGAGTGAAACTGGAATATGTTGTTTTTTTTTTGGAGGCCGTATTATGCCTCTCATATAAATCGCTTGGAACGAGTACAAAAATCATTTTTAAGATTCGCTCTGCGTCACATTAATTTTGATGAGTCTATGCCTTCATACGATGCCAGAAGAAAACTGTTAGGCTTAAGCTCTCTCTGTGATAGGAGGACATTATTGTCATTATTGTTTATTTATGATATTGTTGTGGCAACTGTAGATTGCCCATCTCTTTTGCAGTTAATTAACTTTAATGTTCCTCAAAGATCTCTTAGACACTCAGATTTATTTTATTTAAGCACTTACCGTACGAATTATGCTCATAACTCACCAATTAATAGAGCTTTATATGAATTAAATATTTTGTCATCTAAGTGCATTTTGGATTTTACATCTTCTAAACAGGCATTTAAAAATCCGTTAAAAAATATTATTTAGTCAGTATCTTAGTCAGTTAAGAATATTTCATTTGACTATATATGTAAATAAATAAATAAATAAATAAATAAATAACTTGCATATAGTTTACATATAAAAAAAAACTTAAGTAAACTCTTTACCTATATAGAAATATAGGTAAGAACCGTTAAAACACTTATTTTGAGAATAAATCAGTTGCTTCATGGTTCTCATTTTCCAATGTACATAAAAATTAAGTCTTACTTTTGAAAAGAGCTCCGTCTCCTACTCTTCGATATATTTTTGGGCATATTTTTTATACTTTTTTTCTAAAAGATCAAAGAACCAATGCATGCGCCTTATACAAGAACCTTTGGTCTTTGACCTGAAAGGAAAGGGATAGATTATGAAAGGAATATAAAGGAAACAAATTGATTTGAACCGGCAAGTATTTCCAGCCTTCAGTTGCTCCTGTTCTTTAATTCAACATTTTCCTTATTTTATTGTGGATGTTTTGTTTCAATAATTCTTAAATGTAGTAACGAACAAAAAAAGAGAAAAGAACCATGCCTGAATCCGGATTCGAACCGGGGACCTCTGAGTTGATAGTCTAGCGCACTCTTCATTAGACTACAAAGGCCGAATGGCTTTGTTTTTAGTTTTTGCATGGAATCAATCAATTGCAAGTAAGGCGCGATCAATTTTGAAGTGAAGTGGGAAATGATTAGTAATTAATTCAGCTTTAATGAGAATTAAAAAAATGGAATTGTTATATGAAAACAAACGGATTAAAATATCAAAAAATTTGATAATATATAACATAATTTTTTAATTTAATGACCGAAAAATCAGCCACTGATTAATATCACAATTTAACAAAATACCTTTTTTAAATAATATTTGTTATTGTTTTTGCTCCCATTTGTTAATGTGTATAACTGTTTAAAATCATTCGCTCTCTTGTAGTTTATCTGTGGCCTGCTGGTTCAGTCTATATTTCTAAAAAAGTTAACTGAAATTATTACACACACTCTTTAAAAATACGAATAAAGGAACAAATAATGAAACTGTTGTTAAATTTAAAAAAAATACCTTAAAATTGTTTTGATTAAAAAAAACACTGAAATTTTAGACTTTTTCAAGTTGAAAGGTTTTTGCATATACTTTGCATATTGTTTGCATATTACTTGCATATAACTGCATATAATTTACATATAAAAAAAACTTAAGTAAACTCTTTACCTATATAGAAATACAGGTATGAACCGTTAAAACAATTATTTTGAGAATAAACAATATCTGAATAAAAATCCGCAGTCTACTCAGACTAGGTAGGTTGACTAGATAGTCAAATAAAAAAATCGATTTTCGACTTTTTATTTTTTTAATTTTTCAATGAACGATTTTTTTGAAGTCGATTTTTTGCCTCGATTAAAATCGGTTTTTTGACTTTTTACATTATCGTTTAAAACATTTTTATACACTGAGAAAAAAGATTTCAAAATGTGCTAAGTATTTTTTTATTATAACTTTGTATATATTGTAATCCTTGCTTTATTAAAGTTTATTAATTAAAAAAGATAAACACATATTAAGAGAAAACAAACATAGAACTAAATAAATTCTTTTTGGCTCGATTACAAGGGACACTTCTGTAAAAAAATAAGAGTGAATTGGAATTGATTTCACTCATATTACGATTATTAAATAATATAAATTATGTTACGATATTATTTTTGTCAAACCAGATGCAGAAAGACTAACATATTGAAATGTTTTATCGCAAGAGGGTTGCGTAATTGGTTGGCGATAATACCTGCATGCGAGAACAAGCGTTCACAAGGTACGGACGTTGCAACTATAAGCAAAATTATTTTTGCATTGTATAACATAATAAAAATGGATTTTTGTTTAATTTACGATTTGCTGGTGGTTGTGCAAGGTATTGGCGTAGTTGAATAGGAATTCCATCAACTTCTGTTGCAGTGTAATATTTTTTGTTCACCATATTTTTTTAATATTGAACCATACTAATGATTAACGTATAAATAGGGGTCTGTTCGGAAATGCATTACGATTTGCAGTATGCGCACAACTGGAATTTTTCAAGAGTCCAAACTGCAGCATGAGTTATTTGATGCAAATAGTGAGTGAAAAAATACATACTTGATAGAAAAAATGCATTTTAGAATGTTTGACGTTTGCAGTGCTACATAATTGGCCTTTTTCGAACATTTTGCTTGCACTACAAAAGCAGTTTGCGCATCATGATGCATTTCCAAACAGACCCTAGTTTAAATATTGTGAGACAAATCTTCAGTGTTGAGATCTTAGATTGCAAATTCTTAAAGTCCACGAAAGAAATTGCTTAGGTTTTACATACATATTTACCCCTATAATGCAGTGGTTATTTTATACCCTGCTACCCTGGAAAAGAGATAGATGAAAGTCTATATAAATTACAACATATGGCTTATAAGGTTGCTGATAATTGTATTACTACTATTCATATTTGGCGAGTATAGTAGTACTCACTATTCAATAGGAGTAAAATTATACAATTGTAGTACTTTCGGTAGCGCTGGCACAAATAAGCAATTAACTTATATTAAGGGTGTTCACGTCTTGTTACGGTGTTAGATTGTTGGAATTTTGATGTACGTGTGAAAACACGCATTAAATTATTTTGCTACACCAACACTTCTGTCAAAATTAGATTCCTAACTGACAACAAAAATAACAAAAATAACAAAAACCCCGTTGAATAACTAGAATGGATAATTCATAACTAGACTGCGGATTTTTATGCAATTGCATATTCTGCATATTGCATACATTCTGCATATGGTATATATCTTGAATACGCTGGATATATCTTGCATACGTTGCATACAACTTGCATACGCTGCATACAACTTACATACAATTTGCATACAACTTGCATATGTTGTGTCGATGAGCAATAATCGCTTAAGTCGATTCTTCTTAACAGTCTTAACAGAACTGAGTTATGTATGAAGTTATGATCCACGCATATAACACTATGAACAAACAAAATCTGGAGCTTCTTAAGTAACCTAAACAAAAACTATGACACGAAAACTATAGACCTTTTCATATAACTTATTGGTGATTGAAAACTTTGAAGCAAAATTTCTCGGAAGTTTGAAATTAGACTTACTAATCAAGAGGGTATTTTTTAAAAAATACAAGATCCGTCAATGGCCTTGGGCATGAAATTGCAATAACGTTTCCTTTTTTTGTACCAACTACGAATAACGGAATTAAATTATGCTTAAATAATAGCATGGCATGCAAAAAATTACGGGATGAAAACATATAACAATAATCACTTCATTCCTAAAATTTTATAAATCAGAAATTTCCGACGAGTTGAAGTGAGCGACCGTTTGTAATGTTTCGTTTTTTTCACAATAATTGCTTCATTTCGTTGGTGGGCTTGTTACCAAAACAAATAATTATGTTAAAATTTCCGTCTTTTAATAGAAAAATAAAGGCAAAAAAAAATTAGCAAAACTAAATTATATGATCGGCTTCAATAGAATAATGATAATTTTGTTCTTGCATAAGCTTTTAGGAGAGATTTGACAGAATGCTCTTCTTCCTATCAAAATTATCATACACTCAGAAAAAATATATTCGAAGTATATATATATTTTTACAAGACACGTGCATTAACAGTAAACATAAAATGTTTTCCGGAAGCAAATGTTCACTTTAATGTTGTTTGCAAATAAGCTTATTGTTGCTTATTTGTTTACTGAAACATAAAATTATTTTTGGGGTAAAGCTATATTGCATTTTAATTATTTATTGTTATTTATTAATTTATTCTTTTTGCTCTTTGAGGTTTGCCATTGTTTGCAGCTGAACAGAATTATTAATTCAATTGAAAAAACTTTCTGAAAAACTTTCTGTCCGGACTGGGATTGAACCTCTCTTACCGCTCTTTCGCTTACGATCAGAGAACAGCTTGAGTGCATTCAAATGGCGTTTCGATTGTCTCGTCAATAAACGAGCACCGAATGTGCTTTCTGCATTTAAATTAATGCGCAAATGCATGTTACCAATCGCTGTTGATACGAATGCCTAGAGTGTGAGCGCTAGCGATTGCGAACGTCTGCAACACAAGAATGGCAAACAAGGCAAGACATGAGGAACAATCGCCAAAAGCAAGGAAAATCCATACTTTTATGCTCATTCGCACAAAGAAAAAATATTAGTTGCAGTGTTGCATTTTTTATTCTGCGAATGTTGTTACCAGACACAAAAAATTGAAATATTATAAAATAAGATTTAGAATAAGATTTAGAAAAATAGAATTAGAGTTATTATCGCACAAGTTGGCAAAAAATATGTCAACATCAACTTCTATGCTAATTTGACTGCGAGGTGGATAGTAGGAATTGAATACGATTCATGTGAAAATTAGTTATATTAATATAACCAATTGTATAAAAAAATTTTTTTAAGCCATAACATGTGATTGGAAAGAGATATTGGGGTTATTTTTTCATGTAAATTATTTTTGAGACATTAAATATAAAAACAACATTTTGGTATAAATCAATTTCGCCCAAAAAAAATCATAGGGCAAAAAAAAAAGACAAAAACAGTTTAACAATTTTTGCGCAAAACACGACGATTTTTTGCAAAAGAATGCTATGTCATATAAAAGGTAGTCAGGAATTTTATATAATAGTATAGATGATTCCCCAAATATTTCGGCTGTAGCGATAGCCATCTGTGAGCTGGAATGGCTTAAAATCACCTCTAAGAAATCAAGTTTTTTGTAAAAATATTGGCTGGTGTGGTAGCTTAAAAAATATAAACGGTTAGAAATAATAGTTATGAAAAATTTCTTCCAATCAGCATCAACAAATTTTTGCATTCAGATTAATGAAAATGCTGTTTTTCGTGCATTTATTAATAATTTTATTACTTATTAATTATTTTTAATTACATAAAAAAAGTATAATTATTTCAAATACTATTCTTACTTTCATGATATCGTTGGGAAGGTTTTGAGTGGCTGCAATTGATTGATTCCTGGTCAGAATTCCGTATATTGATATAAACCATAAAATCAGCACATACTGAAAAATATTGTAAGAAATTAAAAACCAATATACAACTTATGAAGATATTTTAATTTTAAAAGTTTTGTATAAATCACATTAATTAAATTGCGAGCTTTAGATCAAGTAAGTTTTGTATTATATTTTAAAATAAAATATATTAAAAATATTTATGAAAAAAGCGTTATCTTTTATCCAATAGCATACATTTCAATTGTTACTGCAGATAGAAAGAGTTTTTCGTCATATAATTTCGGGCAGTTTATTTTTTAAAACTATTACACCAACCAATATTTTGGCAAAAACTTTATTTTTAGAACCTATTTCAAACCATTCCATCACTAGAATCGAAATATTTGAGGAATCTTCATAAATGCTATTGCAACTAAAGATTTTTTTGAGAAACTGACACAAACAACTTAACCTTCAGCCTATAATATTCATCACACAAAGAAAAAATATATAATAAAATCTAATGAGCTATGTGGCGAATGAAACGAATATTTTATTAAATATTCTTATAAAATATTTAATATAATTTTTTTAAGAGATATTGTATCTAAAATGTTATTTTATTATTTCTTATTATGTATTAAAAAATATTTTTATTATAGAAACAACAAAACAGCTGAATATCATAGAAAAATATAATAAATATATTAATAACCAGGGCTCGTAGTTTGATGACCTAAAAACTGAAATAAGTGACATAAAAAACTCAAACAATTACATAAAGAAATTTAAAAAAAGCCTTTAAAATAAAACATTACTAAACACGTATTGCTGTTAGAAACTTAAGTAAGTTTGCAGAATGAAGTTTCTATTAGTTTTAGGATGGTGATGTGAAAAATCTGACTAAACCAAATGAATACGTGCGATTTCACAAGTAGGGTGGATTACACCTAGTAGCACTACAATTAAAATTATTCTTAGCATAGAATAAGTGAATGAAATTAATAAAAAACTATTTATAGCTAATAAAAAATGTTTAACTAATTTGGAATTTAAAAATTTTTAAGATTTATACACTTGAGTCCTTGTAATTGTGAGTTTCATTTACGGGTGTTTTTATAGGTTAGTAATCAAGAATTAAGCAAACTCTTTTATATATTAAACAAATTTTTATTTTCAGTTTTACTGTATCTACTATTAAACATAACCGATTTTAATTTAAATATAACATAATTTTAAATTTTCCATATTCGCCGCTTTTGATAAGTATCACAGACACCTATAATTTTGATCAAATCCTATTCTACGCCTTTCTTGGACTTTTCTAAACATATTATGGCACCAAGTTCTTATAGAAATTTCGCAGTTCTTACACCCAAAATTAGAGCTATTTAGTTAAATGAATATAAATTAAAGACTGAAGTGTTTTTATCAGTTCGACTATACAACACAACCTAAAATTTTAGTCATTCTTTGATTGACATTCTCAGTTGTACAAAATTTGTTTTATTAATAAATATCTGCTCGTTTTGTAAAACTCCATGCATATGGGTTGAATACTCATTTTTTTGGGGATTTTTCTATAAAATTGTTTAATAAAACTTTGCAGCACACGTCGCTTCTTTATAACAGTTTTCAGAAGGATCTCTTTCTAACTTACACAACTTAGCTCTGCTCGTGACATTTGCTAAACCTGCACTTTCTCACATTCGTAAAAAAAAACAAATTAATGACAAGTTTGTGTTGGTTTTCATCCAACATTTTTTAATTGTGTTGGAGCTTTGGTTACGCTTGTCTTGAAGGGATAAAGAATGTTAATTGAAAGCAAAACATTGTTGTTATTTTACCGACAAATTTTCAGTAATAGTTTGTTTACTAATATAGGTCGTTTTAAGATTAATTTTCATGCAATCCTGGTCCAAATTTTAGCTCAGGTTACTTTAAAAATTTACTGTAATAAGACTCACTACTGGCAATACTGATTGCTCCACAGTAGAGAAAAGAAACCAATAAACTAAAAGGAAACAAACAGCACAAAGAAGAACGCGCTGCTAGAGAAGGGCAGAGAAGTATGGAAACAACAAAAATTCATGCAGCAGCTGACACTCGAGCTTTAAGCGAAGCATCCGAATGATTTCGTGGTCTGGAGGCTGCCTTTGCATCAATTCGCAATCGTGACAAAGTGTGCTTTGCAGCAATCGTTGTTTACGAATTCGAGTGGTATATATGCATTTTTTTCTTGTGTGCGATTACGACTGACGACGATTGTTACTCGAGTGGCAAAAACTGACGAATGGTCTCATGCAAATCTCTGGCACACATATTTTTTGTAGACTACGGTCACATATAGCTTTTGTAACCTGACTAAAGCATATAAGCATGGTATTACTTTCAGAAGCATAAAATATGAAATAGATTTACGGTAAATAGAAATTTGTTTGCTACAATCAAAGTGGAAAATGTCATTTTTCTGATTGTGTGTTGCGCTCAGTCATTGCTCTTCATGTGTACAATTCAACAAAAGTTTGCAATTCACAAAGGAAAAATTTTTGAAAAATATTTCTGACAAATATGATATGTTCGTGGTAAAAAAATGTATTATGTTACCGCAAACATATTTTGGAATTGTTTTCCACAAAAATATTTTTGTCACATTAATATGTTTACCTGCAATAGTTAGCAAACATTGAAATGCTTGTCACAAAAATAGCAATGTGTATGATAAACAAAATATGTTTAGAAAAGCGAGATATATTTACAGTAAATAGAAATATTTTACAATATTACAATCAAAATATTGCAATCAAAATCGAAAATGTAATTTCTCTGCATATTATTTGCATATAACTTGCATATAGTTTACATATAAAAAAACTTAAGTAAACTCTTTACCTATATAGAAATACAGGTATGAACCGTTAAACACTTATTTTGTGAATAAACAATTTCTGAATCAAAATCCGCAGTCTACTCAGACTAGGTAGGTTGACTAGATAGTCAAATAAAAAAATCGATTTTTGAATTTTTATTTGTTTAATTTTTCAATGAACGATTTTTTCGAAGTTGATTTTTTGCCTCGATTAAAATCGGTTTTTTGACTTTTTACATTATCGTTTACAATATTTTTATACACTGAGAAAAAAGATTTCAAAATGTGCTAATTATTTGTTTATTAAAACTTTGTATATATTGTAATCCTTGCTTTATTAAAGTTTATTAATTAAAAGAGATAAACACATATTAAGATAAAAGAAACAGAGAACTAAATAAATTCTTTTTGACTCGATTACAAGGAACACTTCTGTAAACAGATAAAAGTGAATTGGAATTGATTTCACTTATATTACGATTATTAAATAATATAAATTATGTTACGATATTATTTTTGTCAAACTAGATGCAGAAAGGCTAACATATTGAAATGTTTTATCGAAAGACGGTTGCGTAATTGGTTGGCGATAATACCTGCATGCGAGAACAAGCGTTCACAAGGTACGGACGTTGCAACTATAAGCAAAATTATTTCTGCATTGTATCCCATAATAAAAATGGATTTTTGTTTAATTTACGATTTGCTGGTGGTTGTGCAAGGTATTGGCGTAGTTGAATAGGAATTCCATCAGCTTCTGTTGCAGTGTAACATTTTTTGTTCACCATATTTTTTTAATATTAAACCATACTAATGATTAACGTATAAATAGGGGACTGTTCAGAAATGCATCACGATTTGCAGTATGCGCACAACTGGAATTTTTCAAGTGTCCAAACTGCAGCATGAGTTATTTGATGCAAATAGTGAGTGAAAAAATACAAACTTAATATAAAAAATGAATTTTAGAATGTTTGACGTTTGCAGTGCTACATAATTGGCCTTTTTCGAACATTTTGCTTGCACTACAAAAGCAGTTTGCGCATCATGATGCATTTCCAAACAGACCCTAGTTTAAATATTGTGAGACAAATCTTCAGTGCTGAGATTTTAGACTAAAATTTTAGTCTATATAAATTACAACATGTGGCTTATAAGGTTGCTGATAATTGTATTACTACTATTCAAATTTGGCGAGTATAGTAGTACGCACTATTCAATAGGAGTAAAATTATACAATTGTAGTACTTTCGGCAGCGCTGGCACAAATAAGCAATTAACATTATATTAAGGGTGTTCACGTGTTGTTACGGTGTTAGATTGTTGGAATTTTGATGTACGTGTGAAAACACGCATTAAATTATTTTGCTACACCAACAAAATTGGATTCCTAACTGACAACAAAAATAACAAAAATTACAAAAACCCCGTTGAATAACTAGAATGAATAACTCATAACTAGACTGCGGATTTTGATGCAATTGCATATTCTGCATATTGCATACATTCTGCATATGGTATATATCTTGAATGCGCTGGATATATCTTGCATACGTTGCATACAACTTGCATACGCTGTATACAACTTACATACAATTTGCATACAACTTGCATATGTTGTGTCGATGAGCAATAATCGCTTAAGTCGACTCTTCTTAACAGTCTTAACAGAACTGAGTTATGTATGAAGTTATGATCCACGTATATAACACTATGAACAAACAATTGAAGCACAATTGAACAACTCTATGAATTGAAGCTCCATCAATGGCCTTGGGCAATAACGTTTCCTTTTTTGTACCAACTACGAATAACGGAATTAAATTATGCTTAAATAATAACATGGCATGCAAAAAATGACGGGATGAAAACATATAACAATAATCACTTCATTCCTAAAATTTTATAAATCGGAAATTTCCGACGAGTTGAAAGCGACCGTTTGTAATGTTTCGTTTTTTTCACAATCATTGCTTCATTTCGTTGGTGGGCTTGTTACCAAAACAAATATTTATGTTAAAATTTTCGTCTTTTAATAGAAAAATAATGGCAAAAAAATAGCAAAACTAAATTATATGATCGGCTTTAATAGAATAATGATAATTTTGTTCTTGCATAAGCTTTTAGGAGAGATTTGACAGAACGCTCTTCTTCTTATCAAAATTATCATACACGCAGAAAAAAAATATATTCGACACAAACATAATATCGAAGGATACTATTATGTATAAAAACTTGCTATAAAGCAAACAAGTTAATTTTTACAAGACACGTGCATTAACAGTAAACATCAAATGTTTTCCGGAAGCAAATGTTCACTTTAATGTTCACTGCAAATAATCTTATTGTTGCTTATTTGTTTACTGAAACATAAAATTTTTTTTGGGGTAAAGCTATATTGCATTTTAATTATTTATTGTTATGAATTATAACAAACCTCTTTTTGCTCTTTGAGGTTTGCCATTGTTTGCAGCTGAACAGAAATATTAATTCAATTGAAAAAACTTTCTGAAAAACTTTCTGACCTTACTGGGATTGAACCTCTCTTACCGCTCTTTCGCTTACGAGCCAAGCACACAAATTTTTTGTAGACTACGGTCACAACCAATCGTATCCTGAATAAAGCCACTTATAAGCATGGTATTTCTTTCAGGTAAATAGAAATATGTTTGCTACAATCAAAGTGGAAAATGTCATTTTTCTGCGTGTGTTGCGCTCAGTCATTGCCCTTCATGTGTACAATTCAACAAAAGTGTGCAATTCACAAAGGAAACATTTTTGAAAAATATTTCTGACAAATATGACATGTTCGTGGTAAAAAATGTATTATTTTACCGCAAACATATTTTGGAATTGTTTTCCACAAAAATATTTTTGTCACATTAATTACAATATGTTTACCTGCAATTGTTAGCAAACTTGAAATGCTTGTCACAAAAATAGCAATGTGTATGATAAACAAAATATGTTTAGAAAAGCGAGATATATTTACAGTAAAAAGAAATATTTTTGCTACAGTCAAAATCAAAAATGTCATTTCTCTGCGTGTGTTCACAACGACTCACACTCATTTAACCGATTTGCTTATGATTACGATTATCTTTTTCTTCACAAATTTCTATTATTTATTAATATTTATTAATAATTTATAAATTATTATATAGTTATGCAATAACAAAATAAGCAAACTCTATCAAATAGCATAAGCAAAGTCTGCTTCCGTTCAGCAGCTGCTGTCCCACGCTAAAAAAAGTTCAAGCGTCAGCAATCTTACGCTTATGTAGAATATATTTGATAACGGCGAATAAAACCAAGCGTCAGCAACTTTATGCTGACTTAGATATTAAGAACTTAGTTTATAAGGATTGAAAAGAATTGAAAAATAAAGTTCAGTCTACCTTTGGAAATCAAGTGAAGTTGTTTTTCTTAATTGGCGCAGTCGGTATTCGGCCATAAAATTAGTGCAGTTATATTGTAACTAATACAATTGAGCAATGACATTTAATGCAGTTTTAGTGCAGAGATGGTCACCAAATCCAGTTAAGCAGTTAAATTGTTTACTTTGCTGGAATATTGTGAATTAAATCGACGCAGTGTTAATACAGCGATCGTTAAAACAAATCAAAACGCAAGCGAAAGACAAACATTCAAATAATTTTAGTCATCTTTAAACCAGTGCAGTATTACTGTAATAATTGTGAGAAGTATAATTAGTAATGAAAATACTTTAACAAAGAACCCTGAAAAACTTTTCTATCATTTCAAAAAAAAAAAAACAAAACAACTTCTACAAACGAGTTTCAACGAGACTTAAAACATCATCCAAATTTAAAAACAACCACAACAACACAAAACAGCATCCATTTTAATGCGGAGAGGAGCCATCGAGCTGCAGTAAAAGATTTAAGTTCGAATTAAAGGTATAGAATAAGTTATTTTTAGTGAACGAAAGAAAAAAATAAAAAGAAAATTGATAACAATGAATTCCGAAGCACAAAACATGTTACAATACATTGCAAAAAGCATTAGCTTTATGACTCCATTTGACGGAAACAAATTTTACTTAAGTAGCTTTATAACTAGAATTGAAGCAATGATACCAATGATCGAAACTCTAAGCAATGATTTTAAGTTAGTTGTTCTAGGCTACATTTCCGACAAAATTGTAGGAAAAGCCAAGGAAACTTTGATAAGGCAAGGCATATTAGAATCTTGGCATGACCTTAAGCGGGCGTTAATTAAAAGCCATGGGAAAAGAGAGCCGACATCAGAACTGTTAGATGAGCTAATGGTGTCTAGATGCACCTATACTGTAGAAGATTTCTATAATAAAATAAATTCACTGTTGGCAAGAATTATAAACTCAATAAATTTAAATGAGGACAATACCTCATATGAAATAGCTGCGATAAAAAGACTAGCAATGAAACATTTTGTAGAGGGTCTTCCTCCTTTAGCAAAAAATCTAATTGGATGTCAAAATCCAGAATGCATGGAAGATGCTTACGACTTATTAGCACGATTTATTTATTTGTGTCATACAAAACCAAGAGGTAACAGTTTAGTTAATGACAATAAGACTAGCTCTAACGTAAACAAAAGCAGTGACACTAAACAGAAAAATACGAATAGTAATAACACTTTTTTTCGACAACAGGATGAAAGGAACAGGTTTTCCAACACGGATCATGCGACAAATCACTACGGAAGGAACAGGTACCCTAGCGGAGGCCAACCTAGACGTTTTAATACGACAAATAGTTATGAAAGAAATAGATCCTCTAACTCAGACCAAAATCGAAATTCTTATACATTTAACAACTATGAAAGAAATAGTAGTTTTAATAGGAATAACGCACCAAGATACGGAGCCAATAGTTTCCAATCGAGAAATTTTAACAGTAGTAATCGTAGAGCAAACCATTTAAACAATGTCGTGGAGCAAATGGACATATCAGTAAACGAATTAGATGGTAATAGCCAAACACAACAGGACTGTGAAAATGCACGTACACACAGAAATCAGACAAATTTTCGGTCAAGTGCAGAAAACAACTACCTTATATAGTAATTAAAAACGATATACGCAATATGAAGTTTATTATCGATAGTGGTGCTGAACAAAGTATTATAAATCCTCATATTTGTAACAAAAAATGGGAAGTTCAAATTCCAAGTAAATCACTCAAAGCTCTGAATTGTGAGATTAGAACACATATTTGTAACAGTATACCTCTTTTTAATGAATTCAAAGAAGACAAGAGTTATAAAGTAGAATTTTTAGAACACAATTTCCATAATGACTTCGATGGAATCATCGGTAACAACATTCTAGACAAACTTGAATCGGTTATTGACTATAAAAACCGACTACTTAAAACACGAAACGCAGAAAACCGAATTTATCTTAATAAAGAAGAAAAAGATTACGATAGAAATATTAAAAATAACGAGTTTGTTTTTAATCAAGAAATATATTTTAACGAAAGGCCAGTAGAGACCTTTGCTCGACACTTAAATGAAAAAGACACGAATAAGCTTAAAAATTTATTGAACTCATTCAAGGACGTATTTTGTAGGGAGGGTGATAACCTTTCTATGACTAACGAGATTAAACACAAAATCCTCACGAAAAATGATATTCCAGTTTACGCTAAATGTTATAGATACCCCGAAGTTCATAGACGCCAGGTAGATCGACAAATAAAAGAAATGTTGAATCAAGGAATAATAAAACCAAGTAATAGCCCTTACAATGCACCCATTTGGGTTGTTCCAAAAAAAGTAGACTCATTTGGACAACAAAAATGGAGGCTTGTAGTAGACTACAGGAAGCTAAACGAGCAAACTGTAGACGACAGGTTTCCCATACCAAATATGGAAGAACTCTTTGATAAGCTTGGAAAGTGCAACTATTTTTCAACTTTAGATCTGGCGAAAGGTTTTCACCAGATAGAGGTTTCACCTGAAGATAGCCATAAAACAGCTTTCTTCACATCCAGTGGACATTATGAGTTCTTAAGAATGCCGTTTGGACTCAAAAATGCCCCATCAACGTTTTAAAGGTTGATGAATGGTATTCTGGAATCCTACATAAATAAGATATGTGTAGTCTACATGGACGACATTCTTATATTTTCAACGAGTTTCGAAGAGCACTTGGTAGCCATTTCTAAAATTTTGAAAAAACGTAGAGAGAAAAATCTGAAAATTCATGTTGATAAGTGCAATTTTGCAGCACAAACGACAAAATTTTTAGGCCATGTAGTTACCATGGACGGAATTAAACCCGACAATACAAAGATTGAGGCAATACAAAAAATTAAAGTGCCTTCCACAGTTAAAGAAATCAAACAATTTTTAGGTGTCACAGGGTTTTATCGGAAGTTTATTAAGGATTACGCCAAGGTGGCATATCCTTTAATTAAATATTTGAAAAAAGATTCAAAAATAAATAAATGCGATCCTGAATTTTTATCTGCATTTAATAAATTGAAAACGCTTTTAGTTACCGAACCAATACTGAAGTGTCCTGATTTCGAAAAGAAATTTACACTGACAACGGATGCGTCGAACTTTGCTATTGGGGCCGTACTAAGCCAAAATGGCCACCCAGTATGCTACGCGTCACGAACACTTAACGAACATGAAAAAAGGTACTCGCCTATTGAAAAGGAACTTCTCTTTCCGTATAAATACTTTAGAACGTATTTATACGGAAGGAAGTTTACCATCTGTACGGACCATAAGCCGCTGATATGGTTACATAACATAAAAGAGCCAAATCTGAAATTACAACGCTGGAAGATCATGTTAAACGAATATGACTTCGACATAACCTATATCAAGGGTAAAACTAATCAAGTTGCAGACGGGTTAAGTAGAATAGATAATCACGGTAATGATGAAAAAAATCGTTGACGCCATTTTGTTCAACTCAGAGGATTCAGAAGGTGATAATGTTGAGATTAATTCTACGGACGCAACAATACATAGTGCAGCGGAAGACGACATAGATTACATTCATATTACAGAAAAACCTATAAACATTTATAAAAATCAAACTTACATACAAAAGGGAAACATAGGAAAAATTCTAACGAAAACCGTGAACGCAAAATCTCACAACTATATCAATGTAAACGAAAAAAGTAATTTAAAAGTTATCTTACAAAAAGTTTTGAAAGATAAAGTCTCAATGTGCATCTACTGCGAAGATGACCAACTTTTTATAAGATATTTTTGTCCAATTTTTCTCAAGAAATGTTAATTTAAAACTATTGAAGTCTAATATTAAACTAATAGACATAACCGATAACGAGCAAATTTTATCCCTGATAAAATAAGAGCACTACAAGAAAAATCATAGAGGAATTCAAGAAGTTTTTAATGAATTAAAAGTGAAATATTACTACCCAAACTTAATAAAATTAATAACAAAATTTGTAAATAATTGTGAGACATGCTCACTAGCAAAACATGACCGCCACCCAGTTAAAATTCCATTGAAAATAACGGAAACGCCAAGTAACTTTAATGATATTGTCCACATTGACATATGGTTTCCTTATAGAAATATAA
The DNA here is from genome assembly GCA_963920525.1 of Dichetophora obliterata. NCBI lineage: Eukaryota > Metazoa > Arthropoda > Insecta > Diptera > Sciomyzidae > Dichetophora > Dichetophora obliterata. Next base: position 133,661,530 of record OY986436.1, read on the forward strand.
TGTATTTAACAACTCTAGATAAGTTCAGTAAATACGCAACCACACACAAATTAAAAGATCGAACATGGGTCTCAATACTTTACACGCTAAAGGAACGCATCCGGTTCCTTGGTAAGATGAAAAAACTAGTTTTCGATAACGAAAGGTGCATCCTTCATAACTCTGTAGAGCTATTTCTTAAAGAAAATTCCATTATTTCCCATGCGACAACAGCTCATAATAAGACAGGAAATTCGGATATAGAGCGGCTTCATGGTACTTTTAATGAACACCTAAGGATATTAGAAGTTGAAAAATGTACAGACAGCATAGATGATAAAATTTTTAAGATAATCACCGTATACAATAACACCATTCACTAAACTACGAAAATGCGACCTATCGATTTTATTGAAAACAATCTAACTAGTGATCAGATTAGCAATTTAGCACAACGGTTTGAAGAAGCAAAGCGAACGCGAACAAATAAATTGAACGATAATCGTAGAAGTAATTTTGAATTGGTAGGAAATATAGTTCAGAATAGGGCCATAGGGAAGAATACACCCAAATACAAAAAATTGTTAACTATAAACGAGATGGAAACTACATTATAGACACTAGTACGAAACGGAACACTAGATATTATGAAAATCAACTTAAAAGGAAGTACAACTACCAAACAAATTAATTTATTTGCTCTTTTTCAGATGTTGCTTCTCTTTTTAATTTTTCCCCTGACTCTGGGAAAATTCATTGAGATATTGCCGGTGGACAACAAGTATGGGTTTACAGTACTCAGATTAGAACAGAAAATAATAGTAGAAAACTACACCAAGATTTTACACATAGTCGAATTAAGTGAATACAGTAACATACTTAAGACACTTGAAAACAACATTCAACAGTTAAACATGCCCAACAGCAATGACTTTGACTTTTTGACTAGAGAATTAGTGCTAGCAAATAATACTTTAAATACAATTATCCCTGTTACCCATACGGAAAAGCGTCGTAAAATAGGATTATTAAATATTGCTGGGAAAGCTATAAAATTTTTATACGGGACAATGGACAATGATGACGCCGAAGAAATTTACAGCCATTTGCAGAACTTAGATAAAAACTCGAGACAAATGACTGATCAAATCAACAAATAAGTTATAATTAATAATGATCTAATTAAAGACTTAAAACAAGTGACTGAACACGTTAACAAGCAACAGGTAAAACTAAACGAATTTCTTGGAAATCTAGCTATTATGACGAACAAAGTCCTTAGCTTTGTGGAAAAATCCAAATTTATTTTTCAGATTTACTCAGACTTAATACTTATAAATAGGCAATTAGACAAAATAATGGATACTATTTTAATGAACAAGCTCAACGTGCTCCCACATGACATAATGACTGATCAAGAAAAGAATAAATTTAATATAACTATTGACAAACTAAGATTCATTAAGTCAAACGTATTGTACTTTGGAAACGCGCTTATATTTTGCACCAGTATACCAAACTTTACTACTGAAATCTATTATAACGCATTAATTATTCCAATTCCAAATGAAAATAAAGAAGAGTTAGATCATGAAATTGTTAGAGTAATAACTCAACAAAACAAAGTTTATCTCAGTGAAGAGAATGTAATTACAAAAAAATCTTTAAAAATTCATAATAATGATTGTTTAAAAAATGTCCTAAAGCTAAGTAATGTATGTAAATTAAATAATAACAATGTATCCTCACTTGAAGAACTAAATGAAGGTTTAATTGCAACAAAAAATTTGGAACTAACAAAAATCGATCAAAATTGTATTGAAGAAGACATATTAATCAAAAACAACAACATTATAAAATTCAGTGAATGTAGATTGCTGCTAAAGGAGCTTATATTTGAAAACCGTATTGAGAATTTTACTAATAGTATACTTATGCCAGTAATTCATGTTAACTTTACCAAAATAATTAATAATTTTACTTTGGAACAACTCCACATCGAGAATATTAAAAATAGAGAATTAATTAAATAAAGGGTGATTTTTTTGAGGTTATGATTTTCATGCATTAGTATTTGACAGATCACGTGGGATTTCAGACATGGTGTCAAAGAGAAAGATGCTCAGTATGCTTTGACATTTCATCATGAATAGACTTACTAACGAGCAACGCTTGCAAATCATTGAATTTTATTACCAAAATCAGTGTTCGGTTCGAAATGTGTTTCGCGCTTTATAATCGACCAAGTGAGCAAACAATTAATGCGATTGTGACCAAGTTTCGCACTCAGTTTACTTTATTGGACATTAAACCAACCACACGAATGCGTACAGTGCGTACAGAAGAGAATATTGCGTCTGTTTCTGAGAGTGTTGCTGAAGACCGTGAAATGTCGATTCGTCGCCGTTCGCAGCAATTGGGTTTGTGTTATTCGACCACATGGAAGGTTTTACGCAAAGATCTTGGTGTAAAACCGTATAAAATACAGCTCGTGCAAGAACTGAAGCCGAACGATCTGCCACAACGTCGAATTTTCAGTGAATGGGCCCTAGAAAAGTTGGCAGAAAATCCGCTTTTTTATCGACAAATTTTGTTCAGCGATGAGGCTCATTTCTGGTTGAATGGCTACGTAAATAAGCAAAATTGCCGCATTTGGAGTGAAGAGCAACCAGAAGCCGTTCAAGAACTAGCCATGCATCCCGAAAAATGCACTGTTTGGTGTGGTTTGTACGCTGGTGGAATCATTGGACCGTATTTTTTCAAAGATGCTGTTGGACGCAACGTTACGGTGAATGGCGATCGCTATCGTTCGATGCTAACAAACTTTTTGTTGCCAAAAATGGAAGAACTGAACTTGGTTGACATGTGGTTTCAACAAGATGGCGCTACATGCCACACAGCTCGCGATTCTATGGCCATTTTGAGGGAAAACTTCGGAGAACAATTAATCTCAAGAAATGGACCGGTAAGTTGGTCACCAAGATCATGCGATTTGACGCCTTTAGACTATTTTTTGTGGGGCTACGTCAAGTCTAAAGTCTACAGAAATAAGCCAGCAACTATTCCAGCTTTGGAAGACAACATTTCCGAAGAAATTCGGGCTATTCCGGCCGAAATGCTGGAAAAAGTTGCCCAAAATTGGACTTTCCGAATGGACCACCTAAGACGCAGCCGCGGTCAACATTTAAATGAAATTATCTTCAAAAAGTAAATGTCATGGACCAATCTAACGTTTCAAATAAAGAACCGATGAGATTTTGCAAATTTTATGCGTTTTTTTTAAAAAAAAAATTATCAAGCTCTTAAAAGATCACCCTTTACATTGAATTCCAAAATAAAACTACCACGGGTTCGACAATTGTAATAATTTTATCGCTTATGATTATTTTTATTATTATCTATAAGACAAAAACATGTAAGAATAAAAAACAAAACACAGTAATAATTAAAACGTCATGTAAAAAGTCCAATCCATTTGCAAAGAGTGCAAATATTCCAAGGGTTGGAGGAGTTATGCAATAACAAAATAAGCAAACTCTATCAAATAACATAAGCAAAGTCTGCTTCCGTTAGCTGCTGTCCCACGCTAAAAAAAGGTCAAGCGTCAGCAATCTTACGCTTATGTAGAATATATTTGATAACGGCGAATAAAACCAAGCGTCAGCAACTTTATGCTGACTTAGATATTAAGAACTTATTTTGTAAGGATTGAAAAGAATTGAAAAATAAAGTTCAGTCTACGTTTGGAAATCAAGTTAAGTTGTTTTTCTTAATTATATAAAAAAATAATTTATTAAATTATGGATATAATTTGCATGCAATTAAAAACGGCATCTTTGTGGATAAAATATAGCAAAAGTTGTATGCAATATATCTGTGCCGATAGGCAATATCAGCTCAGCACTTTCAATACTGACAAGACACATGTGACCCATTGAGTGTTCTTATTTGATATCATTCTCATATATTAAAGGAAATTTCACTGCTGAAATTTACGAAAATTTGTTGTTGTTTTGGTTTTCCGAAGTGCTGGCTTTGATCAGTGCCCATTGCATTTGTGGAAAATAATGGAACTGTTGTTAAATTTTTAAAAAATACCTTAAAATTGTTTTAATTAAAAAAAAAACTGAAATTTTAGAAGTTGAAAGGTTTTTGCATGTACTTTGCATACATTTTATGCAAACATTTTATGTTACATAAAGAAAAATGTTTGCATATTACTTGCATATAACTTGCATATAGTTTACATATAAAAAAAACTTAAGTAAACTCTTTACTTATATAGAAATATAGGTAAAAACCGTTAAAACACTTATTTTGAGAATAAATCATAGATCTCAATTTTCCAATGTACATAAAAATTAAGTCTTACTTTTGAAAAGAGCTCCGTCTCCTACTCTTCGATATATTTTTGGGTATATTTTTTATAAATTTTTCTAAAAGATCAAAGAACCAATGCATGCGCCTTATACAAACAACGTTTGGTCTTTGACTTGAAAAGAAAGGGATAGATTATTAAAGGAATATAAAGAAAATAATTTATTTGAACCGGCAAGTATTTCCAGCCTTCAGTTGCTCCTGTTCTTTAATTCAACATTTTCCTTAATTCATTTGTGGATTTTTTGTTTCAATAATTCTTAAAGGAAGTAACGAACAAAAACTGAGAAAAGAACCATGCCTGAACCCGGATTCGAACCGGGGACGTCTGAGTTGATAGTCTAGCGCACTCTTCACTAGACTACAAAGGCCGAATTGCTTTGTTTTTAGTTTTTGCATGGTGGGAAATGATTGGTAATTAATTCAGCTTTAAGGAGAATTAAAAAATGGAATTATTATATGAAAACAAACGGATTAAAATATAAAAAAATTTGATAATATACAACATAATTTTTTAATTTACTGACCGAAAGATCAGCCACGGATTAATATCACAATTTAACAAAATACCTTTTCTAAATAATATTTGTTGTTGTTTTTGCTCCCATTTGTTAATGTATATAACTGTTTAAAATCATTCGCTCTCTTGTAGTTTATATGTGGGCTGCTGGTTCAGTCTATAATTTTAAAAAAGTAAACACACTCTTTAAATTAAAAAATTATTTATTGAAATTATTACACACACTCTTTAAAAATACGAATAAAGGAAAAAATAATGGAACTGTTGTTAAATTTTTAAAAAATACATTAAAATTGTTTTGATTTAAAAAAACCGAAATTTTAGACTTTTCAAGTTGAAAGGTTTTTGCATATACTTTGCATATTGTTTGCATATTACTTGCATATAACTGCATATACTTTACATATAAAAAACTTAAGTAAACTCTTTACCTATATAGAAATACAGGTATGAACCGTTAAAACACTTATTTTGAGAATAAACAATTTCTGAATAAAAATCCGCAGTCAAAATGTGCTAATTATTCTTTTATTAAAACTTTGTATATATTGTTATCCTTGTTTTATTAAAGTTTATTAATTAAAAGAGATAAAAATATATATTTTTTTTTAGACTGAACCAACGCTCAGGGGATGCCCTCTATAAATGCGTAAGCATTGTGTTGATTCGGAAGATGGGTGATAGTTAGTTGGATAATGAATAGATGGAGTAGTGTCGGTGAAGATTTGTTTTGAATTTGCACAGCTCAAAACTGCCGGGAAACACGCTCGCAGGGAGACTATTCTACAACTTAACCGCGCGACTAAAGAACGAATTATCGTGGTAATGCGAGGTTCTATTAGGCATCGATGCAATGGTAAAGGGGTGGGCTTGGACAGCTGCCCGATTGGACCTGGGAAACACACGACCTGGTGGCGTCAGGCCATGTATCTCCCTTGAACACTTCCCATGGTAATACCTATACAGAAGGCTTAGGCAACCTACATTTCGTCGATGCTCAAGAGAGTTGAGAGAGGATGATATACTTTCATCTCCTATCAAATATATCGCACGACGTTGAATTTGAAGCCACTGCCCAAATGTGCAAACTATACTCCATTTTCGGCCTAAATATAAGGTGTAGATCATGCGAAGATCAGCTGAAGTGAAATATTTTTTGCACCGTTTTAGAAAACCTAGGCACTTGCCCGCTTCTTTCGACACATCGAAAATATGATCATTCCAACGAAGATCACATTGGATCGATATGCCCAGAACGTCAAGAGCGGCTGATTCCACAAGATCCACACCATTCATACTGAAAGGAGCTAAAAGGCAATTCACTCGCTTGTGGGTTAACAGACAACACTGGGTCTTGCTTGCATTGAACTCTACTCTATTAGCAAGACCCCACTCGGATATTTTTTGTATATCATTAAGGAGTGTGTCATTCATAGTTTGCCTTTTTCTCTCAATCTCCATAGAGCTTGGGCGTTTTTGCAATGAATATGAATGACAAATGCTGCTGTCGTCCGCAAACGAATGTATTGGGTTATGCGTCAACGACAGAAGGTCGTTGATAAAAACCAGAAACAAGGTTGGCGATAGAACTGAACCCTGCGGTACTCCTGCGTTGATGGCGTGCTTCTCGGACGAAATACCGTCAACTACGATTCGAATCGTTCTGTCCTTGAGAAATCACGTGATCCATCGAGCAAAATCACCACCAAAACCATATGCAGCAAGTTTTGACACGAGCGCTTTATGCCACACTCGGTCGAACGCTTTTGAAATATCCAAAGCAACAACCCTGCTCTCGCCGAAAAAGTGAACGCATTTATTCCATTCTTCGGTTAAGAACGCCATAAGATCACCAGTAGAGCGAGCCCTACGAAAACCATATTGACGGTCATTGAGCAGTTCATTTATGCAGATAGTTCATAACGTTGAAGTTTATTACGCTCTCCATAACTTTGGAAAGCGTAGAGCATATCGCAATGGGTCGGTAGTTTGCAGGGTTAGTGGCATCACCCTTTTTAGGTACCGGCTGGACATTTGCCACCTTCCAACAATATGGAAATATTCCTGTTATATAGGAGATGTTGAAAAGGTTGCGCAAAGGCCGAGCCAGCGAAGAAGCACACATTTTAAGCACAATAGGCGGTATGCCATCAGGACCAGAGGCTTTGTTAACGTTGAGATTTGTAAGGACCCTTTTAACTGCTCTCGTTCGAAAGTATATCTCCTGCATTGCAGAAGATCCACACTCAACAAAGGGCAGTGGCTGATTGCTATCCGAGAGAGTGGAATTTTGTGCAAACAATCTAGCCAATAGGTTCGCTTTTTCAGCCGAGTCAGTGAAGATTTGGTCATCTTTTAAAAGAGCTGGAATCGATGACGATGTCTGGTTCTTAACTCTTTTAACAAATGACCAAACATTTTTGCTCCCTTTGGGGCAGAGAAGAACCTGTTCTCGAATGCGAGTTTCGTGCAGAAACTTTTCGCGTTTTAAAATTGCATTACAGCGATTCCTTGCCTCGATATTCTTGTTAGAACACAAATTCTGAAAAGCTTCCTCTTTGGACCTGACTGCAATCCTGCAAGTCTCATTAAACCATGAGTGGTCTTTTGGTTTAATGCTTCTCATCTTATTGGGGATGAAAGACCGCATACCCAATAGAATAATTTCTTGTACCATGACAGCTGCGGCATTCACATTTCTATCAGCGAAACATAATTTCCAATTGAAGCTGCGATAAAAATTATTTAACACAGTCCAATTTGCCTTTCCATAAAACCATGCAGTCCTCTTCGGGGCTTTAGGCGTAGAGGTGCAGGGGTTAGAATATGGAAAAACAGCGGATATGGTACAATGGTCCGAGTTACCAAGAGGTGCGTTGACACTCACATCATATTTTTCATGATGTGAAGTCAGAGGTCAAGGATATTATGGCTTTGCAAATCACTTTGGGGAAAAAAAGTGGGTTCCTTCACTAGTTGAATCAGTTGGTTCGATTCAGCAAATAGCTCAACATATTGTCCAACAGATGTCAATGGGCCCGAGTGACGTAACCAAGCCGGGTTGTGGACATTGAAATCGCCTGCTACAACGATCTCATTGTCAGGAAACAACCCCAAAATATGCGTGATCGAATCAGAGAGAGAGTCCAGTTTGTTAAAAGTGGACTCCCTTCCTAGATTCGGGCTTCTATAAATAAAGCAGAAATGTAGCAAGTGAGAGCGAAGCCTGAACCTAACCCACATTGAGCTAAACTCTGGATCGGTCACGTTCAGACTCCGCTCACACTGGTACGCTACATCTGTTCTTATAAAGAGGGCAATGCCCCTATGCAAAGAAAACAATGGCAGTAAGCGATACCCAGGTATGTGAAAATCCAGTGGATCTGCATCCTCGGCCACCTGGGTCTCGCTCAGTGCCATTATTTGAGGCCTATGTAGAGTACAATGTACATAGACCGAGAAAAAATTCGCCCTCAGTCCACGAACATTGCAGAAATCTATACGAAAATGACCCGACATTTCCGCACCATGCAAAAATCAAACAAATAAGGGCATACAAGGTAATTAGTTACGGCTGCAAGAGAGCTACACAACATGAGCAATATAAAAAGTACTGAAGCAAGTGTTATGCCTTTACTTCAGCACAATTCAGCCCACTGTGCAACCCTACTTACAAACGTAACAAATGTGAAAGGATGGGGGAGTTGACGGAACGGAAAAAACAACAACAATAACTTACACAGCGAGGAGCATAGAAAAGCCCCTCGCGTGGTCAGCAAAAAAACTCAAATGCTGTCCAGCGATGTTGATGTTGCAGCTGGCGGCTCTCTGCAAAACAGGTTTTGCTGCTGAGTTGCTGTTGATGTGGTTGCTGGAGTCACGGTGTTGTTGCTTGTGTTGCTTTGAGTTTATTTATTTTTATGTGTTTGCTTTTATTTTTTATTGCAATTTAATGTTTTTTAATTTTTATTAAATTAAATTAAGTTATTTTAGTTAGTTTATAGTTTAGAAACAAAAACCATTTTGAACATTTGACAATTAGAACAAATATCACACACGGAACATTTAATCGAAACAACAACAATGAACTGCAACATTAAATTAAGAGAAAACAAACATAGAACTAAATAAATTCTTTTTGGCTCGATTACAAGGGACACTTCTGTAAAAAGATAAAAATGAATTGGAATTGATTTCACTTATATTACGATTATTAAATAATATAAATTATGTAACGATATTCCTTTTTGTCAAACCAGATGCAGAAAGACTAACTTATTGAAATGTTTTATCGAAAGACGGTTGCGTAATTGGTTGGCGATAATACCTGCATGCGAGAACAAGCGTTCACAAGGTACGGACGTTGCAACTATAAGCAAAATTATTTCTGCATTGTATACCATAATAAAAATGGATTTTTGTTTCATTTACGATTTGCTGTTGGTTGTGCAAGGTATTGGCGTAGTTGAATATGAATTCCATCAACTTCTGTTGCAGTGTAATATTTTTTGTTCACCATATTTTTTTAATATTAAACCATACTAATGATTAACGTATAAATAGGGGACTGTTAAGAAATGCATCACGATATGCAGTATGCGCACAACTGGAATTTTTCAAGTGTCCAAACTGCAGCATGAGTTATTTGATGCAAATAGTGAGTGAAAAAATACATACTTGATAGAAAAAAATGAATTTTAGAATGTTTGACGTTTGCAGTGCTACATAATTGGCCTTTTTCGAACATTTTGCTTGCACTACAAAAGCAATTTGCGCATCATGATGCATTTCCAAATAGACCCTAGTTTAAATATTGTGAGACAAATCTTCAGTGTTGAGATTTTACACTGCAAATTCATAAAGTCCACGAAAGAAATTGCTTAGGTTTTATATACATATTTACCCCTATAATGCAGTGGTTATTTTATACCCTGCTACCCTGGAAAAGAGATAAATGAAAGTCTATTTAAATTACAACATGAGGCTTATAAGGTTACTGATAATTGTATTACTACTATTCGTATTTGGCGAGTATAGTAGTACGCACTATTCAATAGGAGTAAAATAACACAATTGTAGTACGAAAGTACTGCCGAAAGGCAGCGCTGGCACAAATAAGCAATTAACATTATATTAAGGGTGTTCACGTCTTGTTACGGTGTTAGATTGTTGGAATTTTGATGTACGTGTGAAAATACGCATTAAACTATTTTGCTACAGTAGTATGTTTGTGCCGGTTTTGGACCCCGGAAGTGAAGGTGCAACAAAAAAACAAGATGGCCGCCAGGCAAATTTCTCATGGCTGCTAAAAAATTGCACCCGTGGTATTTTGGTTTGTGTCTTAGCTACTTCCGGTAAAAATAAGCTCCATCTAGCGGTGGTTGACAAAAACATATAAAAATGTATATGGTTTGTGTCGTGACTAGTAAAAATAAAGAAAATGATTCACCCTGTGCTCACAGTAAGCACCTTGTAAGAAACAGCTTTTCATATTAAAAAACCATAGTAGGACACAGCTTTTTATTTATGTCATAAGTAAAATAAAGAAACTGGTTCACCCTGTTCTAACAGTAAGCACCTGGTTCAGCCTGTTGTATTTTGGTTTGTGTCTTAGCTAAAAATGTATATGGCTTGTGTCGTGACTAGTAAAAATAAAGAAACTGGTTCACCCTGTGCTGACCTTGTAAGAAACAGCTTTTTCATATTGCAAAAAAACCATAGTAGAACACAGCTTTTTATTTATGTCATATGGAAATTGGATAGAAAAAAAATCATTGCATTCTATTGTGATGGAGATTTATACAGTGCTTTTGGGGATGAGTAGGTTGAATAGTCATAGGAGCATGTGAATGTGATTTCGAAGGGGCTCGGCTTGGGATATAAAACATATAAAAATGTATTTTGGTATGTGGGTGAATATAAAAAGTCGACTGATGACCAAAGATGGAATGGGGGGGTTGGACCCTCCAAAAGAGACACCTTGTGTACGACTTTGATCTTTAAAAAAATGTTATTGTATAGTTGTAGATCTGAACTTTAATTTTTGTCTATATTGGGGAAAAAAACATAGCATATTTTTGGGTGTAGGTGGAATAAAGCATAGTAAGAAACAGCTTTTTCATATTGAAAAAGAAAAAAAAACCTTAGTAGGACACAGCTTTTTATTTATGTCATATGGAAATTGGGTAGAAAAAGTCATTACATTCTATTGTGATAGAGATTTATTGCATATTTTTGGGCGTGGGTGGAATAAAGCATAGTAAGAAACAGCTTTTTCATAGTAGGACAAACCATAGTAGGACACAGCTTTTTTATTTTTGTGATGACTTACAATGAAACAAAATGTATTTTAAGTATTTTATTTTTTTTTATTTATTCTTTCAGCCTATTTTCGAAAACAAAAACTTCAAACCCAGCAACATTTTTAACGGCACAGGCACACAACAACTAAAATGAGATTTTTCCAATATGAAATTTTCATCAGGTACCCAACCAGCGTTTCTTAATGCATTACTTTCAACCACACTTAATGATGCAAAATTTTTCATGGTGGTTGAAATTCCAAGATTGCGGGTACGATCTTTACGGTAATCGATTTATGTTGTTTTAAGAATCGCATTATGAAAACTACTAAATGATAGCATATATAAACGGGGTATTTTATTGGTGATACTGATACTGATACTGCTGCAGCTACTGATACTGATACTGCTGCAGCTACTGATACTGCTACTGCTACAGCTACTGCTACTGATATTGCTACTGATACTGATACTGCTACTGCTACTGATACAGTATCAGTTACTACTGCTACTGATATTGCTACTGATACTGATACTGCTGCTGATACTGATACTGCTACTGCTACTGCTACTGATACAGTATCAGTACTGTATCTGTACTGATACTGTATCAGTAGCAGTAGCAGTATCAGTATCAGTATCACCAATAAAATACCCCGTTTATATATGCTATCATTTAGTAGTTTTCATAATGCGATTCTTAAAACAACATAAATCGATTACCGTAAAGATCGTACCCGCAATCTTGGAATTTCAACCACCATGAAAAATTTTGCATCATTAAGTGTGGTTGAAAGTAATGCATTAAGAATCGCTGGTTGGGCACCTGATGAAAATTTCATATTGGAAAAATCTCATTTTAGTTGTTGTGTGCCGTTAAAAATGTTGCTGGGTTTGAAGTTTTTGTTTTCGAAAATAGGCTGAAAGAATAAATAAAAAAAAAATATAATACTTAAAATACATTTTGTTTCATTGTAAGTCATCACAAAAATAAAAAAGCTGTTTCCTACTATGGTTTGTCCTACTATGAAAAAGCTGTTTCTTACTATGCTTTATTCCACCCACGCCCAAAAATATGCTATAAATCTCTATCACAATAGTATACAATGACTTTTTCTATCCAATTACCATATGACATAAATAAAAAGCTGTGTCCTACTATGGGTTTTTTTTCAATATGAAAAAGCTGTTTTTCTTACTATGCTTTATTCCACCCACACCCAAAAATATGTCATGTTTTTCCAAATATAGACAAAAATTAAAGCTTCCGCACCACGCCATCAGATGTCTTATTCATCAAGCCCCGCCGACAAAATTCAGACCTACAGCTATGCAATGACATTTTTCTAAAGATCAACGTCGCACACCCGCACCTCGCTGACTGATGTCTTAAAGCTTCCGCAACACGCCACCGGAAGTCTTATTTACTTCAAAGCACTGTATAAATTTCTATCACAATAGAATGTAATGACTTTTTCTACCCAATTTCCATATGACATAAATAAAAAGCTGTGTCCTACTAAGGTTTTTTTTTTTTCAATGTGAAAAAGCTGTTTCTAACTATGCTTTATTCCACCTACACCCAAAAATATGCTATGTTTTTCCCCCAATATAGACAAAAATTAAAGTTCAGATCTACAACTATACAATAACATTTTTTTAAAGATCAACGTCGTACACAAGGTGTCTCTTTTGGAGGGTCCAACCCCCCCATTCCATCTTTGGTCATCAGTCGACTTTTTATATTCACCCACATACCAAAATACATTTTTATATGTTTTATATCCCAAGCCGAGCCCCTTCGAAATCACATTCACATACTCCTATGACTATTCAACCTACTCATCCCCAAAAGCACTGTATAAATCTCCATCACAATAGAATGCAATGATTTTTTTTCTATCCAATTTCCATATGACATAAATAAAAGCTGTGTTCTACTATGGTTTTTTTTCAATATGAAAAAGCTGTTTCTTGCAAGGTGCTTACTGTCAGCACAGTTTCTTTATTTTTACTAGTCACAAGCCATATACATTTTTAGCTAAGACACAAACCAAAATACCACGGGCTGAACCAGGTGCTTACTGTTAGCACAGGGTGATCTTTATCTTTATTTTTACTTATGACATAAATAAAAAGCTGTGTTCTACTATGGTTTTTTTTCAATATGAAAAAGCTGTTTCTTACAAGGTGCTTACTGTCGGCACAGGGTGAACCAGTTTCTTTATTTTTACTAGTCATGACACAAACCATATACATTTTTTAGATGTTTTTATCAACCACCGCTAGGTGGCGCTTATTTTTTACCGGAAGTAGCTAAGACACAAACCAAAATACCACGGGTGCAATTTTTTAGCAGCCATGAGAAATTTGCCTGGCGGCCATCTTGTTTTTTGTTGCACCTTCATTTTCGGGGTCCAAAACCGGCACAAACATACTACTTGCTACACCAACAAAATTAGATTCCTAACTGACAACAAAAATAACAAAAATAACAAAAACCCCGTTGAATAACTAGAATGAATAATTCATAACTAGACTGCGGATTTTTATGCAATTGCATATTCTGCATATTGCATACATTCTGCATATATCTATATATATATCTTGAATGCGCTGGATATATCTTGCATACGTTTGATACAACTTGCATACGCTGCATACAACTTACATACAATTTGCATACAACTTGCATATGTTGTGTCGATGAGCAATAATCGCTTAAGTCGATTCTTCTTAACAGTCTTAACAGAACTGAGTTATGTATGAACCTATGATCCACGTATATAACACTATGAACAAACAAAATCTGGAGCTTCAAGCAAAAACTATGACACGAAAATTAAAGATTCATATAACTTATTGGTGATTGAAAACTTTGAAGCAAAATTTCTCGGAAGTTTGAAATTAGACTTACCAATCAAGAGGGTATTTTTTAAAAAATACAAGCTCCGTCAATGGCCTTGGGCATGAAATTGCAATAACGTTTCCTTTTTTGTACCAACTACGAATAACGGAATTAAATTATGCTTAAATAATAGCATGGCATGCAAAAAATGACGGGATGAAAACATATAACAATAATCACTTCATTCTTAAAATTTTATAAATCGGAAATTTCTGACGAGTTGAAGTGAGCGACCAATTGTAATGTTTCGTTTTTTTCACAATAATTGCTTCATTTCGTTGGTGGACTTGTTACCAAAACAAATAATTATGTTAAAATTTCCGTCTTTTAATAGAAAAATAATGGCAAAAAAATTAGCAAAACTAAATTATATGATCGGCTTCAATAGAATAATGATAATTTTGTTCTTGCATAAGCTTTTAGGAGAGATTTGACAGAATGCTCTTCTTCTTATCAAAATTATCATACACGCAGAAAAAATATATTCGAAAAATATATATATTTTTACAAGACATGTGCATTAACAGTAAACATAAAATGTTTTCCGGAAGCAAATGTTCACTTTAATGTTCTTTACAAATAAGCTTATTGTTGCTTATTTGTTTACTGACACATAAAATTATTTTTGGGGTAAAGCTATATTGCATTTTAATTATTTATTGTTATTAATTTATTCTTTTTTGCTCTTTGAGGTTTGCCATTGTTTGCAGCTGAACCGAATTATTAATTCAATTGAAAAAACTTTCTGAAAAACTTTCTGTCCGGATTGGGATTGAACCTCTCTTACCGCTCTTTCGCTTACGAACCAAGCACACATATTTTTTGTAGACTACGGTCAGAACCAATCGTAGCCTGACTTAAGCCACTAAGCATGGTATTTCTTTCAGAAGCATAAAATATGAAATAGATTTACGGTAAATAGAAATATGTTTGCTACAATCAAAGTGGAAAATGTCATTTTTCTGCGCTCAGTCATTGCCCTTCATGTGTACAATTCAGCAAAATAGAATTCACAAAGGTAAAATTTTTGAAAAATATTTCTGACAAATATGACATGTTTGTGGTAAAAATGTATTATTTTACCGCAAACATATTTCGGAATTGTTTTCCACAAAAATATTTTTGTCACATTAATTACAATATGTTTCCTCACTAACAGATGAGAATTCAAAAGATGGCAAGGAAAAATTAGTTGCTTGTGCTGTCATCACGCCATATTTACCATTAAATATTCTGTTTGAGAAAATGTCCCAAGAGGGACTTGGGCACCCATTTGCCAAAAAGAAGCCATTAAGTAAGTCCGGAACCAAATTACAAACACTAGGCTCCTTACTGAACACTCTATACTTTTTTATGTTTTGCCATAACTTTTTAGAGTTTAAGTCTGTATTAAACTTACAACTGAAGAAGTTTGTCTTTTCTTGTCTAACCATGAGAGAAGCATAATTTCGAGCTCTCCTGTACTTGTCCCAGTTATCGTTTGTTCGACTATTTTTCCATTTAGAGTGGAGTTTATTTCTAGCTTTAATAGCAGACAATACACGATTTGTAAACCAAGTACACGAGTTATTAGAAATTTGAATTGAGCGTAAAGTCACATGACGCTCAAACAGGACATTTAATTGATTAATGAGAACTCTAAGTTTATCATCCACCGAGCTATAAAACCAGCAGTCCATCCAACTCATACTAGATAATTCATGACTTAAGGCGGATAAATCTATTGATTTGTAGTCACGATAAGAGAAACTGACCTGAGAAGTTTTGTTTAGATTTATATTAAGACAACAAAAAAGTAAGTCATGATCGGAAATTTTCCGACGAGTTGAAGTGAGCGACCGTTTGTAAAGTTTTGTTTTTTTCACAATAATTGCTTCATTTCGTTGGTGGACTTGTTACCAAAACAAAAAACTCATTTGATCAAACTTTAGAACATAAGAAACATCAGAAACTAGACAAACATCAAGCAAACTAGGCTCACAGTCTTGTACATAACAAGTAGGAATATCAGAATTCACTACTTTCAAGCCACTCAACGATGACAGGTAGTAAAAATTTTCTGTAGCAGAGTCATTCCGTAATAAATTAATATTAGAGTCCCCACAAACAAAAAAGAAATCGTAGTCAATGACTTTTGTAGAAAGGTCAGAAAAAATATTTCAGGATTAATGCATCTATTAGGATTGTATACGCAATAGACGAAGATTTTTTTTATGATTATCGAAGACTTCAACATTAATAAACTCACAAACATCATTACATTTATTCACAAACTTAGCATTGAGACTAGACTTACAATAGATAACAACACCACTTTTACCACTTCTGTAATTTCGGAAAAGTCTAAATCCATTAAAGTTATAAAAAGAATCAGGAATATCCCTCTTGAACCAGGTTTCAGTAACACACACAATATCAACTGTTGAATTTTCAAGAATAAGCCTGGTCAAGCTTAATTCCTTTTAAACTACGCGCATTAAAATGTATCGGCGGCCGTAGCCTAGTAGGTAGAGTGCGTGGCCCCTAAGCTAAAGAACCGCGGTAGCCCGGGTTCAATTCCAGCTCAGACAGAAAATTTTTTCAATTGAATTAATTTTTCTGTTCGGTCGTCACCTCTCTGCAGACAATGGCAAACCTCAGAGAAAATAAATTGCCATGTAAAGCTTCTTGAGAACATAAGCCGTTCGGAGTCGGCATAAAACACGTAGGTCCAGTTCTCGATCATTTGTGATCAAACATTTAAAATAACACGCACAACACAATTGATCAATAGAAGCTAGGTCAAAGTCCCTCCAAGGGCTGAAATGGCCAGTTTTTTTTTTTTCATTAAAATGTATCACATTTTAACCACTACGTTAATTATATAAAACACTAATTAAGGCTTTATAATTTTCACAAACACCAATAGACGGACCATTATAATGTGTCAAGATTTGTCACAATAGAAGCTTTTAACAAATTTAAGATATACAACAAAAAAATAAATGGATAAAACAAGTAAAATGGATAAAGAGAAAAACTATTGAAAAGAAAGTGTGAGAAATAAGAAATAATTATTCGGCGCATGATGGTGAGAAAAAGGAAGTTAGAACTAAAAGGATAGATAAACAGATGCTTATATATAAGCAGATTAACATTTTATGAAAACTTTTACCTAACAAATAAAAACAAAAACAATGATCAGCTTTATGTTCCAGCGATGCAATCAACGTGATCTTTGTTTTGAACCAGTTTCGCCTCACCATCTCTAGATGTTCTTACATAAACATTACCACGCAGCGTAAATACAGCAACAAACCGGCTCTCGCGCTTTAGTTGATTTGCATATAGCAAGATTGCGCGGTTTGTTTTGGTCAAACCTTCATGCAAGTATAATGACCCACCTCCACCATAACCAATGTCGCTGAGTAATAGCTATCGCTTGTTGATTTAGCGAAAAGCAGAAACAGCTTTAAACAAGTAATTGCGGTCGTATGCAGAAAATAGTTTTACAACAATTACTGAGTTTTTGTTGTTTTTGGATCGAACTCTAAATATATTCCTTAGTCTTAATGGGTTCCATTTTAATAGAGAGCAAATCTTGTCAAACTTATATATATAGCAAGATTGCGCGGTTTGTTTTGGTCAAACCTTCATGCAAGTATAATGACCCACCTCCACCATAACCAATGTCGCTGAGTAATAGCTATCGCTTGTTGATTTAGCGAAAAGCAGAAACAGCTTTAAACAAGTAATTGCGGTCGTATGCAGAAAATAGTTTTACAACAATTACTGAGTTTTTGTTGTTTTTGGATCGAACTCTAAATATATTCCTTAGTCTTAATGGGTTCCATTTTAATAGAGAGCAAATCTTGTCAAACTTATCAGCAAGGTTCTCATAAGGAGCAAAGGAGGCTCCGTTAATGATGACGTCAGATGAGATAGCATCAATTTCGTACGACTCTACTTGTGTCTTAAGCGCTCTTATTTCCTCATCTAGCATTGAAGAGAGGGGTGGTTCGCTTGTGTTGCTGCTTTGAAGATTATCCATTTCCTTTTTTAAATCTTTTATGTCCTCCTTTAACACACTAAATTCAGCCCATGTCGCCTCAATCATCTTAACTCGCTCTATTACACTCCTAATGGTGGACTTAATGTACGTTAACTCTGCAGTTAACTCACCAATTCTCTCCATCACTCTACCCTCAGACGCATTAATTGCTCCAGTCAGTTGTTCGAAGATGCTTTCTCTTATGCAATTCAGCTTGATGTTCCAACTTGATTCGGAAAGCATAGGTGAAGCTGCATTCGATGAGTCATCTGATCGCAATAACAAAAAAACAAGAAGATCATTCGATTTTATAGGCTCAGCCTGGAAATGGATCGCAGGGAGTCCTGACCATGCTGACTTCAATATTATAGAGGAAAAATTAAAAACGTTTTAGAAAGCAATACTAAGCAATTTATCTATATATATAAAAATGGATGTATGTATGTGGGTATGTGGGTATGTGGCTATATCACGTACAGACTCCAAAACCGCTGAACCGGTCTTTATGAAATTTTCAGAGAAACTGAAGCCACATCTTGAGAGTGTTCCTGTGTGGTTTGGTAACGATCAGATGAGGGGGCGTGGTACCTCCCATACAAGAAAAATTTGCGATATCGACCACAAACCAAAAAAAGGATATATATATATGACGGTTTCGATCGTAAAAAACTTAGATGTAGTAATTTTTTCAGATGGTTACTGTCGGTAACTGTAAAAAATTGGCGTGGCCACAATATATATACGCCCACTTTTTCGAAATCATGGTATTTCCGGAGATCAACACATTTTTATAGTTAAACTTGCTGTTTAGGTTCTCCAAGAGGCGGTCACTATAAAAAAATGTTATCACGCCCACTTTTACCACACACAAATCCATATATCTATATATATAAAAAGCAAAACGATGTGTGTCTGTGTGTGTGATGCCTATAGACTCCAAAACTACTGAACCGATTGACCTGAAATTTTGTCAGTCGATTTGTTTTAGGTACGAGAAGGTTGAAGAAAAAGTTGCAACACCCACATTTTACCGCCCACAAATCAATAAAAATGTTATATTTCGGTCAATTTGGATCATATAAGGCTAAGATTTTGAAATTTAGTTTGTACGGTTGTCGACAACTGTACTGAAAATTTGTTTCCACGCCCCCTTTTACGTCCCAAAAATGAATGAAAATGCTTAATTTAAAACGATTTTGGTAATATAAGACTTAAATTTAGTAATTTGGTTTGTGTGGTTACTGCCAGCAACTGTATGAAAATTAAGTTTTCACGCCCCCCTTTTTCCGCCCACAAATTAGTGAAAATGCTATATTTCAAGCAGTTTTGGCCATATAAGACTAACATTTGATACTTAAGTTGGTATGGTTACTTTCGGCAACTGTTTTAAAAATGGGCGTTATCGCTATAAAGTCACACCCAATTTTTCAGAAATTATTAAAATTGACAACTGGGTCGATTGAGCTAAAATTTTGGCTTAATTTGTATGGTTACTGACAGCAGCTGTACTATAAATTGAATATTAGAAGGGTTAGATATTTAAGCCACAAAACAAGCAGTTTCCATTATAACTGCTTCAGGTGCAATATTTGTAATTCAGTAATACGTAAAAACGGATTCAAATATGCAAATTCAAAATATACATGTAAATGAAATTTGGGTGTGTGGGTATTTGGCTATAACACGTTTAGACTCAAAAACCGCTGAAATGATCTTTATGAAATTTTCAGAGAAACTGAAGCCAGATCTTGAGAGTGTTCCTGTGAAGTTTGATAACGATAAGACGAGGGGCGTGGTACCTCCCATACAAGCAAAATTTGCGCTTTAGTCCACAAACCAAAAAAAAGGATATATATGACGGTTTCGATCGTAAAAAACTAAGATGTAGTAATTTTTTCAGATGGTTATTGTCGGTAACTGTACAAAAAATGGGCGTGGCCGCAATATATATACGCCTACTTTTTTGAAATCATGGCAACTCCAGAGTTAAACACATTTTTATAGTAAAACTTGCTGTGTAGGTTCTCCAAGAGGCGGTTACTAAAAAAAATGTTTTCACGCCCTCTTTTACTTTGAACCGATCTTTATGAAATTTTCAGAGAAACTTAAACCACATCTTGAGAGTGTTCCTGTGAGGTTTGGTAACGATTGGACAAGGGGGCGTGGTACGTCCCATACAAGCAAAATTTGCGCTATCGACCACAAACCAAAAAAAAAAGGATATATATGACGGTTTCGATCGTAAAAAACTAAGATGTAGTAATTTTTTCAGATGGTTACTGTCGGTAATTGTACAAAAAATGGGCGTGGTCGCAATATATAAACGCCTACTTT
Organism: Dichetophora obliterata; assembly: GCA_963920525.1. NCBI lineage: Eukaryota > Metazoa > Arthropoda > Insecta > Diptera > Sciomyzidae > Dichetophora > Dichetophora obliterata. The sequence continues at coordinate 133,681,980 of OY986436.1, forward strand.
TTTGAAATCATGGCAATTCCAGAGTTCAACACATTTTTACAGTAAAACTTCTCCAAGAGGCGGTCACTATATAAAAATGTTATCACGCCCACTTTTACCACACATAAGTCCATATATCTATATATATAAAAAGCAAAACGATGTGTGTCTGTGTGTGTGATGCCTATAGACTCCAAAACTACTGAACCGATTGACCTGAAATTTTGTCAGTCGATTTGTTTCAGGTACGAGAAGGTTGAATAAAAGTTGCAACACCCCCATTTTACCGCCCACAAATCAATAAAAATGTTATATTTCGGTCTGTTTGGATCGTATAAGGCTAAGATTTTGAAATTTAGTTTGTACGGTTACTTTTACCGCCCAAAAATCAATGAAAATGCTTAATTTAATACGGTTTTGATAGTATAAGACTTAAATTTAGTACTTTGGTTTGTGTGGTTACTGCCTGCAACTGTATGAAAATTTAGTTTCCACGCCCCCTTTTTCCGCCCACAAATCAGTGAAAAAGCTATATTTCAAGCAGTTTTGGCCATATAAGACTAACGTTTGATACTTAAGTTTGTATGGTTACTTTCGGCAACTGTATTAAAAATGGGCGTTATCGCTATAAAGTCACACCCACTTTTTCAGAAATTATTAAAATTGGCAACTTGGTCGATTGAGCTAAAATTTTGGCTTAATTTGTATGGTTGCTGTCAGCAGCCGTACTATAAATTGGATATTGGTAAGGTTAGATATTTAAGCCACAAAACAAGCAGTTTCCATTATAACTGTTTCAGGTGCAATATTTCTAATTCAGTAATAAGTAAATTCGGATATACAAATTCAAAATATACATGTATGAAATGTGAATAAAAATTATATCTTATGGAATTAAAACAAAAAGAAGAATCTATCAATATATATAAAAATGTATGTATGTATGTGGGTATGTGGCTGTATCACGTTTAGACTCAAAAACCGCTGAACTGATCTTTATGAAATTTTCAGAGAAACTGAAGCCACATCTTGAGAGTGTTCCTGTGGGATTTGATAACGATTGAATGAGGGGCGTGTTACCTCCCATACAAGCAAAATTTGCGCTATCGACCACAAACCAAAAAAAAAGGATATATATGACGGTTTCGATCGTAAAAAACTAAGATGTAGTAATTTTTTTCAGATGGTTACTGTCGGTAACTGTACAAAAAATGGGCGTGGTCGCAATATATATACGCCCACTTTTTTGAAATCATGGCAATTCCGGAGTTCAACACATTTTTATAGTAAAACTTGCTGTGTAGGTTCTCCAAGAGGCGGTCACTATAAAAAAAATGTTTTCACGCCCTTTTTTACCGCACACAAATGAATATATCTATATATATATATATATATGTTAGGTTTGATAATAAATAAAACAGTTATTCAATTAACGAAGTTTTTCCACAGAATGAAATCTTATATTAATTTTTAATATTTGAAAATCAAGTATTGACAGAAAAACAAAATGTAAAAAATAATAACGTCATAATATTAAAAGCAAGTTAAAAAGAGTTAAGTGTTTCAAGTCAATCACAGCATAACACGGCCATCCTGTTACTAATGCGGCCTCGCAGTTAGTGTTTAAGTATTCGTAGATGCAGACACACACTTCTCTGAAATTAAAAAAAAAGAACGAAGAAAAGAAAAGAGTCACGTTTACATCTTTACTAAAGTCCTGAATATTTATAATTCTGACCATTTAAGGTCAAGACCATTTAAGGTCCCGACCATTTAAGGTCCCGACCATTTAAGGTCCCGACCATTTAAGGTCCCGACCATTTAAGGTCCCGACCATTTAAGGTCCCGACCATTTAAGGTACCGACCATTTAAGGTCCCGACCATTTAAGGTCCTGACCATTTAAGGTCCTGATCATTTAAGGTCCTGACCATTTGAGGTCCCGAACATTTAAGGTCCCAACCATTTAATGTCCCAACCATTTAAGGTCCTGACCATTTAAGGTCACAACCATTTAAGGTCCCGACCATTTATGGTCACTAATTTAAAATTTACCATTTTCCGGGCCACAATCTCAACTGCTCATGTACTGCTATTTTTGTTACTTTTGCTCTTTTATTAGTTCTCTGAAGTAGGTACCGTTCATTAGGTAAAAGTTTCAAAATTTTATAAGGTCCCAAAAATTTGTTCCCTAATTTACCTGATCCAGCTTTTTGTGTATCTTGAACAACGACAATGTTGCCAACTTTAAATTGTATAGCTACTAATTTTTTTTTATTAAAAAGTTCTCGTTGTTTTTCCCTGTTTTTTTTAAGGTTTTCATTAGCATTCGATATCATCATTTCACGACTCTTTAATTGTATAGCAGGCAATCCATTCAACAAATTTTCCTCTGATGGAAGACGGCTTTTCAATCCAAACATAAGTGCGTTGGGTGTAAATCCTGTTGCTGAACTAACAGTTTCATTTTAAACAGCTTCAATTTGAGGAAGTACTGAAGTCCATTTGCTTTCTTTTTCACTTGTTAAAACACTTCTCATAAGATTGAAAAGAGTTCGCATCACTCTTTCTACTTGTCCGTTACCTCTAGGCATGCCTGTTGCAATAAGATGCAATTGTATACCTTCCATGTCTAAATAGTTTTGAAATTTTGGTGATGTGAATGCTCTTGCTCTATCTGCTACAATTTTTGCTGGCTTACCAACTTTTTTGAATAGATTTTGCAATGCTATAATGGAATCCTCAGACGTTTTGCTTTGAATGGGAACAAACATGCAATATTTTGAGAAAGAATCTATTGCTACTAAAATTTCAACACAACCGTTTGATCTTTTGAGTGGGCCTGCATGGTCAATATGCCAAATTTGCATTGGATAATTTGATTTATCTCCCATTTGATATAATCCAATTTTTGGCCCAGTATGTGATTTACCCAAAGTGCACGCTCTACAATTTTTAACATATTTTTTAAAGGCTTTTCCCATCTTTGGCCAAAATAAATCCTCTTTTATTCTTATAATTCCTTTGTTCCATCCTATATGTGCAGCATTATCATGAAAAGTTTTCATCACCATGAACCTAGTACCTGATGGAACAAAACATGTTTTTTTCACTTCATTACTTTTCGTTTTTTCAACATAGTATATGACATCGTTCTCTATTAGAAAATTAGATTGTGGTGTAGTTCTTAATGATTTACAAAAATCATCTTCAGCCTGAAATTCTAATATCGTAGAGGCATTACTGCTTTTTCTTTGTAGTCTGCAAACTGTTGGATTTCTACTTAAATAATCAACATGCGCCATTTTTCCTCCAGGTCGGTATTCAATTTCAAAATCAAAATCTTGAAGTTTCATCCACCATCTTGCAACGCGTGTATGTAATTCTTTTTTTAAAGCAGTGGCCCTTACTGAATTACAATCAGTAAAAACAGTAAAATGAATGCCATACAAATATACCCGAAAATGATGTGTTGCTTCTACTATAGCCAAGGTTTCTAAGTCATAAGAATGGTATTTGCTCTCACATTCTGTTGTCTTCCGGCTAAAATATGCGACAGGTTTCGTTAAACCGCCTTCTATTTGCATCAAAGCAGCTCCAAGGCCAACAAAATTTGCATCAGTATGAAGTTCAGTCTTCAAGTTCGGGTTAAATATTCGAAGAACTGGCTGATTTATCAATATATTGATGATTTTCTGCCTCACTGACTCATGCTCATCTGTCCAATTAAATTTTATGTTTTTCTGTAAAAGTTTATTGATCGGTCCAGTCAATAAAGCAAATCCCTCGATAAATCGTCGAAAATATCCGGCTAGACCCATGAACTGACGAACTCCCTTTAAATTTGTTGGTGGCTTAGTATCTGCAAGTGCTTTAACTTTGTGCATGCTTGGTTTTATTATTCCGGATTCTACCACTGACCCTAGATACTCTGTTTCCTTTTCGAAAAACGTACATTTATCAAGATTCAAAGAAAATCCTGCTTTAGAAAGTGCATCTAAAACCAATTTCAATTTTTGAAAACCTTCTTCAATAGTTTTGGATGCAATCATAACATCGTCTAAATACACTTGAGCGACAGTATCTTTCAACGGACCTAACGCTTTGTTTATAGCCCGCTGATAACAGGAAGGAGCATTTGCAAATCCAAAAGGCATACGATTGTATTCGTAATGGCCTTCAGGAGTAATAAATGCTGTGTATGGCTTAGATTCCTCTTCAATTTCAATTTGATGAAACCCAGCCTTCATATCTAGTTTTGTAAAATATACAGCTGTTCCCAACGCATCTAATTGGTCACGTAAGTTTGGTAACGGATAACGATCTCGAATGGCCTTTTTATTAATCTCTCTATAGTCAACACATAACCGAATAGAGCCATTTTTCTTTTTTACTAATACGATTGGGCTTGCATAGTTTGAAGAACTTTCCCGAATTATTCCTTGATCTAATAATTCTTGAATTATTTCCCTTAATTTTACTTTTTCCGCATATGCTAATCTTCTTGGGCGAAAAGCAATAGGTACATTATCGGACAAAATAATTTTTAGTTTTCCTGTGACTACAGCATTTGGTGTCTGATTTTGTGCTGCATTTATTAACTTTATCAAATTATCTTTCTGCTTTTCACCTAATTCTGTGCATTGCTTATAGATTTCAGCAAATAATCTTGGTAGCTCGTTTACTCCTGATATTTTACTAGTTGTTTGAATAACCTGTACGTTATGCTCTATTTTATTAGAGAGTTGGAGCTCTAAGCCATGATTCTCGACCTTAACTTCTAAATCAGCACGGCTAATAGTTTCCCATCCTATTATAACGTCTACACCAGGAATGATATTATTTGGAACAACAAGAAAGTCAATTTCTAATGTAACATATTTAAGGGTAACGTATAACTTGCAGTGTCCATAAGTAGTTACATCAGACTTACCAAACCCTGTTAGCATTTGATTACTTTGGACTATGTTAGCATTTATTGCATTAACTACTTTTTTATGAATAACAGAACAATCTGCTCCAGAATCTATTAAATAAGTGAAACTATACTTGCCATCTTCACTTGGAACATTTGCAGTTGCAGCGATATGACATCGGTTATTAAAACAACAAATTTTCGGCTTTCCGTTTTTCTTGAAGCAGTTTGATTCAGTGTGTCCTAATCGCTTACAAAAAGTACACCAAGAAAGTGGTTTGTCAGCCTCTCCATTATTTTCATAATGTTGATTTTTCATAACTTCAGTGCTTGATGTTGCCCTCCAACATTGATCCTTCTTATGACCTGTTAAAACACAGTTAAAACATTTCCCTATGAATCGAAATTGCTGTGATGGTTCTTGTATTTTTTTCCGTTTGCTTAAACTCTCGCCTTTAAATCGTTCATAGTCTCTTTCGGTTTCATAATGACGGAGTAATTTCATAAGTTCTTTTTTATCTTTGGGTTGATGCAATCTTAATCCTTCGCGAACTGCCAGTGAACATATCCCACCGATAACGGGTGACAAAACTCTTTCCCAAGGTAAATCGGGGTAGAATCTGTACAGACTACGTACCTTTTCCAACCCGTATTCGGTAATGCTATCAAAATCCGAACTCTTCATATTAGCGGCACGCAACAATTTTGTGTCCCATGTTTTTGGTCTGGAAATGCTGTTAAAAGATCTTCCTCAAATGTTGTCCAATTTTTGATCAAAGGTCTCCATCCATTGAAAAATCGTCGAGCTTTTCCAATTAGCGCCTCCCCAACCTTAAGAATCATGATGTGATCTTCAATTTTATTTTTTTCTCGAATTTCATTTACATCCCGCAGCCATTCCTCCATGGAATACGCAGTGTTGTCTGGATCAAAGTTTGCTAACTTAAAAGACAGTCGTTCTCCATCAACATTGGCAGAAGCAGATGATGCAGGCATTTGCCCGGTAGCCATTTTCGTAAGTTGAGAAAAAAAATTTTGAACAATCTCGTTCATGTTTGCCAAATTTTGAACTTCTTCAAATGGTCGGTTAAAACGTTTTGGTGAAGACATTAGTATTAAATAGGTTCTTATATCCCACTTCTGATGTTAGGTTTGATAATAAATAAAACAGTTATTCAATTAACGAAGTTTTTCCACAGAATGAAATCTTATATTAATTTTTAATATTTGAAAATCAAGTATTGACAGAAAAACAAAATGTAAAAAATAATAACTTCATAATATTAAAAGCAAGTTAAAAAGAGTTAAGTGTTTCAAGTCAATCACAGCATAACATATATATCTATATAAACATGGATGTATGTATGTGGCTATATCACGCATATATTCCAAAACCGCTGAACCGATCTTTATGAAATTTTCAGAGAAACTTAAGCCACATCTTGAGAGTGTTCGTGTGAGGTTTGGTAACGATTGGACAAGGGGGCGTGGTACGTCCCATACAAGCAAAATTTGCGCTATCGACCACAAAAAAAATGATATATATGACGGTTTCGATCGTAAAAAACTAAGATGTAGTAATTTTGTTCAGATGGTTACTGTCAGTAATTGTACAAAAAATGGACGTGGTCGCAATATATATACGCCTACTTTTTTGAAATCATGGCAATTCCAGAGTTCAACACATTTTTATATTTAAACTTGCTGTGTAGGTTCTTCAAGAGGCGGTCACTATATAAAAATGTTATCACGCCCACTTTTACCGCCCACAAATCAATATCTAAATATATAAAAAGCAAAACGATGTGTGTCTGTGTGTGTGATGCCTATAGACTCCAAAACTGTTGAACCAATTGACCTGAAATTTTGTCAGTCTATTTGTTTCAGGTATGAGAAGGTTGAGGAAAAAAGTTACCACACCCCCATTTTACCGCCCCCAAATCAATAAAAATGTTATATTTGGGTCGGTTTGGATTGTATAAGGCCAAAAATTTGAAATTTATTTTGTACGGTTACTGTCGACAACTGTACTAAAAATGTGTTTCCATGCCCCCTTTTACCGCCCCCACAAATCAATGAAAATGCTTTATTTAAACGGTTTTGGTAGTATAAGACTTAAATTTAGTAATTTGGTTTGTGTGGTTACTGCCAGCAACTGTATGAAAATTTGGTTTCCACGCCCTCTTTTTCCGCCCACAAATCAGTGAAAATGCTATATTTTAAGCAGTTTTGGCCATATAAGACTAACATTTGATACTTAAGTTTGTATGGTTACTTTCGGCAACTGTTTTAAAAATGGGCGTTATCGCTATCGCTAAGTCACACCCAATTTTTCAGAAATTATTAAAATTGATAACTAAATTTGAGCTAAAATTTTGTCTTTATTTGTATGGTTACTGTCAGCAGCTGTACTAAAAATTGGATATTGGAAAGGTTAGATATTTAAGCCACAAAACAAGCAGTTTCCATTATAAATGCTTCAGGTGCAATATTTGTAATTCAGTAATAGGTAAAAACGGATTCAAATATACAAATTCAAAATATACATGTATGAAATGTGAATAAAAATTATATCTTATGGAATTAAAACAAATAGAAGAATCTATCAATATATAAAAAATGGATGTATGTATGTGGGTATGTTGCTATATCACGTTTAGACTCAAAAACCGCTGATCTGATCTTTATGAAATTTTCAGAGAAACTGAAGCCACATCTTGAGAGTGTTCCTGTGAGGTTTGGAGAAAGGACGAGGGGCGTGGTACCTCCCATATAAGCAAAGTTTGCGCTATCGACCACAAACCAAGAAAAGGATATATATATGACGGTTTCGATCGTAAAAAACTAAGATGTAGTAATTTTTTACAAACGGTTACATTCGGTAACTGTACAAAAAATGGGCGAGGTCTATATATATACGCCCACTTTTTTGAAATCATGGCAATTCCGGAGCTCAACACATTTTCATAGTTAAACTTGCTGTGTACGTTCTCCAAGAGAACGAAAAAGCAAAGAACGGGAGCAAAGTGGTGAACAAAGTCAAAACTAAAACCCACCACCGAATTGAACGGGAAAAATTTGTGTGCGCATCGTTATTTCGTCAGCAGCTAAGGCAGCGGTGTGTACGACAGTGTAGCGGCGAAGCAGTTGTGTTGGAGAGAGGAGCTAAGGCAGCGGTGCATACAACAGTGCAGCGGTGTCAGAGAGAGATCAGGTAAATCAACTTGTTTTGTTTTGGTTTTTGATTTACAATTTTTTTCTTTTGCTTATTCATGTATTTTAGATTCTAGTGTTCGAAGTACTATATTAACTTTTCCATAATTGTCAAAGTTTAAAAAAACTGCATTGTATTTGTAGCTGATTGGTAATAGTTTTCACATGTGCAGAGTAGTTGTTATTTTAATATGGTTATTATTTGTCACATTGAAATAAAAGAATAAAAAAACATTGTAAGATGGACGCTGACAAAATAAACGCAATGACAGTGGAAATTTTAAAAGACAACTTGAGAGAGCTTAGTATGAGTGCTGTGGGCAGGAAAAAAGATTTGCAGTTGCGTTTATTGCAGCATATAGTTTTTGCAGGCGACAAAGACGAAGAAGAAGCGCTAAGCGAAAATGAATCGACAAATTCAGTGTTTGCTGATGCTGCTACAAATAACTTTGATAGACAAAGGGCGATGTTTACGCTGCGTGATATAGAGGACAGCGTGTTTTTATTTTCGGGAGATGGTACATACGGTGTGGATCGTTGAGTAGAGGAATTTGATGATGCGGCTGAGATAGTAGGTTGGAATGACCTGCAACGGTATGTGTACGCTAAGTAATTACTCAAAGGTGCTGCTAAGTGGTTTTCTCGTGGGTTGGTCGAATGTAAAGACTGGAAAAGCTCGAAAAAGCCCTTTTAGGTGAGTTTGGCGCAAAGAATATCAATATCAATGCACAATAACAATAGAAAAATAATTATTTAATTTTATTTTTTAATTTAATTTTAATTATTTTTATTTTAATTAATTCATGTTTGTACAACGAAATAAGTAAAGTGGAAACAAAAATTATGAACAAAATATAATAAGAAGAAAACGTTTAAAAGATATAACAATAAGGAAAATAGAGAAAGAATAAATTTAAAAATTGAATTATCCATTAATAGAACAAAAGATTATAAACTGCATGTTCAAAGCTGCTTCTAAAAGTTAATTGTTTCAAATAGTTGGGTAATGAATTCTAAAGTCTAATGGTGCTAATGAAGAAAAATCTACTGCTATTGAGGTAGTTGTGTCTAGGAACAATGATGTTGGTAGACCGAACTGATCGAAAAAATTGTAATTTCTCATAAAGATACCCTGGGCACTGTGTACAAATAAGTTTGCAAAAAAATAATATTACGCATATTCAAGTATTGAACCCAACCACACCCAAGAATTTCTTTACTTCTCAACAAAATATGGTAAAAACGTTGGATTTTAAAAACATGGAGCTTATGCTGCGATTGGGAATCAAGCTGACTATAGACAGCATCTGAAAAAGTAATATGTGGCATTATTAGTTGTACTACAAGCCTACGACGAGTTTCAAGAGGGATAAAGTCTGAGGAAGCTCGTAAATAACGCAAAGTACCGTAGATTTTACTTATAATGTAATTAATATGGTCAATACAGGTTAATCTAGAGTTAATTATGAAACCAAGGTTTTTCACTTTATTCACAACGTTCAATTTATCAGTTCCTGTTGACAAAAGTGGAATATCCACAAAGCATGAATCATTCTTTGCAATTGGTAGCTCTTTAGATTTTAAAGGATTGATATAAAGTAAGTTGGTGACTGCCCACTTGTTAAGCAATGCCAGATCATAGTTTAATCTATAAACTAAGTCTTCTAAAAGACCAGTAGGTCGAGAGAGGTATAGCTGAATGTCATCAGCATAAGCATGAACGGTTGCATATTTACAAACAGAGAAGACGTCATTTAAAAAAATAGAGAAAAGTAAGGGACCCAAAATAGACCCTTGAGGCACACCGGCAGAAACAGAACAAAGAGACGAACAATAATTACCAACTTTAACCCGTTGCATTCTATTCTAGGTAATTGGATACTAGTTTAAATGCACTGTCACTAAAATAAAAAAAATGTTTAAGCTTACAACAAAGCAGATTGTGATCGACAGAGTCAAAAGCTTTGGAGAAATCTATAAGGTAAAGAAGAGTTATAAGATTCTTGTCATAGGCTATTCTAATGTCATCCATTATTTTCATTACTGCTGTCGAACAACTGTGACCAGAGCGAAAGCCAGACTGCAATGGGGATAAAAGATTGTTGGCATGTAGCACACTCAGAAATCTGATCAGACATTATTCGTTCAAAAACCTTTCTAAGAGCAGGGAGTATACTAATAGGTCTGAAATCTTTGGGATCAGAGACAGAAGTAGATTTAGCCACAGGCATGACCATGGCAATCTTCCATAATTCTGGGAAACGGGAGCAAGTGATTGATAATATGAGTAAAGGGTGCTAAGATAAAGTGAATAACTAATTTGATAAATCTGATATCATTTCATCAATCTACTGCATTGGAATTAATTTTCATTATGCATTTGGCTACATAATCCTCACTAACAGATGAGAATTCAAAAGATGGCAAGGAAAAATTAGTTGCTTGTGCATCCTGTTTGAGGAAATGTCCCGAGAAGGACTTGGGCACCCATTTGCCAAAAAGAAGCCATTAAGTAAGTCCGGATCCAAATTACAAACACTAGGCTCCTTACTGAACACTCTATACTTTTTTATATTTTTCCATAACTGTTTAGAGTTTAAGCCTGTATTAAACTTACAACTGAAGAAGTTTGTCTCTTCTTGTCTAACCATCTAACCATGAGAGAAGCATAATTTCGAGCTCTCCTGTACTTGTCCCAGTTATCGTTTGTTCGACTATTTTTCCATTTAGAGTGGAGTTTATTTCTAGCTTTAATAGCAGACAATACACGATTTGTAAACCAAGGACATGAGTTATTAGAAATTTGAATTGAGCGTAAAGTCACATGACGCTCAAACAGAACACTTAATTGATTCATCAGAACTCTAGGTTTATCATCCACCGAGCTATAAAACCAGCAGTCCATCCAACTCATACTACGGATAAATCTATTGATTTGTAGTCACGATAAGAGAAACTGACCTGAGAAGTTTTGTTTAGATTTATATTAAGACAACAAAAAAGTAAGTCATGATCAGACAAAAAACTCATTTCATCAAACTTTAGAACATAAGAAACATCAGAAACTAGACAAACATCAAGCAAACTAGGCTCACAGTCTTGCACATAACGAGTAGGAATATCAGAATTTACTACTTTCAAGCCACTCAACGATGGCAGGTAGTAAAAATTTTCTGTAGCAGAGTCATTCCGTAATAAATTAATATTAAAGTCCCCACAAACAAAAAAGAAATCGTAGTCAATGACTTTTGTAGAAAGATCAGAAAAAAATATTTCAGGATTAATGCATCTATTAGGGTTGTATACGCAAGAGACGAAGATTTTTTATGATTATCGAAGACTTCAACATTAATAAACTCACAAACATCATTATATTTATTCACAAACTTAGCATTGAGACTAGACTTACAATAGATAGCAACACCACCTCCACTTTTACCACTTCTGTAATTTCGGAAAAGTCTAAATCCATTAAAGTTATAAAAAGAATCAGGAATATCCCTCTTGAATCAGGTTTCAGTAACACACACAATATCAACTGTTGAATTTTCAAGAATAAGCCTGGTCAAGCTTAATTCCTTTTAAACTACGCGCATTAAAATGTATCACATTTAAACCACTACGTTGAAAACACTAATTAAGGCTTTATAATTTTCACAAACACCAATAGTAATGTGTCCATTATAATGTCAACCTAATTAAGGCTTTATAATTTTCACAAACACCAATATTAATGTGTCCATTATAATGTCAATATTATAGTGTCAACCATTATAATGTGTCAAGCTTTGTCACAATAGAAGCAGCTTTTAACAAATTTAAGATATACAGCAAAAAACTTAATGGATAAAACAAGTAAAATGGATAAAGAGAAAAACTATTGAAAAGAAAGTGTGAAAAATAAGAAAGAATTATTCGGCGCATTACTAATGATAGTGAGAAAAAGGAAGTTAGAACTAAAAGGATAGATAAACAGATAGTTATATATAAGCAGATTAACATTTTATGAAAACTTTTACCTAAAAAAAAACAAAAACAATGATCAGCTTTATGTTCCAGCGATCGTGATCTTTGTTTTGAACCAGTTTCGCCTCACCATCCCACTTTTTCGAAATCATGGCAATTCCAGAGTTCAACACATTTTTATAGTTAAACTTGCTGTGTAGGTTCTCCAAGAGGCGGTCACTATATAAAAATGTTATCACGTCCACTTTTACCGCCCACAAATCAATATCTATATATATAAAAAGCAAAACTGTGTGTGCCTTTAGACTCCAAAACTACTGAACCGATTGACCTGAAATTTTGTCAGTCGATTTGTTTCAGGTACGAGAAGGTTGAAGAAAAAAGTTGCCACACCCCCATTTTACCCCCAAATCAATAAAAATGTTATATTTCGGTCGGTTTGGATCTTATAAGGCTAAAATTTTGAAATTTAGTTTGTACGGTAACTGTCGACAACTTTACAAAAAATTTGTTTCCACGCCCCCTTTTACCTCCCACAAATCAATGAAAATGCTTTTTTAATACGGTTTTGGTAGTATAAGGCTTACATTTAGTAATTTGGTTTGTGTGGCTACTGCCAGCAACTGTATGAAAATTTGGTTTCCACGCCCCCTTTTTCCGTCCACAAATCAGTGAAAATGCTATATTTAAAGCAGTTTTGGCCATATAAGACTAACATTTGATACTTAAGTTTGTATGGTTACTTGCGTCAACTGTACTAAAAATGGGCGTTATCGCTATAAAGCCATACCCACTTTTTCAGAAATTATTAAAATTGACAACTTGTCCCCACAAACAAAAAAGAAATCGTAGTCAATGACTTTTGTAGATAGGTCAGAAAAAATATTTCAGGATTAATGCATCTATTAGGGTTGTATACGCAAGCGAAGAAGATTTTTTTTATGATTATCGAAGACTTCAACATTAATAAACTCACAAACATCATTACATTTTTTCACAAACTTTGCATTGAGATTAGACTTACAATAGATAGCAACACCACCTCCCCTTCTACCACTTCTGTCATTTCGGATAAATCTAAATCCATTAAAGTTATAAAACGAATCAGGAATATCCCTCTTGAACCAGGTTTCAGTAACACACACAATATCAACTGTTGAGTTTTCAAGAATAAGCCTGTTCAAGCTTAATTCCTTTTAAACTACGCGCATTAAAATGTATCACATTTAAACCACTACGTTGAAAACACTAATTAAGGCTTTATAATTTTCACAAACACCAATAGACGAACCATTATAATGTGTCAAGATTTGTCACAATAGAAGCAGCTTTTAACAAATTTAAGATATACAACAAAAAACTAAATGGATAAAACAAGTAAAACGGATAAAGAGAAAAACTATTGAAAAGAAAGTGTGAGAAATAAGAAAGAATTATTCGGCAATGATGGTGAGAAAAAGGAAGTTAGAACTAAAAGGATAGATAAACAGATGCTTATATATAAGCAGATTAACATTTTATGAAAACTTTTGCCTAAAAAAAAACAAAAACAATGATCAGCTTTATGTTCCAGCGATGCAATCAACGTGATCTTTGTTTTGAACCAGTTTCACCTCGCCATCTCTAGATGTTCTTTCATAAACATTACCACGCAGCATAAATACAGCAACAAACCTGCTCTCGCACTTTAGTTGATTTGCATATAGCAAGATTGCGCAGTTTGTTTTGGTCAAACCTTCATGCAAGTATAATGACCAACCTCCACCATAACCAATGTCGCTGAGTAATAGCTGTCGCTTGTTGGTTTTGCGAAAAGCAGAAACAGCTTTAAACAAGTAATTGCGGTCGTATGCAGATAATAGTTTTACAGCAATTGCATCATCTTCAATCATCAATTCAATCATCTTAACTCGCTCTATTACACTCCTAATGGTGGACTTAATGTTTGTTAACTCTCAGTTACCTTACCAATTCTCTCCATCACTCTACCCTCAGACGCATTCTCTGACTCTACCCTAAAGTCAGTTGTTCGACGATGCTTTCTCTTATGCAATTCAGCTTGATGTTCCAACTTGATTCGAAAAGCATAGGTGTAGCTGCATTCGATGAGCCATCCGATCGCTATAACAAACAAAAAACAAGAATATCATTAAATTTTATAGGCTCAGCCTGGAAATGGATCGCAAGGAGTCCTGACCATGCTGACTTCAATATTATCGAGGGAAAAATTAAAAATTAGAAAGCAATAATAAGCAATTTATCTATGTATACAAAAATGGATGTATGTATGTGGGTATGTGGCTATATCACGTATAGACTCCAAAACCGCTGAACCGATTTTTATTAAATTTTCAGAGAAACTGAAGCCACATCTTGAGAGTGTTCCTGTGGGGTTTGGTAACGAGTGGACGAGGGGCGTGGTACCTCCCATACAAGAAAAATTTGCGCTATCGACCACAAACCAAAAAATGGATATATATGACGGTTTCGATCGAAAAAAACTAAGATGCAGTAATTTTGTTCAGATGGTTACTGTCGGTAACTGTAAAAAATGGGCGTGGTCGCAATATATATACGCAATAGATAGATTCTAATTTAATGGGATTATTATATTTTCTGCGGTTGCAACTATGTGGATCTTCCTAATTACTTCCGCTCTTGCCGGTAAACTAAGTATTTCCCTTGTGGGTGATTCTTAAATTTCTAGCTCCAAGTGACCTTTTAGAGAGTTTGGTCGTATTATCAACAGACTTGGACCATTATACCTGTAATCTATAAACAATTGAATTGTTTTATGAAGTCTAACCCTATAATACCATCGCAAGGGATTGGAAAATTTGCATCTACTATGTGGAAGTTATGAATGATTTCTGAGTTGTTTATATAAAGTGTACTTGTAGTGGCACCTAAGGTTTTTATGGTACCATTTCCTATGCCTTTTAAATTGTAGATAATATTTTTATTTATTTGAATTTTGTCATTTGTCGATGTTTTGTAAATACAAATATATTAAAAAGGTGTACTCGTAGTCATTCAGTGAGGAATTTATAGTGACAAAGTTGTTAAATGACAAATTGATGTTTAATAAGTTCGCAGTGTTTAATTTTACGCACTCCCCAGTTGGGCACTCTGGGGGTGCTCTGTGTTTTCCAACGCTTCCGTGTAGCGTACATTCCTGTTTGGGTTATTACGGCCCCTAGTGTTATTATTATTATTGTTGTTTCTGTTAGGGATACCATTACCGTTATTATAGTTGTTATAGTTACCGTGGTTTCTACCCCGATTACTTTGGTAATAGTTTCTGTAGTTTCTATTACCTCTGTAAGAAGTATTTCCTCTAAATGAATTATTTCTCCTGTTAGAATTGTTCCTCCTATATGAGTTATTTATATAGTTCACCTGAAGGGTGCCTGAGCTTTCGGCCCCTAACTCAATGAACTTGGTGATTGCGTCACTAACCGTTGAACACTGTCCTGCCCTCATTAACATTTTTACTTCATCAGACCTTGCATTTGTTCTTATTGCTTTGGCTATCGACTGCGCTGAATAGTTTCTTGCCAACGCTGACGACATTCCATCGGCAATGTAAGCAAACACTTGCTGTTGTGCAAGGGATTCAATTTCTTTGGCGAATTCGCCGTCAGTCTTGTTTTGTTGTTTTATGTTCAACAATTTGACTGCTGTACTTTATGAAGGCTCGTGTTTCACGTTAGTGGTCAGTGTGCTTTTTATTGCCCCGATTGTTGCTTCATTGGTCAATAACCTGCTCGCTGTTTGGTTGAATTTGATTTTGATCAATGAAATTGCAATGCTTTCGTTATTTCCTTTGATCGAGTCTAGTATTTCCAGCGCATTAATGAATTTGGTCCAATTTTCAGCTTTGCCATCAAACTCTGACAACAGCTTTGTAGCCAAATTTATAAATTCTACGGGAGTCATAGTGGTCATTGTGTTAGTTTTTTCTACTTCTTCGTCTGATATTTCTCTTGGAAATATCTTGGCATCTTGGAACTTAGTTATTATGAATTTTTTTATCTCTTCCGAAACTCTGTCTCTAAGTTCTAAATGTCTGAAAATTGCTTATAGTCTTATGCTTATGTTTTGATTGAGGAAAAAATGTTATGAATTCGTCCTGGTGATTGGTGCTTAGGAATGGGTAGACTGCCTTGCTGAGGCCTGTGATCGCATTATGCTGATAAACCAGTGTTCTTAAATGTTTTATTTGAGTGTGGTTGAAGGGTACTGGCATTCAGACTGTCCTATTCAGGCATTTGTACGATCTGTCAAATTCTGCCTTAATGCTTCTGAGTTTGTCTGTTATGTCCCTCCGACAGGACCCTTATGCGACAGGACTTGTCATTTATGGCTTTTGCAAAATCGACATGAAGTTTACAATTTTAAATCCTTTTTTAAAATAATTTTTTATTAATGAGTACAGTTAACAACATGACAATAATAATAATAGCGTGTGGAATATTCATTCCTGATTCGTTGTGGTTTATAACTGTTTCCCTATGCTGGTTAATTTTTTCAGCTAACTTTTCTACTTTTTTACCTTGTCTGTCTTTTCCAACTTCGTAACCAGACATGGCTATTAGTATTGCGCTAAACGCTTTCTTCCACCACGACATTATAAAGAGTCCGCCATCTAACGTTTTTTTTCAACTAGTGCTTATTTCGTGAATGGTAACACTAAGCTCATGTCTGATTTGACAGGTAAATAGTTTTATCCTTTCGCTAAACGAATATGGTTGTGTATACGCTTGAACAACGCTGGGAAATATTGCGACATTACTTTGAAAAGCATGGTAATGTTGCAGAATGTGTGCGAAAATTGCGTATGGATTTTGGAAGGAGAGAAGCACCGTCAGCTCCGTATGTTCGTTAAACATACGAAACATGTCTTGTGAAAAAGTGAAAGAAACTGGCATCCTCATCGATAAACCAGACCGTGAAAAGCCAAAAACAGTGCGTACACCCAAGAACATTGCTGCTGTGGCAGAAAGTGTGCGTGAAGCGCCATCAACATCAATTCCCCGTCGTTCTCAGCAATTGAACATTTCGGAGACATCATTGAGACGAATTTTGTATAAAAACCTTGGTATGACGCCATACAAAGTGTGGCCATCCAAAGCATTTTCGCTTCGCTAAGTGGGCCTGCGATAGACTTAGAGAAGATGCCGATTTTGCCAAAAATATCATCTTTTCAGATGAAGCTCATTTTGATCTTGGCGGGTATGTAAACAAGCAAAATTGTCGCATTTGGGGCACAGAAAACCCGCATGCATACATTAAAAAGCCGCTGCACCCATAACGGGTCACTGTTTGGTGCGGATTTTTGTCCAGAGGCATAATTGGGCCATTTTCCTTCGAAAATGAGCAAGGAGTGGCCGATACAGTCAATGGCGATCGTTATCGGGCCATGTTAAACGAATTTTTGTTCACAAAAATTGAAGAGGAGGATATTGGCAACATTTGGTTTCAACAGGACGGCACTACGTGCCACACAGCCGAAGCTACAATCGATGTTTTGTGCCCTGTTTTTGAAGATCGCATTATCAGTCGCAGAGCTGATGTTGTTTGGCCACCTCGGAGCTGCGATTTGACACCGTTGGACTATTATTTGTGGGGTGCCCTCAAAAATAAGTGTTACGCCGTCAAGCCAGAGACAATTGACGCTTTAAAGGACAATATTTGTGAAGCCATTGGTGAAATACAGCTGCACACAATCGATAATGTGCTTAAAAATTGGACCGATCGTGTAGGCTACTGCATTGCCAGCCGAGGCAGCCATTTGAATGAAATTATTGTTCATTATTATCCAGAATTGTACTTTCAAATAAAAAAAAAAATTTGAGAAAATATCCAGTAGTTTTTTTTAAAGAATTTTCAAAAAAAAGTTATTTGGCGTACCCTTTATATATATATATTTTTTTAACTTAAAATTATTTCCTAAATAATTTACTTTCTAAATAACTTGCTGATTTCTTCAGAGATTCCTGATGCACATATATGTCCTTTGAAATAGTTATCCTTTGGATTAGTTGCGATGAGGTGATGATTTCATTTACAATAATTGGGTGCGCTGATGCTTTTATTGATGTAATTTTATCTTTTGATTTTGTTATTTTATTTCAGCATTTATGAATACTGACTCAGAGTAATGGAATCAGTATTTTTGCTATTTTTATCGCCGGTCATAGAGGGCGGCAGCAATTTAGAGCGTAAAAATAACACGCGCGCAATGCTAGGCTTTCGGTAGCCTACCATCTTGAGGATGGAGATAAGAGCTAAAAAATGAGGAAAGAAGTTTTGCTCCTCAATAACCACCAAAGGTTGTAGGAGAGTATCGTTTAACAGAAATAACTTCACAAAATTTGGTTATTAATCAGGGGGTAATTAATAACAAATTAAGCAGTGATTTTTGAACAAGTGGTTTATTACCTTATCGGCTGGCGGTTGATTGAAAAGAGAAAGAATTAAAAAAAAGGAAAAACGTACATGGCAATTTAGTTTAAGCTTAAGGCCCAGCTTTTAAGTTGGGTTTAGTTTACAGTATTATAAAATTAAACAATTTAAACTTTAATTAAAGGTCGCAGGCTTGAGGTGCGTTCAGTTACAAGTGCAAATTTTAATTAACCTACATTTCATAAAAAGTTATTCATTCATAAAATTCATTTATATGCCATAAATTAAACCATATGGATGCGCATCGGGGCGTAGACATGCCGGCCGCCTTGCACTTGAGCAATTATAAGAGACTTTGTAGCCGCTGAAGCTCGCGGATGGCGTTTAAAAGGTGCTCCCGTGGACTGCGATTGGTGCCTGTCGATCGTGTACATGCCCTAGAGCGTCCGATTGGCTAGGCGACTGGAGTCGTTGGCGAGGCCGTGAGCGCCCTTCCGAGACTTTAGGCTGTACCCGTGGAATTACAAGTGAAGGCGACGGTGAGCTATGCCGCTTTCTCTCTTCTTGGTGGTTTTGCCGGGTCGCCGTTGTGAGTCGGACTGGATCGTGATGCGTTTTTTGTTCGCATGCAGCATCGAGTGGTGGAGACCCTTGCACACATTGCACACGGCTTTTGACGTACATCTTCCGGCTGCATGGGAGCGAGCGAGGCAGTTCGAACAGTATCCATGTCGAATCACGGCCTGGCGACGGTGCAGGACAGACATGGCCTTAAATTTTTTACAAAATCGGATGGAGTGTCGCCGCTGGCACAGTTGACATTCATAAAGCCTAGAGAAAGAAACAGAAAAGTTTATTAGTGCATGGCATAATTGTAGAGAGAACTATGTTAGCTGGGTTAGGGAGTTACAAGGGATAAGACATATACGAGTGCGAAGTGAGAGTATAGTGAAGCATTGAGGGAGTGAGAGCTAGAATAAACATGAGATATATGAGTAACTAAAAATGTAACTAGACTGTGAGTTGATTTTTGGGTTGATTTTACTTTATTGAGAGGGGAGAACGCATAGCTTGACGATGGGCGGAGTGAATATTCCAGTTTGTGTCCGTATGTCAGCGACTCGAGCGCGCCTATATGGGCCTAGGTAGGTGTTAACAATGCGGCCAAGTCGCTATTCCGCGGGAGGGAGTAATTCGTCTTTTATTTCGACCAAATCTTCCACTTGAAGATCTCGTGCTGGATATTTCCACTTGTATCGTTTGTGCAATTCGACCAAGTAATTCGACTTTCCATCGCCGATTGAACTGGTGATGGAGGATTTAAACTTTCTCCCACCCATTGATTAATGATAGATTCCCCTTATCGATTTCAGGTATAGACATCAATGGGGCACCTCGAAGAAAATGTCCAGGGGTTAAGGGCAGGAGTTGAGTGGTATCATAACTAATGGGAGAAAGAGGACTCGAGTTCAGCACCGCTTCGAAGCGGATTAGGAGAGTTGACACTTCTTCAAACGTAAATCTATGATTGAGAGTGATTTTTTTGAAGTGTGTCTTGAAGCTTTTTACAGCAGCTTCCCATAACCGACACATATCAACTGGGGGGTATGAAGGTCCATTTAAAACTGTGAGCACTATATTTTGGAGCAATATCGTGTGCGGAGCTTTGAATAAAATGCTAGTATTCCTTAAAAAGGTCCTGTTGGTGCCTTCAAAGTTGCGACCATTGTCAGAAAGTATTTTCTTAGGCAAAGCTTCTGACGTAAGATCAGAGACTGCTTCGAGGTGAATGGCTTTCGTCGCGAAACAAACGAAAACGCCTATATAGCCTTTGAGAATTGGCGCTTTTCGCAACAAAGACGCCTTTAATTCTACGGGATCTGCAAAGTCGACACCGGTCACCGTGAATGGGGGGGGGGAAAGTCGACCCGTTCAGGAGGCAGAGCAGCCATGATCTGAGTCTGCATCTTCTGTTTGTGTATTGTGCACACTTCGCACTGGTTGATGCAATGTTTAATTTTGTTTTTGAGTTTTGGGATATAAAACTCTTGACACACCATTATAAGCGTGAGTCGGTGCTCCGCGTGAAGAAGATTTTCATGCGAAAATTTGAGGAGCAGGGGACACAGTCGTGACTTTCCGGAAACAATAATGGGATGTCTTTCATTATAGCTGAGTGATGCGTTCGCTAGACGACCATTCACTCGTACGACAGAATCTTTGTCGAGGAAGGGATTCAAAGCTAAAAGATTTTGAAGATCTTTATACTCTTCGGGATAGTATAAAATCTGTGACTGTTTCACGAGGCGTATTTTAAAGAAATTCGTCAACTTAGGGAGCACTATCACTTCAACTTCGAGTTGAAATTGGAGACATTTCGTTACGAGATTCAACGAACAAATTTTTTGTGAGCAAGCAACAATGCCCCCACCCATTCCGGACAAAATGGTGTGAAGTTTTCTTGCTGGCAGTACCAGACGACTCTGAACCTTTTCTGAAAGAAAAGTTCTTTTCGATCCTTGATCGATTAGCGATCTTAGGGTAAATAGGTCACCCAGAAGGTGACTATGAACCAGAGCGGTGGGTAAAACGACTCTGTCCTCATTCGCTGAGAAGTGAGAGTACACTTCTGCCACCTTTTCTGAGACGGAGCCAGATTATTCTTGGCTTGAGTCGGTATTTGGGCTAAATGCTGGGTATGCATTAAGTTGATAGGGCAATTCCTTGACATAGAAGGAATATTGTCACTATCACGGCCCTAATCTGGAGTGAGAATGTGGAGCATTGAGTAATGCTAGTTCTTGCAATGAAGACAAGCAAAAACACTTTTACGTTGGGATTTGAGATGTGAAGTTGCCAAGCAGTTGGAGCACAACTTGTTTCTTTTAACAAATTCAAATCGTTCTTGGGGTGAAAGTGCTTTGAATTTTGGGCACACTCTTAGGTGGTGATTTAATTTAACTTTTTTATGAAATGTAGGTTAATTAAAATTTGCTTTTGTAACTGAACGCAGCTCAAGCCTGCGGCCTTTAATTAAAGTTTAAATTGTTTAATTTTAAAATACTGTAAACTAAACCCCAGCTTAAATGCTGGGCCTTAAGCTTAAATTAAATTGCCATGTATGTTTTCCTTTTTTTAATTCTTTCTCTTCTCAATCCAACAGCCAGCCGATAAGGTAATATACTACTTTTTCAAGAATCACTGCTTTATTAATTTGAAATTAAATCACATTTTTTATTAATTACCCCCTGATTAATATCCAAATTTTGTTTTGATTAATGTCCAATTTAACTACAACCTTTGGTGGTGAATGAGGAGCAAAACTTCTTTCCTCATTTTTTAGCTCTTATCTCCATCCTCAAGATGGTAGGCTACCGAAAGGCTAGCATCGCGCGAGTTATAAAGTCCTTTTTAATAAAAGACACTTTATGTTTTTTAAAACACAACTTCTTTTATTCAGATCAAAACTAAAACTAAACTTTCTTACAACTAACAGAATAAATGTTACTTAAAATATACCAATAGTTTATCAATACAAACATATCAATGTATGAGAATTTCTTCTTTTCTTCTTTCTTCTTTCTTCGTTGCAGTACAACGAAGATTACAAAATGTTTATGAAGTTACAAAACACTTAAGTGGGTCTCTGGGTTTGTTGGTGCAGTGAAAAATAGAGTAACATGATATTTGGAGTTGCTTAGCTGCATATTTTGAATTGACAAATATGTTTAGCAATTAATGAATTTGAATTTAAGTGTTAAATGATTTTCAGTGTTAAATATTCAGTTTTTATTGTTTCCATATTCTGAAACAATTTCTTGTAATTTAATATTAATTGCCTCGTTTGTAACTCCTCCCCCATTTGATCTGAGATTCTCCTGGATCTCATTAGTTATAAATTTTTGTTTGTTTACAAATTTAACTTTCCTCCCTATCGTCATTGTCCATAGTGCCAAAAAGCCATTTGTGAGCTGAACCCACGAAATTAAGTAATCCTCTCTTTGTTCTGGTTTTGTTTGGAATAATTGTACGAATTTTTGATTTTATTAAATCTATTTCATTTTGCAAAAGTTGTTTACTATTTTCAATAAAATGGTCAATGTTAAGTTGTATTTTATTTAAAATATCAATAATTGTGTTTGTGTTTATAATGTGTATTACAGTGGTTGTTTGGTTTACTATTTCTACCTGGTTTAGTTTAATTTTAACGTATCCAGATGTTTCATAAATCGGGCTGATTTGCATTCCCATTACTGTTGTTGTCGTTGTTAGCAATATTATTATTGTTGCGAACCCCAAGGTTGGTATCTGCAAATTTAAACGGTCGTTTAATGTTACTTTCATGAACATTTCGTAGTAAATAATTTCTGTATTTTGGTTGTTCTTTATGTCTCAGATTTGTGTAGTTTTTTATGAACCCTCGCTCTCTATTTTCTGTGTAATCTTCTCTTTTTTCGTTACGTTTTGTTATGGCTTTAGTCTTTTGTT
Source organism: Dichetophora obliterata (assembly GCA_963920525.1). NCBI lineage: Eukaryota > Metazoa > Arthropoda > Insecta > Diptera > Sciomyzidae > Dichetophora > Dichetophora obliterata. The sequence goes on from OY986436.1 coordinate 133,704,948, forward strand.
TTGTTGTACTTGTTTTTATTGTCTGCTTACTAACTTTTTCATTTTCTACGTCAAACGGTGTACATTTTATAGTTGAATGGTACGAAGCATTATAGTATTCGATTGCTTTTGCCATTTGTTCTTTAATTGGTAGCTTGTTTTCAAGGTTAAGTGCCCTAAGTCTTTCTGTAAGTGTGTTATTTAAGCGTTCAACGTCTGAGTTTCCTGTATGACTGTTTGGTTTTGCGAAATGTATTTCTATTTCTTCTTCTCTACAAAAGTTTTTTACATTTATGCTGTTAAATTCGTTGTCACTTATGATTTTATTCATTTTTCCTTTAATTGAGATGTAGAGTCTTATTTTTTCGATCAAGGTTTGATTATTCCTATCTTCTAAATAGAGACTAACAGCGTGTTTTGAAAATTTATCAATAAAGTTGATAAATGAATGTTTGCTGTTGACATATGTATCTATGTGAATTATTTGGTTAACATCAGTTGGTGTTTCTGTTCTTGCAAATTTCTTTTTTATTGGGTTTCTGTCACATTTTGCTCCAGTACAAATATTGCAGTTATTAATTACTTTTGTTATGAAGATCTTTAAGTTTGGGAAAAATATTTTTCTTTTTATTCCTTCGTAAGTTGCTTCTATGCCTGAATGACCAGATTCTTTTGTATGATATAAAGAAATTTGTTTTAGTGTTTCGTGTTCGTCCCTCATATCTTTAGCAAGGTGACTACATTTAACAAATTTTATTCTATGGTATTGAGAATACATTTCAATTATTTTTAATTGTACCTGATGGTAAAATCTATCATTTTAATATGAGTAGATTCCCGTTTTTCCATCTTTAATATGTCTTCTTAGTATGTCGGAAATATCGTGTGGTATTTCTTCCTGTTGAATATATATGCGTTTCTTGCCATCTATAATTTCAAATTCTTGAGTTTTATGTTCTACGAGAATTATTTGTGTCTTAAATCTGTTCACAACGGTATCTAAAATGGGTATATGATCTAATGCTTCTTCCTCTTGAGAGTGAACTGTTTGAATTTCCAAAGAATCATTATCATCATTTTCTAAGTAATTTATCTCATGGCTTCCTGTATCAATTCTACTAAGAAAATCTGCTATTTTATTATCTTTTCCTTTAATATAATCGATTTTAGCATCATATTCTCCAAGTTGTATTAGCCAACGTTGGAGTCTTGGATTTATATCCTTTCCTGAGTGTTTGGCTTGTAACCACTTCAGTGGTTGGTGATCAGTATGAAGAATAAACCTTTTACCAAACAAATATGGCCTAAAGTACTGCACTCCCCAAACTACAGCAAGAAGTTCTTTTTCTACCGTTGCATAATTCTTTTCGTGGTCATTAAGTGTTCTAGACGCATAGGAGATAGGATGACCGTCCTGCATCAAAACAGCGCCTAAAGCAAAATTACTTGCATCGGTGACGAGTTTAAACTGTTTATTGAAATTTGGGTATCTTAGGATGGGGTAATTAGTAATGATTGTTTTTAATTTTTCAAATGCTGAAATATAGTTTGGATCATTTTTATTTACTTTTAAATCCTTTTTAAGATATTTTATTATTGGGTATGCTACTTTAGCATAATCTTTGATGAATTTCCTGTAGTAGCCTGTAATTCCTAAAAACGATTTTATTTGTTTTTGGGTTTGTGGTAATTTCAGGTCTTTTATTGCGCTTATTTTATCCGGATTTGGTTTTATACCTTCCGATGTTAAAATGTGTCCTAAATATTGTGTTTCTTTACACATAAAATTACATTTGTCTATTTGGATTTTTAAACCGGCCTTACGTAGTGTGTTAAATACTTGTCTGATATTCTCTAAGTGTTCTTCTAAGCTTGTGCTGAAGATGAGGATATCGTCTAAATATACTACGCAGATTTTGTTAATGTGCTTTCTCAGGACTGAATTCATCAATCTTTGAAATGTTGCAGGTGCATTTTTTAATCCAAAAGGCATCCTGGTAAATTCAAAGTGTCCGAAAGGAGTAGAGAAAGCTGTTTTTTTTCTATCTTCGGGTTTCACTAAAATTTGGTGAAACCCTTTGGCCAAGTCTAATGTAGTAAAATACTGTGCCCTGCCCAATTTATCTAAAATTGATTCGATATTTGGAATTGGAAATTTATCACAAAGTGTGATTTCATTTAATTTCCTGTAATCGATTACGATTCTCCACTTTTTTGTACCCGAATTGTCCAGTTTTTTGGGGATAATCCAACTATTATGCCTTGTTTTAGCATTTCCGAGATTTGTTTTTCAATTTCGACTTCGTGAACTCGTGGATATCTATATATTTTTGAGTAAATAGGCTGACAGTTTTTAGTTATTATTTCATGTTGGATTTCATGGGTAAAAGACAAATTATCGTTTTCAAAGTAAAATAAATCTTCAAATTGTTGTAAAAGATTCTGTAACTTTAATCTTTCTTCTGAATTAATATGATCTAAATTTATATTTTCCATTAAGCGGTTACTAGGGTTCTAACGTTTGTATACTTTCGATATCGAATGGGTACGGACTATCTAAAAAAAATATTTTATTCCCTTTTATCTCTAGAAACCTGTTTTCCAGATCAATTCTTGCTTGTAAAGTTGTTAATACATTTTGCCCTATAATAGCATCATAATTTCGATTATGAAGATTAACCACTTTCCAAGATATGGTTCCTGCTTTTTGAAATTCTCTTGGTATTGGAGTAATTTTTTCGTTGGTAATTTTGTTTAAACCATTAATTGTCGAAAATATTTTTGGTTCTTTTAGTTTTTGTAGTGGAAAATTAATTAATACGTTAGGTTGTATAATGCTTGTAGTTGAGCCTGTATCAACTAAGCATTTTATATTCTCGTTACCAATGTGAATTTTTATTATTGGCAGTTTACATTCCGAGGCTCGTTTTGAAAATTTATGTCGTCCTCCTGAATGTTTTCAATTTCAATTCTTTGGTTCTGCAGATTTTGTCTGGGTTGTTGAGAGTTATAGTTTTGTCTGTATTGTCTTGAATTATTATTTTGAATATATCGACAAGAATTATTATTTTGTGGATATCGTCCAGAATTATTATTTTGTGGATATCGTCCAGAATTATTATTTTGAATATAGCGTCCAGAACTATTTCTATTTATTTGATATTGACCAGAACTATTGTTATTTTGATTTTGTTTTTTGTGCCTATAGTCTATTGTCCTTGGGTCATCCAGTATTCTTAGTAAAGTGAATTTATTTATTATATCGATAAGTGAATTGCAATTGTCGATGTTTGCCCTAAATTGTCCGTCAATTTTGTTTAACAAAATATCCGCTAAGTCTCTGTCAACGTGATTTGCACTATAAATATTTGGTTTCACAATGTCGTATTCGAATATTTCGTTTATTTCGTATTTTGCACTGCTAAATATTTCAAATAATTCTCTTAAATTTGATACCTTAATATTCCTACAATAATTGAATACCTCTGAGTAAGTTTTTCTTGGTTGAAATTGTTGTCTCAGCTTTTCCTTGACTTCATCCCATGTTGCGTTGTCTCCTAGTGTCCTGACGCAATTCCCAGCTTCTCCTAAAAGTTTTTCGTTGATGATGATCTGCAATCCAAAATTGTACAAATCCTGGTTTTGACCACATAGTTGCATCACTTTTTCCACTGATTTGATGAAAGAAGTAAGAACATGTCCTTTTCCAAATGGTTTGACTGCTCTGAATTGATAGAGAATTGTTGCTGGAGTTAGTTGTAGCATTGACAATGTCGATTGTTGATGTGTTGTGCAAATTGTTGCTCTTGTTGCTGCTGCTGTTGTATAATATTTTGTTGTTGGAGAATCTGCTCCTGTTGTTTTTTTATGACCTCTTCTAGGTTGTTCATAGTGGTAAGAAGTTGTTCCGAATTCATTTTGGACACTTTTTATTTTAGTCAAAAACTTTAGATAATTTTTCTTTAATAAAGTTCTTCTTAATAATTCTTCGGAATTATTTGTAGCCAGTTCTAAAGTTCTTTTTAATAATTCTTCGGAATTATTTATAACCGACTGCGCCAGTTATAAAGTCCTTGTTAATAAAAGACACTTTATGTTTTTTAAAACACAACTTCTTTTATTCAGATCAAAACTAAAATTAAACTTTCTTACAACTAACAGAATAAATGTTACTTAAAATATACCAATAGTTTATCAATACAAACATATCAATGTATGAGAATTTCTTCTTTTCTTCTTTCTTCTTTCTTCGTTGCAGTACAACGAAGATTACAAAATGTTTATGAAGTTACAAAACACTTAAGTGGGTCTCTGGGTTTGTTGGTGCAGTTAAAAAAAGAGTAACATGATATTTGGAGTTGCTTAGCTGCGTGTTAAATGATTTGGGTTGTTGCAATGAGGCAATAAATATTCAGTTTTTATTGTTTCCATATTTTGAAACAATTTCTTGTAATTTAATATTAATTGCCTCGTTTGTAACTCGCGCGTTTATTTTTACGCGCTGAATTGCTCCCGCCCTCTATGACCGCAGCAATTTGGCGATAAAAATAGCACCGATTCCAACATGGTCCTTCGAACCAGATATTATTTTTCAACTGGTTGTCTACTAGTATTCTTTTGTTTTCATAGCGGGAACTTCCCACGCCAATGAAAAATTTTCATCGCACAGCTGATATTTTTTAACAATATTTCCCGCTAGGCCGCGAGTTTTATTGCGCAAATGATATAGTTTTTGTGCTGGGGTGAGTTTTCGGTGACTCTTGTAAACAGCCGTGAACATATCCCGGAAGGATGACCAGTCTTCATAGCTCCCGAAAAAAATTTCGGTATCGCAAGGAGGGACCTTGACATAGCCGATAAGCATCATCTACAAACATAGGCAACATTTGGTTTTCCTACACATCCATCAACCACAAAATATGCCCACCACAAAAAAAGGAAATAGGTGAGAGGAAAGTAGCCAATTGTTTGTTTTTTGAAAGGGTTGAAGTGTGAGAGTGTAGGGTCGGTATCAGGCTGCAACTCGCCACAAACCATTAGCAATTTTTTTAATACAAATTTGATCAAAGAAAGAAGCGGTCGAAAGAAGTTGATCTGCTAATTTTGCTCATTCCCGTAATATTAGGTTAGGTTAGGTTAAAGTGGCTGCCTCAAATTGAGACGCACTTAGGCCAATAAGGCCCATTGTGGTACTACAGGGGTTGATCTCCCTTCTCTATTCAAACCAGCTTGAGCTGTTCACAAAGCTTAGGATTCGGTATATCGATATTTCCGAGAGTTCTTCGAGGTCTCTGAAAAACCAGTTGTTTAGGTGAAGAAAACGTTTTTGATCCAGCGCTGGGCAGGTGCAGAGAAGGTGTTCTGTAGATTCCACCTCCTCCTCATCTCTACAGCTTCTGCAGAAGTCGTTGTGGGGTATGTTTAATCTTTGAGCGTGCCTGCCAATAAGGCAGTGCCCTGTCAGGATCCCTATCATGGTGCCAATGTGATCTCTACTAAGAGATATGAGTTCTTTTGAACGCTTCAGATTGAGTTTGGGCCAGATTTGCCGTGTTATATTACAAGTGTTACCTGCTGACCATCTTTTGTTGGTGTTAATACAGGATAACTCATGTGTAAGGAGTTTACATGTGGTGAGAGGAATACCAAGGTTTATCTTGTCTGAAGATAGTTGTTTGGTAGTACCTGTGCGAGCGAGTTCATCTGCTCTGCAGTTACCTATATTAGTGTCATTAAATAAAATTGAAAAAATCCATCAAATAATAAACGAAATAATTAAAACAAATAACAAAAATATGTAATAATATAAAGACAATAGAAAGTGCAACGAAAAAAGTTTAAAGTAAAGTGACACAATTTTGTTTAAACCGCTACACTCGATTCGCTATGCGCAGCACGCGATAAATTGACAATACAGTGTAACGAGCTTTGCCTTTGTTATTGTGCGTATTGTTACGCGGCTGTTGCCCGCCACCTGCTATTATTAAAAGAAGAATAAAAAACAATTAAAAGGCAATAACAACACAACGAGTGCGGTATGACGTTTTGCTATAATTGTAGTAATGAAGTGCGAGAGGTCCCACATGTGTTCCACATTAATTTTTTATGTACCCGCACGTCAGACATTTTGTTAATGGCCTGTAGCGAGTCAGTGTGATAAGTACAGAATAAACTAAAAATGTTATAAGTTGTGTCGAAAATCAAGAAAATTTTACTCATTTAATAAAAATTAAAGGTGTTGGTAATATTTGATGAAAAACAAGAAAAGTGAAAAGGTTTAAAAAAAAAACAATAAAAGCAAAATAACTATCGCTGCAAGTGCCTTGAGGTGCAAAAAACAGTGGAGTGAACAAAATTCTAACCTTTGCGTTTGTGAAAATAGAAAAAATAAAACAACTAAATAAAAATAATAATTTAAAAAAAACTAGTGCAGCAAGTGTGCTACAAAGATTGAAAATATCATTGTGACTATGGTTTGATCTGCAAAATGGGTGGTTTTCGAAAACTACACAGCAGCAAGAGTCAACTAGAGCACCAGCAGCAGCCACACCAGCAGCAGCCACATCAGTAGTAGCCACAGCAGTAGACGCAGCAGTTGACGCACCTCCCGTGTGTGAGTAGCTGGAGAGATCCTTGTTGGGAGACACAAGGGCTTAAGGTAGTTTTCCATTAAGTTGCTTTGTATGGCTGTACCTTTGCACCCCAGTAAAAAACAGCAAATTCACAAACACACCTACACTCTTCTTAGAGTCGAACGATTTGCATGCTCATAATCATTCTAAGCACACACAACCTCATATGCATGAAAAAAGAAAAACAAAGCTCCGTTGCCGCATTTACATATAATAGCGAACGATACACTCGGCAGCAAAAGTTGATGTTCACACAAAAAAAAATTAAAATTACATATTTGTAGATATTATTATTCACATATATAAAAATTCTCAAAATTTTAAGAATATGTGCGAACCAAATTGCGCAAATTTACGTTTTGCATCAAACCGGCATCACCGGCATCACTCGGCAGCAAAGGTTTATGTTCACACAAAAAAAATTAAAATTACATATTGGTAGATAATATTATTCACATATATAAAAATTCTCAAAATTTTAAAGAATATGTGCGAACCAAATTGCGTAAATTTACGTTTTGCATCAAACCGGAATTTTTAATCAACGCACGCACGCACCATCAATCATATATTTCCTGCAATTAAAATTCAATAAAAACATATACACACGCACATAATTATTATATAGCACATCATTATTTTATATACTAGCAATTGCTCGACAAGATTTCTCTAAATTTTTCGAAAGCTCTGAAGCGGGTGAAATATAATTTATAATACCTTTTTGAAAAAAAAAATTCACAACATTTTTTACTAAATTCAGAGTTGCCACCTCCGAGTAATGCTGAATTTCCCAAATTTTTCGGATGCACTGAACCTGAGGAAAAAGTATTTTTTTATATTCTCGTTTAAAATTTTTTTTAAACATTTTTACTAAAATCAGAGTTGCCAATTATTTTTTATATTCTCGTTTAAACATTTTTTCAACATTTTAACAAAATTCAGAGTTGCCAACTCCGAGCAACGCTGAATATCTCAAATTTTTTCGAAAGCACTCAAGTTGAAAAAAATATTTTTTATATTCTCGTTTAAACATTTTTTCAACAATTTAACAACATTCAGAGTTGCCAACTCCGAGCAAACGCTGAATATCTCCAATTTTTTCGAAAGCACTGAAGCTGAGGAAAAAATATTTTTTATATTCTCGTTTAAATTTTTTTTCAACATTTTAACAAAATTCAGAGTTGCCAACTCCGAGCAACGCTAAATATCTCAAATTTTTTCGAAAGCACTGAAGGTGAGGAAAAAATATTTTTATATTCTCGTTTAAACATTTTTTCAACAATTTAACAACATTCAGAGTTGCCAACTCCGAGCAAAGCTGAATATCTCAAATTTGTTCGAAAGCACTGAAGCTGAGGAAAAAATATTTTTTTATATTCTCGTTTAAAAAAGTTATCAACATTTTTACATATATTCAGAGTTGCGATTCCGTGCCACTACTGTTTATTTCTTCAAGTTGTTTAAAACTCTTCTCGCGAATATTCAGAGCTGCCACCCCGCGCAACTTCTGAATATTATCAGATATTATCAGAACACAAATTTGTTGAATTTTTGGTCCCACTCTAATCACTCTTGCGCAACTTCTAAGAAAATTTCTTTAGAGCAATTTACGTTCTTCAGTTCTTGGATCACTACCATCAACTGAAATAGTGTTGACCACAGGCTGCCTTCGCATTGGGCGAAAAGCGTTAAAATGAGCGTTTAGACAAAATTCATCTTCGCATTAGATCAGCTGATTCTGCTCAAATTTCGGGGACGTTCCGGTAGAGGATGCATATCATCGATGCAGAGCCCAGATAATGGATCTTGCAAAGATGTTTGAAAATGACATGGTGAAAGCTACCCATAACTCAACTCGAAACCAGTCAATCTCGCAAGATAATGCTGTCGGCTGTGTCAAGGTCCCTCCTTGCGATACCGAAATTTTTTTCGGGAGCTATGAAGACTGCCATCCTTCCGGGATATGTTCGCGGCAGTTTACAAGAGTCACCCAAAACTCACCCCAGCACAAAAGCTATATCATTTGCGCAATAAAACTCGCGGCCCAGCGGAAAATATAGTAAAAAGATATCAGCTGTGCGATGAAAATTTTTCATTAGCTCTCCGATCCCGCTATGAAAACAAAAGAATACTGGTAGATAACCAGTTGAAAATTCTATCCGGCTCGAAGAACCATGTTGAAATCGGTGCTATTTTTATCGCCAAATTGCTGTGGTCATAGAGGGCGGGAGCAATTCAGCGCGTAAAAATAACACGCGCGCGATGCTAGGCTTTCGGTAGCCTACCATCTTGAGGATGGAGATAAGAGCTAAAAAATGATGAAAGAAGTTTTGCTCCTCATTAACCTCCAAAGGTTGTAGTTAAATGATACTCTTCATTTAACAGAAATAACTCCACAAAATTTGGATATTAATCAGGGGGTAATTAATAACAAATTAAGCAGTGATTTGTGAACAAGTGGTTTATTACCTTATTGGCTGGCGGTTGGATTGAGAAGAATTAAAAAAAGGAAAAACGTACATGGCAATTTAGTTTAAGCTTAAGGCCCAGCTTTTAAGCTAAGTTTAGTTTACAGTATTTTAAAATTAAACAATTTAAACTTTAATTAAAGGCCGCAGGCTTGAGCTGCGTTCAGTTACAAATGCAAATTTTAATTAACCTACATTTCATAAAAATGTTATGCATTCATAAAACTCATTTATATTCCATAAATTAAACCATATGGATGCGCATCGGGGCGTAGACACAGAGTTTTAATTAGTTCCTTGGTTGTTATTTTTGTTTCGATTTTTCGTTCTTTATAATCGTTGTTAAGCGTGCTTGAAAACTTCTCGAGTAATTCGTACTCGATATTGTCACTTATTATCTTATTTTCCAGCAAATAATTCTTGAAATTGGTTTGAAACGGCATATTGTTACATTATTTTAGTACAACACCGGTTCACTAATAAATTCTGGCACAGTTTATTTTTGAGCACCTTTGCTTTCACGTATTGTTCTTGTCCTGCTCAACTTTACATTGGATCACCTTTTTCACTTAGTATTCATTACAAAAAAAAATTAATTTAATTAAATTAATAATTAAATTTTACTCAGTGTAAGATTCTTTTTTCCCCGTGCAAAGGGTCCGAATGGCAGAGGATCGCCATATTAAGTTTAAATAAATTCTCGGTGGTTTTTATGTGTTTTATTATATTTATTTGAAAACATAACCGGCAAACTAACAGTATTTTTCGTTCTTTATAATCGTTGTTAAGCGTGCTTGAAAACTTCTCGAGTAATTCGTACTCGATATTGTCACTTATTATCTTATTTTCCAGCAAATAATTCTTGAAATTGGTTTGAAACGGCATATTGTTACATTATTTTAGTACAACACCGGTTCACTAATAAATTCTGGCACAGTTTATTTTTGAGCACCTTTGCTTTCACGTATTGTTCTTGTCCTGCTCAACTTTACATTGGATCACCTTTTTCACTTAGTATTCATTACAAAAAAAAAATTAATTTAATTAAATTAATAATTAAATTTTACTCAGTGTAAGATTCTTTTTTACCCGTGCAAAGGGTCCGAATGGCAGAGGATCGCCATATTAAGTTTAAATAAATTCTCGGTGGTTTTTATGTGTTTTATTATATTTATTTGAAAACATAACCGGCAAACTAACAGTATTGCCAATTTCCGACATTCCTGTTTATTGTTTGATTTTCAGATACAGTCTGACTAACCTATGAATTTACTTCTACTTATATAGCGTTGAAAGCAAGCGGTGACTAACACATTTGGTAAATGTGTCAAACTATTTCGGTTTCAATTGCTTTTGTACTTTCCACTAGGGTTTGTCTGAATGTCGTCGCATTTGCTGCAACAAAATGCAATAAAAGAATGAGCGTAAAAGGGAGTAAAAACACGAGAAGGGTCATATGTCCGTTTGGCTTATCGTTTGGTTATTGTTTCCATGTACCTACATTTGACGAAAGTCACTACAATAAAAAATATTGGCAAAACACTTTTTAAATTTGTAATTAAAAAATGTAGTTTTTTAACTTTGATTCTAACTTTGAAATTAGATATTGAATATGACATTAAACTTTTGGCTATATTTCTAAAACTATAGATTTTCTCAGTAAATATTGGCAAAACAGTTTTTAAATTTGTAATTCAAAAATGTACTTTTTTTATTAGATTCTAAACATAAATTAGACATTGAATATGACATTAAACTTTTGGCTATAATTCTAAAACTATAGATTTTCTCAGTACAACGCATTTTTTATGAAAAGTCGTTAATTTTGTAAAATAACGGTAAAATAAAGCTTTTTCGAAAATACTTTGTACGTATGTCTTGTATATTGAATTTTCGTTATTATGACATCAAAATTATTGCAACATTTTTTACAGATTTTCCATATATAACACATTTTCTTGAGAATTAAAATGAGAAAAACCGATTGAAATTAAATTTTTTAATTTGCAAGCGATGTTCATCAAATTTCCACTTTCTGAAAGTTCAATTAAGTGAATTTAAAGAACTGAGAAAAGATAAATCCATCCAAGGTTTACTATTATTCAAAAGTTATTCCTGTTTCAAATTTTTTTCAATTTATATTTCCCCCCACTCTTTAAAACATATCATTTATTTGAAAAAATTGCTCAAAATACTCATTAACTAATGCGCACACACTTTAATCATAAACCGTCCTAAGTATGCATTTTATAATAAAAAGCAAAAAATAATAATTACCTTGTGACTTTTAAGATTTTGAGCAAAAAATAATAATTATTTCTGCTTTTTATTTTTTAAAAATCAAAATTAGTTATTTTTTGGACACAAAATAACTGGTATGTTTTGATTTTTATTTTTTAAGCTAAAATAAAAAGTAAAGTTTTCCCGATATTTTTTTGAGCAAAAAAAAAAACTGGTAAGTTTTGATTTTAATTTTTTAAGGCAAAATCAAAATTCGCCCAACATATTTTGGAGCAGAAAATTACCTGTAAATATGGATTTTTATTTTTTATTCAAAAATTAAAAGCAAAATTAGTATTTCAGTTTACGTTTGAAAAATTTATATTAACGAATTTATGTCATTGAATTCTTAAACAACCCGTCCCTCTCGTCAACAAAAGTTAGAACAGCCCCCTTCAAATTCTTACGTAAAAATTAGTGCATGTATTTTTCAATATGTTCTGGTTTCTTTATTGCTTTCATGAACAGCACGGAGGGGTAAAGAATTGCAAAGAATCTGCTTACGTAATTCTTTATGAAGCACTTACGAAATGACATAAATCCCTTAATATAACTTGTTCAAACGTAAACTGAAATACAAATTTTGCTTTTAGTTTTTCAATAAAATAATAAAAATCAATATTTACAAGTTATTTTGTGCTCTAAAATATGTTGGGAAAATTTTGCTTTTTATTTTGCCTTAAAAAATAAAAAATAAAACATAACAGTTATTTTGTGAACAAAAAAAAATATCGAGCAAACTTTACTATATCTTTTGTGATCAAAAAAATATCGGGGAAATTTTGATTTGTATTTTTGCTTAAAAAAAATTTAAATGAAATATATTAATGGACAACATTTTCATATCGTTTTTTTCTCATTGTTATGTAACAATGTTTTATGAAGAAGTCGTTGTACTGAAAATTTGAAAATATGTGAGTGTTTTTGATGTCAAAATAGGCAAATATTTTAAAATTAAATAAAAAAAAACTCCGATAGTAAAAAGTATTATATCCGGAGGGGCGTAGCAAAAACGAAGTATGTAACATTTTAATCTAGAATGCACCTAATATGTGTACCTAGTTAGAACCTAGTGTATCCGTTGCGCCGTTTAGATTTGTATAAAGGCCAAACATTAATATACTCTCCTTGCGTAAATACTTTTCAACATTTCTGGCGCATATGCATAATATAATAGAGTCCATTTATGTTAGATGTTGAAAACAATTTTTAATTAATTAAAAACTTTAATTGTACATTCCTAAATAGAAAAGACAGCGGTGGTGGCATTGAGACAACATAATTTGTACAACCAATAATGTAATGAATTTATCAATCGGCACAAATATAATAACACTTTTCACTAATTACCAACCAACACGTTCAAGCAAACTCTTTATAAATAAATATGAACAAAATATAAACCAAACTCACAAAAACAGAGCAATAACTGTTATTGGGGATGTGAATGTCGACTTCTTAAAAGACAAAAACAAATCAACGAGAATATGCATTGATGTTTCAACGGCTTGAATAGCTTCATAAACGAAATAACTAAAGAAGCAATATACAAAAACAAAGCCACCTGTATTGATCACATGTTGTTACATAGCAGTAACAAGCGCACACTCAGCTGTTATATAGATTACCATATCTGACCACAACTCGTTGTTTGGATGCGTAAAAGATGAAAAAAAAACAAAGAAAAAAACGAAAATGAATGGCAATAATAACAATCAGAGCAAAAAACCAACTTTTGCAGATGGCAGGAATAAACACTACCAAATTAAATAAATTTATAAAACAAGAAAATTGGAGCGATGTACGAGTACATAAAAACCAAAGTTGCGGCAAAAAATAATGAAAATATTTACAATAAATTTATAATAAATCAAAGCAAAAAAAAATATATATATATAAAAAAGAAACGATGGCTAAATCAACAAATATTGATCTATTGTAAAGAGAGGGATAAACTTTATCAAAGATATAGAAAAAACAAAAACAACAACAAATTGAACAAGGAAAGAGAATACAAAACAAATAATATACTAAACAGTATAATAGAAATAGCAAATTTATAAAAAACAGATACGAGATATGAGAGGTACGTGGCAATTAATAAACGAAATAATTGGCTAAAAAGTTGAGAATGTCGACGAAGTTATAAAGAAAAACTTTAAGAATGAAAATGTATAAGAGTACCGATAATTTCGCTATTAAATTCAAACAAAACGTTATATATTCAAAATATCATGCATGATTGTACGATCAAGACCCTTAGCCCTATAGAAACAAGAATACAACCACTATATTCGTTGAACCAATTAAAAATTCTAGATATACTAGATATATCTTCCCGTGGTATAAAAAAATTCTGGAGGAAATCGTAGTAAGGCGACTTAATGACTTCCTTATTAAGTATAAAATTATAAACAAAAATCAGTATGGCTGGAACCTCATTATTTTTACTTCTAGAAAAATTAGAATAGGTAATATTTTCACATAAATTATTTTTGAGACTTGACTTTTTTGCAAAAAATATAAAAACAACATTATTATATATATTACGCAAACGCAATCCAGAGTAAGCTTTTTAAGTACAAGTTCAATCTTAATAAATTTAGTATGGTTTGGTAGGTTTAAACCTGTAGATGTGCAAACTGGACATTTTGTTTCTTAAAAATGTATATTTCGTATGTTATAGCGCTTTAAAGTTTGCATGCAACTGTTTATATATTGCTTTTTCTCTTAATTTCTATGATAAATATGTGAGGTACTTAGCGCCACCTATCAGCTAAAAGCTATGAAACTGTTATACTGACGAATAATCTTTTATAATTAAACAGCTAAAACCATTGAATAATTACAAATAGAAAGTGACACTGCTTATGATTTTTCTTTCTATTGGCAAACCAATTAGATTTTTGAGCATTTTGTTTACTTTGTAATATGCATCGGTAGCGTCGAAGAGTTTTTATTTTAAATAATTTAAAAGACTTTATATTAAATTATTGAGATGTAGTATTGTGATTATGTCTTATGTCGAGTGTGAGAATAAGAAAAGCAATGGAATTCCTATATTTATTATGCCAAAAGATGATAGGCGCAAGAATTGGATTAAAGTTTGGATTAAAGGATGCTTTTAAAGTTTGGCAATTTCTTCGTTGTTGTATTTGTCAGCATTTTTGAAAATTTTGCTTTTACTTAAACAGCTGCTATGCATGGTGAGATTTAAAAATGGAACGATCTTCTTCTTTTTCTGCTTTTTTCTGCTGGAACTTCGTTTGCAAACAAGAAAAAATAATGTATGGATTGAGTGTTTTAACATTTTAATCTTTAAGTTGTGATAAAAAATATGTTGAACATTCAAATAATTACATGCAGTCATGTTATTTATTACATGTTATTATATATCATCTAACAAAGTTTGACAATTTTCACACTTGTTTTTTTACCCCACTGCGGCATTTTATTTTCAGAGTTGTCAACTATCATTGTTTTATTAATAAATTTTTTCATAACACGCAGGTTACACGAGACAGTACTGTTAAGATAGTGAAAAATACGTTTTAATTTTCAAACTTTGTGTCTGTAAAAAAGATACGGTAAGACAGTTGGCAAGACAGTAGACAAAATAGTAAAAAATTTATATTTTATGAAGAACATTTTTGTTAAAACTACGAGTACGCCAAAGTATTGCAAATTTTCCATTAATTCTATTAAATTTTCACGTTTTCTGTCACTTGAAATGCTAAATATCATTCTATTCACCTATCTGTCTACAAACTGTCCCGCCAACTGTCTACAAAAAACTTAAGCAATAGAGCAGACAGTAGCAAATGTTAGTGTGTTTCGGTAAAAATTTGTGAATGTGTTGCGACTGTCTTAACAGTACTGTCTCGTGTAACCTCCGTGTAAAGGGTAAGTGTCAAAAGAAAATATCAGGTTGAATAAAATTAGTGTGTGTTGAAATAAATTTGTTTGTTTTTGCAAAATAACAAAATAATAAAAAAAATAACGAAAGTGCTTGAGTTTGTGTGTGCGTGTGTGTGGGCCAACGATCTCCTGGTGCATCAGCAAGTGCAGCAAAGTTAAATTGGCTTTCTTTGCTGGCGAAGCAAGTGCAGTGCAAAATTTGTTGCTAGTCAACATCCTCCAAGTGTCATCACCAGCATCACCAGCAAGTGCAGCAAAATTCAATTGACTGGTCAACTCTCCAATATTTCAGAAGCACCATTTCAGCATGTCTCAAGCGCAGAGGCAAATTTCTGCCATTATACTCCGGCGTGAATTAAATAAACTGAAAGCGGAGAGTTTGCGCTTCATTTGCTTGTGCTGTTGCTGGTGGCACTTGTTGGCACATGTTGGCTAGCAATAAATTTGCGCTGCACTTGCTTGTGCTGTTGCTGGTGGCACTTGGAGGATGTTAGCTAGCAACAAATTTTGCACTGCACTTGCTTGTGCTACTGGTGGTGGTACTTGGAGGACGTTCACCAGCAAAGAAAGCCAATTTAACTTTACTGCACTTGGTGATGCACCGGGATATCGTTGGCCCACGCACACACAAACTCAAGCACTTTCGTTATTTTTTTTGAAGTGAAAACTTCTTTAGGCTCGTTGAACGATTTTGGTAGAAGGTAAATCTTTGGTTTGCGTCATCCTCATCGTCATTTTGCGAGTAACTCTCGTCATCAATACAGACAGCGAGTAGGTTTTTAAATGACGCTCTTGGATCTTGACTACAAGGCGCTCAGCAAATGTAGTAAGCAACCATCAATAAGTTCCTCTGCTGACGCATCGTTTTTTCCCCTCCCTTTTCTCCGCTGCGAAACATTGAATGATATAGCTTTTCAATGTATATGTAGAGCTGCTGTAGGTTAAAATAAAATAAATTTAAAATTTTCGTTATTTGGTTTTTGTTTGACTGGCCGTGAAGTCCCTTTTGATGCCACCACTCATAGTACAACTAGACAAGGTAGTGTTAGGGCTGAATGTGTTCTCTTTCTTAGTGACCATAACTGTCAAACTCAGCCATTTTGGTATTTTGGCCAATTTTTGCTTTCATATTGCATTCTCATTGGTTGCATATTTTGTATGAAATGTCAACTTCGTTTTGACAGTTTCGGTCACCGGCTTTCCGCTTTAACAGTACCTTGCCTAGTACAGAAAGCATAGCAAGCAAAATGCGGTTTATTTTCTGACGCCGATTCGTTCATCCCCTCTTACGTTGCGCAACCGCTGTGAACCTTTTCATTCTCACTGCGTTGTTGTTGTAGATTTGCCATGTAATTATTGTTGTACAGTTAGCTGGAATTTTTTAGACTTTTTTAGCTACAGTCGGCATATGACAACTGATTTATTTTAGATAAGAGTTTAAATCTTTTTTTGAAATTTTGTATAAATGGCTGAAATTATTTATTTTAACAAAATGTACTACCTCAAAAATATATACATATAATTCATATCATTTTTTTAAATTAATTCAAAAATTTAAATCTTTTTTATATCTTTTTATATAATAACACAATATACATCCACTTGAGATCTTGCTAGCAGGCAAACAGAAAATATAGCATGCAAAGTATTGTATATTTTACGCCGCCAATTCGGTTCATCCCCTCTAAATCTGCGCAACCGCTGGGATCTTGTCATTCTCTTTGCGTTGTTGTTGTAAATTTGCTAAGTAGTTATTGTTGTACAGTAAGCTTTAATTTTTTGTGGATGTTTATTTGTAGCTACAGTCAGCATATGACATCGAACTAATTTAGAAAACCGTTTATGCATATGAAGTAAAGAGTATATATAATATTGGTAAATCTATTTGTTTTTAGTAAAAGTGTTACTGTATCGGAAATACATACATACATATATATACATATATAAATATACATAGTTCATATATATGAAAAATTTAACTCATTGAGGATATTGAAAGAGTATTTATGTATATTTATATAATAACAATTACGAAATAAACTTGCAAAATAATTAATATTTTCAGTAGTAATTGGATAACTAAAGTCTGCTTATCCTATGCATTCTATTTTTTAAACTGTTTAGCATCAATGTCTTATATGAATTATATGTATATAATTTATATGCTATTGATATTTCTTATTTTTATAATATTCTGTTTTTAATACACAACGCAATATAGAAATGGTGAACATGTATATGTGTTAGTGTCATGATATAAATAGATATAAATAAGCTTTAATTTTTTATATTAATTCAATAATGAAATAATTTAAATAAATTACTTAAATTATATGTATTTTTGATATGGTAATACTTTTGCTTAAAAGAAATAGTTTCAGTTATATATAAAAAATTTAATAAATAATAAAAACTTAAAAAAAAAATTTTAAATTTATAAGCTCTTAACAAAAATAATTCTCATTTCATATGCCGACTGTAGCTCCACAATTAGAATTCACGACGTCTACAAAAAATTTCCAGCTAAGTGCGCCAACAACAATTACCAAGGAAATCTACAAACAAAGACGCACAGAGAAGAACAATATCATGGCGGAACTTTTAGAACTTTTTGATTTTCATCATCCTACATGTAGTATGAGCTACAGGTCGGCAGTCTCCTCACTGCTATACTTTTTTTAATGAAAACCGTGATGAAATTATCGAATTAAAAACCCCACGCTTCCTCATATTGAATTGATTATTTGGGTGTTGTTCAGAAATATATGAAGAATCTAAATTAAAGAAATTATCTTCGGTACCACTTCTAGTGCCCGATATATAAAATCTTATATTAAGTTTTTTGAAAAAGTTAAAAAATTGCATTCAAGTACACATTTCTTCAAAACAAGAAAATGCATATGCAAAAAATATACAAATTATTATTGAGCATAGGGATTGACTTGCCTAATAGTGACCCAGTCAAATTTTTTGGTGTTGTTATTGATGTCACTAAGTCGAAATGATCGCTCTAGTTGAGCAAACCATAGCTGGGGATTTTCTTTATTGAAATTTGGTACATGCATGCGTTGCCAGTTTGCACGTACACATTGCTGGGTGTACACATTTTGTAGCGATTCGATACTATTCTGCACAGTTTGCAGTTGCTTTTACTTCATCATTTAGTTGAGCCATTTCGCTGTCGAAGTACAAGTTCTCGTCACTTATACGTATCCTACACTCAAAGAAATATTCTTGGTAAAATTGATAAACAATTTTTGTTAATCCCTAACAAATCAATTCAATTTTATCAAAAATGCATTATTTTTTCGTCAATTCAAAATAAACTTTATCCATTTGATTAAAAACAGCAACAAATTCAATGCATTGTTTTGAACAAATTGTTTTACTAGCTTGAAATATAAATTTGTTAACTTGATTTAAGCTTGTTCATGCTAACAGATTCGTTAATCAATCGGAATAATATTTCATCATTTAAATAAATAATTTAAATAATAAAATAATTAAAAGAAATAATTAATGTCATTGATAATCGATTGAGTCAAGTAGACAAAATTTCCATTTCATAATGATAAAATGGATTATCAATTTCAAAAAACCTTTAGTCACGACAACAGAAAGAAATGCTTGGTATTTCGGTGGCGTCATTTGCCTTTTTAAATCAAGTACAAAATAAAGTTTATGAGATAAAATTCGGAAAAGCTTAAAAGTCCAGTTCAATTTGTTAAGTGCGTGGAAGCTAATTAAAAATAAAAAATTAACTGGCCATTTCAGCCCTTGGAAGGACTTTGTGTTGTCAATTGTGTTGTGCGTGTTAGTAAATGTTTGAACACAAATTATCGAGAACAGGACCTACGTGTTTTATGCCGACTCCGAACGGCTTATGCTCTCAAGAAGCTTTACATGGCAATTTTTACTCTCTGAGGTTTGCCATTGTCTGCAGAGAGGTGACGACCGAACAGAAAAATTAATTTGTTGAAAAAACTTTCTGTCTGAGCTGGAATTGAACCCGGGCTATCGCCATTCTTTAGCTTAGGTGCCACGCACTCTATCCACTAGGCCACGGTAGCCACAACAATGGATTTAACTTTCAAAAAAATATTACTTTGAAGTTTGTATTTTCCATTCTTCACCATCTCGAATGTTATATGTATTAACATTCGAATTAAAATGAACATTAAAATTTGAAACTTTCCAATAAATTTTGACAGTAAAATTCTTGGGAGTGATCTGAATGCTGGGTGAATTCTTGACTGGGGTGATTCCTTGGATAACCTTAATGGCAAAACATAAAAAAACTGGCTTCATTGATATTCTTTTGATTTTCATAGATTCTGTGATATGAAATGGTTCCATATCAATGGGAAAAAATTTATTTCATGAAATATTAATTAGTAGAAAGATTGCGATAGTCGTTGAAGACACTGCGAGTGATATAGAGGAAGCGAATTCAGATGAAATGTTGGTCCAAAGACTAAGAGGCGCAGAAATGCATCATAAGACTTGGGTAAATTTAAATGAGTCTGTAACAAGCGCACACTCAGCTGTTATATTGACTGCCATATCTGACCATTATTTATTCGTGGATGATACCTTTGTGTATGCTAAGGATGACTATCCTTCCGAGGCACTCAGAAAGCTTGAATGTCAATAAAATCAATATTTTCTACAAAAAATGGGGAATTAAAATAAATAATAAATAAAATAGGATTGTATTCGTTTTGGAAACGCTAGTAAGGAAAAGTGGGGGATGTTAAGGAGAGTCGTAATTTGCTGTTGAGAATCGATAATAACTTGGTTCCTTTTAAAAGGAGTATGAAATGTCTCGGTGTCCATTTTAATGAATTACTAAAATTTAATCAAAATGCTAGATTAAAGATTGAAAAGGCCAGAAAAGTCAGTAACATTTTAGCATCCTTACTTTATAGTAAAGAGTTTAAAAAATAAACTAAACTTATTATGTATAAAACTTTGATTAGGCCCGTTTTGCTATATGCCTTCCCCTGCTAGTTCTCGATCTCGCCAGCGGTTGTCATTGAGATGGAAAGATTGGAGAGAAAGGTCCTTACATTGTGCATCAACAAAAATTTTGAGTCCCGAAACAAAAGGTTTTCCAATGAGTCTGTTTATAGAGAGGCTAACATAACGCCTTAGTTTGATGAAAAATCACGTTAGTTTGAGTAAAAATTTATTGTAAATATGAGTCTTTCTGAGAATGAAACCGTAAAAGATCATTGCAATCGGTAATTTCATGGTTGTCGTCTCCTTATAATTCTCAAGTAGAAATTGTTTTGGAGAATATTGAGAATAATACTGGTGAATCACCCCTTCCTTACTTTCGCAAGCCAATCCTGAACATAAAAGGGGCTAATGTTATTGTAACGATTTTGAACTTTCGTGTTGCTTTTTTGTACTTTTTATTTTTTTTTCTTCCAGTATATATTGGAATTTCTGGTAAAGATTTTGGAGGACAAAACTTATTGTCCAACCCGTGAAGTTTTTATTATGTTGACAAAATGTATCAGATATTAAAAAATCTATAAATATTTCTGTTTTTAATATTAATGTTAAGGTTTTCACCCGTTTTATGTAGATTAAATATCTAGTAATGATGATAATGATACGATAAAAAGCTAATGTAAATGGTCAATGTATATGACATCCACTTTTAATGTATTATCTATTAATAAGTAATTGCTGGAAATGCTAATTTTGAAATTCTTATTTAAATCTAAAGATTTATTATTTATGAATTATAAGTAGTTCATTCAGAATTGAAAGTCCCTTTTTATACCACCACTCAGAGTAAAGGGTCCGTCAAATAACGTTGTTTTTTTTTTGAAAAAACGCATTGGGTGGTCAGTTGGCTTCAACTCCTGAACCAATTGGACTTTGTATGGCGTTATACTAAGGTCTATATGCAAAATCCGTCTCAATGATGTCTCCGAAATATTCAATTGTTGAGAACGACGGTAAATTGATGTTGATGGTGCTTCACGCACACTTTCTGCCACAGCAGCAATATTCTCGGGTGTACGCACTGTTTTTGGCTTTTCACGCTTTGTTTTATCGATGAGGATGCCAGTTTCTTTCACTTTTTTCACAAGATAACGAACATACGGAGCTGACGGTGCTTCTCTTCTTCCAAAATCCATACGCAATTTTTGCACACATTCTGCAACATTACTATGATTTTCAAAGTAATGTCGCAATATTTCCCAACGTTGTATTTATATCAGCGGAAGGATAAAACTAATTATCTGTCAAATCAGACATGAGCTAAGTGTTACCATTCACGAAATAAGCACTAGTTGAAAAAAAACGTTAGATGGGGGACCCTGTACAACTAGACAAGGTAGTGTTAGGGCTGAATGTGTTCTCTTTCTTAGTGACCAAACTCAGCCATTTTGGTATTTTGGCCAATTTTTGCTTTCATATTGCATTCTCATTAGTTGCATATTTTGTATGAAATATCAACTTCGTTTTGACAGTTTCGGTCACAAAATAATTCCCATTTCATATGCCGACTGTAGCTACACAATTAGAATTCACAACGTCTACAAAAAATTTCCAGCTAAGTGCGCCAACAACAATTACCAAGGAAATCTACAAACAAAGACGCACAGAGAAGAACAATATCATGGCGGAACTTTTAGAACTTTTTGATTTTCATCCTACATGTAGTATGAGCTGCAGTATGAGCTTTCGTACATTCCTACATGTCCATCCGACCTGTCAAATCCATCCTACATGTAGGATAGTCCAAAACCCTATATTAGCATGAAAATTCTTATATAGCAGTAAGGCGGTCGTGGCAGGACAACGTCTTCCAGGGAATACTAATATTTTATATATAGGTTTTCGCTTCGGTCGGCAGTCTCCTCACTGCTATACTTTTTTGATGTTAAAGCTAATGAGCTTATAAAATTTATTAAACATGGACTTAATATAAAACAAGTCACAATAAAAGAACAAAGTGATAAAAAACAATCTTTATTGCTTAACACCATCGATGACTTCGAGCTGGTGTAAATGACTTAAAGCTTATCTGCAAAAAACCAAAACAAAATTTATTACTTTTACGTCAAGAGGCGTTAAAACACAAACATATTAAAGGCCTCAGTCACGAAACTGATACTGTTGAAATATTTAATGCACTCTCGGAATTCAGCGACAAAAATGTAAAATTTATTAAAGTAACCCCATTTACAACAAAATTATCTTCTAAGGGAGGCTACAGACTACCAATATTTCTGGTTCAAATCTCTACAGACAGCAACATTAACCAACTTTAGGCGATCAAGGGAATACTGTATCGTTGCATCAAATGGGAACTTTTTAATTTTCAAACACAATTACAAATACAAACATTAATAGAAATAGGATAGAAATTAAATAGATGCAATTTTCTCAATGTTAAATAATTAATGAGTACTTCGGCCTACCACCTTAACTATATATCAAAAAAGTTAAATATCATTGAAATAAATGTTAATTCTATTATAAGATCATCTAGGAGATACGAATTGTTAAAATTGATTTCTATATATGAACCAGACGTAGTGTTGTTAAACGAAACTAAACTTAACGAAAAGCACAAAATAGAGTTTCAAAATTATCATGTAATTCGTAAAGACAGGCCAAGTGCTACTAGGGGGGGAGGGGTGGAACAGCAATTCTATTTAAAAAAAAACATTAAGTATAAGGTGTACACAAATAGTGTAATTAACTCATTCAGCTGTTTAGAAACTTGTATTATAAGGATTCCAATGATTGCCAATAAAATCATGTATCTTATTTCATCTTATTGCCCTGCTGGAAATAATACGTCTGAATTTAGATCAGAATTGCAAAAACTCTTTGAATCTCTGAACTTAAAAAACCCAAATCACTATTATTTGCTCGCAGGTGATCTTAATAGCAAGCATTCTGATTGGGGCAACACCACCAACAATCCAAAGGGGAAACGCTTTAAAAGATTGGTTGTCATGTAACGAATATAACTACAGATGCAGTTTGTATAGTTCAATTATACCTTCTTATCCGAGTGCCGGATCTTATCTAGATTTACGTATTGTAGATTCTAGATTATTTATAGAAAAAGAAAACACAACAATAAATTGTCTCAAAACACTAGACTATGATAGTGACCATAATGCAATACAGATTTTTGTCTCAAGTAATAATAACTTACATCCATTTATGCTTTTTATAGAAGTCCCAAGTGCACAATTTAATTATAAAGCTACCAACTGGAAAACATTTAAAAAGGAATCAATAAGATACTTACAAAATTTCCCAAAAATACCAAATAACAGAAACTTAAGCAATTCTGAAATAGAAGCATTTTTAAAAAATATTAACAATATAATATTAAAGTCAATGGAAACTACAGTACCCAAATTTAAAAAACATTACAACACCATTGATCGATTCATTAATCCAGTTATAAAAAAATTACAGGTTGAAAAAAGCAAATTACTAACAATGATTAAAAGACACATTAGACTTACTCAAGTCCTTCCTCTTTCACAACTAGTAACAATAAATGCCCAATTAAAATTGACTAAAAAACTATTTAATAAAAATTTTGTCATATCAATAAATAAACATTACGAAGATATACTTTCAAAGATAAATCCTAAGGATTCGACACTTAGTTAAAAAAAAGTTAAAAAAAGCATTTAGAGGTAAGAAGACATTAGATATACAGAAAATAAAAATATCACACGGCTGAACATTTACTAAGAAATGCGGATATTGATGTTCAAGATATTGAAAGAGAAAATGAATCCAATAGTTTTATAATCAAGAACAAATTTTAAATATCATAGGTGCATTTTTAGAATCTGTTCGCTCTTATAAAAATAGTGATATAGACAACAATGTCCATTCTAAGGTGAATTATCAGTTTAATAGGTTTTTAAATTCAAAATCAAGCTTTGAAAATAGTAATTTAACGATCACTACTTTTAGTGCCAACATGAAAGCAAACGGCTTAACTGATTCTCAAGCATCAAACTACTTAGTAGCAAATGAAAAGATTTTATTCATTTTCTCCAAAATAAGAAAAAAACTCTCTTCAGGATTAGACAATACACCGAATTTGGTACTAAAAAATATCCCAGAACAGATAATCCTCGAATATTGTTCACTCTTCAATAATATGATTAACAACTCGTACTTTCCCAAAGATTGGAAAATAGCAAAGGTTGTAGTACTAAGCAAAAAAAAAATAAGGACACGTCTGATCCCAATAACCTACGAGCAATAAGTTTACTCCCTAACAAGCAAAATTTTTGAAATTTGTGTTAACATAAATATTAATAAATTTTGCGAAGAAAAAGAGTTAATATGTGATAAACAGTTCGGATTTAAGTATATGCATTCTACCATTAATGCTGTAAATGTCTTAACTTCGGCTATAAACTGGAATTTGAATAAAAAATTATGCACTGGAGCTTGTCTAATTGATTTCCAAAAAGCTTTCGACGGAATTTGGATTGCAGGCTTAGTTTATAAATAACTTATATATAAATTCCCACCTTATTTGCTTTTTTTAATATATAATATGATAAGTAATAAATCCTTTGTTGTTGCACATCAAAATAAAGTCAGCTCAAAAAACTTTACCATTATCAATGGACTTCAACAAGGAACAGTTAATGCCCCAATTCTGTTCAACTTATTTATTTTAGATCTACTTAATAATGTTGAAAATATCATTGGTTTTGCTGATGATATTATTATATATCATGCCGATAATAAAATTGAAAATATCAATAGTGGATTAAAAACTAAATTTAATATAGTGGAAAAATATGCCATTGATTGGAAAATGAAAATAAATATAAGCAAATGTGAAACAATTCTATTTCGCCCCCCTGTAGGGAAATGCAATTATAATATAAAACAACATTGGAAATCCTTTAACTTGTTTTCCAATTACAGTAATATACAAATACCTAATAAAAACATTGTCAAATATCTAGGGATATATTTAGATAAATTTTTATACTTCAACGACCATATAAACGAACAACTCATTAAAGCCAAAAATGCATTTTTTTCTTATAAATCCTTGGTTTACTCTAGATATTTAAAGCCTAGAGTAAAAGTAATCTTATACCAATCCTTAATTCGTCCAATCATTACATATGGCTGTCCTATTTGGTTTAATATTTCACCTTCCTATGAAATGTCTGCGTGCCTGCACAAAACTTTATAGGTCTTCACGAAAGCGGTTACATTAAATATATATAAAATAAAAAATTGTATGACACAGCACAAATAATTCGAATTGACAATTATAACTATTGCCCAAATAGTTATAATCCAATTAATAAGAAACCATAATTCAAAATGTATGTCTTGCGATGTAAATAATCTTATTTTGGCTCCTTATTATGCAAATCGAAATTAGTTTCTGTTACATTATGATAGCAATTAAAAAAGGATTTGTCCCCCCTGAGGCCTTTCTATACCTCGATAGCTAAGGATACATTCAGTCTGAGAGTTGCGTTCCAATATTTAATCATCTGTATAGACGTGCCAATAATAAAAGTATTCAATGCAACTTTATTGAAAATAATAAATTTAGATATGAAACAAGCATTTCTGAAAAAGATTAAAAATCATGGACAAACATAAATCACAAAAAATATTGGTGGCTTAGTTAGTTATAATTCGGTTTATTCCTTAGATTTAAGTTTTTATCTTATGAATAAGTATTATATTTATGAGTAAGGTTTTTTTGGTGATTTTTCTTTACAAGGAATATATACAGGAAGTATTTCATAAATGTAATTAATAAGCTTCTAAAAAAGTCCGGATTTATTGTAAACACAAAATACTTGAGAGCTCGATTATGAGACTTAGTATTAATTCTCTTTATGTATTACTATTTGTTTATTATAGTAAGAAACTAATTGTAACTTGGATCTGTATTGGATAAACAATAAAAAAAAATATATAAAAAGCAAAACGATGTGTGTCTGCATGTGTGATGCCTATAGATTCCAAAACTCATGAACCGATTGACCTGAAATTTTATCAGTCGATTTGTTTCAGGTACGAGAAGGTTGAAGAAAAAATGTGCCACACCCCCATTTTACCGCCCCCAAATCAATAAAAATGTTATATTTCGGTCGGTTTGGATCGTATAAGGCTAAAATTTTTAAATTTAGTTTGTACGGTTACTGTCGACAACTGTACCTAAAATGTGTTTCCACGTCCCCTTTTACCGCCCACAAATCAATGAAAATGCTTTATTTAATACGGTTTTGGAAGTATAAGACTTAAATTTAGTAATTTGGTTTGTGTGGTTACTGCCAGCAACTGTATTAAAATTTGTCTTCCACGCCCCCTTTTTCCGCCCACCAATCAGTGAAAATGGAATATTTCAAGCAGTTTTGGCCATGTAAGACAAACATTTGATACTTAAGTTTGTATGGTTACTTTCGGCAACTGTACTAAAAATGGGCGTTATCGCTATAAAGCCACACCCATTTTTTCAGAAATGAATTAAATTGACTACTGGGTCGATTGAGCTAAAATTTTGTCTTAATTTGTATGGTTACTGTCAGCAGCTGTACTATAAATTGGATATTGAAAAGGTTAGATATTTAAGCCACAAAACAAGCAGTTTCCATGCTTGACTTAAGAGTTCTCCACTATCGTATACTCACAAAATACTTATGTTACACTTGAAGGGCTTATTGCAAGATCATGACATGCCACTTAATAATAAGTCGATACAATCAAGTCGATATATTCTTTTAAAAATTAAATTTTCTATGAAAAATTAAATTGAACAACTAACGTTATCTTATAATTCAGTTATTGAATTGCGTAAGAGACCCAAATTTAACAATAATTTTTTCAATTCAAATTGTTTACCACGTTGTTGCTATAAGCCCTTCAATTGTAAGTGTTTAAAATTAAGAAAATTTCATATGATTCTGAAACTTCGCAAGAAGGTGTTAAATTTAAAATTACGTAGAGACGTGAATTCAATGCGAAAGGTTTATTAAAAAACGTTGAAACTATTTATTTAACATTACATTTTATTTTTATCAAATTTGGATGTACATATTTACAAAATCTTACTTACAAATAGTAAATATTTCCAAAGTGGTCTTCGATCGGCTCAACATAATGAAATGATTGTGTTCCTGGAATCGTTTTGCATTTTTCAAAATGATTCTGGAGAAATTTTTCTGCTTTTACATAGTCTTCTAAACTATGGCAAAGAAGAAGCTTTCTTAGCCCACTCGTACAATTCAGTTGCGGAGGATATTTTACCATCAGTGATCATTTGCAAACTTGCTCAACGTGCTATTATTTTAATAAATCCTCCAGCCCCATCACATGGCCCTTTGCCATGTGCCGTTGCGTAAAAATGCCACTGTGCGGGGCGGTTAAAATCAGATTCGTGATGAAAAATATTCGCAAAGTGTTTGACATTTCTGAATTGCTGAGGAGAGCCCGTCAGAAAAATAAATGCACTTTTGTATGTGTGGATCAGAGATTTGCATGAAACCATTCGTCAGTTTTTGCCACTTGAGTAACAATCGTCGTCAGCCGTAATCGCACACAAGAAAAAAAATGCATATATACCGCTCGAGTTCGTAAACAACGATTGATGCAAAGCACACTTTGTCACGATTGCGAATTGATGCAAATGCAGCCTCTAGACCACGAGATCATTCGGATGCTTCGCTTAAAGCTCGAGTGTCAGCTGCTGCATGAATTTTTGTTGTTTCCATACTTCTCTGAACTTCTCTAGCCGGACTCAAGTATATAAATCTTAAAAAATTTTCAATTCGAAATTAGTTAAATCTTTTTAATTAGTTATAAATAGTTTTTTTATTAATTTAATCACTAATTCTATGCTTAGAATAATTTTGAATGTAGTGCTATTAGGTGTAATCCACCCTACTTGTGAAATCACACGTATACGTTCGTTTAGTCAGATTTTTCACATCACCATCCCTAAACTAATAGAAACTTTATTCTGCAAACATACTTAAGTTTCTTACAGCAATACGTGTTTAGTAATGCTTTATTTTTAAGGCTTTTTTCTTTATTTTTTTTTTTTGTAATTGTTTGCGTTTATTTTGTCACTTATGTCAGTTTTTAGGTCAATAAACTACGAGCCCTGGTTACACTATGTGACAATTCAAGGGTCATGGAATCTAACGAAAAAGCGACCAACATAGATCGATGGTACTGATCTAGACCAACAAAACCCTAAAAGGGTTTTGCAAAGTAAGCTCGCTTTTAAAAGATATAGGCATTGAAAGATTGCCTCTTGCAGAGTATTTTTTAAAAATGAAGTGCTCATAAGGGCGTGCTCGAATTAAAAATTATTTTTTAATTTCTCATTCTTAGAGGTCTCCAAAGTTCCATAGGGTGGTCTCAAAAAAAAAAAAAAATCTCTCCCGCAAGGACAAATTTTTTTTTTTTGAGAAAAACAGTAAAAATCAACGATCTATGCTTTGATTTTTGTAAAAAAGCTACATATGTCCTAAAGCAAAAATAAATAAAGACTTTAACTAAAAATATCTCGCCAAACAAGATGCCACTCTTGATTTTTACTCACAGTGTCCTCTGTGAAGTATATTCGAATCTTAAGGTACACTTGAAATAGCACAGAACTTTTGATTGTTATCTGATTGTTTTAATTTTAGTGGTATTTATTAAAGTGATTACGTTTTCCTCATATTTAATGTATTTGAAATTTGCCTTTGGATTTACTGTTTTTTGAGAAAAGACTCATCGAATGGCAGGCTCAGAAACTCAAAATTTTAGTTTAACATTTTGGTAAATGATGAGGTGAGGTGTTTTGACGAAATAATAAATTTCATCCTCATCAGAAAAAATTTTTTAAAAAATCGAAACACAAAAAAGAATCGTGGTCTTAACCTGGTGTTTTAAAAAAAACTTTCAGACAGTGTTTCGTTCAGAAATATTTTAAGAATCCAAATTTACAAAAGTAACTTCGGTACCACTTCTGATGCCAAAAATATATAAAACCTTATCTTAATTTTTTTGAAAAAATCATAAAATTGCATTCAAAATACATTTATCGAAAACAAGAAAATGCATTTTCGAAAAATATGCAAATATTTAAATCACCAAATTTAAAGAAAACGTAAACACTTCCATCAATAACACCAACATTTAGACAATCATGGCAAACAAGGCAAGACATGAGGAACAATCGCCAAAAGCAAGGAAAATCCATGCTTTTATGCTCATTCGCACAAAGGAAAAATATTAGTTGCAGTGTTGCATTTTTTTAATCTGCGAATGTTGTTACCAAACACAAAAAATTGCAATATTATAAAATAAGATTTTAATTAGAGTTATTATCGCAAACGTTGGCGAAAAAATATGTCAACAATCAACTTCTATGTTAATTTGACTGCGAGGTGGATAGCAGGAATTGAATACGATGAATGTGAAAATTACTTATATTAATATAGCCAACAATTAAAAGTTCTGTGCTATTTCGAGTGTACCTTTGGGTTCGAGTATCTCTCACACAGGACAATGAGGGTAGAAATCGAGAGTTGCATTTTGTTTGGCGAGATATTCTTAGTTAAAGTCTGTATTTAATTTTCTTTAAGACATATGTGGTTTCTTTTACAAAAATCAAAGCATTTATAGATCGTTATTTTTTCCTATTTTTCTCAAAAAACAACTTTGTTCTTGTGTAAGAGGAAGACATCCTTTTTTTCTCTTGGTATTTGTTTTGTAGATCTTGATCACCATGCAACTTTTGAGACCTCTTAGAATGTGAAATTAGAAAAAATTGTAATTCGATACGCCTTAATGAGCACCAGAGACCTGCAGCGATGAACTGCAACTGCTTTTTTACTCAGTACATACTTGGTTTTTGTATGACTTCAATATCATTAATACCATGCAACATATTCTACGCCATCGAGCTCACTTACAACATCAAGCATGTTGCATTAGCCAATTGTACCAAAGTCAAACACTGTGTGATGTGTGCTTCGACTTCAGTGGAAAGTAAAGATGTTTGCATAAAATAATTATGTGTATAAACCACAGCGCACGAACGGCAATCGTTATAATTATGCATTATTTTGAGCTACTGCCTCGAGTACCATTGCAGGTTGATTTCAACTTCGGCTAAGCAGTGATACAAAAGTAAGCTTACGAACGATGAAATCAGCGCTACACTGCATTTTTACTCAAGTGTTTGTAGATTACTTCAGTATGAATAGAGTAAATAGTTTTAGGAAGTTTAAGGGGTAACTTATTTCGAAGATGATGTCAAACTTTAAAATTTAAGATGGCGGATAGAGTTGCCACCTAGATTTTTTTCATTTTTGCGAATTCTTGTAATTTTGAAATTCTGACAATGGATTTGATTTCGAATATAATGTCACAGTTTTAAAATTTAAGATGGAGGTTAGGGCTGCTACCTAAATTTTTACCACAGTATTGCCACCTAATAATATGTATTTTTAAGAATTTTAAACAGCATTTATCAGTGTTAAGGGGTCGCTGATTTCGAATCTTAAGTCAGAATTTTAAAATTCAAGATGGTGGATAGGGTTGCCACCTTAATTTTTTGTAGTTTTATGAATTCGGGGCTGGCAAGAAAAAAAGGTACACCAAAAATGGGTCGCTGAATCCGAATCCATTGTCAGAATTTCAAAATTATAAAATTTTGAAATAATAGGGTTGCCACCTAATAATATGACTTTTCAAGAGTTTTAAACGTCATTTATCAGTGTTAAGGGGTCGCTGATTTTGAATCTAAAGTCAGAATTTTAAAATTCAAGATGGTGGATAGGGTTGCCACCTTAATTTTTTGTAGTTTTATGAATTCGGGGCTGGCAAGAAAAAAAAGGTATACCAAAAATGGGTCGCTGAATCCGAATCCGTTGTCAGAATTTCAAAATTATAAAATTTTGAAATAAAAGGGTTGCCACCTAATAATATGTCTTTTCAAGAGTTTTAAACGTCATTTATCAGTTTTAAACTCTTGAAAAGACATATTATTAGGTGGCGACCCTATTATTTCAAAATTTTGAACAATTGAACAAAAGTTGTAGCTTTATTAAAGATCTGCACGCATACAAAATCTTATCAAAATCAGTGATTAAAGGTGTTTTTTAGTAAAATGGCGTCTGATATAATTTCTTAAAAAACTAAATTTAATAAAGATCTTTAAAAATTTACTAAACAAATTTTATTGCTCACTCAATTAAACTTTAGAATTTATTTTAAAAAAGAAATCAGCTCAATTGAACCATTAGCTTATGAGCTACAAGCTCTCAAAAGTCACGCAAAGTAACTGCAATGTTACTGCAAATACTTTGTGTTCGGATAACAAAATAAGCGCTGGTTTTTTTATGCAGGAGTTACGCTTTATGTCTTTG
Source organism: Dichetophora obliterata (assembly GCA_963920525.1). Lineage (NCBI taxonomy): Eukaryota > Metazoa > Arthropoda > Insecta > Diptera > Sciomyzidae > Dichetophora > Dichetophora obliterata. The sequence continues at coordinate 133,736,649 of OY986436.1, forward strand.
TTTTGTTGCTTGTAAATGACCATACTTACCATTGCATACCAGAAGTTGAAAAGACCCTGCGCTGGTTATCAAACCAACAACTCGAACATGCATTATTGTGGTCTTACGACACGCTCATACACAGTTGGCTTCAATGTTGCAAGTATGTTCGACACAACAATCGCAGCGCTTGCGTAGTGCGGTCAGACTGTCACTGTATTTGTTGAGGGTAGATTGCAAGTAGCAAAAATGCCATCGATTGCAGATCACTGATGAGCACTTTATTTTTAAAAAATACTCTGCAAGAGGCAAAATTTTAATGCCTATATCTTTTAAAAGCGAGCTAACTTTGCAAATACCTTTTAGGGGTTTCTTACTATACACTAGTACTATCATCCTGTGTTATCCGCTTTTCCGTTAGAAAAATGTGTTGCACAGTGTTATTTATTTATTTATTATTTATTTATTATATTTTTTCTGTTTTATGCAACTGTTTTATTGTTTCTATAATATAAATATTTTTTAATACATAGTAAGAAATAATAAAATAACATTTTAGATACAATATAAATATCTTGTAAAAAAAATAAAATATTATGTTGACTTTATATGATTTAAATACAAATTCTAAATGTTTGATAGTTTAAATCATACTTGATTTTAAATACAAATTCTAGTTGTTTGATAGTTTAAAATCGTTTATTGAGCTTAAGGTCAAAGTTAGAACAATTAATTGTTCTAACGAATTTTTCCAAAGAAACAACAACAACAACAAAGTTTTTTCAATATGAAAAGGAAAAAATCACTAGCTTGATTTTATTGTACAATTTCTGCTATGCTAAAAGCGTCATCAGAAATCTTTGTGATTACCCGTGCAAGCGCGCGCTAACGCACTGCACCATCGGGGCGATGAGATTTGAAGCGTCAATTTCTCATTTTTTCCTCAATTTCATAATGTCACATTTGTTGTTGTATTTCTGTTTTACTTTAGTCTCTATGCTTCTGTTATTATATGTCATATAAATCATATAATCAACATATAAAGTCAACATAATAAATATAGAGGTCATTTAGAAAAAAACTTTAAAAAATAAAATATTTTATAAGAATATTTAATAAAATATTCGTATCTTTCGCCACATAACTCATTATATTTTATTATGTATTTTTTCTTTGTGCGATGAATATTAAAGGCTGAAGGTTAAGTTGTTTGTGTCAGTTCCTCAAAAAAATCCTTGGTTGCAATAGCACATATTAAGATTCCCCAAATATTTCGATTCTAGTGATAGCCATTCGTGTGATGGAATGGTTTGAAATAGCCTCTAAAAATAAATTTGTTGTCAAAATATTGGTTGGTGTAATAGTTTTAAAAAATAAACTGCCAGAAACTATATAGCGTAAAAATTCTTTCTATCTGCATCAACATTGAAATGTATGCAATCGGATAAAATATAATGCTTTTTTTTATACATATTATTGATATATTTTATTTTAAAATATTTATACAAAACTTTCTTGATCTAAAGCTCGCAATCTAATTTATGTGATTTATACAAAACTTTTAAAGTTAAAATATCTTCATAAGTTGTATTTTGTTTTTTAATTTCTTGCAATATTTTTTAGTATGTGCTTATTTTATAATTTATATTTTAGTTTTGATATATATCAATTTACGGAATTCTGACCAGGAATCAATCAATAAATTGCAGCCACTCAAAACCTTTCCAACGATATCTTGAAAGTGAGAATAGCATTTGAAATAATTCTGTTTTTTGTATGTAATTAATTAAAAATAATTAATAAGAAATTAAATAAATCCACGAAAAAAACAGCATTTTCATTCATCTGAATTCAAAAATTTAACATTTGTTGATGCTGATTGGAAGAACTTTTTTATAGCCATTATTTCTTACCGTTTATATTTTTTAAACTACCACACCAGCCAATATTTTTACAAAAAACTTGATTTTAAGAGGTGATTTTAAACCATTCCAGCTCACGGATGGCTATCGCTACAGCCGAAATATTTGGGGAATCATCTATACTATTATATAAAATTCCTGACTACATTTTATATGACATAGCATTCTTTTGCAAAAAATCGTCCAGTTTTGCGCAAAAATTGTTAAACTTTTTTTTTGCCCTATGATTTTTTTGATCGAAATTTATTTCTACTTGTTGTTGAAAATGTTGTTTTTATATTTAATGTCTCAAAAATAATTTACATGAAAAAATAACCCCAATATCTCTTTCCAATCAAAGGTTATGGCTTCAAACAAATTTTTTTATACCTTGGGTATATTAATATAAGTAATTTTCACATTCATCGTATTCTATTCCTGCTATCCACCTCGCAGTCAAATTAACAAAGAAGTTGATTGTTGACATATTTTTTCGCCAACGTGTGCGATAATAACTCTAATTAAAATCTTATTTTATAATATTGCAATTTTTTGTGTTTGGTAACAACATTCGCAGATTAAAAAAATGCAACACTGCAACTAATATTTTTCCTTTGTGCGAATGAGCATAAAAGCATGGATTTTCCTTGCTTTTGGCGATTGTTCCTCATGTCTTGCCTTGTATGCCATTCTTGTGTCGCAGAAGTTCGTAATCGCTAGCGCTCACACACTAGGCATTCGTATCAACAGAGATTGGTAACATGCATTTGCGCATTAATTTAAATGCGCATTCAGGAAGCACATTCGGTGCTCGTTTATTAACGAGATAATCGAAACGCCATTTGAATGCTCTAAAGCTGTTCTCTGGTGTGGATAGTTTTGTGAAAAATACTCATTATGGGGAAAAACGCACACAGCTATCGCATCATGTTTCATGCAGTCAGAAATGATTATTAATGTCTTATGCTCCATTTCGTTATTAATTTTGTTATTAATTTTGATAAAAAACTATTGGGAATATGGTTGCTTGATCAAAGTTCCAATGAAAACCTGTTATAGCATTTTGAATAACGAACGCATAATTTTCCGAAAAATCGCAAACTATTAAACTCTCATCATTCTTCAGATTTTTTTTACATTCCTAAAATACGAAGCTTTTTCTTGGCGTTAAAATTATATTAATGCTAAAAAAACGACTCATTGAAGTTTTCTGCCTTGCGCGTGTAAGATGCGATTGAAAAATTCATTGCTCCGTAAGTATTCAAGTGCCCACTCTGCAATTCTACCAGTGTTAAGAAAAATTTTTTGACCTTTTTTAACAAAAAAAAAAAAAAAATTAGGCCCAAATTAAAAAAAAATTCAATTTGGAAACCTTTATTTTTCGCAATCTAAAAGTAATGTGATTAAGTTCTAGTGAACATCAATCGAAAGCTAAAAAGATGGTGCACATTTCTTCTTTGGAACAAATTTTTCTATCTTCTTTAGTTATTGCAGTATAAGCGATTAAAAAAGGTCCCTTTTTAAAAACGTAATATAAAAAAATTATTTTCTCGTAAAGTCCTTTTTTTAAATAAAAAAAAAAACGTATCAAATATTTTTGAATACTTGCTTACTTACTAAGTTGGCGCTACAACCGTATCAATGCTGATGTCGTTGGTTGAATTAATGCTGGATCCCAGATAAACAAAGTTCTTCACAACCTCGAAGGAGGTATTGTCAACGGTAACGTGGGTTCCAAGACGCTGGGACTGTTTGTTTGTTGACACTAAGTATTTCGTCTTATCTGCATTCACTACCAGACCCATTCGACTTGACTCTCTTTCTAATCTGGAAAATGCTGCACTGACTTCGCGCGTATTATGGCCAATGATATCTATGTCATCAGCATACGCAAGCAGCATAACACTCTTGTAGAATATTGTGCCACTACGTCTCAGATCAGCAGCTCGGATGATATTTTCCATCATTAGGTTGAAAAAGTCGCACGATAAGGAATCACCTTGTCTGAAACCTCGTTTGGTAATAAATGGTGGGACAAGGTCCTTCCCGATTTTAACTGCGCTGCTGGTGTTGCTCAGTGTCATCCTGCAAAGTCGTATTAGTTTTGCAGGAATACCAAATTCAGACAGGTGCTTCCTTATTGAGCTGTCGAAGGCGGCTTTGTAGTCGACAAAAAGATAGTGGGTGTCGACTTGGTTTTCTTGAGTCTTCTCCGAGATTTGTCGTAGCGTGAAAATCTGGTCGATGGTGGACTTTCCAGGTCTGAAGCCACACTGATAAGGTCCGATCATTTCGTTTACAATGGGCTTCAATCTTTCACATAAAACGCTCGACAGGACCTTATATGCGATATTAAGAAGGCTTATCCCACGGTAATTGGCACAGATAGTGGGATCGCCTTTCTTGTGGATTGGGCAGAGCACACTGATATTCCAATCGTTCGGAATGCATTCTTCCGACCATATTCTGCATAGAAGCTCGTGAATGCATTTAAGTAGAGCTTCGCCTCCATTCTTAAACAGCTCAGCAGGTAAGCCCCGCGGCTTTGTTATTTTTAAACCGAGCTATAGCTGTCAGAACTTCATCATAGTCGGGCAGCGGAACCTCAACGCTGTCATCCAAAATTGGGGTTTCCGGAATATCATCTCTATTGGCGGGATTGTTGTCAGCGTCGCCATTTAGAAGCTTAGAGAAGTGTTCCCTCCATAACGTTAGTGTGCTCTGGACATCTGTCACTAGATTCCCGTTTTCATCCTTGCAGGAAGAGGCCCCGGTTTTAAAACCATCGGTAAGGCGTCTTATTTTTTCGAAAAATTTTCGGGCCTCATTCCTGTCACCATACATCTCAATCTTCTCCTCCTCGCGCTTTTCTGCCTCTCTTTTTTTCCGCCTGAAAATATGTCTCTCTTCCCTCTTCTTTTCTTTGTATCGCTCCTTAGCAGCGCGCGTTACAACGGACTGCAGGGTGGCTTTGTAGGCTGCGTCTTTCTCTGCAGTGGCGTCGCGACACTCATGGTCGTACCACTGGTTTCGGCGAGGGCGTTGGTAGCCAATCACCTCTTCAGCAGCCGCACGCATGGAGTTGGAAATGTGTGTCCACTGCGCGCATATATCATCGATTGGAGGAGTGCTTTGAAGCAGGAGTGAGAGTCGAGTGGCGAAAGCATCGGCTGTCTGTTTCGATTGCAGCTTGTCGACGTCTAGCTTTCTCTGTGTAGGGTTGCGTGCATTCTTAGCTGCGCACAGACGTGTACGGATCTTGTCTGCAGCAAGATAGTGATCCGAGTCAATGTTTGCATCACGGATTGTGCGTACATCCAATACACTGGAAGAGTACCTTCCGTCGATCAAAACGTGATCGATTTGATTTTTTGTTTTTTGATCAGGGGACATCCAGGTGGCTTTATGAATACTGAGATGCCTGAATCTAGTGCTACTTACGACCATGTTTCGTGCTGCGGCGAAGTCAATCAGCCTCATTCCGTTATCGGAGGTGTTGTCGTGGAGGCTGAACTTTCCGACTGTTGGACCAAATATATTTTCCTTGCCCACCTTAGCGTTGAAGTCACCAAGCACGATTTTACGTCGTGGCGGGGGCAGCGCTCGTAAGCATTTTCAAGGCACTCGTAAAGAATTTCCTTGATCTCATCGTCCTTGTCTTCTGTCGGAGCGTGCGCACATATTAGGCTTATATTGAAAAATCGAACCTTGATGCGGATTATGGCAAGTCGTTCGTTCACAGGTGTGAATCGCAGGACGTGGGGCCGTAGTCTCTTGCCAACTACAAATCCGCATCCAAACTCGTGCTTCTCCGCATGGCCGCTGTAGTAGATATCACAGGGTGCATGCCGAATGCAACCCTGTCCCTTCCATCGCATTTCTTGGATAGCAGTGATATCAGCTTTGTATTTTTCCAAGACATCAGTCAGTTGGATAGAGGCACCTTCCCAATTAAGGGTTCGGACATTCCAGGTGCATATCCGTAAATCATTATCAGTTTTTCGTTTGCGGTAGTCGTTCTTATATGTTTTCATTGAAATTGGTTTTTACGGGTGGGCTTCAAACCCGACGCACAACCTATTTTAAGCCTAGGGTGGCCCGCCGCTCAGATTAGCCGCCAAACTAACGGTTGTCAGTTTTGACGTTGCCCAGGAAACACCACGTGGAGGTTTGAGTCGATTTTAGGCGATTTCACAAAGATTATGCTGGCCCCCAATTTCCCAATTTCCCAATATTTTTGAATAATGAACCATAAAAAATAACTTTTATTGAAAAAAAAATTTTGGTGGCAAATTTTGTATGGAATCTATATACCCATCTATATAAAAAGCAAAACGATGTGTGCCTGTAGACTCCAAAATTACTGAACCGATTGACCTGAAATTTTTTCAGTCGATTTGTTTCAGGTACGAGAAGTTTGTGGGAAAAAATTGCCACACCCCCATTTTAACGCCCTCAAATCAATAAAAATGTTATATTTCAGTCGGTTTGGATCGTATAAGGCTAAAATTTAGTTTGTACGGTAACTGTCGACAACTGTACTAAAAATGTGTTTCCACGCCCCCTTTTCCCGCCCACAAATCAATGAAAATGCTTTATTTAATACGACTTTGGTAGTATAAGAATTAAATATGGTAGTTTGGTTTGTGTGGTTACTGCCAGCAACTGAATGAAAAATTGGTTTCCACGCCCCCCTTTTACCACCCACAAACCAATGAAAATGTTTTATTTCAACGGTTTGGGTAGTAATAGACAAACATTTTGTAGTTTAGTTCATATGGTTACTCTCGGCAAGTGCACTAAAAATGGGCCTGTCCCACTTTAGTTTAACTCACTTTTCGGGTGGTCAGCTTGGAGTGAAGCAAAGTGCGCCAGGCTTAAGCTAAATTGAACTGAAATTTTGGAAGTCGATTTGTTTCGATTACGAGATGGTTTAAGGGAAATAATGTTGCCGCACCCCTTTTTACCGCTTACAAAACAACAAAAATGCTTTTTTTCGCATGGTTTTGATCGTATTAGACTAAAATTTGGTTATTTAGTTTATATGGTTACTTTCGGCAGCTATACTGAAAATGGTGAATATATTTGACATTTCTTGACATTTTGGCAGCAAGGCGATCTGTGGCAGAACAACGTCTGCCGGGGAATAAAAGTCTTATAAATAAAAAGATGTGTACATTTTGATGTAACCACTAACTGCAAAAACGGGTAGACCGATTTAAACCAAAATTTCAGGGTTCGTTGGGAATGGTCTCAAATGGTTTATGTAAAGTTTGCACGAAATCGGTGTGGTTCGAAAGTGGTTCCGTTCGAAAGTGGTTCCGTTAAAAATGTTCCCATATACTCCCATACAAATCGTTCGTGTGGGTTGGTGCCATTTAAGATCTCATGAACGGTAACATCTAAAGGCATCAAATTTACAACATTTGCTGCTAAGGCCCATATCTCAAATAATAAATAAATAAACAATTTCCACACCCCTTATTACCGCCCACAAATCAATAAATACGCTATATTTCAGGTGAATTCGGTTGTATTAGACTAAAATTTTGCAATTAAGTTTGTATGGTTACTCCTAAAAACTTAGCAAAAAATGGGCGTGGTCGAACTATAACTTCGCCCAATTTTCAGAAACGATTACAATTCCAGAGTTGTGCATTTTTTATTATGATATTCGGTGTATATGAGCATTTCCACAAAAAAGTCCGTGACCAAAAAAGTAAAACTTATTAAAAACGTATTATTTTAGTAGTAGTAGTAGTAACATTTATTATATCTTTTTCATTAAAATACACAACATAACTTAAATAGGCAAAAAATTCAGTAAATACATTACATAAGAAGTTGTAGTTTGGAATGAAAAAGATCTGCAATCTATAGCTCACAAAGAACTAGAGACGATTGCAGTTACATAAGTAAATAATTTAATAATTAAACATAATCGTAATATTATTATTACGTGAAGTGAAGTGGTTTCAAAGAATAAATATATAATATAAATAATCACAAAAAAAGAAGTGTAATAAATAATAAAAATATATAATAAAAATAAATATATAATGAGAAAAAAAAAAAACAAAAAAGTTTTGAACTCCTCAGATGTAAAAGCTGTTCCATTCTCTGAAACGATCGAATCAGGCAATCCATGTGACGCAAAAAGTGAACGTAGTGGCTTAATAGCAGTTTGAGAGGAAGTTGACTTAACTACAAAAACTTCAAACCACTTGGAATATGAGTCAACTACGATGAAAAATAATTTGCCTTGAAAAGGCCCAGCAAAATCGATGTGAAGTCGAGACCAGGGCGACTTTGTTGATTCCCAGAAATGTATGGGTGCGTATGCATTTTCATGACGTGTTTCCTGACACGGTACGCACTGTTTGACTACAAGTTCAATGTCGAAATCGATTTTGGGCCACCACACATAACTCCGAGCTAACGCTTTTATTCTCACAATTCCCGGATTTCCAGTGTGTAGAGCCTGGAGAATTGTGTGTCGACCATTTGGAGGAATGATTGTTCGGTTGCCCCATAGAAGACAACTTTAATAACGATGTTATTTCCGTTCTAAGACAATAAAAGGGTATAAATTGTCATTGCGAGATATCTTATCTGGCCACCCCCTTAACGCCCAGCTGAGCACTTTCGCAAGGTCAGAATTCTTAGCAGTTTCCGAAGCGATTTCCTTAGCATCCAACACTGGTTTGTCGATCATCTCAATCATTAGTACATCTTGATGGTCAAATTCGGATGGATTTTCAGAATTAATTGGAAAACGGCTTAAAAAATCTGCGTTACCCATTTTATGGCCAGAGCGATGTATTAAGTCGAATTCATATGCGTTGAGAAAGATGCGACGGCGAATCATTGTGTTGGATATAACAGCAGGTACTGGTTTCGTTGTACTAAAAATACCTAAGAGAGGGCGATGATCAGTAACGAGCGTAAACTTTCGGCCATACAGATAGTCATGAAATTTCTTCACTCCTGAGACTAGTGCTACGGCTTCCCTGTCAATATGTGCATAGTTCCTTTTGACCTTTGACAACGTCCTTGAATAAAATGCTATCGGTTTCTCAGTACCATTACTCAAATGGTGGCTAAGAACGGCGCCATTCCCATAAGGCGATGCATCACAAACGACAACAAGCGGCAACTTCATATCATAATGCATGAGAACACGGTCAGAAAGAACAAGCTTTTTAAGGCTATCAAATGACTTCTGGTGCTCCATTTTCCAAATCCACTTACTATTTTTATCGAGGAGGCGATGCAATGGCTCGGCTATCGATGCTTTATGAGGCAAAAAAACATGATAAAAGTTAAGTAAGCCCAGGAAAGCTTGCAAAAGTTTCTTGTCAGTGGGGGGTGGTGCGCTGTGTATAGCACTTAACTTTCCAGGCGCTGGCCTTATGCCTAATGAGTCTATTCTGAAGCCAAGAAACTCGATTGTTGAGACGCCAAACTTGCTTTTATCCTTACGAAGTCGGAGTCTAGAGGTGTCGAACCGAGTGAGGACTTCATCTAAACGTTCAGCGAGTTCTGAATCAGTTTTTCCCATTATAATGATGTCATCAAAATACGGTAAGACACCTGGAATATTTTGGAGAAGTGTCTCAATAAAATTTTAGAATATACCTGGAGCAGACGAAATTCCGAACTGCAACCTTTTTACCCTAAAAGCACCTTTGTGAGTAACAATAGTCTGTAATAGCGAAGAAGGTTCATCCACTGAAAATTGCTGGTAAGCCTGTGCTAGATCGAGCTTTGCGAATATGCTTCCTCCATCTATAGAAGATAGTAAGGTACTTATCGCTGGTATTCGAAAACAATGGGGCTTAAGTGCTTTGTTGAGCGTTGATTTGTAATCGCCACAGATTCGGATTGAGCCATCACTCTTGAGAACGGGAACTATGGGTGTTGCCCAGTCCGAGTATTCGATAGGCTCAAGGATTCCTTGAGTGCACATTCGACCAAGTTCTGCTTCGAAGACTCCTCTGGTTGCGAACGGAATTCTACTAGGTGGGTATCGAATTGGTTGGACTCTTGGATCGAGTTGAAGTGCCACAGCTTTTCCCATAAACTTGCCCAGTTCTTTGGAAAATAAGTGCTGGAACTTTGAAAGAACATTCTGGATAGATCAACTGTTCGCTTATTAGGTTGACGCCATGGATGCTGATTCCAAGTGGCTCAAACCAGTTACAGCCCAAAACATTGGAGCGGTTACCCTCCACAATGACAATCGGAAGATCGGTAATAGTTTTATTATTGTATCTTACTGTGACGTCACATACGCCATTTATCGGTATGCTATTGCGCTGAAAAGCTACGAGCTGCAAGTTGCATATATTGATGACGGGCTGTGATTTCGGCCCCGTATAATTAAAACTTTTGGATGACATAAGAGTAAAATTCGAGCCAGAATCGATCTCGAATTGACAAGGGCTACCATTGACGATGACTGTTGTTGATTTCTTCAAGTCGACTAATGGCGTGATTTGATTTATAGAATTAGACTTTTTTGATCGATGCGTTGTACTTGGAGTCATTTTTTGACTTGAGCTGGACTTGAACTTAGATGATGATCCAGATCGACAAACGCGTTAAAGATGTCCCTTGTTTCCGCATGACGAACAGATTGTCTCTAGGTATGGACATCGGCAGCGTGGGTGTTGATCACCACAACCATTATATGGCTTGCCTTGAGTGTTGTCACTGGAATTCGTTTTTTTGTTGCGGTGCTGGAATTTATTACTGTCGCGTTTTGAAACAAAATTAACTTGATCCGGATGACGAATTTCAAGTAAATTTTTCGAAGCTGTTTCTGCTGTATTCACTCGGTCTATCACTTTTTTTAGCTGCAGGTCAGATTCGGCAAGAAGGCTCCGCTGAAGTGCCTCATTCCGCAGGCCACAAACTAGGCTATCACGAAGCATTTGGTCCAACACTGTGCCGAAATTACACTCTACTGCCATTTTCCGTAAAGCTGCTACATAGTCCGTAAAACTCTCGTTTGGATGTTGATCGCGTTTGTGGAATTTGAAAAACGCCGCAATTTCGGAAGGCCATAAAGAAAAATGATAAGTCAGTGTTGACTTTATTTCTGTGAAACTCAGTGCACTAACCTGTTTTGGAGATGCCAATGACGACAGAAGGTCATACAGCTGAGCACCAGCCAAAGTTAAAAACATTGCTTTTTTGCGATCATCTCCCTGTACGTCATTGGCTACTAAGTACAACTCGAACCTTTCGCAATATGATGTCCAGTTTTCTGAGTGTGAAAGATCAAATTGCTCAAGGTGCCCAACAGACGACATCATAGAACGAGCTCCGTTGACTGAGGTTCGGTGAGGTTCCTGGTCAAATTGAGCTGGAGGATCTGTTTCTCTAATAGCTGCTTCAGATTTTACCACATCCGTTGGCTTCGGCATTAAATTTTATTTTTTTTTTGTTGCCAGCAAGTTTTTGCTTTTAAAAATAAAATTATTTGCCTTGCAAAAAAACGCATGTGCTGTGAACGGGAGTGCTGCTAAACTGTGTTTCTTATGCATGTCTCGTTCGATTTGTACTTATGTAATGCACGGTAGAGAAGAAATTCATGTGCCGCTAAACAACGACGGGAATGTTGCTCAACTGGTTTTTTATATATTAGTCGATTTGTACATATGTAGTCCGTGGCAGAGGAATGGAGCAATTTTCCCGACGTAAAAAATTTAATCAGTTTACTTGAACAAATATTATTTAGTAATATTGAATTCTGCCGACTGCGCCAATTTAATATATGCCCAAAGTAAACTCTAATATTAAATTCAATATAATATTTATTGTTACATGTTCAATTTGAGGAAAGAAAACTAATATGAATACGTAGGTTTTAAGTAAGTCTTAACCAACGAGTTACCACAATCCAACTGGTTCTGGAATCTACAAGTCAGCACAAGAAAACCAAAGAGAAAGTCAATGGCTCATACATAACAGTTACATTCGGCAACTACACTTAGAATGGATAATATATACAATTTTGCTTTCGATTAGCATTCAAATTCGTATATGGCAGTAAGGCGGTCTGTGGCAGAACAAAGTCTGCCGGGGAATACTATTTTTTATATTTTTTTCAAAAAACTTTCAAAATATTCTCAAAAGTTGTTTTTGTTGTAAAAATAAAACCGGTAAAAATTGCATTTTTGACTACCTTCCATATGAATTAGCATTTATTTGCAAAAATTCTTCTTACTGTTTTCGTCATCAAAACAACAAGGAATCTTATTTGACTTATTTGACTTTGGCGGAATGTTGTTGCTATATTTTTTACAAAATTTTTTTACAGAAAAATCAAGTCTCCAATATAATTTGTATGGAAAAATTACCCCAATATCTCTTACCAATCAAAAGTTATGACTTTTATGATTAAGTCAAATTATGATTTAGCTTCGGAATTATAGGTAGCACAGATTCAGTATTCGACCACAATTTAAACATGCCGTTTCACTGTAAACATTTGATGGGTGTTTGGAAACGCGGCGGGTTTCAGCTAGTATATATATAAAAAGCAAAACGATGTGTGTCTGTGTGTGTGATGCCTATAGACTCCAAAACTACTGAACCGATTGACCTGAAATTTTGTCAGTCGATTTGTTTCAGGTACGAGAAGGTTGAGGAAAAAATTGCCACACCCCCATTTTACCGCCCTCAAATCAATAAAAATGTTATATTTCAGTCGGTTTGGATCGTATAAGGCTAAAATTTAGTTTTTACGGTTACTGTCGACAACTGTACTAAAAATGTGTTTCCACGCCCCCTTTTTCCGCCCACAAATCAATAAAAATGCTTTATTTAATACGATTTTGGTAGTATAAGACTTAAATATGGCAGTTTGGTTTGTGTGGTTACTGCCAGCAACTGTATGAAAAATTGGTTTCCACGCCCCCCTTTCCCCCCTTAAATCAGTGAAAATGCTATATTTCAAGCAGTTTTGGCCTTATAAGACTAACATTTGATACTTAAGTTTGTATGGCTACTTTCGGCAACTGTACTAAAAATGGGCGTTATCGCTATAAAGCCACACCCACTTTTTCAGAAACCATTAAAATTGACTACTGGGTCGATTGAGCTAAAATTTTGGCTTAATTTGTGTGGTTACTGTCAGCAGCTGTACTAAAAATTGATTTCCACGCCCCCCTTTTACCACCCACAAACCAATGAAAATGTTATATTTCAACGGTTTGGGTCGTAATAGACAAACATTTTTTAGTTTAGTTCATATGGTTACTCTCGGCAAGTGCACTAAAAATGGGCCTGTCCCACTTTAGTTTAACTCACTTTTCGGGGGGTCAGCTTGGAGTGAAGCAAAGTGCGCCAGGCTTAAGCTAAATTGAGCGGAAATTTTGGAAGTCGATTTGTTTCGATTGCGAGATGGTTTAACTCATTACTGCCTAATGGGTATTGAAATACCCTAGAAAGTGTTGGCACGTAAAAAATTGTAGCGCGAGCTATATGAAAGATATTGCGCTAAATTTTTGTTTTATGGTAAGGAGACAGAATCGGCCTATATAAAAAAAAGAATGGTCTAATTTTTCGCAGTTTACCTTAAGTTTCGTACAAGTTAAAATCGTGGTTTTTTTCTGTCGGAAAATGCTCAGGAAAAGTGCTGCCAAAAATATGAAAATGGTAAAAACGATAAACGCACACCTTTTCCATCAAGCTTAAAGTGTCTTCTATGCAACTAAAAAAAACGGCAGTGATATGTCAACATACCTGGCAGTCACACCTGTTTTAATAAAAATGGGTATTTAAATACCCGACAGTCCATGGTGTGTACCAAAAAATTTCAATTTTTGCTATATGAAAAAATTCCGTTTGGAGTGAATAAAAACCAAATTTAAATCGAAATTTTTGTTGTTTTATTAAGAAAACATTAACTTTATAAGAAATATACATTTATTGAGATTTACTTATCTTAGTCTTATCTGGTTCAACACCGTATTGATAATTTAGGAAGCAAGTAGCGGGATGCAAGTTCACCTGGCACTTGAAGCAACCATATTCTGTTTTGCCACCGCATTGCGGACAACGGTGTCGAGTATTTAATTTTCCAATTAAATGATCGAAACGATCGTAACGCATTGCCATTTGCACTCCGTAGCCGACTTTCTGCCCGGGTGATGATAATGTGACTTCATCATAATCGATTCACACACCTCCACTCGGAATTCGTGTTGTGAAATCACTGGCATCTTGTCATATTTGCGACAAAGGCAATGTATTTTCCACGCATTTACCATAGCCGCGTTGAACGCATTTGTAATTAATGGCCAATACCACTTCTTGCTCCGAATCCGAATTCGGTAATTGTTGATTGCATTGTCAAAAAGATCCACACTTCCCATCCGATGATTGTATTGGTTGATCAAGTGGGGCTGTTCAATCATAACCGTTTTTCGTTGCTTGCGATCATACCTTTTTGCGCGGACCATTGGCAAGGAGAATAAATAATAGTAAAGAGATTTCAAAGTCGAATTAGTTCAATAAGGAGAAAAATTATGACCATTGAGGTGCAGCCCGTGCGAAGAAATATGGCGGCGATATTGAGAGCAGAGCTGAAAATGAGCCAATGAAACGAGTCTACCGAAAACAAATCGTACTGAGAGAATTTTGTAGTACACTCGCAACTGGTTTTCTACTGAAGACATGTTGCGAGTGTGAGCGGCCAGAGGAGAGGAATGAAAACACCAGCAAAGTCAAGCAACAACGAAAACAAAACAAAAGCACAGATCATATGGCAATTGGAAACTCTTGAGTATTTGCTATTTGCATGCTTACTTTTCTATGCCGAATTGGTTTCGTTTCATCCTCAGCTGAACGTTGCTGTTGTTGTTCTTGTTGTCAGCCATATTTCTAACATAGCCGATATTGTTTTGTTTTGTTCTTAGCTGAATAGATAGAAACCAAGCAAATATCCCATTTTCATGATCAATTAACTGTTTGAAAATATTTTACATATATGTATTACGAAATATTTGCAACAAATATTTTCCTTCTTCTAATTAGATTTGATATGAAAAATATGTGATAATTATTGTGAAGAGTTCTAAATATCTATGTATTTGAAATTTTTTTTCAAATAATTTTCAATTTAAAAAAATCTATTTCAACAATTTAAAAATTTTACTTATTAAAGTCCTTACCGCATTAATAACATATATACAAAGCCAACTTTTTGGTTACATAAAATCGAATTAAAGAAAGTTATACTACACACTATTCTTTGTTTAATTTCTGTTAAACATACATATTTATAATTTTTAATTAAACTTTTTATACATATGTATGTATTTACATTTATGTATTTTATCTGGGCTTATCTATGTAGTCATCTCATATCTGTTTATCCATCTTTGGTCTGTTTATCCATCTCTGGACAGTTCAGAAAATCATTTATCTGCATATATTATATTTTAAAGGATTGCGAAAGAGTCCATTAAAAGAAAACTTCATGGTTTTTTTTTTACAATATTGATTTCAGCAAATTTTGTCACAGTTAGAAAAATGTGTTCAAAAATTATGTGAAATGAAGATAACTTGTCTAAATGGAAAATTAACACATTTTGTTAAACATAACTTTTTCTATATACCGCTTTACAAAATTTGTCTTTATGTTTGCTAACATTTTTACATTTTTTAAATTTTAATGAAATGTACAAGTATTTCGTAATACATATATGTAAAATATTTTCAAACAGTTAATTGATCATGAAAATGGGATATTTGCTTGGTTTCTATCTATTCAGCTAAGAACAAAACAAAACAATATCGGCTATGTTAGAAATATGGCTGACAACAAGAACAACAACAGCAACGTTCAGCTGAGGATGAAACGAAACCAATTCGGCATAGAAAAGGAAACATGCAAATAGCTAAATGCGCTAAAAACAGTGACAATTAGATTTTCTGCATTTTCATTTATAATAGTCAATTCGGATACTCAAGAGTTTCTAATTGCCATATGATCTGTGCTTTTGTTTTGTTTTCGTTGTTGCTTGACTTTGCTGGTGTTTTCATTCCTCTCCTCCGGCCGCTCACACTCGCAACATGTCATCATTAGCAAACCAGTTGCGAGTGTACTACAAAATTCTCTCAGTACGATTTGTTTTCAGTCGACTCATTTCATTGGCTCATTTTCAGCTCTGCTCTCAATATCGCCGCCATATTTCTTCGCACGGGCTGCACCCCAATGGTCATAATTTTTCGCCTTATTGAACTAATTTGACTTTGAAATCTCTTTACTATTATTTATTCTCCTTGCCATTGGTTTATGGCTTAGAAAATCCGATAATAAGGTCACGATCTGAAAGAAAAGAATAAATGAAAATAAATAAATACATAAAAATTGAATATTTCTGTGTATAACTTGCCGAATTATCGTTTCAACGCACTGCGAGAATAGAATTATTCTTATCGAAACAAAAGTCAGACGTCCCGCGAGGTTTTTTCGCATTTCCTTGACGTTCACCAACGGAGCATGATTGGTCCGATTATCACGAACTGTTCCCAAAGCGAAAAATCTATCGTTCGGCAAACGAGTCATTAGCTTGTGACTTGTAAAAAAGTTGCCAAACGTAACGTTGTGCTTGGCGCGGGCCTCTAGATGTGACAGAAGCGATAGGACAACCCTTTCTCCTAGCCCAAAACTTGGGTCCTCCTGTTTCGATGCACCAGAGTATTTAATGAGCTGATACAAGTAACATTCTGTCGACGTAAAACACCAATACTTATAAATGAAACGGATTGGTTTACCCTTGATAAACATTTTACACGAATGCCGGCCGTAGTAGGCAGTCATTTGTTCATCAATCGAAAGGTTGTGAGGGAATATACCGAATTAAGGAATTTTTTGTTTAATAAATCATTCAATGGTGCGACTTTTGATTCGTTTGAATCTGTCCCTCGAAATACATTTTTTAATCAGTGCGCATCCTAACGATTCTCGATTTGACCAAAAATCATGTGTATGCGGAATGGTGTGGTAACCGGCGATATATAGCACTCCCAAAAACGTTTTAATTTCGCTTCTTGTTGTAATGAACGATGGACAATTGTTCGCCGCAGCATATTCGTTGGTGGAAGTTACCAACAGGTTCAACACCTCCTCATCGATGAACAGTTCCCAAAGCTGCACAGGTTTCATGGCACCAATTGTTCATACAACGCTTTGTATAAAGTAGTCGTATCATCGAATGAAATCTTATCAAATTTATAATTTTGATTCTTAGACCATTTCGGTTTCATTCCGCCATCGATTCGGGGTCTTTTTGGTGCCTTCCCTAATTTCAGAGTTGATTTACGGCCACGATCAATAGATTTTGAGGCCACCGGCGTATCATCTTCTTCGGGTTGTTTTTTGGCGTCCTTATAATCATCGTCAGCGCCAGATGGCATGTGTTTGTTGCCATCAGCGGAAACACGCTCCATTTTGAACTGTCCAGCAATCTCACGAGGAAGCTCGGCTTCATCGCGCAACAATTAAACATATTTCTCCAAGTCTTCATTGTCAATAACATCATCGACGTCATCGGGTGGCGTTATGATGATATTAACCGCGTCTGCGTATTGGCCAAATACCTCTTATCATCACTCTCTTCATCAGACCAACCATCTAAAATAGCCTGCAACTCGGTAGCAGTGAGCACTTTCTGTCGACGAATCATTTCACGGATTCAAATGATAAATTACAATCAAATGACAAACAAATTAATCACAAGAACTTGTCAAGCAAGAAAAATAATGGCATTCATTAATGCAATGCCACCTCGTAGAAAAGATAATTCAAATAAATTTACGACTGTTTCACATTCGTTTGTTCGAGATATATATTATACTATTTTATTGTACGCAAAAGAATAACTTTTTCTTATGTTCTAATATATGAATAAAGCCAACTTACAAAAATTAACATAAAATCTTCACACCAAAGCCTGTCGGGTATTTAAATACCCATGTCATATCGCAGGTGTATGCTCAGGTAAAAATTTATTTATTTTTTCTATCATCTTCTATGGTCCCCCGGTAACACATTTCAGCATTTCATCAAAATCGTACAAGCCGATCTATGGGCAGGCTTTAATGGGTTAAGGGAAATAATTTGCCGCACCCCTTTTTATCGCTTACAAAACAACAAAAATGCTTTCTTTCGCATGGTTTTGATCGTATTAGACTAAAATTTGGTTATTTAGTTTCGGCAGCTATACTGAAAATGGTGAATAAATTTGACATTTCTTGACATTTTCGTATATTGCAGCAAGGCGATCTGTGGCAGAACAACGTCTGCCGGGGAATAAAAGTCTTATAAATAAAAAGATGTGCACATTTTGATGTAACCACCAACTGCAAAAACGGGTAAACCGAATTAAACCAAAATTTCAGGGTTCGTTGGGGATGGTCTGTAAATGGTTTATGTAAAGTTAGCACGAAATCGGTGTGGTACGAAAGTGGTTCCGTTCGAAAGAGTTTCCGTTAAAAATGTTCCCATATACTCCTGCCAGTGGACTAAAAATGGACTTGCTCGCACTATGTTTACTTTGTTATCAGGAGATAAGCGTGGAGGAATCAAAGTGAGCCATGTTTAAACTAAATTAAGCTGAAGTTTTGGCAGCTTTTTGTTATAAGTACGTGGTGGTTTATGGGGAAAAAACGTTGTCACAACCCTTTTTAACGCCTACAAATAAACAAAAATGCTATATTTTGGACAGTTTTGATTATTTAATACTTAAATTTGTAATTTAGTTCATATGGTTACATTCGGCAACTACACTTAGAATGGAAAATATATACAATATTTATTTCGATTAGCATTAAAATTCGTATATGGCAGTAAGGCGGTCTGTGTCAGAGCAAAGTCTGCCGGGGAATACTATTTTTTATATTTTTTAATAAAAACGCTATATTTCAAGTAAATTCGGTTGTATTGGACCAAAATTTTGCAATTAAGTTCGTATGGTTACTCCTAAAAACTTAGCAAATGGGCGCGAAACGATTACAATTCCGGAGTTGTGCATGTTTTATAATGATATTCGGTGTATATGAGCATTTCCACAAAAAAGTCCGTGACCAAAAAAGTAAAACTTATTAAAAACGTATTATTTGATGATATTATTTAAGAGAAACTATGATTATATGATTTTAATCATATTAATTTAAGCAATTTATACATAAATTAATTTACGTAATTAATTGATAAATCTTTATGTATATAAAAATAAGTGTACATTTTTATGTCACCGCTAACTACAAAACAGGTCGACCGATTTCAACCAAAATAGCAGGGTACGTTGGGTATGGTCTGTAGATGGATACGTGAATTTTGCACGAAATCGGGTCAGTGGTTCCAGCATTTTAAAGATATGGCATTTTAAAGATTTTTCCATATACTCTTATACAAATATTCTGTCTCTTTGTGTGATGCCTACACTCAGAAAAATGTTTATCGGAATATGAGAAAAAAGACATAATATTAAATGAAAAATGGTATTGACTTTGCTCCAGAGAATGCTTTTCTCTAAATGTGATTCCAAAAATTTCCTAAAAATGGCAAAAAGCAAAAATGAAAAGGAGAAAAATTTTCGCATTAATAAAAGGCACCTTCTCATTAATAGGAAAATATTTCTTTATAATACGTTCAACCGTTTTCTTTATTGTGTAAATATTTCCCGAAAACAAAGTAATATTTATTAAATTTTGATAAATGTTTTCTTTAAATTGCGTTTAAAGTTTCTCACAGAAAATAACAGTTTCTTTAAAAGAAAGATATATTTTCTTAACATTGATACAACATATTTCTTTATTGCGTACATTTTTCTTTAAAACACAGAAGTATATCCGCAATTACAATTAAAAAATTATTTTTGTTAAACATTTGTTTTAACTCAGTTCTACGCATAGTAGAAGTATTAATATCAAATTGTGATTCGGTTTTAAAAATATTAGTTAAAAATGTGTTAAGTGGTGAATTATTGTTGTGGCATTGTTTTTCGGGACTCTTTATAAATATTCCAGAAGTTTATTCTAAGAAGTAAATGCATCCAAAGAAACAGCCGTGACTGTAAACAACATCATTTTGTGTAGCTATGTTAAGTAAAAAAACCTTTTGAAGGAACAATCGTCATAATATGCAACACTTGCTTTTCACAACATTAACCATTGCTCTCACGCTTTCTATTTTTTCTTACCTCATTCAATATAAAAAAAATATCGAGTTTTGACAAAGGATTTGTTGTTATTGAAGAAAATATTTCGCATAGTGAATTATTTATCAACAATAGAGAACATTTTTCATTTTTTATAAATTTTTCTCTATAAATTAGATTTTTTCAGTGAGAGAAAAATACTTATTATTATTAGAGACATGAAATATTTTCATTTCCCAAAAGAAAGGAAATATTTCTTCGAATATGTGAAAATTAATTATCATTGAAGTAAATTTTATATGAAATAAAGAAAATTTATATTATCGAGTGAGTATTTTTTCTGAGTGTACAGACTCAAAAACTACTGGGCCTTTTGAGTTGAAATCCTGGCAGTCGATTTCTTTCAGGTAGGAGATGGTTAAGAGAAAAAGGCAACACCCTCTTCTGCCGCCCCCAAACCTATAAAAATGGTATATTTCAGACGGTTTTGGTCGTATAAGAGTTTAATTTGGTAATTTCATTTGTATGGTTATTGTCAGAAATTGTACTAAAAGTGGTTTCCAAAAAAATGTGGAAATTTAGTTTACATGGTTACTGTCGAACACTGTACTAAAAATGGGCATCCACGCCCTTTTTTAACGCCCACAAATAAATGAATATTCTTTACTATAAAAATGGTATATTTCAGACGGTTGGGGTCGTATAAGTTTTGGCATAATTTGTATGGTTACTGTTAGCAGCTGTACTAAAAATTGGTTTCCACGACCCCCTTTTACCACCCACAAACCAATGAAAGTGTTTTATTTCAACGGTTTGGGTAGTAATAGACAAACATTTTGTAATTTAGTTCATATGGTTACTCTCGGCAAGTGCACTAAAAATGGGCCTGTCCCACTTTAGTTTAACTCACTTTTCGGGTGGTCAGCTTGGAGTGAAGCAAAGTGCGCCAGGCTTAAGCTAAATTGAACTGAAATTTTGGAAGTCGATTTGTTTCGATTACGAGATGGTTTAAGGGAAATAATGTTGCCGCACCCCTTTTTACCGCTTACAAAACAACAAAAATGCTTTTTTTCGCATGGTTTTGATGGTATTAGACTAAAATTTGGTTATTTAGTTTATATGGTTACTTTCGGCAGCTATACTGAAAATGGTGAATATATTTGACATTTCTTGACATTTTCGTATATGGCAGCAAGGCGATCTGTGGCAGAACAACGTCTGCCGGGGAATAAAAATCTTATAAATAAAAAGATGTGTACATGTAACCACTAACTGCAAAAACGGGTAAACCGATTTAAACCAAAATTTCAGGGTTCGTTGGGGATGGTCTCAAATGGTTTATGTGAAGTTTGCACGAAATCGGTGTGGTTCGAAAGTGGTTCCGTTCGAAAGAGGTTCCGTTAAAAATGTTCCCATATACTCCCATACAAATCGTTCGTGTGGGTTGGTGCCATTTAAGATCTCATGAACGGTAACATCTAGAGGCATCAAATTTACAACATTTGCTGCTAAGGCCCATATCTCAAATAATAAATAAATAAACAATTGTCACACCCAGTATTACCGCCCACATATCAATAAAAACGCTATATTTCAGGTGAATTCGGTTGTATTGGACTAAAATTTTGCAATTTAGTTTGTATGGTTACTAATAAAAACTTAGCAAAAAATGGGAGTGGTCGAACTATAAATTCGCCCAATTTTCAGAAACGATTACAATTCCGGAGTTGTGCATGTTTTATAATGATATTCGGTGTATATGAGCACTTCCACAAAAAAGTCCGTGACCAAACAAGTAAAACTTATTAAAAACGTATTATTTGATGATATTATCTAAGAGAAACATTTTAATAATATTAATTTACGTAACTAATTGATAAATCTTTATATATATAAAAAGAAGTTTACATTTTTATGTCACCGCTAACTACAAAACAGGTCGACCGATTTCAACCAAAATAGTAGGGTACGTTGGGTATGGTCTGTAGATGGCTTACGTGAATTTTGCACGAAATCGGGTCAGTAGATCCAGCATTTTAAAGATATGGCATTTTAAAGATTTTTCCATATACTCTTATACAAATATTCTGTCTCTTTGTGTGATGCCTACACTCAGAAAAATGTTTATCGGAATATGAGAAAAAAGACATAATATTAAGTGAAAAATGGTATTGACTTTGCTCCAGAGAATGCTTTTCTCTAAATGTGATTCCAAAAATTTCCTAAAAATGGCAAAAAGCAAAAATGAAAAGGAGAAAAATTTTCGCATTAATAAAAGGCACCTTCTCATTAATAGGAAAATATTTCTTTATAATACGTTCAACCGTTTTCTTTATTGTGTAAATATTTCCCGAAAACAAAGTAATATTTATTAAATTTTGATAAATGTTTTCTTTAAATTGCGTTTAAAGTTTCTCACAGAAAATAACAGTTTCTTTAAAAGAAAGATATATTTTCTTAACATTGATACAACATATTTCTTTATTGCGTACATTTTTCTTTAAAACACAGAAGTATATCCGCAATTACAATTAAAAAACTATTTTTGTCAAACATTTGTTTTACCTCAGTTCTACGCATAGTAGAAGTATTAATATCAAATTGTGATTAGGTTTTAAAAATATTAGTTAAAAATGTGTTAAGAGGTGAATTATTGTTGTGGCATTGTTTTTCGGTACTCTTTATAAATATTCCAGAAGTTTATTCTAAGAAGTAAATGCATCCAAAGAAACAGTATTAATAATCAACATCACTTTGTGTAGCTATGTTAAGTAAATAAAACTTTTTGAAGGAACAATCGTCATAATATGCAACACTTGCTTTTCACAACATTAATCAATTGCTCTCACGCTTTCTATTTTTTCTTACCTCATTCAATATAAGAAAAATATCGATTTTTGAGAAGAAGCCTTTTTAATTTTTGAGAAAGGATTTGTTGTTTTTGAAGAAAATATTTTGCATAGTGAATTATTTATCAACAATAGAGAACATTTTTCATTTTTTATAAATTTTTCTCTATAAATGAGATTTTTTCAGTGAAAGAAAAATACTTATCATTATTAGAGACATGAAATATTTTCATTTCCCACAAGGAAGGAAATATTTCTTCGAATAAGTGAAAATTTATTGTAATTGAAGTAAATTTTATTTGAAATAAAGAAAATTTCTATTATCGAGTGTACAGACTGTATTTTTTCTGAGTGTACAGACTCAAAAACTACTGGGCCTATTGAGTTGAAATCCTGGCAGTCGATTTCTTTCAGGTAGGAGATGGTTAAGAGAAAAAGGCAACACCCTCTTCTGCCGCCCCCAAACCTATAAAAATGGTATATTTCAGACGGTTTCGGTCGTATAAGAGTTTAATTTGGTAATTTAATTTGTATGGTTACTGTCAGAAATTGTACTAAAAGTGGTTTCCAAAAAAATGTGGAAATTTAGTTTACATGGTTACTGTCGAACACTGTACTAAAAATGGGCATCCACGCCCTTTTTTAACGCCCACAAATAAATGAATATTCTTTACTATAAAAAAGGTATATTTCAGACGGTTTGGGTCGTATAAGTTTTGGCATAATTTGTATGGTTACTGTTAGCAGCTGTACTAAAAATTGGTTTCCACGACCCCCTTTTACCACCCACAAACCAATGAAAGTGTTTTATTTCAACGGTTTGGGTAGTAATAGACAAACATTTTGTAATTTAGTTCATATGGTTACTCTCGGCAAGTGCACTAAAAATGGGCCTGTCCCACTTTAGTTTAACTCACTTTTCGGGTGGTCAGCTTGGAGTGAAGCAAAGTGCGCCAGGCTTAAGCTAAATTGAACTGAAATTTTGGAAGTCGATTTGTTTCGATTACGAGATGGTTTAAGGGAAATAATGTTGCCGCACCCCTTTTTACCGCTTACAAAACAACAAAAATGCTTTTTTTCGCATGGTTTTGATGGTATTAGACTAAAATTTGGTTATTTAGTTTATATGGTTACTTTCGGCAGCTATACTGAAAATGGTGAATATATTTGACATTTCTTGACATTTTCGTATATGGCAGCAAGGCGATCTGTGGCAGAACAACGTCTGCCGGGGAATAAAAATCTTATAAATAAAAAGATGTGTACATGTAACCACTAACTGCAAAAACGGGTAAACCGATTTAAACCAAAATTTCAGGGTTCGTTGGGGATGGTCTCAAATGGTTTATGTGAAGTTTGCACGAAATCGGTGTGGTTCGAAAGTGGTTCCGTTCGAAAGAGGTTCCGTTAAAAATGTTCCCATATACTCCCATACAAATCGTTCGTGTGGGTTGGTGCCATTTAAGATCTCATGAACGGTAACATCTAGAGGCATCAAATTTACAACATTTGCTGCTAAGGCCCATATCTCAAATAATAAATAAATAAACAATTGTCACACCCAGTATTACCGCCCACATATCAATAAAAACGCTATATTTCAGGTGAATTCGGTTGTATTGGACTAAAATTTTGCAATTTAGTTTGTATGGTTACTAATAAAAACTTAGCAAAAAATGGGAGTGGTCGAACTATAAATTCGCCCAATTTTCAGAAACGATTACAATTCCGGAGTTGTGCATGTTTTATAATGATATTCGGTGTATATGAGCACTTCCACAAAAAAGTCCGTGACCAAACAAGTAAAACTTATTAAAAACGTATTATTTGATGATATTATCTAAGAGAAACATTTTAATAATATTAATTTACGTAACTAATTGATAAATCTTTATATATATAAAAAGAAGTTTACATTTTTATGTCACCGCTAACTACAAAACAGGTCGACCGATTTCAACCAAAATAGTAGGGTACGTTGGGTATGGTCTGTAGATGGCTTACGTGAATTTTGCACGAAATCGGGTCAGTAGATCCAGCATTTTAAAGATATGGCATTTTAAAGATTTTTCCATATACTCTTATACAAATATTCTGTCTCTTTGTGTGATGCCTACACTCAGAAAAATGTTTATCGGAATATGAGAAAAAAGACATAATATTAAGTGAAAAATGGTATTGACTTTGCTCCAGAGAATGCTTTTCTCTAAATGTGATTCCAAAAATTTCCTAAAAATGGCAAAAAGCAAAAATGAAAAGGAGAAAAATTTTCGCATTAATAAAAGGCACCTTCTCATTAATAGGAAAATATTTCTTTATAATACGTTCAACCGTTTTCTTTATTGTGTAAATATTTCCCGAAAACAAAGTAATATTTATTAAATTTTGATAAATGTTTTCTTTAAATTGCGTTTAAAGTTTCTCACAGAAAATAACAGTTTCTTTAAAAGAAAGATATATTTTCTTAACATTGATACAACATATTTCTTTATTGCGTACATTTTTCTTTAAAACACAGAAGTATATCCGCAATTACAATTAAAAAACTATTTTTGTCAAACATTTGTTTTACCTCAGTTCTACGCATAGTAGAAGTATTAATATCAAATTGTGATTAGGTTTTAAA
This sequence comes from Dichetophora obliterata, assembly GCA_963920525.1. NCBI lineage: Eukaryota > Metazoa > Arthropoda > Insecta > Diptera > Sciomyzidae > Dichetophora > Dichetophora obliterata. The sequence continues at coordinate 133,762,183 of OY986436.1, forward strand.
AATATTAGTTAAAAATGTGTTAAGAGGTGAATTATTGTTGTGGCATTGTTTTTCGGTACTCTTTATAAATATTCCAGAAGTTTATTCTAAGAAGTAAATGCATCCAAAGAAACAGTATTAATAATCAACATCACTTTGTGTAGCTATGTTAAGTAAATAAAACTTTTTGAAGGAACAATCGTCATAATATGCAACACTTGCTTTTCACAACATTAATCAATTGCTCTCACGCTTTCTATTTTTTCTTACCTCATTCAATATAAGAAAAATATCGATTTTTGAGAAGAAGCCTTTTTAATTTTTGAGAAAGGATTTGTTGTTTTTGAAGAAAATATTTTGCATAGTGAATTATTTATCAACAATAGAGAACATTTTTCATTTTTTATAAATTTTTCTCTATAAATGAGATTTTTTCAGTGAAAGAAAAATACTTATCATTATTAGAGACATGAAATATTTTCATTTCCCACAAGGAAGGAAATATTTCTTCGAATAAGTGAAAATTTATTGTAATTGAAGTAAATTTTATTTGAAATAAAGAAAATTTCTATTATCGAGTGTACAGACTGTATTTTTTCTGAGTGTACAGACTCAAAAACTACTGGGCCTATTGAGTTGAAATCCTGGCAGTCGATTTCTTTCAGGTAGGAGATGGTTAAGAGAAAAAGGCAACACCCTCTTCTGCCGCCCCCAAACCTATAAAAATGGTATATTTCAGACGGTTTCGGTCGTATAAGAGTTTAATTTGGTAATTTAATTTGTATGGTTACTGTCAGAAATTGTACTAAAAGTGGTTTCCAAAAAAATGTGGAAATTTAGTTTACATGGTTACTGTCGAACACTGTACTAAAAATGGGCATCCACGCCCTTTTTTAACGCCCACAAATAAATGAATATTCTTTACTATAAAAAAGGTATATTTCAGACGGTTTGGGTCGTATAAGTTTTGGCATAATTTGTATGGTTACTGTTAGCAGCTGTACTAAAAATTGGTTTCCACGACCCCCTTTTACCACCCACAAACCAATGAAAGTGTTTTATTTCAACGGTTTGGGTAGTAATAGACAAACATTTTGTAATTTAGTTCATATGGTTACTCTCGGCAAGTGCACTGAAAATGGGCCTGTCCCACTTTAGTTTAACACACTTTTCGGGTGGTCAGCTTGGAGTGAAGCAAAGTGCGCCAGGCTTAAGCTAAATTGAACTGAAATTTTGGAAGTCGATTTGTTTCGATTATGAGATGGTTTAAGGGAAATAATGTTGCCGCACCCCTTTTTACCGCTTACAAAACAACAAAAATGCTTTTTTTCGCATGGTTTTGATCGTATTAGACTAAAATTTGGTTATTTAGTTTATATGGTTATTTTCGGCAGCTATACTGAAAATGGTGAAAATATTTGACATTTCTTGACATTTTCGTATATGGCAGCAAGGCGATCTGTGGCAGAACAACGTCTGCCGGGGAATAAAAATCTTATAAATAAAAAGATGTGTACATGTAACCACTAACTGCAAAAACGGGTAAACCGATTTAAACCAAAATTTCAGGGTTCGTTGGGGATGGTCTCAAATGGTTTATGTGAAGTTTGCACGAAATCGGTGTGGTTCGAAAGTGGTTCCGTTCGAAAGAGGTTCCGTTAAAAATGTTCCCATATACTCCCATACAAATCGTTCGTGTGGGTTGGTGCCCTTTAAGATCTCATGAACGGTAACATCTAGAGGCATCAAATTTACAACATTTGCTGCTAAGGCCCATATCTCAAATAATAAATAAATAAACAATTGTCACACCCAGTATTACCGCCCACATATCAATAAAAACGCTATATTTCAGGTGAATTCGGTTGTATTGGACTAAAATTTTGCAATTAAGTTCGTATAGTTACTCCTAAAATTTAGCAAAAAATGGGAGTGGTCGAACTATAACTTCGCCCAATTTTATGAAACGATTACAATTCCGGAGTTGTGCATGTTTTATAATGATATTCGGTGTATATGAGCGCTTCCACAAAAAAGTCCGTGACCAAACAAGTAAAACTTATTAAAAACGTATTATTTGATGATATTATCTAAGAGAAACATTTTAATCGTATTAATTTAAGCAATTTATACATAAATTAATATGCGTAATTAATTGATAAATTTTTATATATATATAAATAAGTGTACATTTTTATGTCACCGCTAACTACAAAACAGGTCGACCGATTTCAATAGCAGGGTAAATGGCTTACGTGAATTTTGCACAAAATCGGATCCAGCATTTTGGAGATATGGCATTTTAAAGATTTTTCCATATACTCCCATACAAATATTCTGTCTCTTTGTGTGATGCATACAGACTTAAAAACTACTGGGCCTTTTGAGTTGAAATTTTGGCATCGATTTCTTTCAGGTAGGAGATGGTTAAGAAAAAAAAGACAACACTCTCTTCTGCCGCCCCCAAACTTATAAAAATGGTATATTTCAGACGGTTCGGGTCGTATAAGACTTTAATTTGGTAATTTAATTTGTATGGTTACTGTCAGAAATTGTATTAAAAGTGGTTTCCAACAAAAATGTGGAAATTTAGTTTACATGGTTACTGTCGGACACTGTACTAAAAATGGGCATCCACGCCCCTTTTTACCGCCCAAAAATAAATTAATATTCTTTACTTAAGACGGTTTTGGTCTAAATTGTAATAAACTAAATTTTGTCATTTAGTTTGTATAGTTAATTTCCGCATTTTTTGTAAAAATGGGCATGGTCGCATTTAAGCTGCTCCCAACCTTTTCAGAAATCATAAAAATTGACTACTGGGCCAATTAATCTAAGGTTTGACTTAGTTTGTATGAATACTGTCAGAAACTGTACTAACAATTGGTTTCCACGCCCTTTTTACCGCCCACAAACCAATAAAAATGCTTTATTTCAGACGTTTTGTGTCGTATAAGACTAAAATTTGGTAATTTAGTTTGTATGGCTATTTTCTGCCAGTGGACTAAAAATGGACGTGGTCGCACTATGTTTACTTTGTTATCAGGAGATAAGCGTGAAGGAATCAAAGTGAGCCGTGTTTAAACTAAATTAAGCTGAAGTTTTGGCAGCTTTTTGTTTTAAGTATGTGGTGGTTTATGGGGGAAAACACGTTGTCACAACCCCTTTTAACGCCTACAAATAAACAAAAATGTTATATTTTGGACAGTTTTGATTATTTAATACTTAAATTTGTAATTTAGATCATATGGTTACATTCGGCAACTGCACTTAGAATGGAGAATATATACAATTTTTCTTTCGATTAGCATTAAAATTCGTATATGGCAGTAAGGCGGTCTGTGGCAGAGCAAAGTCTGCCGGGGAATACTATTTTCTATATTTTTTTTTCAAAAAAGGTTCAAACTATTCTCAAAAGTTGTTTTTGTTGTAAAAATAAAACCGGTTTTTGCATTTTTGACTACCTTCCATATGAATTAGCATTTATTTGCAAAAATTCTTCTCTCTGTTTTCGTTCTCTCTTTGACTTTTTTGGCGGAATTTATTATTTCCAAAATGTTGTTGCTATATTTTTTACAAAATTTGTTTACAAAAAAATCAAGTATCCAAAATAATTTATATGAAAAAATTACCCCAATATCTCTTACCAATCAAAAGTTATGACTTTTATGATTAAGTTAAATTATGATTTATCGAATAGGTAACATAGATTCAGTTTTCGACCACAATTTAAGCATGCCGTTTCACTGTAAACATTTTATGGGTGTTTGGAAAAGGGGGCCTGGCAGCAACGCGGCGGGTTTCAGCTAGTATACATATGAAAAGCAAATTGATGTGTGTCTGTGTGTGTGATGCCTATAGAATCCAAAACTACTGAACCGATTGACCTGAAATTTTGTCAGTCGATTTGTTTCAGGTACGAGAAGGTTGAAGAAAAAATTGCCACACCCCCATTTTACCGCCCTCAAATCAATAAAAATGTTATATTTCAGTCGGTTTGGATCGTATAAGGCTAAAATTTAGTTTGTACGGTTACTGTCGACAACTGTACTAAAAATGTGTTTCCACGCCCCCTTTTTCCGCCCACAAATCAATAAAAATGCTTTATTTAATACGATTTTGCTAGTATAAGACTTAAATATGGTAGTTTGGTTTGTGTGGTTATTGCCAGCAACTGTATGAAAAATTGGTTTCCACGCCCCCTTTTCCCCCTTAAATCAGTGAAAATGCTATATTTCAAGCAGTTTTGGCCGTATAAGACTAACATTTGATACTTAAGTTTGTATGGCTACTTTCAGCAACTGTACTAAAAATGAGCGTTATCGCTATAAAGCTTCACCCACTTTTTCAGAAATCATTAAAATTGACTACTGGGTCGATTGAGCTAAAATTTTGGCTTAATTTGTATGGTTACTGTCAGCAGCTGTACTAAAAATTATTTACCACGCCCCCCTTTTACCACCCACAAACCAATGAAAATTCAACGGTTTGGGTCGTAATAGACAAACATTTTGTAATTTAGTTCATATGGTTACTCTCGGCAAGTGCACTAAAAATGGGCCTGTCCTACTTTAGTTTAACTCACTTTTCAGGGGGTCAGCTTGGAGTGAAGCAAAGTGCGCCAGGCTTAAGCTAAATTGAGCTGAAATTTTGGAAGTCGATTTGTTTCGATTACGAGATGGTTTAAGGGAAATAATTTTGCCGCACCCCTTTTTACCGCTTACAAAACAAAAAAAATGGTTTCTTTCGCATGGTTTTGATCGTATTAGACTAAAATTTGGTTATTTAGTTTATATGGTTACTTTCGGCAGCTATACTGAAAATGGTGAATATATTTGGCATTTCTTGACATTTTCGTATATTGCAGCAAGGCGATCTGTGGCAGAACAACGTCTGCCGGGGAATAAAAGTCTTATAAATAAAAAGATGTGTACATTTTGATGTAACCACTAACTGCAAAAACGGGTAAACCGATTTAAACCAAAATTTCAGGGTTCGTTGGGGATCTGTGGGGGTCTGTAAATGGTTTATGTGAAGTTTGCACGAAATCGGTGTGGTTCGAAAGTGGTTCCGTTCGAAAGAGGTTCCGTTAAAAATGTTCCCATATACTCCCATACAAATCGTTCGTGTGGGTTGGTGCCCTTTAAGATCTCATAAACGGTAACATCTAAAGGCATCAAATTTACAACATTTGCTGCTAAGGCCCATATCTCAAATAATAAATAAATAAACAATTGTCACACCCAGTATTACCGCCCACATATCAATAAAAACGCTTATTTCAGGTGAATTCGGTTGTATTGGACTAACATTTTGCAATTAAGTTCGTATTGTTACTCATAAAAACTTAGCAAAAAATGGGAGTGGTCGAACTATAACCTCGCCCAATTTTATGAAACGATTACAATTCCGGAGTTGTGCATGTTTTATAATGATATTCGGTGTATATGAGCATTTCCACAAAAAAGTCCGTGACCAAAAAAGTAAAACTTATTAAAAACGTATTATTTGATGATATTATCTAAGAGAAACATTTTAATCATATTAATTTAAGCAATTTATACATAAATTATTTTACGTAATTAATTGATAAATCTTTATATATATAAAAATAAGTGTACATTTTTATGTCACCGCTAACTACAAAACAGGTCGACTGATTTCAATAGCAGGGTAAATGGCTTACGTGAATTTTGCACAAAATCGGATCCAGCATTTTAGAGATATGGCATTTTAAAGATTTTTCCATATACTCTCATACAAATATTCTGTCTCTTTGTGTGATGCATACAGACTCAAAAACTACTGGGGCTTTTGAGTTAAAATTTTGGCTGTCGATTTCTTTCAGGTATGAGATGGTTAAGAAAAAAAAGACAACACCCTCTCTTGCCGCCCCCAAACCTATAAAAATGGTATATTTCAGACGGTTTGGGTCGTATAAGACTTTAATTTGGTAATTTAATTTGTATGGTTACTGTCAGAAATTGTATTAAAAGTGGTTTCCAACAAAAATGTGGAAATTTAGTTTACATGGTTACTGTCGGACACTGTACTAAAAATGGGCATCCACGCCCCTTTTTACCGCCCAAAAATAAATTTATATTCTTTACCTAAGACGGTTTTGGTCTTAATTGTAATAAACTAAACTTTGTAATTTAGTTTGTAAAGTTAATTTCGGCATTTTTTGTAAAAATAAGCATGGTCGCATTTTAGCTGCTCTCAACCTTTTCAGAAATCATAAAAATTGACTACTGGGCCAATTAAACTAAAGTTTTTACTTAGTTTGTATGAATACTGTCAGAAACTGTACTAAAAATTGGTTTCCACGCCCTTTTTACCGCCCACAAACCAATAAAAATGCTTTATTTCAGACGTTTTGTGTCGTATAAGACTAAAATTTGGTAATTTAGTTTGTATGGCTATTTTCTGCCAGTGGACTAAAAATGGACGTGGTCGCACTATGTTTACTTTGTTATCAGGAGATAAGCGTGGAGGAATCAAAGTGAGCCATGTTTAAACTAAATTAAGCTGAAGTTTTGGCAGCTTTTTGTTTTAAGTACGTGGTGGTTTATGGGAGAAAAAACGTTGTCACAACCCCTTTTAACGCCTACAAATAAACAAAAATGCTATATTTTGGACAGTTTTGATTATTTAATACTTAAATTTGTAATTTAGTTCATATGGTTACATTCGGCAACAACACTTAGAATGGAATACAATTTTTCTTTCGATTAGCATTAAAATTCGTATATGGCAGTAAGGCGGTCTGTGGCAAAACAAAGTCTGCCGGGGAATACTATTTTTTATATTTCTTTTAAAAAAAGGTTCAAACTATTCTCAAAAGTTGTTTTTGTTGTAAAAATAAAACCGGTTTTTGCATTTTTGACTACCTTCCATATGAATTAGCATTTATATGCAAAAATTCTTCTTACTGTTTTCGTCAACAAAACAACTTTTGACTTTTTTGGCGAAATTTATTATTTCCAAAATGTTGTTGCTATATTTTTTACAAAATTTGTTTACAAATAATCAAGTATCCAAAATAATTTATATGAAAAAATTACCCCAATCAAAAGTTATGACTTTTATGATTAAGTTAAATTATGATTTATCGAATAGGTAGCACAGATTCAGTTTTCGACCACAATTTAAACATGCCGTTTCACTGTAAACATTTTATGGGTGTTTGGAAAAGGGGGCGTGGCAGCAACGCGGCAGGTTTCAGCTAGTATATATATAAAAAGCAAAACGATGCGTGTCTGTGTGTGTGATGCCTATAGACTCCAAAACTACTGAACAGATTGACCTGAAATTTTGTCAGTCGATTTGTTTCAGGTACGAGAAGGTTGAGGAAAAAAACTGCCACACCCCCATTTTACCGCCCTCAAATCAATAAAAATGTTATATTTCAGTCGGTTTGGATCGTATAAGGCTAAAATTTAGTTTGTACGGTTACTGTCGACAACTGTACTAAAAATGTGTTTCCACGCCCCCTTTCTCCGCCCACAAATCAATAAAAATGCTTTATTTAATACGATTTTGGTAGTATAAGACTTAAATATGGTAGTTTGGTTTGTGTGGTTACTGCCAGCAACTGTATGAAAAATTGGTTTCCACGCCCCTTTTTCCTCCCTTAAATCAGTGAAAAAGCTATATTTCAAGCAGTTTTGGCCTTATAAGACTAACATTTGATACTTAAGTTTGTATGGCTACTTTCGGCAACTGTACTAAAAATGAGCGTTATCGCTATAAAGCTTCACCCACTTTTTCAGAAATCATTAAAATTGACTACTGGGTCGATTGAGCTAAAATTTTGGCTTAATTTGTATGGTTACTGTCAGCAGCTGTACTAAAAATTATTTTCCACGCCCCCCTTTTACCACCCACAAACCAATGAAAATTCAACGGTTTGGGTCGTAATAGACAAACATTTTGTAATTTAGTTCATATGGTTACTCTCGGCAAGTGCACTAAAAATGGGCCTGTCCTACTTTAGTTTAACTCACTTTTCAGGGGGTCAGCTTGGAGTGAAGCAAAGTGCGCCAGGCTTAAGCTAAATTGAACTGAAATTTTGGAAGTCGATTTGTTTCAATTACGAAATGGTTCAAGGGAAATAATTTTGCCGCACCCCTTTTTACCGCTTACAAAACAACAAAAATGCTTTCTTTCGCATGGTTTTGATCGTATTAGACTAAAATTTGGTTATTTAGTTTATATGGTTACTTTCGGCAGCTATACTGAAAATGGTGAATATATTTGACATTTCTTAAAAGGAATAAAAGTCTTATAAATAAAAAGATGTGTACATTTTGATGTAACCACTAACTGCAAAACGGGTAGACCGATTTAAACCAAAATTTCAGGGTTCGTTGGGGATCTGTGGGGGTCTGTAAATGGTTTATGTGAAGTTTGCACGAAATCGGTGTGATTCGAAAGTGGTTTCGTTCGAAAGAGGTTCCGTTAAAAATGTTCCCATATACTCCCATACAAATCGTTCGTGTGGGTTGGTGCCCTTTAAGATCTCATGAACGGTAACATCTAAAGGCATCAAATTTACAACATTTGCTGCTAAGGCCCATATCTCAAATAATAAATAAATAAACAATTGTCACACCCAGTATTACCGCCCACATATCAATAAAAACGCTATATTTCAGGTGAATTCGGTTGTATTGGACTAAAATTTTGCAATTAAGTTCGTATTGTTACTCCTAAAAACTTAGCAAAAAATGGGAGTGGTCGAACTATAACTTCGCCCAATTTTATGAAACGATTACAATTCCAGAGTTGTGCATGTTTTATAATGATATTCGGTGTATATGAGCATTTCCACAAAAAAGTCCGTGACCAAAAAAGTAAAACTTATTAAAAACGTATTATTTGATGATATTATCTAAGAGAAACATTTTAATCATAGTAATTTAAGAAATTTATACATAAATTAATTTGCGTAATTAATTGATAAATCTTTATATATATAAAAAGAAGTTTACATTTTTATGTCACCGCTAACTACAAAACAGGTCGACCGATTTCAACTAAAATAGCAGGGTACGTTGGGTATGGCCTGTAGATGACTTACGTGAATTTTGCACGAAATCGGGTCAGTGGTTCCAGAATTTTAAAGGTATGGCATTTTAAAGATTTTTCCATATACTCTCAAACAAATATTCTGTCTCTTTGTGTGATGCATACAGACTCAAAAACTACTGGGGCTTTTGAGTTAAAATTTTGGCTGTCGATTTCTTTCAGGTATGAGATGGTTAAGAAAAAAAGACAACACCCTCTTTTGCCGCCCCCAAACCTATAAAAATGGTATATTTCAGACGGTTTGGGTCGTATAAGACTTTAATTTGGTAATATAATTTGTATGGTTACTGTCAGAAATTGTATTAAAAGTGGTTTCCAACAAAAATGTGGAAATTTAGTTTACATGGTTACTGTCGGACACTGTACTAAAAATGGGCATCCACGCCCCTTTTTACCGCCCAAAAATAAATTAATATTTTTTACTTAAGACGGTTTTGGTCTTCATTGTAATAAACTTAACTTTGTAATTTAGTTTGTAAAGTTAATTTCGGCATTTTTTGTAAAAATAAGCATGGTCGCATTTTAGCTGCTCTCAACCTTTTCAGAAATCATAAAAATTGACTACTGGGCCAATTAAACTAAAGTTTTTACTTAGTTTGTATGAATACTGTCAGAAACTGTACTAAAAATTGGTTTCCACGCCCTTTTTACCGCCCACAAACCAATAAAAATGCTTTATTTCAGACGTTTTGTGTCGTATAAGACTAAAATTTAGTAATTTAGTTTGTATGGTTATTTTCTGCCAGTGGACTAAAAATGGACTTGCTCGCTCAATGTCTACTTTGTTATCAGGAGATAAGCGTGGAGGAATCAAAGTGAGCCATGTTTAAACTAAACTAAGCTGAAGTTTTGGCAGCTATTTTGTTTTAAGTACGTGGTGGTCTATAGGGGAAAAAACGTTGTCACAACTCCTTTTAACGCCTACAAATAAACAAAAATGCTATATTTTGGACAGCAATTCGTATATGGCAGTAAGGCGGTCTGTGGCAGAGCAAAGTCTGCCGGGGAATACTATTTTTTATATTTTTTTTAAAAAAAGGTTCAAACTATTCTCAAAAGTTGTTTTTGTTGTAAAAATAAAACCGGTAAAAATTGCATTTTTGACTACCTTCCATATGAATTAGCATTTATTTGCAAAAATTCTTCTCTCTGTTTTCGTCATCAAAACAACTTTTGACTTTTTTGGCGGAATTTATTATTTCCAAAATGTTGTTGCTATATTTTCTACAAAATTTGTTTACAAAAAATCAAGTTTCCAAAATAATTTATATGAAAAAATTACCCCAATATCTCTTACCAATCAAAAGTTATGACTTTTATGATTATGTTAAATTATGATTTATCGAATAGGTAGCATAGATTCAGTATTCGACCACAATTTAAACATGCCGTTTCACTGTAAACATTTTTTGGGTGTTTGGAAAAGGATGCGTGGCAGCAACTCGGCGGGTTTTAGCCTGTCCCACTTTAGTTTAACTCACTTTTCGGGCGGTCAGCTTGGAGTGAAGCAAAGTGCGCCAGGCTTAAGCTAAATTGAGCTGAAATTTTGGAAGTCGATTTGTTTCGATTACGAGATGGTTTAAGGGAAATAATTTTGCTGCACCCCTTTTTACCACTTACAAAACAACAAAAATGCTTTCTTTCGCATGGTTTTGATCGTATTAGACTAAAATTTGGTTATTTAGTTTATATGGTTACTTTCGGCAGTTATACTGAAAATGGTGAATATATTTGACATTTCTTGACATTTTCGTATATGGCAGCAAGGCGATCTGTGGCAGAACAACGTCTGCCGGGGAATAAAAGTCTTATAAATAAAATGATGTGTACATTTTGATGTAACCACTAACTGCAAAAACGGGTAGACCGATTTAAACCAAAATTTCAGGGTTCGTTTGGGATCTGTGGGGGTCAGTTAATGGTTTATGTGAAGCTTGCACGAAATCGGTGTGGTACGAAAGTGGTTCCGTTCGAAAGAGGTTCCGTTAAAAATGTTCCCATATACTCCCATACAAATCGTTCGTGAGGGTTGGTGCCCGTTAAGATCTCATGAACGGTAACATCTAAAGGCATCAAATTTACAACATTTGCTCCTAAGGCCCATAGTTTAGGTTAGGTTAGACCGGATGCCTTCATGAGGCTCACATAGACCAATTCAGGTCCTTAGTGGTACCGGTAGCGAACAAAAGGAACCTTTGTGTTTGTTTTAAAAGTCTTTAAAGATTTGCGTTGAGTTCGCAAACCTTAGGAGGGATTCTAGAGACACCCTGGCTACATCTTTAAGTGACGGGAACGTCGATGAGCCTAGGTATTTTAGTCTCGATCTAAGTAGGGCGGGGCATGTGCATAGTAGGTGCTCCAGGGTCTCCACTGTTCCCAGTTCTTTGCACTTCCTGCAGTTGTCATCCGTGGTGATGCCCAGCTTCCTCGCGTGAGCTGCCGTCATGCAGTGACCAGTGAGCATGCCCACTAGTGTCCTGCAATCTTTGCGCGGGCGTGCCAAGATGAACCGAGTTCGTTTTTAGCATTGTGCATTGCACATGATTTTCGAGATTTTGCACGTTGTCGTATCTCTCCATCTACGATTCACTGCTAGTGTGGCTCTTCTTTCGAGGTTCCTGTACAACTCTTGTAGCGGAGTAAGTACATGTTCTGCGAGTTCTGATTCCAGCCCGGCGCCTTCCTTTGCTAAACCGTCTACCATCTCGTTTCCCTCAATGCCCTGGTGGCTAGGGACCCAGTAGATGCGCACTCTTTTCGAAGCGCCTAGTGAATCTAGTGCATCTCTGCCAGCCAAGACACTTTTGGACTTGATGCTAGCGGAGCGCATGGATTTGATCGCCGCCTGACTGTCAACGAAAATGTTGATGTTGGAGTGTTGTGTGTCCATGCTGAGGGTTATCTCAGCAGCCTTCCTTATGGCAAATATTTCCGTTTGGAAGATACTGCAGTGGTTCGGCAGTTTATATGGCTGCCTTATATTAGGCTCTGCGCAATACACCGCCGCACCTACCCCCGTAGGCATTTTGGAGCCGTCGGTAAATATGTTGACCGCCTGCTGTGCTTGTTCTATACCTTTGCACCAGTCGTTTGGTCCCAGAAGAGTTCGTACTTTGGAATTGACTATCGTGCGAGGTACCATGTAGTCCGTGCTACTAAGTAGATTCTTTCCGATTGTACAATGTCCAAAATTTTGAATGTGCATGTTGCCTGCTGCCGTAAGGCATTGTGCCGTTTTTCCGGCTATTAGTTTTGCGTGTATGTCCAGGGGGTCCATACTTAGAATCGTTTCAAGCGCTTTAGTTGGAGTTGACTTCAGTGCCCCCGTGATGGATAGCGCTGCCTGCCGCTGAGTTTTCTCCAAGTGCCTGAGGAATGTTGATTTGTTCACAGCCGGCCACCACACAATAATCCCGTAGAGTAGAATAGGGCGCACTACCGTTACATAGATCCAGTGCATCAGAAAGGGTGAGAGACCCCAAGTACTGCCTAGCATCTTTTTGGATGTGTATAGTGCAATGGTGGATTTCTTCACCCTTTCTTCCACGTTGGTTTTCCATGACTGCTTGGTGTCCAGGACGACTCCTAGATATTTTGTGTGAGTTTTCGGTATGAGACGTATATCGTTCAATTTCGGTGGTATCCACTGTGGTATCTTGGACCTTTTCGTGAATAGAACCAGATCCGTTTTCTCTGCGTTAATACTAAGACCGACTGAATTTGCCCATCTAAGTACATCTTTGAGTGTGCTCTCCATTATGGAGCTTACTGTTGATAGACATTTCCCAACTATAATAATGCTTATGTCGTCTGCATAGGCAGTTATCCTCGGGGCTCTACCTGCGAACTTTTCGAGTAGTTCATTAACTACAAGATTCCATAGTAGTGGCGAGTGGACCCCTCCCTGGGGTGTCCCACTGTGAGCTTCCCTTACCATGGATTTAGTGCCCCACTCAGCCCGCACTTTTCTGCAGCTTTGCAACTTGTCTAACCAAAGGTTTATTGCCGGTGGTGCCTCTATTGCACGTATTCCACTTAGGATTGCGGTGGTTGATACATTGTTGAATGCACCTGAGATATCTAGAAACGCCCCGAGTGCGTATTCCTTGTGGTGGAGGGCTTTTTCTATGGTTACTACTAGGGAATGTAGTGCCGTTTCAACCGATTTCCCTTTCGTGTATGCGTGCTGGTTGGTTGATAACTGGATTGAATTGTTTCTTAGGTGCAAGTCAATCAGTTTCTCGAGCGTTTTGAGTACGAAGGAGGTCAGACTTATTGGCCTGTAGTCTTTCGGACATGGATGGCTGCTCTTACCTGCCTTCGGTAAGAATACAACCCTCGCTGTCCTCCAAGCCACAGGTACATAGTTTAGCCTGATGCATCCGTTAAATATATTCTTCAGCCATGGGACGACTCGCGATTCAGCCGTTTGCAACATGGCAGGAATTATACCGTCTGGTCCCGGAGATTTGTATCCCGAGAACGAGTTTATAGCCCATACGATTCCGTCCGACGTTATTAAGTCGTGTGGAACCTGTAACGGGGTTGTCCTGTGCCCTCGTATTGTAGCAGTGCTAGGAGCTTCGGTACAGCCAGGAAAATGTGCCTTTAACAGCACCTCGAGGGATTCCTGACTGCTCTCCGTCCACTGGCCATTGTCTTTGCGTAGCTGGCTCTGAATCTCCATTCAGAGCCAGCTACGCAAAGGGCTGCTTTGAGAGTAGCTTCCTGAGCCTTGCTGTGTCCGCAGTTTTTTCTATGTTTGAGCAGAAGTTCTTCCACGAGTGTCTTTTTGCTCTGCGTACGTTTGTTTTAAAAAGTTTGAGCCTACATTTGTATTCCCCCCAAATTTCCTCTTGGTCAGCTATTTTAGCTAGTTTAAAGAAATCTTTTAGGTCGCGTCTTTGCTCTGTAAGATTCGGACTCCACCATGGTGGTCTGATCTTACGCTTTGTTCGCGTGGGCTTACAAGAGGCATGATAGGCCTTGAGAAGATGGGCCGAGAGAATCTTCAGTGACCTTTCAATGCCCTCTTCCGTATTAATTTGTTTAGTAGCTGGTAATTTGGTCTCAATGATACTTCTGAAGCGGTTCCAGTTCGTGTTTCTGGGGCTTCTAAAGATCTTTTGAGCTGGAGTGTAGTTAAAGCTTATACTAAAGCTAATATAATTATGGTCCGAGAAGGAGGGCTGTGCTAGCACCCTCCAATTTGTGACCAGAGTGTTGTTGTCTGAGGATATTGTTAGGTTAGATATATTAGGGTTCTTCGCCGATGTTAGCTACGCTAAGTTTATATTGTAGAATAAAGTTAAGTAGGGACTCACCTCGATCGTTGATGTCTGGGCTGCCCCATACTGGGTGGTGTGCATTGGCATCTGCTCCGATGACCACTGCTTGGTTCTTGCCGCCGGTGACTGCTACCATTCTTTGTAGCTCGTTTGGTGGTGCGTCGACGTCATGCGCCATGTAGCATGAGGCGACCAGGATCGGCTCGTCCGCGTCTCCCTCTAGCGCCACAACGGTGAGATCGTCAGTGCTGTAATGAGACATTAGATAAGTATAGATGCCTTTCCTTATAAGGATGGCTGTTCTTGTTCTACTTACTGTTGTTGCGAAAAACGTATCAAAGTTTTGTGACTTTAGGCCAGATACCGCGTTGCCCGAGGCAATCCACGGCTCCTGTACTAAAGCCACATCGTAGCCTCCTTCCTCCAATACGAGAAGGAGTTCTGCGCTGGCGGTTTTGCTTTTATGCAGGTTTATTTGAAGGACCTTCAACTCCATTAGGCTGAAGGTTCCTTTACGGGGTCAACTTTTGTTGGTGTGCCTCCGTCACCCGCATCTACCAGACTGAGTCCTTGGGCAGCGTCGGTCACGGCTTCTAGGCCGAGGTCTTTTTCCACCTCTCCGGACTCTAGTGTGTTGCTGTTGTTGTCCTTGGGGTGGCGCTTTTTGAGGCGCAGATAAACACTACCAACGCCCCACGCCATCTTCCCGTAACGCGCGTAATGGATATCCTCTGCCTCCTTGTTGATTTGGAGGATGTAGTGCTGCCCCCCGCTACTATCAGGTAGCGGATCAGCAACCTTCAACACCCTCCAATCAGCTGTTTGCACGTCCGGATTTTGCTTCTGTAGAAGCTTCAGTGCGGACTCCTGCGGCACTACTCTTGGGAAGAGTACCTTCGCTTTTGGCAGGGACGGGATACTAGTCCTGTCCACTACTTCCAGTTGGGCACCCTCCCATAGGCCTTGGAGTGTCGGGGTTACTGCTTTCACCCAGTGCAGAGTTGGATCTTCGTTGCACTTTAGGATCTTAACCCCATTGAGCCAGCCTGCTCCATCGAATGTGGGCATGGGAGCGTCAGGTTGGGCTTCCAACCTCGCGAACATCACCTCGAGAAGCTTCATCTCTACGGATTTCCATCTCTCAAGGGTCATTTTGCCTTGGGGATCACTCCGGTCGATCAGTGCCACGATCAGGTGTCGTTTAGTCACGTCACTGGCCTTGGTTCTTACCTCCTGTTTAGGCTGCGGGATTGTGTTTGTGGTCGGTTTCTGCTTCTGTCGTTTGCTTGCTGGAGCTCCGACTTTCGCTTTTTTCACCGATCTTTGGCGTTTTTGAGCAGCCTGCTCTTCTACTTTCTTCGCGAACTGCGAAGTCGTAGGTGCAAAGCTTGGTCTGCTCGCGAAGTGTAAGCGACCCTCTTCCACCTTTAGCTTAGCCCAGGCGAGCGACTCCTTCTCTTTGGAAGAGAGATCAATCTTGCCTGACAGCCGGCTGCAGATTTTAAGGGCCGCTTTGTAGTTGGCCTTGGCCTTCAACCCTTGGTCTTGGGCCCTTCCTTGCGAGAGGAGCTGGAACCCGCTGACTTGTCCGGAGAGAAGAGAAGCCTGTCCTCAACTGAGTTTACGCTATCGTAGTCCGAGTCAGCATCGACTATGGCACCCCTGCGCAGTAGTGTTAATTTTTTGGCAGTAGTTGTCTTTATACCCGGGCCTGCTCCCGCCCCGGTGACATTTTTGGCAGTAGCTTTGCAACCGCTATGGCCTGCTCCAACCATAGGGACCAGCAACCATAGTGTGACTGCTGGCGGCGCGCAGTGAGGATTGCTCCTCACTGTGTCCTCCGGCAGTCGCTGGTGCTTTTTGTTTGTTTTTGTTTGTTTGGTCTTCCATATAATTCCCACGAGTGTGGGACAAGGGAAGGTCCACCCCCACAGAGGTCCCTGTGCGCGGGTAAGGCTGGATAGTACCGGAGGGCGCCTGGTATCCGGTACGCTCCGTTTGGGACTGGACTATTTTTAATGGGCCTACAGCCTAGCAAATCCTCGGCACGGGTCGCATAACACCTTGATTCGGCCCATCGGAGGGACTAGGTGTGGGATAGGAGAGGTTATATATGGGATGAATAGGGAGGGTATGGGGAGTGAAAAGGAGTATAGGGTAGGATTGAATAGCTACTAGTGCATCGCCAGGATGCAGCGACCTGTATGACCTAGGACCCCTGTCAGAAGCTTGCGCTTCCGTCATTCCAGCCCACTGCATCCTAGCGACCTAAGCCCCCACACCAACGTCAAGGTTGCTATTCCAGTGGGAGTAAGGCCCGTATATCAAATAATAAATTAATACAAATTGCCACACCCCCTATTACCGCCCACAAATTAATAAAAACGCTATATTTCAGGTAAATTCGGTTGTATTGGACTAAAATTTTGCAATTAAGTTCGTATGGTTACTCCTAAAAACTTAGGAAAAAATGGGAGTAGTCGAACTATAACATCGCCCAATTTTCAGAAACGATTACAATTCCGGAGTTGTGCATGTTTTATAATGATATTCGGTGTATATGAGCACTTCCACAAAAAAGTCCATGACCAAACAAGTAAAACTTATTAAAAACGTATTATTTGATGATATTATCTAAGAGAAACAATTTAATCATATTAATTTAAGCAATTTATACATAAATTAATTTACGTAATTACTTGATAAATCTTTATATATATAAAAAGAAGTTTACATTTTTATGTCACCGCTAACTACAAAACAGGTCGACCGATTTCAACCAAAATAGCAGGGTACGTTGGGTATGGTCTGTAGATGGCTTACGTGAATTTTGCATGAAATCGGGTCAGTGGTTCCAGCATTTTAAAGATATGGCATTTTAAAGATTTTTCCATACACTCTTATACAAATATTCTGTCTCTTTGTGTGATGCCTACACTCAGAAAAATGTTTTTCGGAATATGAGAAAAAAGACATCATATTAAGTGAAAAATGGTATTGACTTTGCTCTTGAGAATGCTTTTCTCTAAATGTGATCCAAAAAATTTCCTAAAAATGGCAAAAGACAAAAATGAAAATGAGAAATATTTTCTCATTAATAAAGGCACCTTCTCTTTAATAGGAAATTATTTCTTTATAATACTTTCAACCGTTTTCTTTATTGTGTATATTTTTCCCGAAAACAGAGTAAAATTTTTATAAATGTTTTCTTTAAATTGCGTTTAAAGTTTCTCACAAAAAAATAACACTTTCTTTACAAAAAGATATATTTTCTTAACATTGATACAACATATTTCTTTATTGCGTACATTTTTTTTTAAAACACAGAAGTATATCCGCAATTACAATTAAAAAATTATTTTTGTCAACCATTTGTTTTACCTCAGTTCTACGCATAGTAGAAGTATTAATATCAAATTGTGATTTGGTACAAAACAAAAAGCTGCCAAAAATTCAGCTTAATTAATTTAAACATGGCTCACTTGTGATTCCTCCACGCTTATCTCCTGATAACAAAGTAAACATAGTGCGACCACGTCCATTTTTAGTCCACTGGCAGAAAATAGCCATACAAACTAAATTACTAATTTTTAGTCTAATACGACACAAAACGTCTGAAATAAAGCATTTTTATTGGTTTGTGTTCGGTAAAAAGGGCGTGGAAACCAATTTTTAGTACAGTTTCTGACAGTATTCATACAAACTAAGTCAAAACTTTAGATTAATTGGCCCAGAAGTCAATTTTTATGATAACTGAAAAGGTTGGGAGCAGCTAAAGTACGACTATGCCCATTTTTACAAAAAATGCGGAAATTAACTATACCAACTAAATTACAAAATTAAGTTTATTACAATTAAGACCAAAACCGTTTTAAGTAAAAAATATTAATTTATTTGTGGGCGGTAAAAGGGGCGTGGAAACACATTTTTAGTACAGTTGTCGACAGTAACCGTAAAAACTAAATTTCAAAGTTTTAGCCTTATTCGATCCAAACCGACCGAAACATAACATTTTTATTGATTTGGGGGCCGTAAAATGGGGGTGTGGCAACTTTTTTCTTCAACCTTCTCGTACCTTAAACAAATCGACTGACAAAATTTCAGGTCAATCGGTTCAGTAGTTTTGGAGTCAATGGGCATCGCACACACAGACACACATTGTTTTGCTTTTTATATATATAGATATTGATTTGTGGGCGGTAAAAGTGGGCATGATAAAATTTTTATTAGGCGGTCACTACGCCTCTTGGAGAACCTACCCAGCAAGTTTTACTATAAAAATGTGTTGACCTCCGGAATTGCCATGATTTCAAAAAAGCGGCCGTATATATATTGCTACCACGCCCATTTTTTGTACAGTTACCTACAGTAACCATCTGACAAAATGACTGCATCTTTGTTTTTTACGATCGAAACCGATATATATATATATCCTTTTTTTGGTTTGTGGTCGTAGCGCAAATTTTGCTTGTATGGGAGGTACCACGCCCCCTCGTCCAATCGTTACCAAACTTCACAGGAACACTCTCAAGATGTGGCTTAAGTTTCTCTGAAAATTTCAAAAATATCGGTTCAGCGGTTTTGGAGTCTATACGTGATATAGCCAAATAGCCACATACCCACATACATTCATCCATTTTTATATATCTGTGGTCACAAGGAATAATGACTTAACTCAAAATATCGTAAAAAAGCGATATGGAATTTACTTTATTGCCAATTTTTGAAAGTATGCAGATATCCATTTTTTTGATCAGAATTGATCATCACGTATGTCTGCACATATTTTGCTTGTAATGGTTCATATATTTAAAAAAATTGGTCATAGTTTGTGCAATTAAAGTATCGTTTTTTACGATACTTTGAGTTTAGTCATTATTCCTTGTGACCACAGATATATAGACTAGCTGAAACCCGGCGCGTTGCTGAAACGCCCCCTTTTCCAAACACCCTTCAAATGTTTACAGTGAAACGGCATGTTTAAATTGTGGTCGAATAATGAATCTGTGCTACCTATAATTCCAAAGCTATTCGATAAATCATAATTTAACTTAATCATAAAAGTCATAACTTTTGATTGGAAAGAGAAATTGGGGTAATTTTTTCATATAAATTCTTTTGGAGACTTGATTTTTTTGTAAAAAATTTTGTAAAAAATATAGCAACAACATTTTGGAAACAATAAATTCAGCCAAAAAAGTCAAAGAAGGTATTGTTTAGGCTGCAACCCTAAAGGTTAAAGAAAGTAATAGATTAACTAACTACTTTATCGACTCGTTTCTGTATCGATTAATACACGAACGAGTTGCTCTTATTGATCACTTATTGATTGACGAGCAATCACTTATTGATTGCCAGCAACATAAATTAAGTTTTATTTAACTTTAATGTATATGCACTTCATGCAATAAGAAGTAGCCATTATTAATATTCACAAATGAAGATTTGCCTAACAAACGAACGGAAGAAATAAATATTGTACATATTACCTAAGCTAACTAATTACTGGTGTTTTATGCTTATTTTGTTTTTCTCCGTTTGCATATAAACCGAGCACAAATTGCCCGAAAGTTATATGCAAATAGCTCGACTTACCAAGATTGGCAGCTAAAGGCCAGCGCTCTTTGGTGAATCATAAATTCACCGGAACAGACCCAACTGATCTGCTCATGATCCTCCTAGCCAGATGGACTTTCTGTAGCGTTCTTGGATAATTTCAAGTGCCTAAGGAAAACGGAGATTTTTTAAACAAAGCACAATTCCATCCACTTCACCAGATAAAAAAGGTTAGTTGATTGGTTTATTTTTCAAGTGGCTTAGGTTATAATTGTGTTCTATTTGTGTGCAAGTTAAAGATAAATTTAACAATTAAATTCGCGAATATTGTTGCGAAAGAATATAATTTTTTCATTATAAGGTTTGTTTTTGAAACAATCATCGCGGCACACACACACTCAAGCACAAACGACCAATTCGTTTCAAGAATTTTTGTACTTTTTTTATACTTTGTATTGTGTCGTAAAAATAGTTTGTCCGTCCGGCGAAATTAGTTTTCTACTTATGAGAAAACTCGCGGATAAGTGCACGGAGTTTTTTTGCGGTGCACCAATCGGAAATTTATTTAGCACCAAATAATTATTGCAATAGTTTTCAATTCGCTTGTTAATTTTATGCAAATTAACTTGCAATAAAATAAATTGACGCAAAATAAAAACACACATTCACACACACACTGGTTTATTTGGCCGGCTTTGTTTGCTTTCTTCGTCGCGTTTTTATTATAACACAAGTTTTTACAACTTTTATTTTGTTCTTGATAACTTATTATCTATTACTTTCTTTAACCTTTAGGGTTGTGGCCTAAACAGTACCTTCTTTGACTTTTTTGGCGGAATTTTTTTTTCCAAAATGTTATTGCTATATTTTTACAAAATTTTCTTACAAAAAAATCAAGTCTCCAAAAGAATTTATATGACAAATTATTTCTTTGTATTATATTAATTATTATTTTAACAATTGAAACCGATTAAAACAAAAAAAACGAGCAAGTAAACAAACACGAATAATGCAGCAAACAAACAAGACGAAAAAATAAAACTTAATCGAAACAGCTGTTCGATTTCAGAAAAGTGTTGCCAGTTCGTCAAAATTTATCGCACATATTGCGATTCTTATTTTTGGCACTTTTTCGGTAATTTTAACTATTTTAAGTTAAATTCCAATTTGTGTAATTACCGAGTATATAAAAATATTTTACCGAGTACACGGTTTTGTTTGGGAATTTTTAAAGTTTCAAGGAATTTTCATTTTCAATATAAATTCTACCGTTTTAACTGCAATTCATCATTGGAAAGTGTTTTGATTAATTTTAACAGTTGTAAATTTAAGCGTTGTAATTCAAAGATTTTTTGAAAAGCGAATAAAAAAGTTGATTTTTTCATATAAAAATTGGCAAGCTCTTTACATTTAACAGTTTCTACAAATTAGAAACCAGGTAAAAAAGATTTTAGCGGTGTTAGCTTAAATTTACCTTATATTTGCAAGTTTCTACATATTAGAAACTAGGTCAAAAAATTTTTTAAGCAGTTTAAGCTTAAGTTTTGCCTACAGCTAAAAGTTAATAGGCACTTAGCAATTTAAAAAAAAATTAAAAGAAGAAAAATAAGCAATTTAAGCTTCATTTTTACAGGCAAATAAGGTTCTCTTCTTATTAGAAAACAAGGTAGAAAATATTTCAAGCAATTTAAGTTTAATTTTTTCTACAGCTGAAAGTTTCTATATATTAGAAACTAGGGCAAGAGAAAATTTTAAGCAATCGTAGCTTAATTTTACCTGCAACTGAAGGTTTTGAGCAGTTTTAGCTTGACTTTACCTAATTTTTGAAGTTTCTACTTATTAGAAACAAAGGTAAAAAGATTTTAAGCAATCTTAAGCTGTCAATTACCTATAATTTGCAAGTTTCTACGTATTAGAAACTGAGTAAAAATTTTTACTATAAATTTTTAAATTTATAGAAACCAATTAAAAATATTTAGAGTAATTTAAGCTTCTAATATGTTCATTAACAAAACTTATTTTTGTTTCTCAAATAAATAATGGCTGATAACTCCGCAAATAATGATGAACTCCTTTATGAGATCTACTGACACCATTTTTGAGCTGGAAGCAGATTTTAATGCTATTCCTCAAAATGAGCATAATATTTTCGCTCTTAAAATTCACGAAGAAGAATTAAAATCGCAGTTCATCTTTATGAACGAACTTAAGCTATAAGCTATCCACGTCAAAAAAGCACAGTAAAGTTGATGTTTCGAGAGTTGAGTGGCCAATGTCTGGCCATAATATCAATTTGCCGCAGTGTGATACCTATTTCACGGTGATTATTTAACATGGCCCTCCTTCAGAGATTTGTTTTCAATCTACTGACACCATTTTTGAGCTGGAAGCAGATTTTAATGCTATTCCTCAAAATGAGCATAATATTTTCGCTCTTAAAAATCACGAAGAAGAATTAAAATCGCAGTTCATCTTTATGAACGAACTTAAGCTATAAGCTATCCACGTCAAAAAAGCACAGTTAAGTTGATGTTTCGAGAGTTGAGTGGCCAATGTTGGCCATAATATCAATTTGCCGCAGTGTGATACCTATTTCACGGTGATTATTTAACATGGCCCTCCTTCAGAGATTTGTTTTCAGCCATTTACATCTCAAACAATCGACTAACACCTGTTGAGAAACTTTTTCACCTCAACCAGAAAACCCACGGAGAGGCAAAAGAGATTGTTCAAAAATCTCCTCTTACGCATGAAGGGTTTGCAACAGCATGGCAAAACTTGACAGACGGCAAAACATGAAAATAAGCGCATTCTGGTGAATAGTCAATTAAAAGTTTTGTTCAATCTCCAGGTGGGCCATTAAAAAATTGCAAAGAGAAATAAATAATTGCATTTCTGCACTCACAATGCACAAAGTCGACATCAACAATTGGGATGCGATATTCACATATTTGTGTTCAACAAAGTTTCCTGAAACGACACTCTCCTTATGGGAGCAATCAATAGAGAACAAGGCAGAAATCCCCAAATGGGCTGACTTGGATAAATTCCTAACAAGTCGATTTCAGATGTTAGAAACGGTGTCTGACTTTAGAGGCGCGGTGCCAAAAGGGAAAATATCCTACGCACCTTTACCGAATGTGAGCAAAGTCAACATCAATCAGGCAAAAGAGAAGAACAACAATTCCAACTTGAGCGAAACCCAGCATCATGCATTGAAGTTCTGTCCGAAGTTTTTGGCAATGAACTTAAATGACAGATCATCAGTTGCGAGGCGTTTTCATTGCTGCCTCAACTGTCTGTCAACTGGCCATACTTCAAAAAATTGTAAAATCGGTTACAATTGGTCTTCGTGTGGACAACGACATCACTCGTTGTTGCACAGAGATTTTCGAAATCATCCAAACGCGGGAGGTCCGGGCACATTCACTATACAGTCCACTCTTCAAGGAGCAGCGCAACCGCAGACATCTGCGAGCGCTAGCGAAAATTATCAGACGTGGTTTGCCTCTACCAGCAAAGGTATTTTGTTGGGCACAGCGATGATTAATGTTTGCTACCGAGGATCTAGTTTTACAGCCAGAGCACTTATTGATTCTGGCTCCGAAGGCTCGTTCATTTCTGAGAAGTTGCAGCGACTTATTCAGCTACCTACTAATCGCGTTTCCGCTGAAGTCTCGGAACTTAACAATGTCGTTTCTGCAAAGGTACAAAAAGCTAGCACAGTGGTCATAGGATCACCTATTGATCCAACCATTCGGTTGACTACAGACACGCTAATATTTTCGAAAATTACAAGAAATCTTCCTACCTGCTCAATAGATCTGATGTAGCAGCAAGCTTTTCTGGAGCTTGTACTGACTGATAAGCGCTTTTACTGTAGTGATCAAGTTGAGAAAGTAATAAAAGGTTAAAGAAAGTAATAGATTAACTTACTACTTTATCGACTCGTTTCTGTATCGATTAATACACGAACGAGTTGCTCTTATTGATCACTTATTGATTGACGAGCAATCACTTATTGATTGCCAGCAACATAAATTAAGTTTTATTTAACTTTAATGTATATGCACTTCATGCAATAAGAAGCAGCCATTATTAATATTCACAAATGAAGATTTGCCTAACAAACGAACGGAAGAAATAAATATTGTACATATTACCTAAGCTAACTAATTACTGGTGTTTTATGCTTATTTTGTTTTTCTCCGTTTGCATATAAACCGAGCACAAATTGCCCGAAAGTTATATGCAAATAGCTCGACTTACCAAGATTGGCAGCTAAAGGCCAGCGCTCTTTGGTGAATCATAAATTCACCGGAACAGACCCAACTGATCTGCTCATGATCCTCCTAGCCAGATGGACTTTCTGTAGCGTTCTTGGATAATTTCAGGTGCCTTAGGAAAACGGAGAGTTTTTAAACAAAGCACAATTCCATCCACTTCACCAGATAAAAAAGGTTAGATGATTGGTTTATTTAAATTGGTTTATTAAATTATAAAGAATATAATTTTTTCATTATAAGGATTGTTTTTGAAACAATCATCGCGGCACACACACACTCGCGCACAAACGACCAATTCATTTCAAGAATTTTTGTACTTTTTTTATACTTTGTATTGTGTCGTAAAAATAGTTTGGCCGTCCGGCGAAATTAGTTTTCTACTTATGAGAAAACTCGCGGATAAGTGCACGGAGTTTTTTTGCGGTGCACCAATCGGAAATTTATTTAGCACCAAATAATTATTGCAATAGTTTTTAATTCGCTTGTTAATTTTATGCAAATTAACTTGCAATAAAATAAATTGACGCAAAATAAAAACACACATTCACACACACACTGGTTTATTTGGCCGGCTTTGTTTGCTTTCTTCGTCGCGTTTTTATTATAACACAAGTTTTTATAACTTTTATTTTGTTCTTGATAACTTATTATCTATTACTTTCTTTAACCTTTAGGGTTGTGGCCTAAACAGTACCTTCTTTGACTTTTTTGGCGGAATTTTTTTTTCCAAAATGTTATTGCTATATTTTTACAAAATTTTTTTACAAAAAAATCAAGTCTCCAAAAGAATTTATATGAAAAAATAATTTCTTTGTATTATATTAATTATTATTTTCACAATAATTTAACAATTGAGACCGATTAAAACAAAGAAAACGAGCAAGTAAACAAACACGAATAGTGCAGCAAACAAACAAGACGAAAAAATAAAACTTAATCGAAACAGCTGTTCGATTTCAGAAAAGTGTTGCCAGTTCGTCAAAATTATATCGCACATATTGCGATTCTTATTTTTGGCACTTTTTCGGGAATTTTAACTATTTTAAGTTAAAAGGAATTTATATTTTAGTTTCAATATTTAAGTTTCAAGGAATTTTCATTTTCAATATAAATTCTACCGTTTTAACTGCAATTCATCATTGGAAAGTGTTTTGATTAGTTTTAACAGTTGTAAATTTAAGCGTTGTAATTCAAAGATTTTTTGAAAAGCGAATAAAAAAGTATAAATTGATGAAATTTATTTATTTAATAAATAAAGTTGATTTTTTCATATAAAAATTGGCAAGCTCTTTACATTTAACAGTTTCTACAAATTAGAAACCAGGTAAAAAAGATTTTAGCGGTGTTAGCTTAATTTTACCTTATATTTGCAAGTTTCTACATATTAGAAACTAGGTCAAAAAATATTTTAAGCAGTTTAAGCTTAAGTTTTGCCTACAGCTAAAAGTTAATAGGCACTTAGCAATTTAAAAAAAAATTAAAAGAAGAAAAATAAGCAATTTAAGCTTCATTTTTACAGGCAAATAAGGTTTTATTTTTATTAGAAACCAAGGTAAAAAATATTTCAAGCAATTTAAGTTTAATTTTTTCTACAGCTGAAAGTTTCTATATATTAGAAACTAGGGCAAGAGAAAATTTTAAGCAATCGTAGCTTAATTTTACCTGCAACTGAAGGTTTTGAGCACTTTTAGCTTGACTTTACCTAAATTTTGAAGTTTCTACTTATTAGAAACAAAGGTAAAAAGATTTTAAGCAATCTTAAGCTGTCAATTACCTATAATTTGCAAGTTTCTACGTATTAGAAACTGAGTAAAAATTTTTACTATAAATTTTTAAATTTATGAAACCAATTAAAAATATTTAGAGCAATTTAAGCTTCTAATATGTTCATTAACAAAACTTATTTTTGTTTCTCAAATAAATAATGGCTGATAACTCCTCAAATAATGATGAACTCCTTTATGAGATCTACTGACACCATTTTTGAGCTAGAAGCAGATTTTAATGCTATTCCTCAAAATGAGCATAATATTTTCGCTCTTAAAATTCACGAAGAAGAATTAAAATCGCAGTTCATCTTTATGAACGAACTTAAGCTATAAGCTATCCACGTCAAAAAAGCACACTAACACCTGTTGAGAAACTTTTTCACCTCAACCAGAAAACCCACGGAGAGGCAAAAGAGATTGTTCAAAAATCTCCTCTTACGCATGAAGGGTTTGCAACAGCATGGCAAAACTTGACAGACCGCTATGAAAATAAGCGCATTCTGGTGAATAGTCAATTAAAAGTTTTGTTCAATCTCCAGGTGGTTTCAAATGAGTCGGGAAGTGCCATTAAAAAATTGCAAAGAGAAATAAATAATTGTATTTCTGCACTCACAATGCACAAAGTCGACATCAACAATTGGGATGCGATATTCACATATTTGTGTTCAACAAAGTTTCCTGAAACGACGCTCTCCTTATGGGAGCAATCAATAGAGAACAAGGCAGAAATCCCCAAATGGGCTGACTTGGATAAATTTCTAACAAGTCGATTTCAGACGTTAGAAACGGTGTCTGACTTTAGATTCGCGGTGCCAAAAGGGAAAATATCTTACGCACCTTTACCGAATGTGAACAAAGTCAACATCAATCAGGCAAAAGAGACAAACACCAATTGCAACTTGAGCGAAACCCAGCATCATGCATTGAAGTTCTGTCCGTAGTTTTTGGCAATGAACTTAAATGACAGATCATCAGTTGCGAGGCGTTTTCATTGCTGCCTCAACTGTCTGTCAACTGGTCATACTTCAAAAAATTGTAAAATCGGTTACAATTGGTCTTCGTGTGGACAACGACATCACTCGTTGTTGCACAGATTTTCGAAATCATCCAAACGCGGGAGGTCCGGGCACATTCACTATACAGTCCACTCTTCAAGGAGCAGCGCAACCACAGACATCTGCGAGCGCTAGCGAAAATTATCAGACGTGGTTTGCCTCTACCAGCAAAGGTATTTTGTTGGGCACAGCGATGATTAATGTTTGCTACAGAGGATCTAGTTTTACAGCCAGAGCACTTATTGATTCTGGCTCCGAAGGCTCGTTCATTTCTGAGAAGTTGCAGCGACTTATTCAGCTACCTACTAATCGCGTTTCCGCTGAAGTCTCGGAACTTAACAATGTCGTTTCTGCAAAGGTACAAAAAGCTAGCACAGTGGTCATAGGATCACCTATTGATCCAACCATTCGATTGACTACAGACACGCTAATATTTTCGAAAATTACAAGAAATCTTCCTACCTGCTCAATAGATCTGATGTAGCAGCAAGCTTTTCCGGAGCTTGTACTGACTGATAAGCGCTTTTACTGTAGTGATCAAGTTGATATACTACTAGTTGGTGATTTATACCCACAAATTCTTCTCGATGGTATCCGTCTAAATGCTCTTGGGTCACTTATTGCACAAGAAACCATTTTTGGCTGGATATTAACAGGCTCCACTTCCACAACACCGCAAAATACTCCGTCCGCCTCTGTCGTTTTGTGTTTTTTCGTCTTTTTTGGATAAACCGCCAAGGTACGGTACGGTAAAAGGAAACCATACTCGGCTGCATTTTGAACCGTATAAATTCATGAAAAAGTCGAAGCCTGATCCTGTGCACGTAGCCAGGCCTAGTTTGTCTGTGTCTTCTCGTGAAGGAGGGACGGGCGCCGAGGAGAGTGCCCGGTCTTTTTTGCCGCAGGTCAAATTGAGCGTTGAGGGGGACTCGATATCTGGAGAAAAAGACGACGATAGATTTATAGATGGGCATCGCAATCGTGGTCAAGGATGAACACGAAAAACTTAGCGCCGCTCGAATAGTGGCGCTCAGCGCCTGCCCTCGCCATCACCGTTGCCATATCTGCAATAGGTGACTTCGCTACTCCCCACGGCATCCCATGCCGAATTTTTCACTTCGCCTTTGGTTATCCTTACTTATATACATATTATGTAAAGCACTGCACTAGTTATAACTTTTTTGAGACCCTTGAATCAATCAACACCTTTTTTACTAGTTTTACGATATTTTAAGTATATTCTAATTTATCTTACAGTAATACTGCAAGGTTAAAGACAGTAATAGATTAACTTACTACTTTATCGACTCGTTCCAGTATCGATAATCGATACACGAACGAGTCGCTCGATCGGCTTCTCTGACGAGTGAGTTTTTCTTTTTACTTGTGATAACAAATTGATTTCTCAAAGTAATACGCTTCATTTTGTAAACCCGCGTTAAATTCAATATTAAATTAAATATTTCCACTAATTGGAATTAAATAATCACTTATTGATTAATTGAAAGCAATCACTTATTGATTGCCAGCAACATAAATTTAGTTTTATTTAACTTTAATGTATATGCACTTCATGCAATAAGAAGCACCCATTATTAATATTCACAAATGAAGATTTGCCTAACAAACGAACGGAAGAAATAAATATTGTACATATTACCTAAGGTAACTAATTACTGGTGTTTTCTTCTTATTTTGTTTTTCTCCGTTTGCATATAAACCGAGCACAAATTGCCCGAAAGTTATATGCAAATAGCTCGACTTACGAAGATTGGCAGCTAAGGGCCAGCGCTCTTTGGTGAATCATAACTTCACCGGAACAGACCCAACTGATCTGCTCAGGTACCTTGCTGTTTTAATGACGAAACAGTAAGAAAAATTTTTGCAAATAAATGCTAATTCATATGGAAGGTAGTAAAAAATGCAATTTTTGACGGTTTTATTTTTACAACAAAAACATTTTTTGAGAATATTTTTAACCTTTTTTGAAAAAAAATATAAAAAATAGTATTCCCCGGCAGACTTTGTTCTGCCACAGACCGCCTTACTGCCATATACGAATTTTAATGCTAATCGAAAGAAAACTTGTATATATTCTCCATTCTAAGTGTAGTTGCCGAATGTAAACATATGAACTAAATTACAAATTTAAGTATAAAACGACCAAAACTGTCCAAAATATAGCATTTTTGTTTGTAGGCGTTAAAAGGGGTTATGACAACGTTTTTCCCCCATAAGCCACCACATACTTAAAACAAAAAGCTGCCAAAACTTCAGCTTAATTTAGTTTAAACATGGCTCACTTTGATTCCTCCACGCTTATCTCCTGATAACAAAGTAAACATAGTGCGACCACGTCCATTTTTAGTCCACTGGAAGAAAATAGCCATACAAACTAAATTACCAAATTTTAGTCTTATACGACCCAAAACGTCTGAAATATACCATTTTTATAGGTTTGGGGCGACAAAAGAGGGTGTAGCCTTTTTTTTCTTAACCATCTCGTTAACGATTTCGTGCAAAATTCACGTAAGCCATCTACAGACCATACCCTTGGTTGGTCCATACCCAACGTACCCTGCTATTTTGGTTGCAATCGGTCGACCTGTTTTGTAGTTAGCGGTGACATAAAAATGTACACTTCTTTTTATATATATAAGGATTTATAAATTTATTACGTAAATAACTTTATGTATAAATTGCTTAAATTAATATGATTACAATGTTTCTCTTAGATAATATCACCAAATAATACGTTTTTAAAAAGTTTTACTTTTTTGGTCACGGAATTTTTTATGGAAATGCTCATATACAACGAATATCATTATAAAACATGCACAACTCCGGAATTGTAATCGTTTCTGAAAATTGGGCGAAGTTATAGTTTGACCACGCCCATTTTTTCCTAAGTTTTTGGAGTAAAAATACGAACTTAATTGCAAAATTTTAGTCCAATTCAACCTAACTCACCTGAAATATAGCGTTTTTATTGATTTGTGGGCGGTAATAGGGGTTGTGGCAATTGTTTATTTATTATTTGAGATATGGGCCTTAGCAAATGTTGTAAATTTGATGCCTTTAGATGATACCGTTCATGAGATCTTAACAGACACCAACCCACACGAACGATTTGTATGGGAGTATATGGAAACATTTTTAATGGAACCACTTTCGAACCACACGATTTCGTGCAAACTTCACATAAACCATTTACATACCATCCTCAACTAACCCTGAAATTTTGGTTTAAATCGGTCTACCCGTTTTTGCAGTTAGTGGTTACATGTACACATCTTTTTATTTATAAGACTTTTATTCCCTGGCAGACGTTGTTCTGCTACAGATCGCCTTGCTGCCATATACGAAAATGTCAAGAAATGTAAAATATATTCAGCTTTTTCAGCATAGCCGCCGAAAATAAACATATAAACTGAATAACCAAATTTTAGTCTAATACGATCAAAACCATGCGAAAGAAAGCATTTTTTCCAAAATTTTTTCCAAATCGACTTCCAAAATTTCAGCTTAGCTTAGCTTAGCTTAGCTTAAGCCTGGCGCACTTTGCTTCACTCCAAGCTGACCCCCCGAAAAGTGAGTTAAACTAAAGTGGGACAGGCCCATTTTTAGTGCACTTGCCGAGAGTAACCATATGAACTAAATTACAAAATGTTTGTCTATTACGACCCAAATAGTTGAATTTTCATTGGTTTGTGGGTGGTAAAAGGGGGGCGTGGAAAATAATTTTTAGTACAGCTGCTGACAGTAACCATACAAATTAAGCCAAAATTTTAGCTCAATCGACCCACTACCAAAATCGTATTAAATAAAGCATTTTCATTGATTTGTGGGCGGAAAAAGGGGGCGTGGAAACACATTTTCAGTACAGCTGTTGACAGTAACCGTAAAAACTAAAGTTAAACATTTTAGCCTTATACGATCCAAACCGACTGAAATATAACATTTTTATTGATTTGAGGGCGGTAAAATGGGGGTGTGGCAACTTTTTTCTTCAACCTTCTCGTACCATAAACAAATCGACTGACAAAATTTCAGGTCAATCGGTTCAGTAGTTTTGGAGTGTATAGGCATCACATACACAGACACACATCGTTTTACTTTTTATTTAAATAGATATTGATTTGTGGGCGTTAAAAGTGGGCGTGATAACATTTTTATATAGTGTCCGCCTTTTAGAGAACCTACACAGCAAGTTTAACTATAAAAATGTGTTAAACTCCGGAATTGCCATGATTTCAAAAAGTGGGCGTATATATATTGTGACCACGCCCGTTTTCTGTACAGTTTCATTGCTTCAAACCCATACATCTAGCCATTAAAAACATTATGCAACGTTGGACGACAATAAAAAATCACACAAAAATACCAAAAAAACACTTTTTAAAAATCTTACAATTTTGTCTCAAAGACAACAACTATTTTAAATACGACGACAAAATATACAATCAAACTTATGGAATGCCGATGGGAAACCCACTATCAGCAACAATAGCGGACATAATATTAGATACCTTACTTGATGAAACTTTAGACCAACTTAGAAAAGAAAACATTATAGTCAAATTCATCACAAAATACGAAGACGACAGTTTTGCAGTTGTAAAGAAAAATGAAATGGAATATATTCCCAGCACACTTAACAAATACCACAATAAATTACAATTTACAATTGAAGTTGAACAAAATAATAGCTTACCATACTTAGACGTCAGAGTACTCAGGAAAACCAACAAAATTACTACAGATTGGTACACAAAACCCACAGCTTCAGGCAGAATGATTAATTTCCACTCACCCAACCCATAAAATACAAAACAAACAGCGCAACCAACCTAATCAATAAAGTCATCAACATCAGCAACACACAATTTGACAAAAATTTAAACAAAATAAAAGCAATACTTTTAAACAACAACTACCCCAATAAACTAATTAACAATTTAATTACAAAACAAATTCAAAAAACTAAACAAAAACCGAAACCACCAGAAAATCAACCTGGTCACCCTAATACAAACTTCATAAGTATTACATATATACCAAATTTAACAGACAACAGCCAGCAGACAACAAAACAATGTCGTATGTGAAATCACAGACATTAAAAACAAAAAACCATCAACAGCACTAGCAGAACATATGATGGAAAAGGGACACACATATGATTTTAACGAAATTAAAATTTAAGATATAGAGAAAAGAATAAACACACGCTACACTTTAGAAAGCCTAAGAATACAACAAAAATCAAAAACAACGATGAACTACAAAGAAGACAAAGACAACATAAACTTAATTTATGCTGTTGCTTTAGACAAAAATTAGTGTAACAAATCTGTTTATTGCGTTTACATCGTTTTTTTCCAATACAATATATGCCACACACAAAATTTTGTAAGTTCATGTCTTTTAAAAATTTTACAAAAAAATAATTATTCAAATTTTCTACTATTATGCTTAATGTCACTTCATGTAAATTCCTATAGATATTAATCCAGTGTTCTTTGTTTTTGTCTTAGAAATTTAATAAAAAAATCCCTCGAAAATGTTGGAAAAAAGCCAAGTCGGGGAAAAATTAATTAAAACTGTGTTTTTAATTGCATATAAACATATGATCAAAAAGCCTATAAATAATATTAAAAATATTTTGAAAATTGAATTTGATCTAACCTAAACGTTACAAAACGATGTGTGTGTCTGTGTGTGTGATGCCTATACACTCCAAAACTACTGAACCGATTGACTTTAAATTTTGTCAGTCAATTTGTTTCAGGAACGAGAAGGTTGAAGAAAAAAGTTGCCACACCCCCATTTTACCGCCCCCAAATCAGTAAAAATGTTATGTTTCGGTCGGTTTGGATCGTATAAGGATAAAATTTTTAAATTTAGTTTTTACGGTTACTTTCGACTACTGTACTAAAAATGTGTTTCCACGCCCCCTTTTTCCGCCCACTACGATTTTGGTAGTATAAGACTTAAATATGGTAGTTCGGTTTGTATGGTTACTGTCAGCAACTGTATGAAAAATTGGTTTCCACACCCCCTTTTTCCGCCCTTTAATCAGTGAAAATGCTATATTTCAAGCAATAAGAGACTAACATTTGATAATTAACTTTGTATGGTTACTTTCGGCAACTGTACTAAAAATGGGCATTATCGCTATAAAGCTTCACCCACTTTTTCAGAAATAATTAATATTGACTACTGGGTCGATTGAGCTAAAATTTTGGCTTAAGTATGGTTACTGTCAGCAGCTGTACTAAAAATTGGTTTCCACGCCCCCCTTTTACCACCCACAAACCAATGAAAATATTTTATTTCAACTATTTGGGTCGTAATAGACAAATATTTTGTAATTTAGTTCATATGGTTACTCTCGGTAAGTGCACTAAAAATGGGCCTGTACTACTTTAGTTTAACTCACTTTTCGGGGGGTCAGCTTGGAGTGAAGCAAAGTGCGCCAGGCTTAAGCTAAATTGAGCTGGAATTTTGGAAGTCGATTTGTTTCGATTACGAGATGGTTTAAGAGAAATTATGTTGCCGCACCCCTTTTTGCCGCTTACAAAACAACAAAAATGCTTTTTTTCGTATTAGACTAAAATTTGGTTATTTAGTTTATATGGTTACTTTCGGCAGCTATACTGAAAATGGTGAATAAATTTGACATTTCTTGACATTTTCGTATATGGCAGCAAGGCGATCTTATAAATAAAAAGTCTTATAAATAAAAAGATGTGTACATTTTGATGTAACCACTAACTGCAAAAACGGGTAGACCGATTTAAACCAAAATTTCAGGGTTCGTTGGGGATGGTATGTAAATGGTTTATGTGAAGTTTTCACAAAATCGGTGTGGTTCGAAAGTGGTTCCGTTCGAAAGAGGTTCCGTTAAAAATGTTCCCATATACGCCCATACAAATCGTTCGTGTGGATTTGTGTGGATTTAAGCAATTTATACATAAATTAATTTACGTAATTTATTGATAAAATAAATTAATTTACGTAATTAATTGATAAATCCTTATATATATAAAAAAAGTGTACATTTTTATATCACCGCTTACTACAAAACAGGTCGACCGATTTCAACCAAAATAGCAGGGTACGTTGGGTATGGCCTGTAGATGGCTTACGTGAATTTTGCACGAAATTGGATCAGTGATTCCAGCATTTGGAAGATATGGCATTTTTAAGATTTTTCCATATACTCCCATACAAATATTCTGTCTCTTTGTGTGATGCCTACAGACTCAAAAACTACTGGGCCTATTGAGTTGAAATTTTGGCAGTCGATTTCTTTCAGGTAGGAGATGGTTAAGAAAAAAGGCAACACCCTCTCTTGCCGCCCCCAAGCCTATAAAAATGGTATATTTCAGACGGCCATAGAAAAAGCAAAACAATTTGAACAAGGAAAGAGAAAACAAAACATTTAACAACATACTAAACCAAATAATAATTAATATATGCAAAAAACGAATATCGTCGAAAATACTTTATTAAAAATAGACACAATATGTACGTGGCAATTAATAAATTGAATAATTGGCAAAAAAGTTGATAATGTTCATAATGTAAAGAAAAACTGTAAAGATGAAAATGTTATAAGAGTAACCAATAATTTCGACCTTAATTTCTCTACAAAAATTCTACAGAAACAAGAATACAGAAGACTATATATATTGATAAGTCAAACCAATTAGAAATTCTACATCTCGCACCAGCAATAACGTCCCTTATAAACATAAGTCTAAACGAGTGCACTTTACCAAAAGTTTTAAAAGCCTCTATAGTAAGGCCGATATTTAAAAGTGTCAGAAAATAATTACAATAATTACAAGCCTATATCCATTTTATCGGTGGTAGAAAAAGTCTTGGAGGAAATAATGGTAAGACGGTTCAATGGCTTTCTTATTAAGTATAAAATTATTAATAAAAATCAGTATGGCTTTCAAAAAGGTAGGAATATCAACAAATTACCTGGCCACTTTTCAACCCATATAAACAGATGCTTAGACCAAAATATCCATTGCCTTGCCCTCTTTATAGACTTCAGCAAAGCATTTGATACGCATGCTATTTTAGCTACTATTTTAGAAAGAGACGGGATCCGTGGCCAATGTCTGAACTGGTTTAAAAACTACCTAGCGTGTAGAACATATCGTGTAAAAATCGATGGGAAATTAAGTCAAGAAATTACGCTGAATACTGGAGTACAGTAGTATGTTTGTGCCGGTTTTGGACCCCGGAAGTGAAGGTGCAACAAAAAAACAAGATGACCGCCAGGCAAATTTCTCATGGCTGCTAAAAAATTGCACCCGTGGTATTTTGGTTTGTGTCTTAGCTACTTCCGGTAAAAAATAAGCGCCATCTAGCGGTGGTTAACAAAAACATCTAAAAATGTATATGGTTTGTGTCGTGACTAGTAAAAATAAAGAAAATTATTCACCCTGTGCTCACAGTAAGCACCTTGTAAGAAACAGCTTTTTCATATTAAAAAACCATAGTAGGACACAGCTTTTTATTTATGTCATAAGTAAAAATAAAGAAACTGGTTCACCCTGTGCTAACAGTAAGCACCTGGTTCAGCCTGTGGTATTTTGGTTTGTGTCTTAGCTAAAAATGTATATGGCTTGTGTCGTGACTAGTAAAAATAAAGAAACTGGTTCACCCTGTGCTGTGACAGTAAGCACCTTGTAAGAAACAGCTTCTTCATATTGAAAAAATACCATAGTAGAACACAGCTTTATATTTATGTCATATGGAAATTGGATAGAAAAAAAATCATTGCATTCTATTGTGATGGAGATTTATACAGTGCTTTTGGGGATGAGTAGGTTGAATAGTCATAGGAGTATGTGAATGTGATTTCGAAGGGGGCTCGGCTTGGGATATAAAACATATAAAAATGTATTTTGGTATGTGGGTGAATATAAAAAGTCGACTGATGACCAAAGATGGAATGGGGGGGTTGGACCCTCCAAAAGAGACACCTTGTGTACGACGTTGATCTTTAAAAGAATGTTATTGTATAGTTGTAGATCTGAACTTTAATTTTTATCTATATTGGGGAAAGAAACATAGCATATTTTTGGGTGTAGGTGGAATAAAGCATAGTAAGAAACAGCTTTTTCATATTGAAAAAGAAAAAAAAAACCTTAGTAGGACACAGCTTTTTATTTATGTCATATGGAAATTGGGTAGAAAAAGTCATTACATTCTATTGTGATAGAGATTTATACAGTGCTTTGAAGTAAATAAGCCGGTGGCGAGGTGCGGAAGCTTTAAGACATCTGTTGGCGTGGTGCGGGTGTGCGACGTTGATCTTTAGAAAAATGTCATTGCATAGCTGTAGGTCTGAATTTTGTCGGCGGGGCTTGATGAATAAGACATCTGATGGCGTGGTGCGGAAGCTTTAATTTTTGTCTATATTTGGAAAAACATGACATATTTTTGGGTGTGGGTGGAATAAAGCATAGTAAGAAAAACAGCTTTTTCATATTGAAAAAAAACCCATAGTAGGACACAGCTTTTTATTTATGTCATATGGAAATTGGATAGAAAAAGTCATTGTATACTATTGTGATAGAGACTTATAGCATATTTTTGGGCGTGGGTGGAATAAAGCATAGTAAGAAACAGCTTTTTCATAGTAGGACAAACCATAGTAGGACACAGCTTTTTTATTTTTGTGATGACTTACAATGAAACAAAATGTATTTTAAGTATTTTATTTTTTTTTTATTTATTCTTTCAGCCTATTTTCGAAAACAAAAACTTCAAACCCAGCAACATTTTTAACGGCACACAACAACTAAAATGAGATTTTTCCAATATGAAATTTTCATCAGGTACCCAACCAGCGTTTCTTAATGCATTACTTTCAACCACACTTAATGATGCAAAATTTTTCATGGTGGTTGAAATTCCAAGATTGCGGGTACGATCTTTACGGTAATCGATTTATGTTGTTTTAAGAATCGCGTTATGAAAACTACTAAATGATAGCATATATAAACGGGGTATTTTATTGGTGATACTGATACTGATACTGCTGCAGCTACTGATACTGATACTGCTGCAGCTACTGATACTGCTACTGCTACAGCTACTGCTACTGATATTGCTACTGATACTGATACTGCTACTGCTACTGATACAGTATCAGTTACTACTGCTACTGATATTGCTACTGATACTGATACTGCTGCTGATACTGATACTGCTACTGCTACTGACACCGAGATTCAACAATAAACATGGAAAAAGCACCTTTCACGTATAACTACTACCAATCAAGTTGTTACCAAAATATTGTTAAAAAATATTTGATAAAATCGCAATGATCAAACAAAAAATATACAAAATATGTAGAAAATATCTTATTATTAACCAATTTACATAATTTACTATGTATATTCTGTATATACCTCTACATACAAGCTTTAGGCTTCGCGGGGAAGTAAGCTTAAGTATTAAAAATTCTAATTATATTTTAATACAGATGAAAAATTAACAAAATTTGATGTCAAAATAACAAACACACAAACAAACAGAAAATCAATTTTATTACTATAGATAGTCAATGGTATGAAGTAATAGATTTTTACTTATAACTTTTGATTGGAAAGAGATATTGGCTAATTTTTTTACATAAATTATTTTAATGTGAATAACTATAAAAAAATGAGAAAATAAAAACATACTCTTTTTTTATGAAAAAAACAGTAAAATATTTAAAAACTGGAAGGACGTCACCTACCGTTTTTTCCAAAACTTTTGAATTAAAAATTCCTGTTTTTGCAGAGGATGTTAAAAAGGCATTGAGTAGGAAAAGGGCTCTGAAAAATGATCGACAATAACAAGATGGCTACATTTGGTAGGTTACATTCCCTTCCGCTAAGGCTTAAACACCATTATCATGAATGTAATCCACTTTGTCTACTAAAAGACTCCTCATTTGAAAACAAGCTTTTGGATTATTTGAAGGACTGCAGTTTTTTGCTTTGTGTTCAAAGCCTAATTTGTTCAAAGCTTTACTTCAAGCTTGTGCTTTCGCGAAAAATAACAGAGGTTAATTTATGATCTGCACAGACAGCAAATCCTGCGTCAGCACAATTCGTGCACATACTAATTCAACTGACACTAAACACCTCAGGGATATCCTTACTAAGGATCATATCAAAATAAAAATAATGTGGATTCCATGCCATTCTGGAATACGTGGCAACGAGTTTGCTGACACGACAGCAAAAAACATCAACATTACACCACCACCAGTTTTTGACACATTAAGCGCTAAGGACATCAACAACTTTATTGTTAAGCAACGTTTTGTAGCAACTACCGAGATCTGGAATACCTAAAATCATCATTATTCTGCTTTAAACCCTGACCGTGATAAAGCAGTTTACCCAAGCCATGCACTTACCTTCGCCATAATACCCTTCACTCGTCTACTCTTAGTTCACATAATGATAACACATAAGCACCTACTTATCGGTACAAGCCCTAAAAACTGCCCATCTTGTAATTTGCCAGCATCCCCATCATTAACACCCCATCAAACATATATTCTGAGACCTTTGAACAAACACTTATGCCTGACGTTTTTAAGCATTGGTATGGCAAAAAGGGTATCATAAGGTAAAAAAAATGTAAAATTCTTTGAATTTCTAAGAATGCTCGTTTATCATTTTTGTCTTTAGACTTTTTTTGATTTGTTGATATATGTAGCTACCTAAATGTAAAACATTTTTATTCATTTTGTGGAATGCATTAAAAACAAGTATAATCAACTTTAGAATGTTGTTGGCACACAGGACTAGTGCATTTGGTGCAGTAAAACCCTGTCTTCCTACGCAGCTTTTCGTCTTGCGTGGCACAAATTATGCAATCTTTTCTGGAATTCAGTGTACTGGGGCCGCTTTGTTGGTTAGGCAGCATGTTGCTGGGAATATTCAACGGTCTTCCAAAGAAAGATTCAATGGCCAAACGGGTTGAATGTTGTCCCAAAATATGGTTGTTGTTCATGCGATATTCAGTATTAGCAAGCACCAATTGTTTACTCAGCGTGTTCAAGAACATTCGTCGCTTCTCTTTTCTGGTTCCTTCTGTATTTTCATTGCATATTATGCAAGCGGCTAATCCCATGACGTCTATCATGTTGCAAAAAATGCTAATGGGCAACGTCTTGTTGACCGTCTTGTATAGTAATGCGTTACCATTTGGTCCATTGTATCAACACCGGCCTTTGTTGAATTGTAAAATAATATGCTTCCGGTTTTTTTGTTACGCCTTCAACTTTTTCAGTGCAGAGCACAGTGGATAGTAGATTTACTGCTTTGTTCTTCCTTGGAACTTTTTCTTCACATAGATTTGTTTGTGTTACGATGATGAACGTAATATTTGGTGAAAAGAAAAGTTTGAACACCTCAAGCGAAGTT
Organism: Dichetophora obliterata; assembly: GCA_963920525.1. NCBI lineage: Eukaryota > Metazoa > Arthropoda > Insecta > Diptera > Sciomyzidae > Dichetophora > Dichetophora obliterata. The sequence goes on from OY986436.1 coordinate 133,801,667, forward strand.
ATCAGGTTTGTTTTTGGTCCACCTCTGAAACGCATGATGTTGTGCTGGCGGAATCTCACTGTAGCGGGTTCAGCTGTACTCCACTTAGTACCATCTTTTCCAATCAAAAAACCGTCTGCAGCTTTAGTTGGTGCATCTCACTTTCTTCATCGCTGTCGAATATTTAATTTGCTTCAATTTCCAATTTCAATTTCCAATTTCAGGCACAAAATCTGTGTTTTCACCGCTTTGGTCTTCAAATAAATCTAGTTCTTCGTCTGCTTCTGTGTGAAGTGCGAAATCACGCTGTAACGCTGATGATAGTTGTTGTTGGAAAGTATCAGTAAGGCTGCCTATAAATCCTCTTCCACAACAATAGTAATAATTCCACTTTAGTTTCCGAACAAAAAGTTTATATTTCGGACTGTCGATGTTCAGCATTCAATAATAAACTAACTGAACTCAAAACCAAAATCACACACGAAAGAAAGAAATAAGAGAAAAATGAACACAAAAACTACCTGGAAGCAAACATCTGCATTGAATTCATATAAACAACCCAAAATATAAAAAAAATACCTGGAAACAACAATCTGCATTGTGTTTGCAGAAAAATAACCCAAAATGTGTATAACAATAATTTATTTCATACAAATTGTATAGGAGTCTGGCCAGGCATATGTGTTTGTTCGAGGGGACATTTTTTGCAGTTTTCTTCGTGTTGGAACGATATTTACGAATGTTTTTTTAACCGGGAAATACAGGTATCTACCTAAACTAGAAGTATGTTTAATTAAAGCTCAAAAATTAAATATGCCTGGCCAGAACCATGTGTTTGTCCAAGGGTTGACATCTGCATTTATATAGTAATTAATTATTGTATAAATTCTTTAAAATAAAATAAATTAATTAATAAATAAATTGTTAGTTGTGCATTACCCAGAGGACATTTTAGCGAGTGCTCCGCAAAAAAAGGCATACTAGCACTGCTATTATTGGCGTCAATACACCTTGCGTGATCACTGATTTGATGAGTACTTCTGTAAGGTTTTGATTCTTTTCATATTATTTTATATGAACAAATATGAACAAAAATTTTAAATACACAGAAAGAATATAGATTTAAAAAAATAATTTTTTTGTACGATTTGGGTCTCGAATTCGGGCTCCCGAAAACTAACACATTACATATTATATTATATGAAAATATTTATATGGAAAAACTTCAAATCTTTTCTTACATTTTTGTATGAAGAAAATTTATAAAAAAGTTAAAAAAAAATTTAAATACACATGTAGATTTTAAAAAATGTAGATATAAAAAACAACAAAAAATTTGTTTTTTCCGAATTGGGTTTCGAACCCGGGCTCCCAAAAGCTTACTTTCATTTGTATTGATGCAAAATAAGCTATGGATTCTTAACAACCACCGTTCAAATCAAGTTCATACTTCATATTTCTTTTCAAGTTCATACTTCAAGTTCAAAAATTTAAGTTCATACTTATATTACTTTTCCTTCTAACGTGACTTTTCGAAGCGAAAGAGCGCTTCTGGCAGATCTCTTTATAGCAAGGAGAGCGAAAGACCTGACAAAGATAGATTTATATTGTTTATTGGTAGTAAAAATCGTTATAGTTATTTAATGAAAGCTCAATTTACAGAAATTGGTTTTGACCTAAATTCTTTAATAGTATAATATAAGTAAATAATGTGTTAAGAAAATAAATTGTACGAAGGAAAACTACTAACAAACCTACGTATATAAATCTTAAGAGTAAACGCTGACTAGGAAGGCCTGACAAATTTTCCCATTTCATTCCAATCATGGTTGTGAGCTTGGCTGCATTGGAAAAATTGTTCGGTTCAACGAAAAAAAATCGCTACCTTTTCGCTGTCAAAAACGCAATGCATTTCTTACGGAAGATTTATTTTTTATTTTGGTAAAAATTTTACTTGGACTTCGCATATGGAAATCAAATTTGAAAAAAAAAAGGAATATGGACACCAAAATTCCTAAATTTTCTAGAAGTTGTGCCAGTTGGAAAATAACAATTGGTTTGTGTCTAAAATAAACAAAATAAACTTAAGTCTGATAGTTGATGCAATTTCATAAATCTTCAGAATTCTTAATGTAAATAAGCAAAAAGATAAGAAAAAAGATAAAAAAAATAAGTAAATTAAGACGGCAATTTTAATTTTTAAATTTCAATTTCAATTTTAGTTTATACAGTGACCTGTTACAATATTTTTGTCGTAAATAGTTGATCGAGTGCACAGTTTCCGACTGCTCTAAATTAATGGAAACGTTTTAGTAATGAAGTGCTTACTTTTAATTCGGAACATTTTCGAGCATACTTTTACCGGAACGAATAAAACACGCTATAAAGAGAAAATACACATTTCATGTTATGATGACATATATACCAGTCATTGTATAGGAAGTGAGCACTGAACAATGAACAATTTACAAAATTTCCATTTTCTCTTTATACAGATTCTATTACATAAAATTTATTTACATTTAGTTTGTTTTCAAGTAGTCACCTACCTTATTCGTTTTTTCAAAATAAGAGTTTGAATTTTTTCCATAATCATCTTAGTCTTTTCCTACAACTTTTCGTGTTATGGCTTTATTTTGTTAAATGAACGCAGTCACATTTTATTATCTGGCAATATATTGGAAAAGAAGATTCCAATGCTAGAGCTTTTAGCTTTTTCTAATTCATATGTATAAGACCAAAAACCCCAAGAAAATTATTACAAAGTCATGTGTTTAATTTTAATATTCGTTTTTAACCTCACCTCAAGTGCTAGTTGGTTTTATTTAATAAACGTATTTATAAATTAACGTAACTATTTAAGAAACGTATTTTATTTAATAAACGTGTTTTATTTAATTCATTATTAATTTATTTTATTTTATTTAAACAAAATGTTTTCAAAATAAATGATTTCGCTTTTATGTTACGCTGAGTTCAAATCTTCGTAGGTGGTTGCAAACCAAGGATGATAGAAACAAGATTAAATGCAGGCGCGGATCCAGGGGGGGACTATTGGGGCTGAAGCCCCTCAGACGCTTAATTTATTTTTTAAAATAAATATTAGCAGTTACCCGCGGCTGTGTCCGCAGTAAGTTCGAGTCATTTCAGCATTTATATTTTTGGAAAGGAGCGAGAAGGAACGAAAAGCTTAAAATTGTACTATAATATATTAATATATAAATAAGCAAATTATTTTTGAAGGTCTTTCTTTTTCATAAAAATAAAAGTAATTTTGTCTAAAATGTTATGAAGGTATTTAATTTTTTCGGTTGGCTCTTAAATTTCGATAAGGTTGAGTAGTTTGCCTATATTCGGTTGTGACGTTGGCATTTTTCTTTAATTGAATTGAAGAAAAAAGTTTTAAATACCTATAGTCATTCAGCTCATGTAGTCAGTGTTTCCAAATAACCAATGTTATTCCTGCTTTCAATGTGATCGGTGCACTATTCGTACGAGATAAAATTGAGCATATAAAAAACTTACATAAAATTTAGCATATAAAAAACAATTTATCGTTGTTATTTGTTATTTTTAATTTTTTAATGAAAACCGTGATGAAATTATCGAATTAAAAACCCCACGCTTCCTCATATTGAATTGATTATTTTGGTGTTGTTCAGAAATATATGAAGAATCCAAATTAAAGAAATTATCTTCGGTACCACTTCTAGTGCCCGATATATAAAACCTTATATTAAGTTTTTTGAAAAAGTTATAAAATTGCATTCAAGTACACATTTCTTCAAAACAAGAAAATGCATATGCACAAAATATACAATATCAAATATACAATATCGCCATATCTAAGGAAAGCCTTAAAACTGTAATCAATATCACCAAAATTTAGACAATCAGAAAACAATTAAAACTTCTGTGCTATCTTGAGTGTACATTTAGATTCAAATATCCTTCACACAGGTCCTTTTGGGTAAAAACCAAGAGTAGCATCGTGTTTGCCAAAGTATTGTTAGTTAAAGTTCATATTTACTTTTGCAGTAACACATATGTAGTTTTTTTACAAAAATTAAAGCATTTTGAGATCGTTATTTTTTACAGTTTTTCTTAAAAAACAACTTTGCCCTTGCGGGAGAGGAAGATGTCCTTTGGGAAATCCTGACCACCCAATGCAACTTTTGGGACCTCTTAGAATATGAAATTCGAAAAAAATTCGATACCATACCTGGACCACATGATTTCCTCCTGGCAACTTAAATTTAAGGGCAAGTTTCAGGATAAACTACCTTTGCAGAGCTTAGTACCGAGCAACCAAGGCAAATTTTCAATAAATGAAATTACAAAGGCAGACTTAATATACTATAATAATAGTTTGACGATATTGTTCTAAAACAGCTATAAAAACAGCAACAACAGTGACGGATACCATAAAATTAATTATTACTAAGGATTACGAACATTTCTTCCCTAACATACCCCCCTATTATGAATTTTTATACGATAGACGATAAACGCTTGCAAGCGTATCGTAAAAATCGTGATTTTTGCTTACATTTTACTGTGAATTCAAGAAAAACAACTTAAATTATCACTTCAAGATATTAAAAGTTCAGAAATAAAATATATAAATATGTTTCCTACGTTCCATTGAGTTCTTTGCACAGCATAGATGCTGTGAGGGATGCTTCCATTTGGCGTTTTCTTCCATTGAAGTGGCAAGACGCTCCAGTTTAGTTTTCGACCTCACAACTCTTGGCCAGAAAAGATCGCATGGATTTTGCTCAAATCCTGTCCAAAAACTTATTTCTATTTCTTATACTAACATATTTCGAAAAAGATTAAAAATTCATACATATATAATTTCAGCTATCGTACAAGAATATTTAGCCGCTTGCAAGCGTATGAAATTGAACAGCTTATCCGATACGTATCGTTTCGTAATACCATTTGTTTGCGATAAACGATAAACGCTATCTGTCGGATTTAATATGGCAAATGTAAGTTCGTAATACCGCATAACAGAATGCAAGCGTTTATCGTGTATCGTATGAATTCGTAATAGGGGCCATATTGTTACTTTTAAAAACGATAGCAGTTATTCCAGTGACTTCAGCTACTGCTGAAAGAAGTTTTTCAGTATTGAGAAGACTGAAAACCTACTTAAGATCCACAATGGCACAAAATCGGCTAAATGGTTTAGCCCTATCAAACATTCACAAAGAAATTGATATTAACCCAGAGGAAATTGCTGAAATGTTTTTTTTTTCAGCTGAAATTAAGAAATCGATGAATGAGTAACGCGAATTGGGATGTTGAATTTTAAGTTGAATATAATCATTAGCTACATCTTTCTTTCAATTCTTACAAATTATATAAATTTTAATCTTTTGATATGCTTTTGAATGAATATAAAACGTAAATATAATTTATAAAAATATGTTTACTATGTAATACATCAATAAATACAATGAATAAAAAAACAAAAAATAATTTGCTTTTCATCCCCCCCACGAACAATTTCTAGATCCGCCACTGTCTGCATGTTTATCACTAGATAACGTAATTGGAACCAACTATGAAAACAAGATGGCTAATACGGAAAATCATAGAGATGGCAACATTTAATTGGATCCCAGTGACGTCGATGTCGTAATCTTGTTTTAAACTTGTCTGAAACTGGCCTCATTCAGTGCAGACAACAGTTGGCAACTGTTGTCTGAGCGACCTCGTACATGAAAAATTCTTTGAATGGTAGCGATCACTAAAACTGATCAGGTAAATAGTAGACGCCATTTAATCGAGAGAAAAATTTATGCTACATGAACACAACTGTTGAGTTAGCTGTCAGATGCTGTTACTGACGCTGTTAAAGTAAAAAACATTGAAAGAACGACACAAATTTAAGTGAGAATTTGCAATTCAATTAAAAGAACATAAAAATAATATATAATTCAATTAAATCTAATTTCTGACGTGTGGAGCAGAAACACATTCAGAGAAAAACATCGGTTAATAAGGTAGCGCTACCATTACAGTTCACAACAGTTCACATGGCGCTGAATGCAGCCATTCTTGGTTGAAAGCAACTATCAATCGTTGGCTCTTAGGAACAGATGGCACTGCGAACAGCTTCAAGCGCCCACAAAATGTATTGAGTTGTTTCAGCTATCAATAAAAAGAATCGAACATATCAATTAAATAATATTAACTTTAATTAATTAACAAGATAATAACACAAATGGATTTGAAATGAAAACAAAAGTTATACGATGAAATTTTATGTTGCGCTGAGTCAAAGCCAAGGGGTATCTTTCAAGGGTTCAAACCCTCCCAGAGTTTCGAAATTTTAATAAAAATTTATGCATTTAAGACCTTATGATACTTCATTGTTTTGTCCAATTTTTATTCATTTACAATGAAACTAGAGTAGTTGAAATAGTGCTAAAGCTAAAATTCAAGAAGTGTGAGTGTATACGCATATAGTACGAATTGGACAAAAAAATGGGCGACGGACAGCATTTTCAACGCATTGTTTTTGATGTTTCTCTCAATTCGTTCGTCGTTAAGTTTCAATCATATATTAAGTGTCAAAAACAAGCTTTAGCAGTTTTTTACGCAGCCAAGATGAACAGAGAGATAAAATAGTAACTTTGCGGAGATGCAAAAATTGGCATGATGCATGTTTTCATCCTTTTCCAATAATATATATCTGTCTAGCCCACGCGCCAATTTTTTTCAGATTTTGAAATTGGAGAAAACAATGAAGTATCATACGGACTTTATTGAATCACTTTAATATGTTCTTACTATACTGAAACTTGACAAATCATATACTAAATTTCCGTTTACGTGTAAAAGTTTTAAATTAAATCGTGAAAACAATAGTGAACAATAGTGAAAACTATGCATCGTCATATATCGGATCAAACGTGATACATTTGCGTCATCATAGCCTCTTCGTAATTTTCAACTCAAAACAAGTTTTTATAAAGCAGTAACAAGCGCACACTCAGCTGTTATATTGACTACCATAACTGACCATTAACGTTGTTTAGATGCGCAAAAGATGAAAAAAAAACGAAAAAAAAACAACGAACGAGAATGGCAATAATAACAATCAGGGCCCAAAAACAACTATTGCAGATGACAGGAATAAACACTAACAAATTAAATAAATTTATAAAACAAGAAAATTGGAGCGACCTCGTACATGAAAACCAAAGTTGCGGCAAAAAGTTATAAAAACATTTACAATAAATTTACAAAAATTTAGCAAAGCAAAAAAAAATATATAAAAAAAGAAATGGCTAAATGAACAAATATTGATCTATTGTAAGGAGAGGAATAAACTTTATCAAAGACATAGAAAAAACAAAAACAATTTGAACAAGGAAAGAGAATACAAAACAAATAATATACGAAACAGTAAAATAAAAAAGCAAATTGCAAAATAGCAAATAAAAAACAGATACGAGATATGAGAGGTACGTGGCAATTAATAAACGAAATAATTGGCAAAAAAGTTGAGAATGTTGACAAAGTTATAAAGGAAAACTTTAAGAATGAAAATGTATAAAGAGTAACCGATAATTTCGATATTAAATTCAAACAAAATTTTGCAAATATCATGCATGATTGTACGATCAAGACCCTTAACTCTATAGAAACAAGAATACAAACACTATATTCGTTGAACCAATTAAAAATTCTAGATATACTTTTTTTTTTTTTGATTCGCCCGGAGGTATGAAATCTTCCAAAGATACGTATACCCGTCCTATACGCATGCACGATTTACATTCTAAAATCTGTCCGAATCAGCCGAGACAGACAGAATGCACCTACGTACTAAAACATACCCCCTATTGGCAATTAGGATTATCCACTAAGCACATTAATTGGCTTTTCAGCGGAATTTAAAAATTGAAAATATATAAAACGCATATTTAAGTATACTTGATTCTATATAAATAAGCAACATCGAATTATATAATAGTAATTATCAATTTAAGGCAAGGACCTACGTGGAAATGAGATAAATCTCATATCCGCCAAATCAAAATCCCAATTAGTTGGATATGCATTTGGGCCAACGCAGCATAAACTTGTGTGGAAAAGAGATATACTCTGGCACACCAATCCAGGTGATAGTGTGAGTTCAGTCTAATTTCAAATCAGGAAACCACGTGAGCACGTAAATCCCAATTCGAATAAAAATTAAAATATTGAATAATTAAAAAGTATTGGGGGTTGGAATTAATTTTAAAGGTTTTTTTTCGGTTTTTGAGCATTTATTTAGAAACAACGGTACAATGTATATTATTCAAAGTATTGTCCATTGTTAGCTACAACATTTTCCCATCTTTCTGGCAGCATATGGATTCCGCGCCGGAAGAACGATTCGTCTTTTGAGGCAATCCACGAATCGACCCATTTTTTGGTATCCTCGTAAGAAGTGAAGCGCTGCTCAGCCAAGCCATGCGTCATCGATCTGAATAGGTGGTAGTCGGAAGGGGCTATGTCTGGGCTGTAAGGCGGGTGGGGTAGCACATCCCAATTCAGCGCCTCCAACGTTTCCTTGACGGTTCTTGCAACATGTGGCCGTGCGTTGTCATGTTGAAAAACCACTTTGTCGTGTCTTTTGGCATATTCCGGCCGTTTAACCTTTAATGCTCGGCTCAATTGCATCAATTGTTGTTGGTAGCGTTCCCCAGTGATGGTTTCGTTAGATTTTAGCAGCTCATAGTACACGACACCATTCTGATCCCACCAAATACACAGCATAAGCTTGGCGCCATGAATATTCGGCTTGGCCCTCGATGTTGATGCATGGCCGGGTGGTCCCCACGATTTTTTTTGCTTAGGATTATCGTAATGGATCCACTTTTCATCGCCAGTGACAATACGATGCAAAAAACTCTTCCTTTTATGCCGTTGAAGCAGTTGTTCGCACATGCAAAATCGCCGTTCAACGTCTCTCGGCTTCAACTGGTACGGCACCCAATTTCCTTGCTTTTGAATCATTCCCATGGCCTTCAAGCGTTTGCCGACCGTTGATAAGTCGACTCCCAATGATTCTGACAATTCTTGAAGGGTTTGACACGGGTCTTCATCGAGCAAAGCCTCCAATTCCTCATCTTCAAACTTTTTCGGCTGGCCCGGACGCTCTTTGTCTTCCGTATCAAAATCACCACTTTTAAACCGACGGAACCAGTACTCACAAGTAGAAATCGATGGAGCATAGTCCCCGTAAGCCTCAGTAAGCGAGCGTTGTGCTTCAACCGCTTTTTTCTTCAAATGGAAGCACAAAAGTAAACCTTCCCGCAAATTGCGTTTTGTTGGAACGAAAGTCGACATGTTCACAGAGAAAAAAATATATGTTGTTTACACTTCAGTGGAATGACACATACTGAAAAATGAAGCTTAGACAATGTGCTTTGAAATGAATTTAGTCACAGGTGTGCCCGATGCGATCTATTGATAGTTACGCCATCTCTTAGAAAACCTTTAAATCTAATTCCAACCCCAATAAGTTTTAAAAACGATTCATATTTGATGGTGCCTACTTTATAAAACATAATATCGAGATAAAAAATAGAAACAACAATCTCAATTACCAATATTACATTGTTATAAAACTGCGTTAGGTATAATAGGATGAAGTTAACTTGATTTAATTATTTAAATGTAATATAATTTTCCGTTTTAAGACGTCTACCGAATCAGAAAAATTAATCATGTTGAAGTTATCATTGAAATCACTGCACATACATCGTAAAGGTTCATGAAGAGCGTAATTAGAACTGCACTGACTCAACTTGAAAAACAGAAATTGTCTAGTTCCTCTCCTTAGGATGTTAGAGCTGAGATGAGATATTCCGAATTAATCTCGCCACGAAATAATTTATACAGAAACATGACATTAAGCATCATTCTTCTGCTTCTTAGGGAAGGTAGTAAAATAATTTTAAGGCGTATTTCATACGATGGAAGCATAATATTGGGGTTCCAACGACTATGACGTAAAGCAAAAAGTAAAAACTGTTTTTGAACGGATTCTATGGCGTCGATGAAGACATTATATTGTGGGTTCCATACAACTGATGCATATTCAAGAATTGGCCTTACGAGAGAGGTATATAATAATTTAGTAGTAAAAGGATCACTGAATTCTTTAGCCCATCTTTTAATGAAACCAAGGACTCCTCTTGCCTTATTTATCACCATATTAACGTGGAGATTGAAGCGAAGTTTTGAATCTATAATAACACAAAGATCGAGAAAACTGGAAACTATTTCTAAGTTAGTGCTATTTATAGTGTAATTTATGTTACTAGCAGATCTTCGCGAGAATGTCATTTGCTTACATTATTTTAAGTTGAGATTTAATATATTTAAGCTACACCATTCCTCAAGTCTATTTAGATCAGATTGTAAAAGTTGTCGTTCTTCGGGTGATTTGTAACAAAGAAAAAGTTTCACGTCGTCAGCGTACATTAAGACGTTACAGTGTTTTATTACCGAAGGAAGATCATTAATGAATAGTAAAAACAAAACCTGTCCAAGATGACTGCCCTGAGGAACGCCAGAAGTGACCGAAATACTTTTTGGAAGAGAATTCTTATATAAAACCTTTTGAGTACGTCTAGATAAATACGAATTTGTCCAATTTAATAATGTGACAGGAAACCCAATAAGGTGGAGTTTTTTCAAAAGAAGATTATGATTAACACTGTCGAAAGCTTTGCTAAAGTCCGTATAAATAACATCAGTCTGCAGTCCCAAAGTAAAACTATTTATAACACGCGAAGTAAACTCTAAGAGGTTTGTTGTAGTGGACTTACCCTTCAGAAAACCATGTTGAAAGACAGAAATGGTGGAAGACACGGAGTGGGTTAATTGATCAGTTATAATTTTCTCAAATAACTTAGGGATTGCACTTAATTTTGCAATTCCTCGATAGTTAGAAACATCTATCTTGGAGCCAGATTTATGAAGGGGTATAATATAAGAATCCTTCCATATAATAGGAAAATAACCACTATGCAAGGAAATATTAAAAATGTTTGCTAGAGGAGTACACAGGTTTGTAGTACATTGCTTTAAAATACAGCTTGGAATTTTATCAGGGCCGGTCGTAAAAGAAGATTTTACTTGTCGAAGATAACACATAACAATATTTGGGTCTATTACAGGAGTTTCAAAAGAGTTACTGGCGGGAGAAAATGATACACAGTGCTAGTATTAAATGGTATATCGGAGTAAGTTGATTTAAAGAAGTTCGCAAACATGTTAGAAATCACATTGTCACAAGATGATTCTTCCTGATTGAATTTCATAAGGGGTGGAAAACTGGAGGCTTTACGTTTTGAGTTAACAAAACTATAGAAAAGTTTTGGATCATCTTTAAATTGAGATTTTATGTTAATTATATTAGCGGAATAGCATTGTTTATTTAATAGTTGATATCTATAACGACAAGAAGAATAGGAAGCAAAGTCTAAACTAGAACAAGATATTTTATATTTTTTAAATAAACGATTTTTTAAATTTTTAAGTGCCTTTAGATCATTTGTTAGCCAGGGTGGATTTAAAGGATTGGAGAAACACCTTTTTTTTGGGACGGACAATAAGAAACACCTTTGCAGAGTATCATTGAAAAACTGTACAGAAGATTCGACGTCATAATATGAATATGATGTTCCGCTAGTTAAAATTGGAGACCAATCAGTCTGCGAAAGTAAGGAATTAAGTTTTACATAGTCCGTTTTCTTAAAATTATAAACTTTTTTATTTCGCTCATCAGAAGTTACTTTATCTTCTTTTTCGTGGGGGAGTAAAACTGTTATTTCAAGAGTTGGATGATGTATATCTTTTGGAAGAGATACGGGATTCGAACAATGGAGATTAACAGTAGTGCATCTATCTACAAATACGAGGTCTAGGGTTCTGTGGTTTTTATTTTTTAAATATCATTGACTTGTTGAAGACACAGATAAGACAGCTTATCTAAGAAGTCATTTATCCAATCACTATTGGAAACAGGAGTAGTCATTTATCCAATCACTATTGGAAACAGGAGTAAGAAATGAAGAATCGTCAGACGATCTCCAAGTCACAAAAGGTAGGTTAAAATCACCCAGCACAATAAGAACGTCTTTATTTTTTAACAAATTATGAACTTTTTCGATGGCATTTAAGTGTTTTAAAACACTTTTAGGACGAATGTAAAAGTCACATCTAGGAGGAATGTAAGAGCAGGTAACATAAATAATACAATTATTTAATTTAACTGCAACACAAATGAACTCAATGTCACTGGTGTCAAGAATTGACCAATTCTTCAAATACAAGCGAGTTTTGAACAGCTATCAAAACACCACCACCGATCTTATCATGATGATCTTTACGAAAAATTTGATATTTATTGCACATTATTTCAGAATTTGCAATAACTTAAAACGCTTAATTTAAATAAAGCAGAAGGATCAGACGGAATTCGTTCTAATGACCTCAGATTACAACTTCCACCAGCTATAACGGCACTTATAAACACAAGTCAAAGCGAGTGCACTTTTCATCATTAAGTCATTAAGTCTTAAAAGCCTCTAGAAGTAGCAGGAGAAATGACTACAACAATTACAGGCCTATATCCATTTTACCCGTGGTAAAAAAAATCCTGGAGGAAATCATAGTAAGTCGACTTAATGACTTTCTTATTAAGTATAAAATTATAAAAAGAAATCAGAAAGGCTGGGAACAAAATATCCATTGCCTGGCCCTCATTATAGAGGAATTAGAGTAGGTAATTTTTTCACATAAATTATTTTTGCGACTTGACTTTCTTGTAAAAAGTATAAAAACAACATTCTTATTACATTTATATATTACGCAAACGCAAATTTTGTCCGGGAAATTTTTTAAGTACAAGTTCAATCTTAATAAATTTAGTATGGTTTGGTAGGCTTAAACCAGTAGATGTGCAAACTGGACTTTTTATTTCTTCAAAATTTATATTTCGTAAGTTATAGTGAGTTGTTTGCTTACAACTGTTTATATACTGCTTTTTCTCTTAATTTCTGTAATCAATATGTGAGGTATTTAGCGCCACCTATCGGCTAATAGCTATTGAAACTGTTATACTGACGAATTTTATAATATAACAGTTTTATAATTGAAAAAGAAAACAAATAGAAAGTGACGCCGCTGACGATTTTTCTTTCTATTGGCAATCAACTAGATTTTTGAGCATTTTGTTTATTTTGTTATATGCATCGGTAGCGTCGAAGAGTTTTTGTTTTAAATAATTTAAAAGACTTTATATTAAATAAGTGAGATGAAGTATTGTGATTATAATAAATCTAGGAATTCCATTGCTTTTTTTATTCTCACACTCGACATAATGTGTCGAGTGTGAGAATAAAAAAAGCAATGGAATTCCTAGATTTATTATGCCAAATGATAGATGATAGGCGCAAGAATTGGATTAAAAACTCGTAAGACAGCTTCTTCTAAATTAATAGGCGTGTTTTATTCGTTCTGGTTAAACCAAATAGGTTCTAAATAACATGCAGAACACTAACAAAAAGATGAACTTGCTCAGTATCTAGTTCATCTCGTTGAACTATTTTTTTCGTTACGGCTCTATAGATGTCGCTATTGGTTTAGTTGTGGCAGCACTCGCAAGTAAGAGTATGGTTTACAACCCTTCTTAGTCACCCAATGCAGGCAAAAGAAACATCTGTGCTGTTTAGTCATATCATCGTCGACAATGCCCCAAGCGGTCAGAAGTGGGTTAGACCAGAACGAATAAATCGCAGCTATTATTACTTTTTCATGAAGTACGTCTTTCCCTTTTACCTGCTGTTTATCTTAAAAGCACAAAAAAGAAAGTGCCATCCAGCATGAGCAAAAGAAAATGTATCAAAAACACCACCGCCACCTCTCTGCAGACAATGGCAAATCTCAGAGAGTAAATGGTTTAACCAGTGAACGAATAGATCGCATTAGTTAAAGCTTTGTAAGTTTTGCCTTAGACCGTTTGGGGCATTGTCGCCAAATGATATGACCAAACGGCTGATTGCAAAACAATACCATTACTACTTCTGACCGCTTGGGGCATTGTCGACGATGATATGACTAAACAGCACAGATGTTTCTTTTGCCAGCATTGGGTGATTAAGAAGTTTTGTAAACCAAACTCTTACTTGCGAGTGCTGCCACAAACTAAACCAATAGCGACATCTATAGAGCCGTGCGAAAAAAAAATAGTTCAACGAGATGAACTAGCTACTGAGCAAGTTCATCTTTTTGTTAGTGTTCTGCATGTTATTTAGACCTATTTGGTTTAACCAGAACTAAAACACTGTAATGGCATGTAAAGCTTCTCAAGAACATGAACATTAGCCGTTTGGAGTCTGCGTAAAAACTTGTACGTCCAGTTCTCAATCATTTGTGCATAAAACACAAAGAAGTAAAATATAAGGAAATGGTGTTGCTTACACATACACTGTACGTGAACTGTCGCACCATTCGTAAATTGTGCGAGCGAGAAAGAGTGTGTTTTTTCACATTTTTGAGACCCTGGCATCTGATTGGAAGACTCCTCAGCAAAATAGTTGAAAATAATTTAATTTTAGGCATTTTTCACTGCTTAAAAAGCAACAAAATTAAATAAAAAAACCACTAAAACAAATGCAATATGAGTTGTGCGGTTAAGAATTGTAATAGTTCCCGAAAACTTTAAAACAATGCGCATTCGTTCCACAGGTAAATATGTCCATACGGTTTAAATTCTTTTAACAAAAGTGCTTTATTTAGTTTCTAACGATATTTTTTTAACTTATTTGTTTTAGAAATGTATATATTTCTTATTAAAAATGGTTTAAAAATGCAATTAAGACCCCGTTGATTTTCCGCCAGTTTGATCAAACCACATCTGTCAAAACACAAACACTGCTTCAGGGGCGCAGTCATTTTTCGCAGTTGAATACATGTTTGGGGCGCTCTTGTTTTCAGCATAGTGAATCAGATTTAGTACCTGTTTGTTAAATTTTTCTGATTTTTACACAACAACTAGGCAGAAACACCCAAAAAAATAAGGATTTAAAAAAATATAATTTTTTATAATTAGAATTTGTCTGAAAGACTAGTGGTTTCTCTTTTACGAAAGCAATACATTAAAAAGAGAATTATTAAAAAGATAACTACATTCAGAACTGCTCTATACCAGAACAGAGAAGCCTGTGTGGTACTTACTGAGGTTTGTAAACCCTAAGCAGCATCCGAAGGCCTCCTTTTGATACATTTATTTTTTTTTATTAAATTTGGAAAAACCTCGCGATTTTAAGTAAAAAAAGGGTTGTATCTTAAATGCATGTATTTTTATGTTTGATATCTTGTTGAATAGATACTTGTATTATCTCTCTTTTGATACCCATAAAGTTTAGTTTTGTTGGAAAACTTAAAAAATCAGCTAAATTTTTAGTCCACTTTTTCCAATGTTGGATGCCTATAACTTCTAAGCCAAATGCGAGCGATCAAAAATTTTTTAAATAATTATAGTTGTTGCTATTTTTGAAATGTTTCTACAATTTTAATGCATAAGAACAAACTTTAACAGTTTGGGCCTTCTTTTACGATTCAACCGAATTCGGCCCTTTGTGCTTGTTTCTGTATTTGTGTGAACCAACACCAATATAAAAAATACCACACTTTTCTGCTATTACACCACTTCCTTATATTTTACTTCTTTGATAAAACATTTAATAACACACAGAACACAGTAAATCATAAGGTTGTCTTCCCTTAAAGCATGATATAATTATGCAAGGTAGGAGTAACAGTTCTTTCGACTTGCATCAACTGTCAAATATAGAGAGCAGACTAGTCTGATTGCAATTCAATTTAATTCAATTCTAGAATTGAAAAATATTTCACTTCACAATGAGGTACTTTATAAAATCTTACAGCCGCTTTGTAAAAGCGTTTACTACAAATAACACACACTTTCGATGTGGTTACCTTTTTTTTTTATTTATAAAATTTAATGTTTGTTAATAAAAAAAATGTTGTTTTCTTTGTTTTGAACAGCTTTCCTCTTCATCGGGCAGCTGCATCATACCAGGTAAAGTATAAACAAAGTGATTAGATTGGCTAAGAGAAGCATTTTGGTAAATGATAAATTCCCACCGGCCGTGACAAGCTGATGAACAAAAAAGTTCCTCTGCGTTCCTCTCCTTTGGCGTTTTGTAGATTCACCAACTACGCAACTAAAGCGTGCTTAAAAATAACAATCTAGTTGCGCAGTTTTGATCAATCTACTAAGCACCAATTCAAAGAAAGACACACTGATGCTTTGCATAGAGACGTTTAAGAATTCAGCCTTTCTTTGCATTTAGAAGAACTTTTTGTACAGCACCTTCCCCCACAGCCGGGAACTGCAGTGGGAAATTTAGTCTTTACCGGGCGGCATCTCTTAACCTATATTAATAATTAATAAATTTTCCAATTATTGTACTAGAAAATGATTTAGATAACAATGAAATAAAAAATGGAATAAAAAAACTGGAGAAAAGCAATGAAAACATCATTAATTTAATAGGTCGCCTAACCGAAGAGGTATTGTCACTCAGAACGGAAAAGAATTTGTGAAAATGAACCTTTAAAACAAGTTTTGCCAGAATCACCATTAAATAGTTTCGAAGAAGTAATGACGTTTGAAAAAAATCTGCGCCAAGTCAATGTACTGCAAGTTTTGGTAATTAAACAATACATATTTTATAATATTAAAAAGGCGTTATTTCGTTTTTCTTTCAGATACGCGAATTTGTCAAATGTTGGCACAACTTGATTGACGATGAAGCTGCCCAAAACTTAACGTGGTTAGGCACTTCTACCAAAAAAGCAGCGAAAAATTTAACAAGGGCAGCAGCCATAAGAAGTAAATATGAACTAAGAATATGAGTGCCGCAGAACTGCATAAGCCTACTTGAAATCTCTTTCAAGTACTTGGGTAGAATATAACTTCAATTTAAACTGTGTATGCAAAGCTTAAGCGTATTGAGACTATTAATGTTCCAAAGAGAAAGCAAGTAAAAGCAAAGCAAGGATATAAATACATACAATATTTTAAGTACTTGATATATGATGAGTACACACCTCTTTATGCAAAGCATCAGTGTGTTTTTCTTTGAATTTGTGCTTTGTCAAATCCGTTTGGTTTATTGGATGCGTAGGATGAAAATAATCAAAAAAAAAAAAAAGAAACAAGAATGACAATAATACAATAACAATCAGGGCACGGAAAACCAACTATTGCATATGACGGGAATAAACACTAACATAATAAATAATTTATGAAAATTAGAGTGACCTTGTACATGAAAACCAAAGCTGCGGCAAAAATTATGAAAACATACACTACAAGTTTACAGAAATATATAAAAAATCAAAACAAAACAAACAAGTTTATAAAAAGAAAAATGATTATCCAAGGCTAAATGAAAAAATATTAAGCTATTGTAAAGAGAGAGATAAACTCTATCAAAGACATAGAAAAAGCAAAAACAATTTGAACAAGGAAAGAGAAAACAAAACATTTAACAACATTCTAAACAAAAATATACAAAAATATATACAAAAAACGAATATCGTCGAAAAGAATTGATTAAAAATAGACACAATATGTACGTGGCAATTAATAAATTAAATAATTGGCAAAAAATTGATAATGTTGATAATGTAAAGAAAACTGTAAAGATGAAAATGTTATAATAGTAACCAATAATTTCGACCTTAATTTCAAACAAAATGTTGAAAATATAATACATGACCAAGACGCTAAACTCTACAGAAACAAGAATACAGAACACTATATATATTGAACAGTCAAACCAATTAGAAGTTCTACATATTCTTTAAACGCTTAATTTATATAAGGAAGCAGATGAAATTCGTCCTAAAGACATCAGATTTAATGCAGAACAGCTCGCACCAGCAATTACGTCACTTATAAACATAAGTCAAGACGAGTGCACTTTACCAAAAGTTTTAAAAGCTTTTTAAATAGTAAGATAATTAAAAGTATCAGAAAATGATTACAACAATTACAAGCCTTTATCCATTTTAACGGTGGTAGAAAAAGTCTTGGAGGAAATAATGGTAAGGCGGTTCAATGACTATCTTATTAAGTATAACATTATTAATAAAAATCAGTATGGCTTTCAAAAAGGTAGGAATATCAACAAATTACCTATCCATTTTTCAACCCATATAAACAAATGCTTAGACCAAAATATCCATTGCCTAGCCCTCTTTATAGACTTCAGCAAACTTTTGATATGCTTTCGCATGCTAATTTGGCTACTATTTTAGCAAGAGACGGGATCCGTGGCCAATGTCTGAACTGGTTTAAAAACTACCTAGCGTGTAGAACAAGGGATTCCTATCGTATAAAAATCTATGGGAATTTAAGTCAAGAAATTACGCTGAATACTGGAGTACCACAAGGCTCAAAACTTGGTCCCATTTTATATTTGATACATGCAAACGAATTGTTAAATCAGTTGAAGAACAGCAACACTTTTGCTTACACTGACGATACTGCTATACTTGAGGATCTCACATGAGGATCTTCCTACAGCCGTACAAATGATGCAGTCTGAACTCAACGTTACGACTAAATGGTGCCATGACAACGAATTAATAATAAACGCAACAAAAACAAAATTGATGCATAAGCTACCCCACATACAAAAATCAAATATAACATAAAATTCCACTACACAGATTTCTCTACAAAAACAGATTTTCACAAAACCTGGATAACGGCAAATGCGATACTTTGATAGAGTTAGTAGATAACTACAAATATCTAGGGGTCATTGAGGTCCAACATTTCAACTGGAAGGATCATATAGTAGCACTAAACAAAAAACTGCGTAAAACATCGTATGTGCTATACCATTTAAATAACTGCGCCCCAGCAAGCAGTTAACAAAGCAAGCCTTCTTCTCGCTAGCCTGGATTAACAGTAATTGGAAACGCGTCATACTGTAAGATTTTGCAACAAACAAAAAACAGGCTTATTTAAATTATAATGTTTATGGTTAATTTTTGTTTTAATAAAAAAAGGACCTGCCTCGAGTTTTTTTGCCGGCGCTTAAAAGCGCCACTGGCTCTAAATATTTAATATTTTTTTTTTTAATTGTCAGCCGGCATAAAAATGCACTCAGGTTGGAATAATTATTTCAGCTGACTTGAAGCTTGTCTAATTACTAATCTTTATTTCGCAAAGTCGGTGTTTATAAAGCTAAATAACGGTATTTTCTTAAATCTAAAAAGTGCATAATTCTTAACAGAAAAAGTGCGTGAGTGAAAAATAAATATTAACTTAATGTGTAAGTGCTTAATGCAAAATAAATGTATAACAAAAATGATAAACATTGAAAGTGCGTGAGTGAAAGAAAGCTAAATATTTACTTAGTGCGAAAGTGCGTAATGCATATAAGTATATAACCACGGGTCATTGTGGGTGGTGAATAACAATAAACATAGTTACAGTGCAATCAAAAAGTTTGTGTACAGTTGGTTGCTTAACTCGGTGCGCACTACACCCACTACACTACACTACAAGAAATAAAAAATTTTTAAGATTTATACAATTCAAAGTTTCTTATTTAAATCTAACAAATTATTCAATTTGAAAATTGCACTTTAAATATATTTTTTTATAAATTTCAATTAGTTTTCTTAACTATAATAAATTATATTTTATTCCAAAAATTTTTACAAAATAAATATATGATTTATGTTATTAAAAATTATACAAATTCAATTTGTTTATTAAATTTATACAATGCAATTGTTTTAAATTATAAATTTTTACTTTATTTGAAAATTTTGAATTAAATCCATCTTTTTAGTAAATTTTTATGGTATTCTTTGATTTTACCATCTACATTAACTTTATAATTCACTCCATTTTTAGCAACTATAATATATGGACCATGGTTGGTTTTTCTTTCTATTCATTTTCTTTATCATTACTTTTTCACCAATTTTTATATTTAATGGTGCAGAAGTGACATTATTTTTAATTCGTTTAATCTTTGCTATATTTATCAATTCTTTCGTTTTTTTTAAGGAGTATTTTAATCTTATTCTCAATTCCTGTGCATAATTTTCTGTGTTGTAGCATTTTGAATTATCTAGTTTATCATTTGGTAGGTTTGCCAATTTGCCAAATATAAGTTCAAAAGGAGTGTAATTAGTGTCAACATGAGGTGTTGTATTGTAGGCAAATGTGAAGTATGGGATCCAATGATCCCATTCATCATCTTTGCAAAAATTTATTAAAAATTCGTTCAATACTCTGTGGTTTCTTTCTATAGAACCTAAGGTCTCATGATGATAAGGCGTGCTGAATATTTGTTTAATGTAAAGTTGTTTGCAAATCTCCGACATCAACTCATTGGTAAATTCAGTACCCCTATCTGATTTAAGAACCTTAAAATGACCATAGGTCAAAATTACACTTTCTATCAATGATTTAGCTACAGTCTTTGCGTCTTTGGTTTCCATTGGACAAGCAATGACATACTTCGTTAACTCACATTGCATGGTTAATATTTAGCGGTAGTTATTGAATAATCGCAAAGGCCCTACAGTGTCTATCGATATTATTTCGAAACTAGTTCCTGGAGTATCTGTCAAAGTTAATTCCTCTTTTATATGTCTGGTTTGTTTGTTTATTTTACATTGTTCGCAATTTAATATATGTTTCTTTATCATTTTGTTCATGTTTTTCCAAATGTATTTTTGTTTCATTTTTAAATTAGTTTTTTTAATGCCCATGTGCCCTCCATGAGCCGAATTATGATATTCTTCAATTAATTTATTTTGTATATCTTTATCAATTATTCTTGTTGCTTGATTGTATATTAAAATTTTTAAATTTTCATTATTTTTTCTTTGTAAATTATTAAATATCTCTTTAAATTTATCCATTCTTATGGTTTAAAATATTTTATAATTTTTATTTAACGCGAGCTCGTTTATGTTTAACCTATGCATTTTTGACGACAGTTTCTCCAAAGTCAGCTGTGTGATCGATGGATTATCGCTGCATTTTGCAATAACTTCTCTATTATTAATATATATTTGGGTACCCTTGTAATTTCTATCTGTTACGAACCTTAATTGTATCATTTTGTTAATATCCGATTTGGATGTACACTCCCAAGCAAAAAGTTGATCAGACTTCTTGTTAGCAATGTCACTTGTTTTGTCTGAATTTGTGTTTTGTGTATGTTTATTTGTAACCATACTTCTTGTTATAGCCAGTATTTTGCTATCATCATTCGCAGGTATGATACTATTTGCAATAGAAACTCCATTCTTTATTTCTTTGTTAAGGATTATACTATCTTCATTAAACCTAATATTTATGGGGACCACTGCTTCTGATCGAGCAGGTACTGTAAAATTTTTATAATTTAAAATTATTGGTAATGTTAATTCTTTTTCATTTTTTAAAAATGTTACTGTGTACGTTTCAAAATCTATTTTAGACGTATACTTTCTCAACATGTCACACCCTATTATTCCATCTGTTAAAATTGGATAATCATCCTCTACTATGTGGAAATTATGTGTAATTTCCTCGTTCTCAATTGAAAAATTTAAATATGATGTGCCTATGCACTCTATACTTTCATTAGTTATACCAGTTATTGTTGAAATATTTCTTGTTTCTATTTTATTTACGCTTCTTTTCTTGCAGACAGAAATATCTGCTCCCGTGTCTATTAGGAATTTCACATTCTCATTTGTATTTTTGCAATTTAATATAATAAAATTTGTTAAATTTTTAAGTAGTTGTAGGATCAGTTTTGGCCTCTATGGGTAACAATTCCTGCTACCCGGCCATAGTCGTTTCCATGTGCATTGTGGCTGCTTCTAAAATTTGTATTTCTATTGAACTTATTACTTCTGTTATTATTGTTTATAAAATTATTATTATTATTTCCGTTATTTCCACGGTAAAAATTATTGTTATTCTGAAAATCGTTGCTTCTGTAATTGTTATTATTTCTGTAATTGTTATTTTGATTGTTGTTTTGAAAATTATTATTGTTTCTGTAAATATTTTTGAAAAACTTTTATTTCTATTTTGAAAGGTATTATTTCTATAATTGTTATTATCTCTGTTTAAAAAATGTCGATTATTGTAATTTCTTAAGTTTTGATTAAATCTATTATTTTGCTCATTATAGTTTCTTGAATTATTTCTATTCTGTATATGTAAAATATTGCTTCTATCTGTTGAAAGATTTTGCTCAATATTCAAGCATCTTTCAAGCTTCATTAAAAGATTTTGGCGGATTCGCCTGTTAAATAGTTTGATTTTCTGTCCTGACACCTTTTGAAATAATATTAAGTGCCATACTTTCGTTGACCTTATATATTGCATCTTTTGCCTCCTGACTGGGTCTCCATAGTCTAGGCTTCTGAGTTTTTTTGATTAAATTCTCTGCGCCGCTCCTCCTCTATGTGCTGCAACCAGGTCCTGTAAATTTTAAGGAAATCCTCGGCATGTTGTTCGATAAAATTTTTCTGTTTTAATTCTGTTGTAGCTTCTTTGTGAGTATTGGTGTGGTCCTCAGATACGTACTCCATCACTGGTCGTTCTGCCGTCGGTATATTATTGCCGTGAGTTGGCAGGATCGCCATGTAAGGTTTTTGGTTAATTTTTGTTTTAATAAAAAAAACGACCTGCCTCAAGTTTCTTTGCCGGCGCTTAAAAACGCCACTGGCTCTAAATATTTAATATTTTTTTATAATTGTCAGCCGGCATAAAAATGCACTCAGGCTTGGAATAATTAATTTAGCTGATTTGAAGCTTGTCTAATTACTAATCTTTATTTCGCCAAGTCGGTGTTTATAAAGCTAAATAACGGTATTTTCTTAAATCTAAAAAGTGCATAATTCTTAACATAAAAAGTGCGTGAGTGAAAAATAAATATAAACTTAATGTGTAAATGCGTAATGCAAAATAAATATATAACAAAAATGATAAACATTGAAAGTGCGTGAGTGAAAGAAAGCTAAATATTTACTTAGTGCGAAAGTTCGTAATGCATATAAGTATATAACCACGGGTCATTGTGGGTGGTGAATAACAATAAACATAGTTACAGTGCAATCAATAAGTTTGTGTGCAGTTGGTTGCTTAACTCGGTGCGCACTACAAAATTTTAATGAAAAATAAAGTAAATAACACAAATAATATAGCAACACTCAAAATCAAACATCAAACAACACTAATAACGAACCTTCTCAAAACAATAACTCTGAAAGATTAAAATCTTTTTCTAAACAATTCAACATTTTAAACATAAAAAATATATATAAATTAACAATTATTAATGAATTTCGTAACGAAAATTTTTGGAACCCATGGATCATCAGTATAACACAAGAAGACGGACAGCAGGCAAGTTTCAACACCGAGATACAACAATAAACATGGAAAAAGCACCTTTCACCTATAACTACTACCAATCAAATTGTTACCAAAATATTGTTAAAAAATATTTGATAAAATCGCAATGATCGAACAAAAAATATACAAAATATGTAGAAAATATCTTATTATTAACCAATTTACATAATTTACTATGTATATTCTGTATATACCTCTACATACAAGCTTTAGGCTTCGCGGGGAAGTAAGCTTAAGTATTAAAAATTCTAATTATATTTTAATACAGATGAAAAATTAACAAAATTTGATGTCAAAATAACAAACACACAAACAAACAGAAAATCAATTTTATTACTATAGATAGTTTGATAGATAGTTTGATAGTATGAATTAATAGATTTTTACTCATAACTTTTGATTGGAAAGAGATATTGGCTAATTTTTTTACATAAATTATTTTAATGTGTATAACTATAAAAAACATTTTGGTAGTAGTAAATGAGAAAATAAAAACATACTCTTTTTTTATGAAAAAAACAGTAAAATATTTAAAAACTGGAAGGACGTCACCTACCGTTTTTTTCCAAAACTTTTGAATTAAAAATTCCTGTTTTTGCAGAGGATGTTAAAAAGGCATTGAGTAGGAAAAGGGCTCTGAAAAATGATCAACAATAACAAGATGGCTACATTTGGTAGGTTACATTCCCTTCCGCTAAGGCTTAAACACCATTATCATGAATGTAATCCACTTTGTCTACTAAAAGACTCCTCATTTGAAAACAAGCTTTTGGATTATTTGAAGGACTGCAGTTTTTGCTTTGTGTTCAAAGCCTAATGTGTTCAAAGCTTTACTTCAAGCTTGTACTTTCGCGAAAAATAACAGAGGTAAATTTATGATCTGCACAGACAGCAAATCCTGCGTCAGCACAATTCGTGCACATACTAATTCAACTCACACTAACCACCATCAGGGATATCCTTATCATAACAATAAAACATAACAAAATGATCATAACAAAATAAAAATTATGTGGATTCCATGCCATTCTGGAATACGTGGCAACGAATTTGCTGACACGACAGCAAAAAACATCAACATTACACCACCACTAGTTTTTGACACATTAAGCGCTAAGGACATCAATACATTTATTGTTAAGCAACGTTCTGTAACAACTACCGAGATCTGGAATACCTAAAATCATAATTATTCTGCTTTAAACCCTGACCGTGATAAAGCAGTTTACCCAAGCCATGCACTTACCTTCGCCATAATACCCTTCACTCGTCTACGCTTAGTTCACATAATGATAACACATAAGCACCTACTTATCGGTACAAGCCCTAAAAACTGCCCATCTTGTAATTTGCCAGCATCCCCATCATTAACACCCCATCAAACATATATTCTGAAACCTTTGAACAAACACTTATGCCTGACGTTTTTAAGCATTGGTATGGCAAAAAGGGTATCATAAGGTAAAAAAAAGGTAAAATTCTTTGAATTTCTAAGAATGCTCGTTTATCATTTTTGTCTTTAGACTTTTTTTGATTTGTTGATATATGTAGCTACCTAAATGTAAAACATTTTTATTCATTTTGTGGAATGCATTAAAAACAAGTATAATCAACTTTAGAATGTTGTTGGCACACAGGACTAGTGCATTTGGTGCAGTAAAACTCTGTCTTCCTACGCAGCTTTTCGTCTTGCGTGGCACAAATTATGCAATCTTTTCTGGAATTCAGTGTACTGGGGCCGCTTTGTTGGTTAGGCAGCATGTTGCTGGGAATATTCAACGGCCCTCCAAAGAAAGATTCAATGGCCAAACGGGTTGAATGTTGTCCCAAAAAATGGTTGCTGTTCATGTGATTTTCAGTATTAGCAAGCACCAATTGTTTGATCAGCGTGTTCAAGAACATTCGTCGCTTCTCTTTTCTGGTTCCTTCTGTATTTTCATTGCATATTATGTAAGCGGCTAATCCCATGACGTCTATCATGTTGCAAAAAAATGCTAATGGCGAACGTCTGGTTGACCGTCTTGTGTAGTAATGCGTTACTATTTGGTCCATTGTATCAACGCCAGCCTTTGTTGAATTGTATAATAATATAGCTTCCCGTTTTTTGCTACGCCTTCAACTTTCTCAGTGTACTGCACAGTGGATAGTAGATTTACTGCTTTGTTATTCTTTGGAACGTAGCTGCACAGTGATACAAGGTTATCATAGAAACCGAACACAGATGAAAGCACTGGCCGTTTGCTGTCTTTTTTCACTTCTTTGGGAAGACACCTTTTGCTGAATGTAATGGTGCCAACGTATGCTAGTCCAATCGACGAAAGACGTTTAGCTGCGTCTAATGTTGCATAGAAGTTATCAGCAATAATAGTTTTGCCGCTGTTGGCGTATCGATTTTCTCCCTCTTTATTGGGATGTATTGCGTGAACTTTGTGTATGGAAATAGCTGTTCATCGATGGTTTCACTTTCGTATGGTTAAAAATTACTGGCAAAATTGTTATTCAAGAAGTTCCATATGTCGAGAATGGGAGCAGCTTTGTCGGTTTGTTGACGAAATGCGAGCGTACGACTATCGTCAAATCGAATACAGCGCATCAAGGTAACAAATCGTGTATATGACAAGGCTGCACGGAATATTGGAAGTGCATCAGCTTGCCACATCAATTTTGAGAGCTGCATAGTATTATGACTGACACCAAAAGCCAATAGTATCCCAATAAAAGCGTCAAGCTCAACACTTGTCATATCAACATATACTCGTGGTGTGCAGTTTGCATTTTCTGCGTTCCATTTGCGTGTAACTTGTTCTCCATATCGATTTGTTTGTGTTACGATGATGAACGTAATATTTGGTGAAAAGAAAAGTTTGGCCACCTCAAGCGAAGTGATCAGGTTTGTTTTTGGTCCACCTCTGAAACGCTTGATGTTGTGCTGGCGGAATCTCACTGTAGCGGGTTCAGCTGTACTCCACTTGGTACCATCTTTTCCAAGCAAAAAACCGTCTGCAGCTTGATTTGGTGCATTCTCACTTTCTTCATCGCTGTCGAATATTTAATTTGCTTCAATTTCCAATTCATATTCAATGTCTGAGGCGTCATCTTCGGGCACATAATCTGTGTTTTCACCGCTTTGGTCTTCAAATAAATCTAGTTCTTCGTCTGCTTTTGTGTGAAGTGCGAAATCACGCTGTAACGCTTATGAAAGTTGTTGTTGGAAATTATCAGTAAGGCTGCCTGTACGCAAGCACATATTGTATACAAATTCTAAATTCTCTGCTATAACAATAGTAATAATTTCTCTTTAGTTTCCGCAAAAACAGTTTATATTTCGGACTGTCGATGTTCAGCATTCAATAATAAACTAATTAAACTCAAAACCAAAATCACAAACGAAAGATAGAAATAAGAGAAAAATTAACACAAAAACTACCTGGAAGCAAACATCTGTATTGAATTCACATAAACAACCCAAAATATAAAAAAAATACTTGGAAACAACAATCTGCGTTGTGTTTGCAGAAAAATAACCCAAAATGTGTATAACAATAATTTATTTCATACAAATTGTATAGGGGTCTGGCCAGGCATATGTGTTTGTTCGAGGGGACCTTTTTTGCAGTTTTCTTCGTGTTGGAACGATATTTACGAATGTTTTTTTAAAAAATAGAAAGCCAACAATATTTTAGGTGGCTACCGGGAAATACAGGTGTCTACCTAAACTAGAAGTATGTTTAATTAACGCTCAAAAATTAAATATGCCTGGCCAGAACCATGTGTTTGTCCAAGGGTTAACATCTGCTCTCGACAAAAGAACTTTCACTTCTTGGATACTCGGCCTTACGACATTTTAAAACATCCAACATATAACAATATTATTAAAATGTATAATTCTTTACGAGATTGTAACTTGCTTCATTTAATCTATTCCTTATTTATATACTCTTACATATTTCCTTTTCTCAATTCATTAAACTCGAACACTATCTTACTCCTATATTATAATCAGCGAGTCGAAAGACTTAGCTGCTAGTACTGCTAAATCTGCATTTATATAGTAATTAATTATTGTATAAATTCTTTGAAATAAAATAAATTAACTAATAAATAAATTGTTAGTTGTGCATTACCTAGAGGACATTTTAGCGAGTGCTCCTCAAAAAAAGGCATGCTAGCACTGCTATTATTATTGGCGTCAATACACCTTCCGTGATCACTGATTTGATGAGTACTTCTGTAAGGTTCTGATTCTTTTCATATTATTTTATATGAACAAATAAGCAAAACAAAAATTTTAAATACACAGAACAGTTTGTAAAGAATATAGATTTAAAAAAACAATTTTTTTGTACGATTTGGGTTTCGAATTCGGGCTCCCGAAAACTAACACATTACATATTATCTTACATTTTTGTATGAAGAAAATTTATAAAAAGTTAAAAACAAAAATTTTAAATACACATGTAGATTTTAAAAATTGTAGTCTTAAAAAAACAAAAAAAAATGTTTTTTCCGAGTTAGGTTTCAAACTCGGGTTCCCGAAAGCTTACTTTAAGTTGTACTGATGCAAAATAAGCTATTTATTCTTAACAACCACTGTTCAAATCTGAAATTTCAAGTTCATACTTATATTGCTTTTCCTTCTAAAGTGACTTTTCGAAAGAGCGCTTCTGGCAGGTCACTTTTTAGCAAAGAGAGTGGAAGACCTGACAAAGATAGATATATATTGTTTATTGGTAGTAAAAATCGTTATAGTTGTTTAATGAAAGCTCAATTTACAGAAATTTGTCTTGACCCTAATTCTTTAATAGTACAATATAAGTAAATAAAGCGTTAAGAAAATAAATTGTACGAAGGAAAACTACAAAAACCCTACGTATATAAATCTTAAGAGTAAAAGTTGACTAGGAAGGCCTGAAAAATTTTCCCATTTCATACAAGCAATAAAACGGTGTTTGTAAGGAGGATGGAACCCCTTTTAAAACCTAGCGCTATCCTGCTAGAAGACCCTTGGACTCCTGCAATTCCCCACTGGGTTATTGTTGAATGTCAAATTGTCACGCCAATTAAATAACATTGCGAACATATAAATGCGACAGCGAAATTTATTTCTCCAATTATGGTTGTGAGCTTGGCTGCATTGGAAAAATTGTTCGGTTCAACAGCGTACTAACCAAGGAAAACAAATCGCTTTTTGCTGTCAAAAACGCAATGCATTTCTTACGGAAGATTTATTTCTATTTTGGTAAAAATTTTACTTGGAATCCGCATATGGAAATCGAATTTGTAAAAAAAGGAATATGGACACCAAAATTCCTAAATTTTATAGAAGTTGTTCCAGTTGGAAAATAACAATGAGTTTGTATCTAAAATAAATAATTGAAAACTGGAAGGACGTCACTTACCGCTTTTTTTCCAAAACTTTTGAAAAAGTAATGTTTTTGCAGAGGATGTTAAAAAGGCATTGAGTAGAAAAAGGGATCAAAAAAATGCTCGACTATAACAAGATGTCCAGATTTGGAAGGTTTCATTCCCTTTCGCTAAGGCTTAAACACCATTATCATGAATGTAACCCACCTTGGCTACTAAAAGACTCCTCATTTTAAAATAAGTTTTTCGATTATTTGAAGGACTGCAGTTATTTGCGGCAAATATATGATCTGCACAGACAGCAAATCCTGCGTCAGCACAATTCGTGCACATACTAATTCAACTGACACTATAACCACCATCAGGGATATCCGTATTAAGGCTCATAACAAAATAAAAATAATGTGGATTCCATGCCATTCTGGAATACGTGGAAACGAGTTTGCTGACACGACAGCAAAAAACATCAACAATACACCACCAACAGTTTTTGACACATTAAGTGCTAAGGACATCAACAACTTTATTGTTAAGCAACGTTCTGTAGCAAATACCGAGATCTGAAATACCTATAATCATCATTATTCTGTTTTAAACCCTGATCGTTTAGCGAAAGCAGTTTACCCAAGCCATGCACTTACCTTCGCCATAATACCCTTCACACGTCTACACTTAGGACACATATTATAACATATGAGCACCTACAGTAGCTCACAACGAAAGTCGGGCAGGCATTTCTTAGCACTTTCGCAACGGTTTCAGAAATGAAAATGTAAGAAGAAACTTGGAGTAAACGTTTTTCAAAACGTTCTTTATTGGTGAGCAAAATTAAACAGAAACATAGTTAAAAAATTAGAACATAACGGTAAAACAAAATTAAATCAAAATTAACCCTCCGTGGATTACACCCATAAGTTATGAAATATGGAAAAAATTTATTGATAGTTTAATGGTTTGAACATTATATAAAATGTAATCTCTTTTTGTATATTTTGCTATATTTTAAAACAAAATTTAGTACTGTTTTTTAAACTAAATTATAAAAATTAGTCATTTCAAAAAGTGTCTGGGTGTTTGACACCCACGTTAGTAATGGAGGAACAAGAATTTCGGGTGGCTTACACCCACGTTAGAAATCATGTTATACTATTTACTATAAGCGTGTGATTTGTTTCTCAAGTAAAATAAAAGAGGTTTGAAATAAAAAACCTCTCCTGAGCAACGCTCTGAGCAATGAACAAATTACAAAATTCCACATTTCCATTTTCTTTTTATATAGATTCTATTACATAAAATTTATTAACATTTAGTTTGTTTTCAAGTAGAGGCACCTACCTTATTCGTTTTTCAAACGTTAGAATTTTTCCATAATGATCTTAGTCTTTTCCTACAACTTTTCGTGTTATGGCCTTATTTGTTAAATGGGCGCAGTCACTATTTATTATCTGGCAATATATTGGTAAGGAAAATTTTAATTATAGAGCTATAAAATTTTTCTAATTCATATGGATAAGACCAAAAACCCCAAGAAAATTATTACAAAGTCATATGTTTAAATTTTAATATTCTTGTTTGCTGAGTTCAAATCTTCGTAGGTTGAACACCTAGAATGATTGAAACAATAGGCGTGTTTTATTCGTTCTGGTTAAACCAAATAGGTTCTAAATAACATGCAGAACACTAACAAAAAGATGAACTTGCTCAGTAGGTAGTTCATCTCGTTGAACTATTTTTTGTTTTCGCTACGGCTCTATAGATGTCGCTGATGGTTTAGTTTGTGGCAGCACTCGCAAGTAAGAGTTTGGTTTACAACCCTTCTTAGTCACCCAATGCTGGCAAAAGAAACATCTATGCTGTTTAGTCATATCATCGTCGACAATGCCCCAAGCGGTCAGAAGTAGTAATGGTATTGTTTTGCAATCAGCCGTTTGGTCATATCATTTGACGACAATGCCCCAAACGGTCTCAGGCAAAACTTACAAAGCTTTAACTAATGCGATCTATTCGTTCACTGGTTAAACCAGAACGAATAAAACGCAGCTAATATTATGATCTGCACGTTTTACCACTAGATGACGTAATTGGAACCAACTATTTTTATTGGCTAAAAAGAGATTGCTAATACGGAAAAACATAGAGATGACAACATTCAATTGGCTCCCAGTGACGTCGATGTCGTAATCTTGTTTTTATACATATTACTGGCCGCATTCAGTGCAGACAACAGTTGGCAACTGTTGTGTAAAAATTCATTGAATGGTAAAATGGTCGCACTCACTAAAACTGATCATGTAGTAGACGCCATTTAATCGAGCGAAAAAATTTTATGCTACATGAACACAACTGTTTAGTTAGCTGTCAAATGCTGCTACTGACGCTGTTAAAATAAAAAACATTAAAAGAACGAGACAAATTAAATTTGCAAGCATTTGCAATTGAAAAACATAAAAATAATATCAAATTCAATTAAATATAATTTCTGACGTGTGGAGCAGCAACACATTCAGAGAAAAACATCGGTTAATAAGGCTACCATTAGAGTTCACAACAGTTGCCTGCGCTGACTGCGGCCATTCTTGGTTGAAAACAACTATCAATCGTTGGCTCTCACGAACAGATTTCACTGCGAACAGATTCAAGTGCCCACAAAATGTATTGAGCTATTCATTCTATGTATTCAGCTATCAATAAACAGAATCCAACGATAAATTAAGTAATATTAACTTTCTTAAATTAAAAGAAAATAACACAAAAGGATTTGAAATGAAAACATAAGTTTTACGATGAAATTTTATGTTGCGCTCAGTCCAAGCCATAGCCAAGGGGATCTTTCAAGGGTTCAAACCCTACCAGAGATTCGAAATTTTAATAAAAATTTATGCATTTCATTGAATCACTTTTTTATGTTCTAATTATACTAAAACTTATATGTGTAAAAGTTATAAATGTGTAAAAGTTGTAAATTAAATCGTTCAAACAACAATAGTGAAAAGTATGCATCATCATATATCGGATCAAACGTAATACATTTGCGTCATCATAGCCTCTTCGTAATTTTCGAGGACAAAATTTAAGGACAAAACAAGTTTTTATAAAACATACCTCCGTAATTCAATGATAAAATATAAAATTTTTTATTTATTTCCAAAATTTTTCCAGAAGCGGTTTAGTATTAACGCTTTTTTAAAATGTAATTAAAATTATTTTTTAATATGTATAAATTTTAAAATAATAAATTTTAGTGACAATATAATAAAAAAAGCACGAAAAACAGGGCTCTCATCACGTATACTTTAACATCACGTAACCTTTAATTTCATGCATCGTCTAAACGATATCGTTTTGCTTGCTTCATGTATTGCTTCATGTAAACAACTGTCAAATGGTATCGTCGAAACGATTGCTTGGCGCGATAGCTAATTTGGTATCGTTTGGCTATTTTTCTGGTTGGAAATAATAAAAATAATTTTAAAATGTTTTGGGCGCTTGTTTATTAAAGTGGTCCTTAACAAATAGATGGAATGTCGTTCCTGCACTATGTTTGCGACTTAATTGTGGCCCAGCTGCGGATGTTCATCAAGCGCGTCGGAAGCTAATTTCATCTGGGGGGTCAGTACAAATGGGGGGGCAGTACAAATGGTAGTGCAAAAAAAAGTTCACCAAAATTTCTTCAAAGAAACATGAATGTGAATACACAAATTTTTTATTTTAGTTTAAAATAAAAAATATAAAAATATATAAAAAATATTAAAATTTGATTATTTTTAAAAGTTCTTTCAATTTAAATATTAGAGATGAAGGATCTTTCATACGGTAATATGAAAATATAAGAAATAATGGTTCCTTTTATAAAGCAAGACTAGGCATATCTTTACATGGTTTAAATGCAATAAGGTACAAACAGTTATATCAATTTAAATTATTCCAAAATGTTTCTTTCTGTCCTTACGAGAAACAAACTCTTTCACCACCTCCATCGAATTCAATTCTTCGGTTTTATCTTTGTGAATGTGTATAAGTGCTGCATGAGTGAGTCGTTTCTGTGTCATAGTTGCTCGAAGATACGTCTTAAGTCGTCTTAGTGCACTAAAAGAACGCTCAGATGAAGCTGCTGATGCAGGCACAGTCAAAAGCAAAGTAATAAGTTTTTCAACTTCATTTATATTTATAATAGTTTTTTTACAGTATCCGAATTTTTCGCAAATTGGGATACAATGCCACAACAATTTCAAGGTGTTTGGCCAGGCAATTACTTCAGCAATTTCATCTGCATAAAGATCTAGTTTTGTTTTTAGATTTTGTTCAGAAGGCACTTTTCCGTTGAAGGCTTCGATTACAATATTTTCCAACGATTCCAGAGTGTCAAGATCTGTTTAAATGTACAATAAGATTTACAAAGTGCCAGTTTACACTAGTTTCACTCAACCGACTCACCGAATGTTAAATCAAAGTGAGTCGGTTGAGTTAAGCTGGTGTAAACTTGCAAAAATAAAAAAAAGTAAAATATTTTTGTAAAATACTGTTTGATCGAATCTAGCCGTTATCTCATTTGAGAGAAGATCTAAAATTTCGAAATAATCTTTTCGTTGCCGATCATATAATGGCATCTGTACTCAAGGAACCGGATTTGATGTTTCTTCAAAGCGTCGAGGTGGATTTTCATCAGCTAATTCACAGTAGGGGCTTTCGCATTTTCCAAAACATTGGACCAACATGGCAGATTGTACAACATGTAGTACCATGCGTAAGCTGAAACAAAAGTCGAAATTTTTGGTTTTTTTCTGCCGATTGTACAATATTGTACAACTATGTAAAATTACTGCTCAATTGTTAGGGCATCTAAAATTTGCTTAGCTATTAGTCGGATGTGTTCTGCTTGAGAGCTTACAATTAATGATGTTGCTTTACAAGTTGGATCGTTCGAGCGCTCAATCAAATAGTCCCATTAGTTTTCCATCTAACTTATCGTACAACATGTCGTCCAATAAGTGCTGTTCACATTTCAAACCGCTCATCAAATCATTTGTCAAATCGTTTGACCACAGAAGTGTTCTGACTCTTCAAATTTTTCGTCAAATTTCATTTTATCTTGAACACCGAAGTAAGCACATCGCGATGACGGAAAAATTTTAATACCTTTTGTTATTAAAATCGTATTGGAAGAAGAAGAAATTATTTTATAAATTATTATAAATTGTTTGCAACAGTTTTTATTATTATTTTGATATTATTTTCTTCCGCTCCTTCTTTTGCCGCGATGTGCACAGGTTGAAAACTTTTTTGAACTGACAAAATCGTACTACACGATTTGACGAGTGCTCACACTGGTCAAATCATTCGGCAAATCAGCAGAAAAATCAAAAAATTTTGATTTTCATCCAACGATTTGACCAACGATTTGATAAGTGTTCACACTGGTCAAATCGCCATCAAATCCATACAAATTCTGTTGGTCAAATCAATTGTCAAATCATTTGATGATCGATTTGATGAGCGGTTTGAAATGTGAACAGCCCTATATGGAAAGCCCCTAAGAACATGTCAAATTGTTTCTTACCAGAGTTGCAAAATTAACAAGCATTAAGCTACATACTTAAGGGTGCTTTTAAACTGAAGTGGTGGGTTTGCAATAGAAACTCTAGATTTTGTTCTATCTTTTTGCAAACACAGAGAAAGAAAATGGTTATCCGCAAGCATGCTTATGAAGAAGAGAGAAAGAAGAGGAAAATATATAATACAAAAATATTATCGTTGTAAAAAAAACTGATGTTTTGAATAACTTTTGAAGTTTTCCTTTTAAATTGTTTATCTAGCTAAAAAAGTGGGGGGTCAACTGCCCCCTTTTCCCCCGCTTCCGACGCCAATGATGTTCATCAATAAAGTGTAGCAATATTTCCATATACTTAGGTGTCGCTGCCGAATAAAATATTTTCAAAACATTATCATCAAAATAACTTATAAAATATTCTTACATTTTACCTTTTGAAGCAAACAAATCCAAAAACAAATTCTACACAAAACTAAATATCACTTTTGGCACTGAATATATGTTTTTCAGAGCCTTTCAAACTGTAGAAAACACAACGATAGACGAGACGATAGCGATGGACTTATATGAAACAAACTTAGAACGATATCGTCGGATAGCATCGTTCAAATTATCTAGCCCAGAATTATCTCTAATGATATTGCAAAACTTTAAAATTTTTTGATGCAATCTGCATCTTCCAATCTGGAAGAGCCTTTTCCGGACATTAATATCTGACAGCTTATTTTTTGTTCGACTGTTCTACCAGCTAATATATTTCGAACAACATAATTATGGAGGTTTTTGCGAAATGGCGGCCATCGTTTCATCCAAAAATTTTTCAAAGGCGTTTTTCTCGAAACCATATTTTCAATAAACATGAGCTTTATTTTTGGCTTCTGGATGTATATTCCCACTTAATATATTTACTTATATGCATAATATTGTATATAAAAAACTTAACTTGAAAACGAAATGAAACAAAAACTTGAATATTTATCATACTTTTTCATTTTGAATAAGAAATCCCCCATGAGTAAATCCTGGCTGCGAACCTGCGCTGAGTTCAAATTCTCGTAGTTATCTAGATGCGAATATATAAGTTAAGTTGGTTGTGGACAAATGTCATTTGTTTGCTCTCACAAAATCAGCTAGTGATGTTTTCCTTTTCATATTAAAAAAACTTTGTTGTTGTTTCTTTGGAAATATTCGTTAGTACAATTAATTGTTCTTTGACCTTAGCTCAATAAACTATTTTAAACTATCAAACATTTAGAATTTGTATTTAAATCATATAAAATCAACATATATATGATATTGTTTATTAGTTTTCATAATGCGATTCCTAAAACAACATTTAACAATTAACGTAAAGAATATTGATTCAAAGATAAATTCATCAAAGAGAATACGACATAGTT
Organism: Dichetophora obliterata; assembly: GCA_963920525.1. Taxonomy (NCBI): domain Eukaryota; kingdom Metazoa; phylum Arthropoda; class Insecta; order Diptera; family Sciomyzidae; genus Dichetophora; species Dichetophora obliterata. The sequence continues at coordinate 133,837,461 of OY986436.1, forward strand.
CATTACTACCGAACACTATTCGAGCTCTTATTGTTGGACCTTCAAATTGTGGAAAAACAAATGTGAGACAAATGGAAACTGAAATTTAAAAATATTTACTTATACGCAAAGTCAGCAGAGCAGTCAAAATATAAGAACTTGAAGCGGTTAATTAAACCCATTAAGGAGATGCATTTTACATTACTTTCTAATAATGATGACGTCATATCTCCAGACAAAGTCCAACCGAACTCAATATTTATATTCGATGATATAGCTTGTGAGAAACAAAACCATATCCGATCTTACTTCTGTATGAGATTTGATTGTGTTTGAGCGCGAAGCGTCTCGGTACTTTGTACTTAACAAACTTCATTACTCTAATATTTTGTAAGTTAAGCCTACAAAATGTGTCATAAAGACAAAAATGTCAAAAAGACAGAAAAAAATATAAAAATGTAAATAAAACTATTTACGTAGTACCAAAGCGCTAAGCAGGGGATTAGATATGGGGTAAAAAACATTCGAAATTGGCAACTAAGTTCCTGTAAGTCCATGTGTTCTGATTTTAATATATTACTTAAATTCAGGAAATAAATTATCCTTAAATTTAAGTATCACAAACCAAATTTTTCTAAACTGTCTTCTACTTAAAATTCCTATCATAATTTTAAGAAAACATTTTTCTTAAAATATCTACCTAAATATGACCAATGCTGTACAATGTCACGTCTTTAATCTGACATAACACTATACAAAACATGCTATACAATGTCATGTCCTCAATCCGACATTAATAATGGTATAAAATTAAAAGCTAACTAAAACCGGAAAAATAATATAAACCTTAAAAAAATTAATATAAAGGGTCCGCCAAATAACTTTGTTTTTTGAAAAAAACGCATTGGGTGGTCAGTTGGCTTCAACTCCTGAACCAATTGGACTTTGTATGGCGTCATACCAAGGTCTTTATTCAAAATTCGTCTCAATGATGTCTCCGAAATGTTCAATTGTTGAGAACGACGGTGAATTGATGTAGATGGCGCTTCACGCACACTTTCTGCCACAGCAGCAATATTCTCGGGTGTACGCACTGTTTTTGGCTTTTCACGCTTTGGTTTATCGACGAGGATGCCAGTTTCTTTCACTTTTTTTACAAGATAACGAACATACGGAGCTGACGGTGCTTCTCTTCTTCCAAAATCCATACGCAATTTTCGCACACATTCTGCAACATTACCATGATTTTCAAAGTAATGTCGCAATATTTCCCAACGTTGTATTTATATCAGCGGAAGGATAAAAATAAGTATCTGTCAAATCAGACATGAGCTAAGTGTTACCATTCACGAAATAAGCACTAGCTGAAAAAAACACGTTAGATGGCGGGCCCTGTATATAAAAAGATCCCATCTATGTTCAGTGAAACAACAAACCTAAACCCTAAAATTCTTGCCCTGTAGGCTTAAAGGCTACCTTTAAACGTTTTTCGACCACAGCCACGTGGTCTCATCAGAAGGCTTTAAAAATCTAAAAACCTAATCAACCTCTAATTCTGAATGCTACGCATTCGAAGTAAGCTAATCTAATGACAACTAAAATAAAATTACATACAACACATGCATGCAACACATTCAAACATACATTTGTAGCACATATTATGTAACACATATGCAGCACATTCACAGAACTCATTCAAGAGAAAACCTATAAAATAAAAATCCTAACAAAAAAATTTTTAGTATAAACCTAGTAAAAAAACCTAATAAGAACTTTGAACCCACCTTTGAAGTAAAAGATTTTCAGTCATAACTTTTAATTGGAAAGAGATATTGGGGTAATTTTTTTACATAAATTATTTTAATGTGAATAAATATAAAAAAAACATTTTGGTAATGGTAAATGCGAAAAATAAAAAAATACCCTTGTTGTTTTGATGAAAACACAGTCAAATAATTAAAAAAGGACGTTACTTACCGTTTTTTTCCAAAACTTTTAAATTAAAAAGTCCTGTTTTTGCAGAAGATCTTAAAAAGGCATTGTGTCGGAAAAGGGCTCCAAAAAATGCTCGATAATAACAAGATGGCTACATTTGGTAGGCTACATTCCCTAGCGCTTAAGGTTTAAACACCATTATCATGAATGTAACCCACCTTGACTACTAAATGACTCCTCATTGGAAAACAAGCTTTTTTTTATTATTTGAAGGACTGCAGTTTTTTGCTTTGTGTTCAAAGCCGAGGCTGTCTCTTTACTTCAAGCTTGTACTTTGGCGAAAAATAACAGAGGTAAATTTATGATCTGCGCAGACAGCAAATCCTGCGTCAGCACAATTCGTGCACGTACTAATTCAACTGACACTTACCACCTCAGGGATATTAATCCTCATAACAAAATAAAAATAATTGTGGATTCCAGGCCATTCTGGAATACGTGGAAACGAGTTTGCTGACACGACAGCAAAAAACATCAACATTACACCACCACCAGTTTTTGACACATTAAGCGCTAAGGACATCAACAATTTTATTGATAAGCAACGTTCTTTAGCAAAACCGAGATCTGTAATACCTATAATCATTATTATTCTGCTTTAAACCCTGATCGTGATAAAGTAGCTTACCCAAGCCGTGCACTTACCTTTGCCATAATACCCTTCACACGTCTAGGCTTAGGACACATAATGATAACACATGAGCACCTACTTATCGGTACAAGCCCTAACAACTGCACATATTGTAATTGGCCAGCATCAATTAACATCTGCTCTCGACAAAAGAACTTTCACTTCTTGTATACTCGGCCTTACGACATTTTAAAACATCCAACATTTAACAATATTATTAAAATGTATAAGTTTTAAGAGATTGTAACGTGCTTCATTTAATCTATTCCTTATTTATATACTCTTACATATTTCCTCTTCTCAATTCATTAAACTCGAACATTATCTTACTCCTATATTATTATCAGCGAGTCGAAAGACTTAGCTGCTAGTACTGCTAAGTCTGCATTTATATAGTAATTAATTTTTGTATAAATTCTTTAAAATAAAATAATTTAATAAATAAATAATTGTCTTTTTACTCAATAAATGCTTAAAAAATGGTTTTGTTGTAAAAATGAAATCAATTAAAAATTACACATCTAACTACCTTTTTATATGACTTATATGTTTATATATGACATAGCATTTATTTACAAAATTCTTCCAAAAGTATGCTGTAGAAACGAAAATTTTTAGTCATTTAATTCTACACGCGAAATTTTGGTGTAGACTCAACTTTAACACATGCTTGAACATTACCCAGAGGGCATTTTAGCGAGTGCTCCGCAAAAGAAGGCATGCATACACCTTTCATGATCACTTTGATGAGTATTTCTGTAAGGCCTAAGGTTCTGATTCTTTTCATATTATTTTATATGAACAAATATACAAATCAAAAATTTTAAATACGCAGAACAGTTTGTAAAAAAATGTAGATTTAAAAAAACAACAAAAATGTTTTGTCCGAGTTGGGTCTTGAATCCGGGTTCCCGAAACTAACACATTACATATTATATTTTATGAAAATATTTATATGGAAAAACTCCAAGTTTTTTTTGAGTTTTTCTTACATTTTTGTCTGAGGAAAATTTATAGCAAAATTAAAAAAAAATTTAAATACACATGTAGATTTAAAAAAACAACAAAAACTTTGATTTTTCCGAGATGGGTCTCGAACCCGGGTTACCGAAAGCTTACTTTCATTTGTATAGATGCAAAATAAGCTATGGATTCTAAACAACTACGGCTCAGATCTGAAATTTCAAGTTCATACTTATATTGCTTTTCCTTCTAACGGGACTTCTCGAAAGAGCGCTTCTGGCAGGTCTCTTTTGAGCACAGAGAGCGGAAGGCCTGACAAAGATAGATATATATTGTTTATTGGTAGTAAAAATCGTTATAGTTACCTAATGAAAGCTCAATTTACAGAAATTAGTTTTGACATTAATTTTTTATAGTAAATAATGTGTTAAGAGAATAAATTTTACGAAGGAAAACTACAAAAAAACCTGTTTATATAAATCTTAAGAGTAAGGATTGTCTAGGAAGGCCTGACAAATTTTCCCATTTCACACAAGCAATAAAACGGTAGTAGGTACGATATGAGAGTTCTGGACTATCAGGCTCCAGGCTCTATCACCATCAGCGCCATATGCGGTGAAATGGGGAACTATTATACTATAATAGGGAAGCGGTTTGTATAGTATAGAATAAATGTTAGGTTTATGTCTATCTATATATATAAAAATGGATGTATGTATGTGGGGGTACGTGGGTATGTGGCTATATCACGTTTAGACTCCGAAACCGCTGAAGTGATCTTTATGAAGTTTTCAGAGAAACTGAAGCCACATCTTGAGAGTGTTCCTGTGAGGTTTAGTAACGATTAGACGAGAGGACGTGGTACCTCCCATACAAGCAAATTTTGCGCTATCGACCACAAACCAAAAAAAAAGGATATATATATATGACGGTTTCGATCGTTAAACTAAGATGTAGTAATTTTGTTCAGATGGTTACTGTCTTTAACTGTACAAAAAATGGGCTTGGTCCCAATATATATATACGCCTTCTTTTTCGAAATCATTGCAATTCCGGAGTTCAACGCATTTTTATAGTAAAATCTGCTGTGTAGGTTCTCCAAGAGGTTCCGTTTAGTATCAAAATTTTTGGGTTCTGAACTTTCTAAGTACATATCATAAATTAAAGTTTCAATAGCTTTTCATTGACATGTATAACTGTAGTACTAGTAGTAGTAACATTTATTATATCTTTTTCATTAAAATACACAACATAACTTAAATAGGCAAACAATTCATTAATTACATTACATAAGACGTTGTATTTGGAATGAAAAATATCTGCTATCTATAGTTCACAAGAAACTAGAGACGATTGCAGTTACATAAGTAAATAATAGAATAATTTAACATAATCGTATTTTTATTATAACGTGAAGTGACGTGGTTTCAAAGAATAAATATAAAACATAAATAATCACAAAAAAAAAAGAAGTGAAATAAATATAATAAAAATAAATACATAATGAGAAAAAAAACGTGAATTTAAAGAAACTAAAAAAATGGATTAATTACTACTAACCAACACTGAACAAACAATCAACATCATTGCAATTAAGACTGAAAAGCCAAGTTTTAACATAACGAAGAAACATACATTTATTACTTATGCTATTAAAGAGTCTGGGAGCTACTGAAGTATAAAACTGCAGAAATAATTGAAGTGAAATCTGTGGTACAGTGCCAAGATTCAGAAGATTAGTTCTCAAGTTATAGCTTATTGAGTATCTACTTTTTAGATACCCAGATTTGATAAAAAATATCTTTAACACCTTGAAACAGTATAAATGCTTTAACGGTAAGATGTGCAATGTTCTAAATAGAATCAGACTTCTATCACGGCAAGATCTATTGCAAATCAGACGTATTGCATGTTTTTGAGATATAAAAAGTGGAGTAATTTTGTTTGCATAAGCGCCGCCCAGCAAACTAAACCGTATTCCAATTTGGATTGAAAAATACCATAGTAAATTGTCTTGGGAAGTTCAGAACATCAATAAGGTCTTAACAAAAATAAATGTCTAGTGGCAGCCATTAGATAATTTTTTAGAGCTCGAGTATGTTTCGATCAACTCATCTTGTTATCCAACATTAATCCGAGGTATTTAAAAGAATTAACAGGTTCAATACTAAAACACTTATAAGAGCAACAAAAAGCCTCAGAATAAGTATGAAAAACTTTTATAATAATATGTATGAACTTTTTACAACTGCCATTATGAAAGTAAAATTGTGGAAAAGCAACTTCTTTACCTAAAGCACAAAAAAAACATAATTCTTGTTTTATTACTAAGTACCAATCGATGGACTTTAAACCAGTGACTTAAAACAGCCAGATCATAAATTAAATCTATAGCAAGGTTTAATGGTGAGTTACTCGTAAACGTACAGGCTATGTCATCAGCAAACGCATTTGCATTAACATGAATGCATAGCTTGCATATCAATTTCATGTAACAATAACAACAACAACAGCAACAACAACAGCAACAGCAACAGTAACAACAACAGCAACAGCAACAACAACAACAGCAGCAACATTTTATTTTTATTATTAAGGAATAATGATACAATTTTTCCGTTTAATATCAAAATTTTTGGGCTCTACACTTTCTAAGTACATATCATAAATTAAGCTTTTAATGGCTTTTCATTGACATATATAACTTGAATGCATAGCTTGCATATCAATTTTAAGTAACAATAACAACAACAGCAACATCAACAGCAACAGCAACAGCAAAAGCAACAGCAACAGCAACAGCAACAGCAACAACAACAACAACAACAACAACAACAACAACAACAACAACAACAACAACAACAACAACAACAGCAGTTTACTACCTCAATTCATTAGATTAACCTGTTGTAAACTATAATACACATAAACACATGATAATTTTTGTTTCCATACTTTAGACACAGAGGAATAATATTACCAGAGGTCTCAAAACAATCCACCTCACATTTGGAACTTAAGTATAGTTCCTGAGTATCAGGTGGAACTTTTTGGCAATGAAATCTAGCTCTGCTAGCGTTAACTCGTTGCTCTGTTAACGCTACCTATAAGTGACGATATGTAGACAAAGAAGCGTGTGAAAGAAGAACTCGCAACAGTGCAATCGCCTAAAAGCGTTTGATAAAGCGAGAAAGAAATGTTGCCGCTTCTTTTTTCTTCATTTAAAATTATATGAATGAATTTCAATTGAATTGTAGATGAGCTGAAATAAAATAAATTTGGAAGCTTTCATATTTTTCATACTTTTTTTTTGTTTGCTTTATTTGGGCTCTGAGGAAAGTCTTATGCCTGCTTTCAACATCTTGATACCAGGCAAACATAAAACATAGAAGCAAGTTTCAGCTTATTTTGAAACTCCGATTTCTTTCATCCCCTCTTATGCTAGCAAAGAAAATCGCATGTGACAAAGGGAGCAAGGAATAGGTTTGTTTTGTTTGAGTTGTTGTTTTTTTTCCTATTAGAGTTTCAAAGCGATCGTAGTATTTACATTTGTTCTTGCTAGATTTGGCAGATAGAAAAAAAAATTAATGAAATGAAGCAAGGTCATTGTTTGCACTTGCCAAAATTATATTTGTTTACATTTATTTAGCTCGTATTTTATTTGGACAAATTCAAATTAATTTATTATTCAATTTAAATTAGTACATTTTACCAATTAATACTTTTTAGCTACTTTTATATTTATTTTGTTTTTACAATTATTTTTATTTATTTTTATAATATTTTTATAAATGAATATGAAAGTGTAGAGAAAATAGAAATTTTAAAAAAATTTACAACAAAAGCAACTTTTACCCTATTCTTTAGCAAAAATTTAATATTTTAAAAAATTTTTGAAAACAGTATGAAATATACTATTGCCATGGTTAGGCAATGGTAAATCATTTGTCATTTCTACAAATTCACTTGATCGAACACTTTCAGACAAAAAAAAAATTGTTGAAAATCGATTTAAAAATGGTGGAGATGTTTGCTTGCTAAGACAAAACTTTAAATATCAATCGGTTTTTTCTCATTCTGAGGCTTAAAAAAAATGCGTTATACTGATAAAATCTATAGTTTTCGAGATATCGCAATAAATTTGATGTCATAATGACGGACATTTTTTATTTGTTTTTTTACCCTTACAATATATTTTCATAACAGGTAAGTAAAGTGGATTGCCAAATTAATAGGGACAGCCTTTAAAATGTGAATTCATCGTTAAATTAATTAATCAACCTTTCATTTAGTTAAAATTAATTTTCTTTATAAATTCACAAGATTGCATTGGTACACTGAAACTTCCGTAACTCGAAGTGTCAAGGAACCAGAATTTAACTTCAAGTTATGGAAAATTCAAGGTTTAGAAAAAAATATTATGTAAATAATTTAATTTTTGTCTGCGAAGTTATTTCTTTCGAAAATGGTTAGTTATGGAATATCTTCAACTTCATCATCATCAGATTTATAACTTTCATATAGACCTTAAGTCAATAAGCATCTTCTTCAATGCTGTAAAATGAGCCACACTTACCTTGAAAATTCTAAAAAAAAACTTTACTTACACAAAACATATACCAACAAGATACAATAACTTTTACATCTTTCGACGCAAGCTCACAAAGATGCCATGCGAATTTTTTTAATGCATGTAAGTAAGAGAAATTCGAGTTATGGAGATGAATATGCATGAAAGTCCTCCTAATACAAATGAGATTTCGATTCGAGTTGAAGAAAAATTAGAGCTTGACCATTCTGTAAAATTTATTAAAGCATTTTGAAGAAAATTAACTTCATGAGGTGGCGTATGAAAACGATAATTCGAAATCTTGATTTTTACGATACGCTTGCAAGCGTTTATAGGGGGCTATGTTAGGGAAGAAATGTTCGTAATCCTTCAAACTATTATTATATTTAAGTCTGCCTTTGTAATTTCATTTTTTGAAAATTTTGTGGAAATCATGTGGTCCAGGTATGGAGAGCAGGGCGTATCGAATTACAACTTTTTCGAATTTCATATTCTAAGAGGTCTCAAAAGTTGCATTGGGTGGTCAGGATTTCCCAAAAAATTTAAAAAAAAAATAAGGATAACTTCCTCTCCCGCAAGGACAAAGTTGTTTTTTGAGAAAAACAGTAACAAATAACGATCTCAAAATGCTTTAATTTTTGTAAATAAACTACATATGTGTTACAGCAAAAGTAAATATGAACTTTAACTAACAATATTTCTTTATTGTTAGTTAAAGTCAGTTTCTTTGGTATGCAATACTAGAATATAATTACAGAGTACTTAAGTATTCTATAGTGTGTTTCTCGGTCCATTAATTTGCTATGTTTATATATAGTATATATTTTAAATAATTACAATTAAATTGAATTAGTAAAAAAGTAATTCGTAAAAAGTATTTCGTGATATGTATAAAGTTAAAGTAATTCACACTATCTTATAGCTTACTATGAAACATTTTAATGAATTTCACAATAAAATGCTATCAAAACTATTCAAATTCCCTTGTCAAGAATTGTTCTTCAAACATCTTCAATTAGCTGAAAGTAAAATATATATTCTTTGATTCTAAACAACAGAATAAGAATACGTACAAGGAGAAAATTAATTTACTTGAATCAAGCAAATGTTTTCAAAAAGCAAATCAGCAAAACTTTGCTGGTCACAATGTGATTTCAGAAAAAGATTGCTAATTGCAATCCTCTTGTATTTAGGAAAAAGCAAAATTTTGATTAAATTTAAGCAAAATTTTTCTATGTTATTATAAACTGAAAACCAAATTTTTTCTTAATTCAAGCAAATATTTGCTTAGTTATTATAAATTTGAATAGCAAATTTTAACTTAATTCAAGCAAATATTCGCTTAGTTATTATAAATTGGAATAGCATATTTTGATTAGTTTTTGCTGAAATTTAGCATAATATTGAATTGACTGAGAATCAAACGCAAGTTTTGCTTAACCACAGTACTAATTTAGAAAACAGTTTTCTCCGTGTATGCAAGCCATGTTTTTATGCTACACGACCTGTGCTCACTTTATCACATTGCCAAATAGTATGCTATTATCTTTTTTTTACTGTTGGCAGTATCACATTTACAACCAGCGGCGATTTGTGGCAAAACGCATGAGGTTCACTCCTTTTTTTTTGGCTTTTTTTTAATGATTCTTTTTTGTTTTTATAAAAAGCAAACAAATTATATCTTTGAATATTAACAAACCACTAATTTAAACAAATTAGATGCTGCACTTGGAATACGGAAAAATACGTGAAGTGGAAAATTTTGTATGGGAGGTGGGCGTGGAAAAAAATACTTTTTTTTATGATAGACATATGTTGAAGATTTCTGACAGAATGGTTCTTGTATTGGTTCAAGAAAAAAATATGGCGTTTAAATGGGTCCGCCATCTAACGTTTTTTTTAAAAACTAGTGTTTATTTTGTGAATGGTAACACTTAGCTCATGTCTGATTTGACAGATAAATAGTTTTATCCTTCCGCTAAACGAATATACATAGTTATGTACACGCTGGAACAACGCTGGGAAATATTGCGACATTACTTTGAAAATCATGGTAATGTTGCAGAATGTGTGCGAAAATTGCGTATGGATTTTGCAAGAAGAGAAGCACCGTCAGCTCCGTATGTTCGTTATCTTGTGAAAAAAGTGAAATAAACTGGCATCCTCATCGATAAACCAAAGCGTGAAAAGCCAAAAACAGTGCGTACATCCGAGAATATTGCAGAAATGTGGCAGAATGTGGTAGAAAGTGACCGTGAAGCGCCATCAAAATCAATTCACCGTCGTTCTCAACAATTGAACATTTCGGAGACATAATTCAGACGAATTTTGCATAAAGACCTTGGTATGACGCCATACAAAGTCCAATTGGTTCAGGAGTTGAAGTTAACTGACCATCCAATGCATTTTCGCTTCGCTAAGTGGGCCTTACAGAAGATGCCGATTTTGCCAAAAAAAAATCATCTTTTCAGATGAAGCTCATTTTGATCTTGGCGGGTATGTAAACAAGCAAAATTGTCGCATTTGGGGCACAGAAAACCCGCACGCATACATTGAAAAGCCGCTGCACCCAAAACGAGTCACTGTTTGTTGCGGATTTTGGTCCAGAGGCATAATTGGGCCATTTTTCTTCGAAAATGAGCAAAGAGTGGCCGTTACCGTCAATGGCGATCGTAATCGGGCCATGTTGAACGAATTTTTGTTCACAAAAATTTAAGAGGAGGATATTGGCAACATTTGGTTTCAACAGGATGGCGCTACGTGCCACACAGCCGAAGCTATACTCGATGTTTTGCGCCCTTTTTTTGAAGATCGCATTATCAGTCGCAGAGCTGATGTCGTTTGGCCACCTCGGAGCTGCGATTTGACACAGTTGGACTATTATTTGTGGGGTGCCCTCAAAGATAAGTGTTACGCCGACAGAGAAATTGACGCTTTAAAGGACAATATTCGTGAAGCCATTGGTGAAATACAGCTGCACACAATCGATAATGTGCTTTAAAATTGGACCGATCGTGTAGGCTACTGCATGGCCAGCCGAGGCAGCCATTTGAATGAATAATGATAAAATGGATTATCAATTTCAAAAAACCTTTAATCAAGACAACAGAAAGAAATTCTTGGTATTTCGGTGGCGTCATTTGCCTTTTTAAATCAAGTACAAAATAAAGTTTAAGAGATAAAATTCGGGAAAGCTAAAAGTCCAGCGCAATTTTTTAAGTGTGTGGAAGCTAATTAAAAATAAAAAAATTAACTGGCCATTTCAACCCTTGGAAGGACTTTGACCTAGCTTCTATTGATCAATTGTGTTGTGCGTGTTAGTAAATTTTTGAACACAAATTATCGAGAACTGGACCTACGTGTTTTATGCCGACTCCGAACGGCTTATGCTCTCAAGAAGCTTCACATGGCAATTTTTACTCTCTGAGGTTTGCAGAGAGGTGACGACCGAACAGAAAAATTAATTTATTGAAAAAACTTTCTGTCTGAGCTGGAATTGAACCCGGGCTATCGCCATTCTTTAGCTTAGGTGCCACGCACTCTATCCACTAGGCTACGGTCGCCACAACAATGGATTTAACTTTCAAAAAAATATTACTTTGAAGTTTGTATTTTCCATTCTTCACCATCTCGAATGTTATATGTATTAACATTCGAATTAAAATGAACATTAAAATTTGAAACTTTCCAATAAATTTTGACAGTAAAATTCTTGGGAGTGATCTGAATGCTGGGTGAATTCTTGACTGGGGTGATTCCTTGGATAACCTTAATGGCAAAACATAAAAAAACTGGCTTCATTGATATTCTTTTGATTTTCATAGATTCTGTGATATGAAATGGTTCCATATCAATGGGAAAAAATTTATTTCATGAAATATTAATTAGTAGAAAGATTGCGAAAGTCGTTGAAGACACTGCGAGTGATATAGAGGAAGCGAATTCAGATGAAATGTTGGTCCAAAGACTAAGAGGCGCAGAAATGCATCATAAGACTTGGGTAAATTTAAATGAATCTGTAACAAGCGCACACTCAGCTGTTATATTGATTGCCATATCTGACCATTATTTATTCGCGGATGATACCTTTGTGTATGCTAAGGATGACTATCCTTCCGAGGCACTCAGAAAGCTTGAATGTCAATAATATCAATATTTTCTACAAAAAATGGGGAATTAAAATAAATAATAAATAAAATCGGATTGTATTTGTTTCGAAAACGCTAGCAAGGAAAAGTGGGGGATGTTAAAGAGAGCCGTAATTTGCTGTTGAGAATCGATAATAACTTGATTCCTTTTAAAAGGAGTATTAAATGTCTCGGTGTCCATTTTGAATTACTAAAATCCAATGAATTACTAAAATTTAATCAAAATGCTAGTATCTTAGTATCCATACTTTATAGTAAAGAGTTTAAAAAATAAACTAAACTTATTATGTATAAAACTTTGATTAGGCCCGTTTTGCTATATGCCTTCCCATGCTGGTTCTCGATCTCGCCAGCGGTTGTCATTGAGATGGAAAGATTGGAGAGAAAGATCCTTACATTGTGCATCATAAAAAATTTTGAGTCCCGAAACAAAAAGTTTTCCAATGAGTCTGTTTATAGAGAGGCTAACATAACGCCTCAGTTTGATGAAAAATAACGTCAGTTTGATGAAAAATTTATTGTAAATATGAGTCTTTCTGAGAATGAAACCGTAAAAGATATTTACTCATCGCAATCGGTTATTTCATGGTTGTCGTCTCCTTATAATTCTCAAGTAGAAATTGTTTTGGAGAATATTAAGAATATTACTGGTGAATCACCCCTTCCATACTTTTCGCAAGCCAATCCTGAACATAAAAGGGGCTAATGTAGTTGTAACGATTTTGAACTTTCGTGTTGCTTTTTTGTACTTTTTATTTTTTTTTCTTCCATTATATATTATTATATATATTGGAAATTCTGGTAAAGATTTTGGAGGACAAAACTTATTGTCCAACCCGTGAAGTTTTTATTATGTTGACAAAATATATCAGATATTAAAAAATCTGTAAATATTTCTGTTTTTAATATTAATGTTTAGGTTTTCGCCCATTTTATGAAGATTAAATATCTAGTAATGATGATAATGATACGATAAAAAGCTAATGTAAATGGTCAATGTATATGACATCCACTTTTAATGTATTATCTATTAATAAGTAATTGCTAGAAATGCTAATTTTGAAATTCTTATTTAAATCTAAAGATTTATTATTTATGAATTATAAATAGTTCATTCAGAATTGCCGTACGGATGATATGTAAAAGACTCGGTATAAAGGTAAATATTGAAAATATTGAAAGTGATAATTTATGGTAATTATATTGTGTAATGTTTATGTTTTGATTTTTAATTCAGTTTAAAAATATTCACAAATTTAATTGTGTATCGTTTTGATTGAAGACTATGTCTTAAGAACACTTAACAATATCAACGATATTGTATAAAGTAGGCTTAGTCAGCGTGTCATTGTATATTTTATTCACGCTTGTCGTTGTCTCATTCTTTCTTTAGCATTTAGTAATTTGTATATATAACCTAAGACAAACGTCAAATGCAACCCTCATAATGCTCGGTTTTTATGCTATTTATTGTTTAAGAAACTGTGAATCTTAACTTGTATTAATCGTTTTATAAAATACTCAATAAAGTACTACTACTACTCCAACTCTTGGATTGGTTGTTTGGATGCGTAGGAGATGAAAATAATTAAAACAAAATGAACGAGAATGGCAATAATAACAACCAGGGCACGGAAAAACCATCTATTGCAGATGACGGGAATAAACACTTTTAAAGTAAATAAATTCTTAAAAGTAATTAATAGTAGTAAATTAATTAATAAATAAAATAATAAACAAGTAAATTGGAGAGACCTTGTACATGAAAACCAAAGCAATTATGAGAGCATACACTATAAGTTTACAGACATTTATATAAAATCAAAACAAAACAAACAAGTTTTTAAAAAAGAAATGATTATCCATGGCTTAATAAACACATATTAAGCTAATGTAAAAAGAAAGATAAACTCTATTAAAGACATAAATGGCAACAACAATTTGAACAAGGAAAGAGAATACATAATATTAAAGTAACATACTAAACCAAATAATAATAAATGCAAAAAACTAATGTCGCTGAAAAATATTTATTAAAAATAGAAACAATATGAGATGTTCGTGGCAATTAATAAATTAAATAATTGGCAAAAAGTTGACAATGTCGACGAGTCATAAAGAAAAACTTTAAAGATGAAAATGTTATAAAATTAACCAATAATTTCGCCAATAATTTCGCCAATAATTACGCCCATAATTTCAAACAAAATGTTGAAAATATATTACATGATCAAGACGCTAAACTCTACAGAAACAAAAATAAACAACACTATATACATTTAACAATCAAACCAATTAGAAGTTCTACATAATCTTTAAACGCTTAATTTAAATAAGAGAGCAGATGGAATTCGTTCTAAAGACATCAGAATTAATGCAGAACAACTCGCACCAGCAATAACGTCACTTATAAACATAAGTCTAGACGAGTACACTTTACGAAAAGTTTTAAAAGCCTCCATAGTAAGGATGATATTTAAAAGTGTCAGAAAATGGTAACAACAATTACAAGTCTATATCCATTTTACCGGTGGTAAAAAAAGTTTTAGAGGAAATAATGGTAAGGCGTCTCAATGCCTTTCTTAATAAGTATAAAATTATTAAAAAAATCAGTATGGCTTTCAAAAAGGTAGGAATATCAACAAATTGCTTGGCCATATTTCAACTCATATTAATAAATGCTTAGACCAAAATATCCTTTGCCTAGCCCTCTTTATAGACTTCAGCAAATTATTTGATACGCTAAACAAAAAACTGCGTAAAACATATTATGTGCTATACCATTTAAATAACTGCGCCACACTGACAGTAACAAAGCAAGCCTACTTCCCGCCAGCTGAATTGTATCTTCGAACAGCATTTGGAAACGCATCATACTGTAAGATTTTGCAACAAACACAAAACAGGCTTATTAAAATTTTAATGAAAAATTAAGTAAATAAAACAAATAATATAGCCCACACTCAAAATCAAACATCAAACGACACTTATAACGAACCTTCTCGAAACAATATCTCTGAAAGATTAAAATCTTTTTCTAAACATCACAACATTTTAAACATAAAAAATATATATAAATCTACAATAATAATAAATGAATTTCGTAACGAAAATTTTTTGGAACCTGTGTATCATCAGTATAACACAAGAAGACGGGCAGCAGGCAGGTTTAAAATACCGAGATTCATCAATAAACATGAAAAAATCAAATATTTGATAATGGTAGTATATGTATAGTAGTCTACAACAGGTTTATCTAATGAATTGAGGTAATAAACTGCTGTTGCTGTTGTTGTTTGCTGTTGCTGTTTGCTGTTGCTGTTGTTGTTGCTGTTTGCTATTGCTGTTGTTCTTGCTGTTTGCTGTTGCTGTTGCTGTTTCTGTTGCTGTTTGCTGTTTGCTGTTGTTGTTGCTGTTGATGTTGTTGTTGTTGTTGTTGTTGTTGTTGTTGTTGTTGTTGTTGTAGATATCAATTCCTTCGATAACATTCTAGAACATTCTAGAAGCTTAGCTTTTTGACAATAAACTTCATATAGGGATTATCATGTGTTTACATATATAGTAGTTTACAATAGGTAAATCTAATGAATTGAGGTAATAAACTGCTGTTGCTGTTGTTGTTGTAGATATCAATTCCTTCGAGAACATTCTAGAAGCCTAGCTCTTTGATAATAAACTTCATATAGGGATTATCATGTGTGTGTGTGTATTATAGTTGACAACAGGTTAATCTAATGAGTTGGGTAAGTATGTGTTTTTGTTGTTATTGTTACTTAAAATTGATATGCAAGCTATGCATTCAAGTTATACATGTCAATGAAAAGCCATTAAAACTTTGATGTATGGTATGTGTGCTTAAAAAGTTTAGAACCCTAGAAGAATTTTCATATAAAACAGAAAAATTTAACCGTTAATCTTTTTGAAAATAAGCTCCATCTAGCGATTATCATATGTTTGTGTGTATTGTAGTTTACAACAGGTTAATCTAATGAGTTAAGGTAATAAACTGTTATTTTTCTTACTGCTGTTGTTGTTATTGTTGTTGTTGCTGCTGTTGTTGTTGTAGGTATCAATTACTTCGAGAACATTCTAGAAGCTTAGCTTTTTGATAAGAAACTTCATGTAGCTATCATCATGTTTTTGTGTGTATTGTAGCTTACAACAGACTATTCTAACGAATTTAGATAAGAATGTGTTGTTGTTTTTTATAGAACTATATCTACAGGGTCCGCCAAATAATTTTTTTGAAAATTGTATAAAAAAAACTACTAGATATTTTCTCAAATTTCTTTTTTTGTTTGAAAGTACAATCTTTCCGGTTAATAATGGCAACTAATTTCATTCAAATAGCTGCCTCGGCTGGCCATGCAGTAGCCTACACGATCGGTCCAATTTTTAAGCACATTATCGATTGTGTGCAGCTGTATTTCACCAATGGCTTCACAAATATTGTCCTTTAAAGCGTCAATTGTCTCTGGCTTGTCTGCGTAACACTTATCTTTGAGGGCAACCCACAAATAATAGTCCAACGGTGTCAAATCGCAGCTCCGAGGTGGCCAAACGACATCAGCTCTGCGGCTGATAATGCGATCTTCAAAAACCGGGCGCAAAACATCGAGTGTAGCTTCGGCTGTGTGGCACGTAGCGCCATCCTGTTGAAACCAAATGTTGCCAATGTCCATCTCTTCAATATTTGTGAACAAAAATTCGTTCAACATGGCCCGATAACGAACCATTGACTGTAACGGCCACTCCTTGCTCATTTTCGAAGAAAAATGGCCCAATTATGCCTCTGGACCAAAATCCGTTGGCATTCCAAAAATCGTTTTGGGTGCAGCGGCTTTTCAATGTATGCGGGTTTTCTGTGCCCCAAATGCGACAATTTTGCTTGTTTACATACCCGCTAAGATCAAAATGAGCTTCATCTGAAAAGATGATTTTTTTGGCAAAATCGGCATCCTCTGTAAGTCGATCGCTAGACTTACCTTGAATTAAGTAAAAATTTGCTATTCCCATTTATAATAACATAGCAAATATTTGATTTTCAGTTTATAATTACTTAGCAAAATTTTGCTTGAATTTAATCAAAATTTTCCTAAATTTTTAAATTTTTCAAAATGTCCCTAAATACACGAGAAGTGATTGCAATTTAGCAATTTTTTTTTAAATCACATTGTGATTGAACAAAGTTTTGCTGATTTGCTTTTAAGCAAAACATTTGCTTGATTCAAGCGAATAAGTTTTCTCTATGTACGTATTATAATTCTGTTGTTAAGAATCAAAGAATATATATTTCACTAATTTCAGCTAATTGAAGATGTTTGAAGAACATTTCTTGACAAGGGAATTTGAATGTTTGAATAGTTTTGAAAGCATTTTATTGCGAAATTCATTAAAATGTTTCATAGTAAGGTATAAGATAATGTGAATTAATTTAACTTTATACAAATCACACTACTGTTTTACTAATTCAATTTAATTGTAATTATTTAAAAAAATATTAAATATATATTAACATAGCAAATTAATAGAATTAGAAACACTCTATAGAATACTTAAGAAGAAGAATTATAATATTTTAAACCATTTATCGTATTTAGTAAGTACAGGGTCCGCCAAATAACTTTTTTTTGAAAATTCTATTAAAAAAAACTACTAAATATTTTCTTAAATTTCTTTTTTTGTTTGAAAGTACAATCTTTCCGGTTAATAATGGAAAATAATTTCATTCAAATGGCCGTCTCGACTGGCCATGTAGTAGCCTACACGATCGGTCCAATTTTTAGGCATATTATCGATTGTGTGCAGCTGTATTTCACCAATTCACGAATATTGTCCTTTAAGGCGTCAATTGTCTCTGGCTTGTCGGCGTAACACTTATTTTTGAGGGCACCCCACGAATAATAGTCTTACGGTGTCAAATTGTAGCTTCGAGGCGGCCAAACGACATCAGCTCTGCGGCTGATAATGCGATCTTCAAAAACAGGGCGCAAAACATCGAGTGTAGCTTCGGCTGTGTGGCACGTAGCGCCGTCCTGTTGAAACCAAATGTTGCCAATATCCTCCTCTTCAATTTTTGTGAACAAAAATTCGTTCAACATGGCCCGATAACGATCGCCATTGACTGTAACTGCCACTCCTTGCTCATTTTCGAAGAAAAATGGCCCAATTTTGCCTCTGGACCAAAATCCGCACCATACAGTGACTCGTTTTGGATGCAGCGGCTTTTCAATGTATGCGTGCGGGTTTTCTGTGCCCCAAATGCGACAATTTTGCTTGTTTACATACCCGCCAAGATCAAAATGAGCTTAATCTGAAAAGATGATTTTTTTGGCAAAATCGTCATCATGATTTTCAAAGTAATGTCGCAATATTTCCCAGCGTTGTTCAAGCGTATACACAATCATATTCGTTCAGCGGAACCGCCTCTGACCAACGTGAAAGCCTATCAATCATCGTCAAGCAGTATCGAAATCCGTTGATAAATGGCATTATGAGAATGGCAAGATGAACATGGTCGACCATGTGGTCACATTGCGCATTCGCGCGGTCGCCACGGCTGGCGCGTACAAGGCGCAATCTGGAACACCAATTTTCACAAACTTTTCGCAGCATTTGCAGCTGTATCTTGCCGATAACTCTTCGAATGCAGATTTCCAGGTATTCAATTGTTTGTGGTTTATCGACGTAGTCAAGTGACTTTACATAACCCCAAAGAAAATAATCCATTGGGGTTAAATCACACGATCTTGGGGGCCAATTAATTGGGCCATTTCGTGAAATCATTTTGGCCGAATAGTTTATTGAAACATTAATGTCGTAAAATTCAAAAATGTCTATTCAATAAAGCTCGTTTTATTGATATTAAAAATATATTACTATGTTTTATTATGATTTAAACTTCTATCACTCTATAAAAAACATCCTTTATAAGATCTGATCTCTGCTAAATAAATGGATTTTAGATTGATTTCATCCAAGATAAAACGCATTTGGCAACTTTATGGCCTTGAGCCTGCCCATCGGTACTGTGAGGTATTATCTACGTGTATCCTCACAGGAGGTTTGTTTGTTTATTTGGCCTTTATACAAATGTAAATGGCTGAACGGATTTCGCTAGGTATACATGTGCCTTCTAGATTAAAGTGTTAAATACTTAGTTTTGGACACGCTTTATCCAAAATTATTGAATTAACGGTAATTTTGTTATTATAGTACTTTTTGGTTTCGGAGTTTTTTGTGTATTTAATTTTAAAAATTTGTTGTTATTTTGACATTGATATTTTACTATCGCACGTCCTTCTTGCAGTAAAGTGCCTTAGTGATATGACAAACTCACTACGGTCTGACACTAAGCAATGTGTCAAAATAATAGGTGAGCAAGTTATTAAAGTATAAAGGTATTAAAAAATGCCGAAGCTGCTTAATTGAAGCCGTTAAATCTGACCAATGTACAAAAATCTGATACAAAAATATCTAAACTTGCTAGTACCTTATAACAGTCACAGACACCACAAGACACAGACACCAAAGCCGATTTAAAAAATAATATGTCATTTTTTGAAACCGTTCTCGAAATTTGAAATTTGTTCTCGGTTTATATGCAAACGGAGAAAAACAAAAAAGAACAAAACACTAGTAATTAGTTAGCTTATATAAGATGTACAATGTTTATTTCTTACGTTTTGTTTGTTAGGCAAATCTTCAATAGGTGAAATTTACAATTAAATACGTAAAGATGGCTGCTGCAATTAGTACAAGAAGTGCATATACAGGAACGTTAAAGAAAACTTAATTAATGCTGATGGCAATCAATTAGTGATTGCATGCTGATAGTCAGTAAGTGATTTTTTATTTCCAATTAGTGGAAATATATAATTTAATTTAATCAAACGCGGTTTTACAAAATGAAAATTTACTACTTTCAGAAATTAATTTGTGATCAAAGTTAAAAAGCAAAACTCACTCTTCGGAGAAGCCGATCGAGTGACTCGTTCGTGTATCGAGAATCGATACTGGAACGAGTCGAGAAAGTAGTTAGGTAATCTTTCTTAGTAAATTACTTTCTTTAATCTTTAGGGTTGCGGCCTAAACATGCCGGCCCCTTTGCAGTAAGATAAATTAGAATATACTTAAAATATCTTAAAACTAGTAAAAATGGGTTGATTGAAAAAATAATTAGTGCAGTGCATTATATAATATGTATAAGTAGGATATCCGGAGGCGAAATGAAAAAGTCGGCATCAGAGTTTTCAAGCATTAAACTTGAAAAGTGTGCTCGGTCATCTTGAAGGATGCCGTGGGGAGAAGCGAAGTCACCTGTTGCAGACATGGCAACAGTGATAGCGAGGGCAGGCGCTGAGCGCTACTATTCTAGGGGCGGTGAGTTGGTCGTGTCCATCCTTGACCACGATTGCGAATAGATTTATAATTTCGTCGTCTTCTTCTCCAGATACCGAGTCCCCCTCTACGCTCAATTTGACCTGCGGCAAAAAAGGCCGGGCAAAACTCTCCCCCGCACCCGTCCCTCCTTCACGAGAAGGCTGCACAGCTGCACACAAGAACAGAATTACAATGGGACAACGAATTGTTAATAAGGCGACGCAAGACTAGAGTTGCTTAGACATTGTCGGAAACATAGCCAATACACTTTTTGGTGTTTCTTGATTCTGATTATGTCAAGAAAATGTCAAAAACAAATATCCAAATAAAGAATAACGAATGGTCAACATTCTTAAGAAGCACACCTCCATTATTGATTCGACAATTAATATAATAAAGCAAAACGAAATCAGTACAAACACAAAAGTAATTATGATACAGGAAGAACTAGCTACACTTGGAAATTAAATCAACAAGGAAACTGAGACAGAACAAAGATACCTAGCTCTTATGTCATTAGGACTATAGTTGTCTCTATAGCTACACACTTAAACAGATCAAAACTGCCATTCGAAATGTCCTCACCGCTACCCATCATGGCAAAATAAACCCAATGCTATTATCTCCTCAACAACTAATCAACATAAAAAACAACTTGCCACCATCTAATCAGTTGCCAATAAAAACAGATGACCTATTCTGGCAGGTGCATTGCATTTATACAAATTAATGACATCTGAAGGAGAAATAGTAAATAATCATGTTATATATGTGATAAAATTCCCACTTATGGATCAGGAACGTTTGAACATTTTTCGAGTTGAACCAATTCCTACCACAATCAACAATACTCTGATAGCAATTAAGGCAGATACCGAACTTATGGCCACAAATCTTCACAGGGACCATTACTTCCCGATGAGTCTCACTGAAATCGAAGCATGCCTCGTAATTACTACATCAACATAACTTTGTTCAAATAAACAATCCATGTTTATCAAGGGATCAAAGGCTTTCTCTTGCGAATTCAATTTGTTAATCCACAAAAATCAGTGGATGTACGGGACTAAGGAATCTGCTCATATGAGCGCTGTATGCCGAACCAATACATTTCAAATAATAACAAAAAACTGCTGGACTACTATCACTGGACCCAGAGTGCATAATAAAACATAACGTCATAACCATCTTACGCAAAACATGGCAATCTAACAGCAGTGGCGTTTCCCAGCGATATCAGGAAGATCTTCAACTCTTCTTCTGATTCTACAACAAAAACCCTGGAAGTCAGGTAAGATTTCAGAGCTTCCAGAACTGTCGCTATCTACCAACATTCATCATTACGCCATCAGCTATACAGCCCTTATTATATCAATTATAATAGCAAGCTGTATTATCGGGCTAAGAAAAACTGGTGCGTTTAAAAAAGAACAACCCATCATCGTAAATCCAATACCAAAGCCAAGACGCCACCTGCCAGAATCTGCATAGTTGAATGCCAGCATTCAACGCGTGGGAGAATGTACAATAACCGTACAATAACAACATAGGCAAACCAAATTGTCCAGCCACAACACAGCGCAATTTATGCTTGCTGCTCTATATTTTACTTATGGTACAACAACAACAACAACAACATAGGCCAAACAAATTGCAGCTACAGCACAGGGCAACGCACGCTTGCTGACGCTTGCTACTTTTGTTTATTATTAAGTTTGCTGTTTCTTTTTCTATTTAGCTGCGTTTTATTCGTTCTGGTTTAACACGAATAGATCGCATTAGTTAAAGCTTTGTAAGTTTTGCCTTAGACCGTTTGCGGCATTGTCGCCAAATGATATGACCAAACGGCTGATTGCAAAACAATACCATTACTACTTCTGACCACTTGGGGCATTGTCGACGATGATATGACTAAACAGCACAGATGTTACTTTTGCAAGCGTTGGGTGACTAAGAAGGGTTGTAAACCAAACTCTTACTTGCGAGTGCTGCCACAAACTAAACCAATAGCGACATCTATAGAGCCGTAGCGAAAAAAAAATAGTTCAACGACATGAACTAGCTACTGAGCAAGTTCATCTTTTTGTTAGTGTTCTGCATGTTATTTAGAACAAATTTGGTTTAACACGCCTAATATAAATAAAACACGCCTAATATAAATCATTTTTAGTACAACGAATTTTTCATAAAACATTGATTGCTAAGAATGAGAAAAAATTATATGAAAATCAAAGTTTTTACTTTAAATGCGAATCTCTCTGTTGTTTTTAATATATTTCATAAAAATTTTTTCTGTTAACCAGTTCAATATATATTTTAATATAAAGTTTTGTTTGGATGTTAAAATGTCCATGTCTCAAGGACGCATTGAGTCCCACTTTTATAGTGTTTATATTGTTGAAAAGGTTATTTTGCTAGTTAAAGCAAAAGGTATATGTAGCAGGTATATGAGGCATGTGCTCTCGGAACTTCTCTAAAAAATATTTGGGTGGAAAGACTTATCCATATCTTCAAAAAATTCATTAGGTAATCTTATTGGTCCACCGTAAAACATTTCTGCTGTAGACACGTGTAGATCTTCTTTATAACAAGTTCGCAACCCAAGTAAAACTATCGGCAATAGAACAGGCCACGGAGTTGCTGGATCGCATATCAATGCAGACTTAAGGGAGCGATCCCAACGCTATACCATCTCATTTGATTTCGGGTGATATGCTGTGGTGTGTATATGTTGGCATCCAATAATTTTTGCAAGAGCTTTGAAACAAGACGATTCGAACTGAGTTCCTTGATCAGTTGTCTTAGGACACCCGAACCTAGCAAACCAGTTGGTCCAAAACACTGTAAAAACAGTTTTCGCAGATGATGAAACAGATATTTCTAAGCGGAATAGCCTCTGGCCAACGTGCAAGCCTATCAATCGTCAACATGGTCGAAACAATTGTTTGGCATGTCGATTTTTTCGGTAGAAAAAAATTGTGTCTATGTATTTTCGCACGCTGGCAAGGTAGGCAAGCCTTTGCCCAGGCTGCGCCAGCCTTCAGCATCGATGGCCACACAAACTTTTGGCATAGCTGTTTTAGCGTAGCTTTGCCACTCGTATGCGAGAAACAATGTAAAAATATTGAAGCGTAATTTTTCTGGTACTGGACGTACGTGTCCAGTAGAGATGTCACAGTAGCGATTTCTACTTTTGAGTTGCTATCAAAATGAACGGTTGAGTTTCCCTGTAAAAGCGTTATCAGCTCCTCATCTTCGGCTTACGCTTGAGCAAGATTTAAAAAACTCACGCTAGTAGGTATCGAAATAGTATTTGCACGTCTGCTACGGTTTTGGCAGTTCCAGAGGCGTGAATAATAATGGTCGAAAATTGGGATATGAAGTCCATTGGCGAGGTGATGCTTTATCAGCTTTCTGTGTGAATACATGTGAGAGTGGTTTGTGGTCCGTTTTGATGACGAAAACTCAAGCTTCTAGCATATGCTTAAAGTAGCGTATGGCGTCGTTTATAGCTAGGAGCTCCCTATCATGCGTCGAATAATTTTTTCGCAACTGAACAGATGGCAACCTTGGTATGTTGGCTGTGATCTATAAATAGCCTACTGCTTTGAAATCGCATTTGATTAGCAGCCATACAGTTCAAAAGAATGAATTCCAAAATCTGGGCAGTCATATACTAATTTAAACAGTGAGTTGATCACAGGATAACATATCACTCAAATCACTCAAATACTACTAAAGAGGAAAATGTAGCAATTTCCAAAACAGACTGTCTAGTCAGCTAAGTGATTGACTCTATACAGAGTTGTTGTTGTTGCCTTCTTAAAAACTTACTTGATCTAAAGCTCGTAATTTAATTCTTGTTTATTTCCAATTAGTGGAAATATATAATTTAATTTAATCAAACGCGGTTTTACAAAATGAAAATTTACTACTTTCAGAAATTAATTTGTGATCAAAGTTAAAAAGCAAAACTCACTCTTCGGAGAAGCCGATCGAGTGACTCGTTCGTGTATCGAGAATCGATACTGGAACGAGTCGAGAAAGTAGTTAGTAATCTTTCTTAGTAAATTACTTTCTTTAATCTTTAGGGTTGCGGCCTAAACATGCCGGCCCCTTTGCAGTAAGATAAATTAGAATATACTTAAAATATCTTAAAACTAGTAAAAATGGGTTGATTGAAAAAATAATTAGTGCAGTGCATTATATAATATGTATAAGTAGAATATCCGGAGGCGAAATGAAAAAGTCGGCATCAGAGTTTTCAAGCATTAAACTTGAAAAGTGTGCTCGGTCATCTTGAGGGATGCCGTGGGGAGAAGCGAAGTCACCTGTTGCAGACATGGCAACAGTGATAGCGAGGGCAGGTGCTGAGCGCTACTATTCTAAGGGCGGTGAGTTGGTCGTGTCCATCCTTGACCACGATTGCGAATAGATTTATAATTTCGTCGTCTTCTTCTCCAGATACCGAGTCTACGCTCAATTTGACCTGCGGCAAAAATGGCCGGGCAAAACTCTCCCCCGCACCCGTCCCTCCTTCACGAGAAGGCTGCACAGCTGCACACAAGAACAGAATTACAATGGGACAATGAATGTTAATAAGGCGACGCAAGACTAGAGTTGCTTAGACATTGTCGGAAACATAGCCAATACACTTTTTGGTGTTTCTTGATTCTGATTATGCCAAGGAAATGTCAAAAACAAATATCCAAATAAAGAATAACTAAGCGCAGATGGTCAACATTCTTAAGAAGCACACCTCCATTATTGATTCGATAATTAATATCATAAAGCAAAACGAAATCAGTACAAACACAAAAGTAATTAAGATACAGGAAGAACTAGCTACACTTGGAAATTAAATCAACAAGGAAACTGAGACAGAACAAAGATACCTAGCTCTTATGTCATTAGGACTACAGTTGTCTCTATAGCTACACACTTACAACAGATCCGAACTGCCATTCGAAATATCCTCACCGCTACCCATAATGGCAAAATAAACCCAATACTATTATCTCCTCAACAACTAATCAACATAAAAAACAACTTGCCACCATCTAATCAGTTGCCAATCAAAACAGATGACCTATTGCATTTATACAAATTAATGACATCTGAAGGAGAAATAGTAAATAATCATGTTATATATGTGATAAAATTCCCACTTATGGATCAGGAACGTTTGAACATTTTTCGAGTTGAACCAATTCCTACCACAATCAACAATACTCTGATAGCAATTAAGGCAGATACCGAACTTATGGCCACAAATCTTCACAGGGACCATTACTTCCCGATGAGTCTCACTGAAATCGAAGCATGCCTCGTAATTACTACATCAACATAACTTTGTTCAAATAAACAATCCATGTTTATCAAGGGATCAAAGGCTTTCTCTTGCGAATTCAATTTGTTAATCCACAAAAATCAGTGGATGTACGGGACTAAGGAATCTGCTCATATGAGCGCTGTATGCCGAACCAATACATTTCAAATAATAACAAAAAACTGCTGGACTACTATCACTGGACCCAGAGTGCATAATAAAACATAACGTCATAACCATCTTACGCAAAACATGGCAATCTAACAGCAGTGGCGTTTCCCAGCGATATCAGAAAGATCTTCAACTCTTTTTCTGATTCTACAACAAAAACCCTGGAAGTCAGGCAAGATTTCAGAGCTTCCAGAACTGTCGCTATCTACCAACATTCATCATTACGCCATCAGCTATACAGCCCTTATTATATAAATTATAATAGCAAGCTAGTATTATCTGACTAAGAAAAACTGGTGCGTTTAAAAAAGAACAACCCATCATCGTAAATCCAATACCAAAGCCAAGACGCCACCTGCCAGAATCTGCATAGTTGAATGCCAGCATTCAACGCGTGGGAGAATGTACAATAACCGTACAAAAACAACATAGGCAAACCAAATTATCCAGCCACAACACAGCGCAATTTATGCTTGCTGCTCTATATTTTACTTATGGTACAACAACAACAACAACAACATAGGCCAAACAAATTGCAGCTACAGCACAGGGCAACGCACGCTTGCTGACGCTTGCTACTTTTGTTTATTATTAAGTTTGCTGTTTCTTTTTCTATTTAGCTGCGTTTTATTCGTTCTGGTTTAACACGAATAGATCGCATTAGTTAAAGCTTTGTAAGTTTTGCCTTAGACCGTTTGCGGCATTGTCGCCAAATGATATGACCAAACGGCTGATTGCAAAACAATACCATTACTACTTCTGACCGCTTGGGGCATTGTCGACGATGATATGACTAAACATCAAAGATGTTACTTTTGCCAGCGTTGGGTGACTAAGAAGGGTTGTAAACCAAACTCTTTAGTTTGTGCTGCCACAAACTAAACCAATAGCGACATCTATAGAGCCGTATCGAAAAAAAAATAGTTCAACGACATGAACTAGCTACTGAGCAAGTTCATCTTTTTGTTAGTGTTCTGCATGTTATTTAGAACCAATTTGGTTTAACACGCCTAATATAAATAAAACACGCCTAATATAAATCATTTTTAGTACAACGAATTTTTCATAAAATATTGATTGCTAAGAATGAGAAAAAATTATATGAAAATCAAAGTTTTTACTTTAAATGCGAATCTCTCCGTTGTTTTTAATATATTTCATAAAAATTTTTTCTGTTAACCAGTTCAATATATATTTTAATATAAAGTTTTGTTTGGATGTTAAAATGTCCATGTCTCAAGGACGCATTGAGTCCCACTTTTATAGTGTTTATATTGTTGAAAAGGTTATTTTGCTAGTTAAAGCAAAAGGTATATGTAGCAGGTATATGAGGCATGTGCTCTCGGAACTTCTCTAAAAAATATTTGGGTGGAAAGACTTATCCATATCTTCAAAAAATTCATTAGGTAATCTTATTGGTCCACCGTAAAACATTTCTGCTGTAGACACGTGTAGATCTTCTTTATAACAAGTTCGCAACCCAAGTAAAACTATCGGCAATAGAACAGGCCACGGAGTTGCTGGATCGCATATCAATGCAGACTTAAGGGAGCGATCCCAACGCTCTACCATCTCATTTGATTTCGGGTGATATGCTGTGGTGTGTATATGTTGGCATCCAATAATTTTTGCAAGAGCTTTGAAACAAGACGATTCGAACTGAGTTCCTTGATCAGTTGTCTTAGGACACCCGAACCTAGCAAACCAGTTGGTCCAAAACACTGTAAAAACAGTTTTCGCAGATGATGAAACAGATATTTCTAAGCGGAATAGCCTCTGGCCAACGTGCAAGCCTATCAATCATCGTCAACATGGTCGAAACAATTGTTTGGCATGTCGATTTTTTCGGTAGAAAAAAATTGTGTCTATGTATTTTCGCACGCTGGCAAGGTAGGCAAGCCTTTGCCCAGACTGCGACAGCCTTCAGCATCGATGGCCACACAAACTTTTGGCATAGCTGTTTTAGCGTAGCTTTGCCACTCGTATGCGAGAAACAATGTAAAAATATTGAAGCGTAATTTTTCTGGTACTGGACGTACGTGTCCAGTAGAGATGTCACAGTAGCGATTTCTACTTTTGAGTTGCTATCAAAATGAACGATTGAGTTTCCCTGTAAAAGCGTTATCAGCTCCTCATCTTCGGCTTGCGCTTGAGCAAGATTTACAAAACTCACGCTAGTAGGTATCGAAATAGTATTTGCACGTCTGCTACGGTTTTGGCAGTTCCAGAGGCGTGAATAATAATGGTCGAAAATTGGGATATGAAGTCCATTGGCGAGGTGATGCTTTATCAGCTTTCTGTGTGAATACATGTGAGAGTGGTTTATGGTCCGTTTTGATGACGAAAACTCAAGCCTCTAGCATATGCTTAAAGTAGCGTATGGCGTCGTATATAGCTAGGAGCTCCCTATCATGCGTCGAATAATTTTTTCGCAACTGAACAGATGGCAACCTTGGTATGTTGGCTGTGATCTATAAATAGCCTACTGCTTTGAAATCGCATTTGATTAGCAGCCATACAATTCAAAAGAATGAATTCCAAAATCTGGGCAGTCATATACTAATTTAAACAGTGAGTTGATCACAGGATAACATATCACTCAAATCACTCAAATACTACTAAAGAGGAAAATGTAGCAATTTCCGAAACAGACTGTCTAGTCAGCTAAGTGATTGACTCTATACAGAGTTGTTGTTGTTGCCTTCTTAAAAACTTACTTGATCTAAAGCTCGTAATTTAATTCATGTTTATTTCCAATTAGTGGAAATATATAATTTAATTTAATCAAACGCGGTTTTACAAAATGAAAATTTACTACTTTCAGAAATTAGTTTGTGATCAAAGTTAAAAAGCAAAACTCACTCTTCGGAGAAGCCGATCGAGTGACTCGTTCGTGTATCGAGAATCGATACTGGAACGAGTCGAGAAAGTAGTTAGGTAATCTTTCTTAGTAAATTACTTTCTTTAATCTTTAGGGTTGCGGCCTAAACATGCCGGCCCCTTTGCAGTAAGATAAATTAGAATATACTTAAAATATCTTAAAACTAGTAAAAATGGGTTGATTGAAAAAATAATTAGTGCAGTGCATTATATAATATGTATAAGTAGGATATCCGGAGGCGAAATGAAAAAGTCGGCATCAGAGTTTTCAAGCATTAAACTTGAAAAGTGTGCTCGGTCATCTTGAAGGATGCCGTGGGGAGAAGCGAAGTCACCTGTTGCAGACATGGCAACAGTGATAGCGAGGGCAGGCGCTGAGCGCTACTATTCTAAGGGCGGTGAGTTGGTCGTGTCCATCCTTGACCACGATTGCGAATAGATTTATAATTTCGTCGTCTTCTTCTCCAGATACCGAGTCTACGCTCAATTTGACCTGCGGCAAAAATGGCCGGGCAAAACTCTCCCCCGCACCCGTCCCTCCTTCACGAGAAGGCTGCACAGCTGCACACAAGAACAGAATTACAATGGGACAATGAATGTTAATAAGGCGACGCAAGACTAGAGTTGCTTAGACATTGTCGGAAACATAGCCAATACACTTTTTGGTGTTTCTTGATTCTGATTATGCCAAGGAAATGTCAAAAACAAATATCCAAATAAAGAATAACTAAGCGCAGATGGTCAACATTCTTAAGAAGCACACCTCCATTATTGATTCGATAATTAATATCATAAAGCAAAACGAAATCAGTACAAACACAAAAGTAATTAAGATACAGGAAGAACTAGCTACACTTGGAAATTAAATCAACAAGGAAACTGAGACAGAACAAAGATACCTAGCTCTTATGTCATTAGGACTACAGTTGTCTCTATAGCTACACACTTACAACAGATCCGAACTGCCATTCGAAATATCCTCACCGCTACCCATAATGGCAAAATAAACCCAATACTATTATCTCCTCAACAACTAATCAACATAAAAAACAACTTGCCACCATCTAATCAGTTGCCAATCAAAACAGATGACCTATTGCATTTATACAAATTAATGACATCTGAAGGAGAAATAGTAAATAATCATGTTATATATGTGATAAAATTCCCACTTATGGATCAGGAACGTTTGAACATTTTTCGAGTTGAACCAATTCCTACCACAATCAACAATACTCTGATAGCAATTAAGGCAGATACCGAACTTATGGCCACAAATCTTCACAGGGACCATTACTTCCCGATGAGTCTCACTGAAATCGAAGCATGCCTCGTAATTACTACATCAACATAACTTTGTTCAAATAAACAATCCATGTTTATCAAGGGATCAAAGGCTTTCTCTTGCGAATTCAATTTGTTAATCCACAAAAATCAGTGGATGTACGGGACTAAGGAATCTGCTCATATGAGCGCTGTATGCCGAACCAATACATTTCAAATAATAACAAAAAACTGCTGGACTACTATCACTGGACCCAGAGTGCATAATAAAACATAACGTCATAACCATCTTACGCAAAACATGGCAATCTAACAGCAGTGGCGTTTCCCAGCGATATCAGAAAGATCTTCAACTCTTTTTCTGATTCTACAACAAAAACCCTGGAAGTCAGGCAAGATTTCAGAGCTTCCAGAACTGTCGCTATCTACCAACATTCATCATTACGCCATCAGCTATACAGCCCTTATTATATAAATTATAATAGCAAGCTAGTATTATCTGACTAAGAAAAACTGGTGCGTTTAAAAAAGAACAACCCATCATCGTAAATCCAATACCAAAGCCAAGACGCCACCTGCCAGAATCTGCATAGTTGAATGCCAGCATTCAACGCGTGGGAGAATGTACAATAACCGTACAAAAACAACATAGGCAAACCAAATTATCCAGCCACAACACAGCGCAATTTATGCTTGCTGCTCTATATTTTACTTATGGTACAACAACAACAACAACAACATAGGCCAAACAAATTGCAGCTACAGCACAGGGCAACGCACGCTTGCTGACGCTTGCTACTTTTGTTTATTATTAAGTTTGCTGTTTCTTTTTCTATTTAGCTGCGTTTTATTCGTTCTGGTTTAACACGAATAGATCGCATTAGTTAAAGCTTTGTAAGTTTTGCCTTAGACCGTTTGCGGCATTGTCGCCAAATGATATGACCAAACGGCTGATTGCAAAACAATACCATTACTACTTCTGACCGCTTGGGGCATTGTCGACGATGATATGACTAAACATCAAAGATGTTACTTTTGCCAGCGTTGGGTGACTAAGAAGGGTTGTAAACCAAACTCTTTAGTTTGTGCTGCCACAAACTAAACCAATAGCGACATCTATAGAGCCGTATCGAAAAAAAAATAGTTCAACGACATGAACTAGCTACTGAGCAAGTTCATCTTTTTGTTAGTGTTCTGCATGTTATTTAGAACCAATTTGGTTTAACACGCCTAATATAAATAAAACACGCCTAATATAAATCATTTTTAGTACAACGAATTTTTCATAAAATATTGATTGCTAAGAATGAGAAAAAATTATATGAAAATCAAAGTTTTTACTTTAAATGCGAATCTCTCCGTTGTTTTTAATATATTTCATAAAAATTTTTTCTGTTAACCAGTTCAATATATATTTTAATATAAAGTTTTGTTTGGATGTTAAAATGTCCATGTCTCAAGGACGCATTGAGTCCCACTTTTATAGTGTTTATATTGTTGAAAAGGTTATTTTGCTAGTTAAAGCAAAAGGTATATGTAGCAGGTATATGAGGCATGTGCTCTCGGAACTTCTCTAAAAAATATTTGGGTGGAAAGACTTATCCATATCTTCAAAAAATTCATTAGGTAATCTTATTGGTCCACCGTAAAACATTTCTGCTGTAGACACGTGTAGATCTTCTTTATAACAAGTTCGCAACCCAAGTAAAACTATCGGCAATAGAACAGGCCACGGAGTTGCTGGATCGCATATCAATGCAGACTTAAGGGAGCGATCCCAACGCTCTACCATCTCATTTGATTTCGGGTGATATGCTGTGGTGTGTATATGTTGGCATCCAATAATTTTTGCAAGAGCTTTGAAACAAGACGATTCGAACTGAGTTCCTTGATCAGTTGTCTTAGGACACCCGAACCTAGCAAACCAGTTGGTCCAAAACACTGTAAAAACAGTTTTCGCAGATGATGAAACAGATATTTCTAAGCGGAATAGCCTCTGGCCAACGTGCAAGCCTATCAATCATCGTCAACATGGTCGAAACAATTGTTTGGCATGTCGATTTTTTCGGTAGAAAAAAATTGTGTCTATGTATTTTCGCACGCTGGCAAGGTAGGCAAGCCTTTGCCCAGACTGCGACAGCCTTCAGCATCGATGGCCACACAAACTTTTGGCATAGCTGTTTTAGCGTAGCTTTGCCACTCGTATGCGAGAAACAATGTAAAAATATTGAAGCGTAATTTTTCTGGTACTGGACGTACGTGTCCAGTAGAGATGTCACAGTAGCGATTTCTACTTTTGAGTTGCTATCAAAATGAACGATTGAGTTTCCCTGTAAAAGCGTTATCAGCTCCTCATCTTCGGCTTGCGCTTGAGCAAGATTTACAAAACTCACGCTAGTAGGTATCGAAATAGTATTTGCACGTCTGCTACGGTTTTGGCAGTTCCAGAGGCGTGAATAATAATGGTCGAAAATTGGGATATGAAGTCCATTGGCGAGGTGATGCTTTATCAGCTTTCTGTGTGAATACATGTGAGAGTGGTTTATGGTCCGTTTTGATGACGAAAACTCAAGCCTCTAGCATATGCTTAAAGTAGCGTATGGCGTCGTATATAGCTAGGAGCTCCCTATCATGCGTCGAATAATTTTTTCGCAACTGAACAGATGGCAACCTTGGTATGTTGGCTGTGATCTATAAATAGCCTACTGCTTTGAAATCGCATTTGATTAGCAGCCATACAATTCAAAAGAATGAATTCCAAAATCTGGGCAGTCATATACTAATTTAAACAGTGAGTTGATCACAGGATAACATATCACTCAAATCACTCAAATACTACTAAAGAGGAAAATGTAGCAATTTCCGAAACAGACTGTCTAGTCAGCTAAGTGATTGACTCTATACAGAGTTGTTGTTGTTGCCTTCTTAAAAACTTACTTGATCTAAAGCTCGTAATTTAATTCATGTTTATTTCCAATTAGTGGAAATATATAATTTAATTTAATCAAACGCGGTTTTACAAAATGAAAATTTACTACTTTCAGAAATTAGTTTGTGATCAAAGTTAAAAAGCAAAACTCACTCTTCGGAGAAGCCGATCGAGTGACTCGTTCGTGTATCGAGAATCGATACTGGAACGAGTCGAGAAAGTAGTTAGGTAATCTTTCTTAGTAAATTACTTTCTTTAATCTTTAGGGTTGCGGCCTAAACATGCCGGCCCCTTTGCAGTAAGATAAATTAGAATATACTTAAAATATCTTAAAACTAGTAAAAATGGGTTGATTGAAAAAATAATTAGTGCAGTGCATTATATAATATGTATAAGTAGGATATCCGGAGGCGAAATGAAAAAGTCGGCATCAGAGTTTTCAAGCATTAAACTTGAAAAGTGTGCTCGGTCATCTTGAAGGATGCCGTGGGGAGAAGCGAAGTCACCTGTTGCAGACATGGCAACAGTGATAGCGAGGGCAGGCGCTGAGCGCTACTATTCTAAGGGCGGTGAGTTGGTCGTGTCCATCCTTGACCACGATTGCGAATAGATTTATAATTTCGTCGTCTTCTTCTCCAGATACCGAGTCTACGCTCAATTTGACCTGCGGCAAAAATGGCCGGGCAAAACTCTCCCCCGCACCCGTCCCTCCTTCACGAGAAGGCTGCACAGCTGCACACAAGAACAGAATTACAATGGGACAACGAATTGTTAATAAGGCGACGCAAGACTAGAGTTGCTTAGACATTGTCGGAAACATAGCCAATACACTTTTTGGTGTTTCTTGATTCTGATTATGCCAAGGAAATGTCAAAAACAAATATCCAAATAAAGAATAACGAAGCGCAGATGGTCAACATTCTTAAGTAGCACACCTCCATTATTGATTCGACAATTAATATAATAAAGCAAAACGAAATCAGTACAAACACAAAAGAAATTATGATACAGGAAGAACTAGCTACACTTGGAAATTAAATCAACAAGGAAACTGAGACAGAACAAAGATACCTAGCTCTTATGTCATTAGGACTACAGTTGTCTCTATAGCTACACACTTACAACAGATCCAAACTGCCATTCGAAATGTCCTCACCGCTACCCATCACGGCAAAATAAACCCAATGCTATTATCTCCTCAACAACTAATCAACATAAAAAACAACTTGCCACCATCTAATCAGTTGCCAATCAAAACAGATGACCTATTGCATTTATACAAATTAATGACATCTGAAGGAGAAATAGTAAATAATCATGTTATATATGTGATAAAATTCCCACTTATGGATCAGGAACGTTTGAACATTTTTCGAGTTGAACCAATTCCTACCACAATCAACAATACTCTGATAGCAATTAAGGCAGATACCGAACTTATGGCCACAAATCTTCAGGGACCATTACTTCCCGATGAGTCTCACTGAAATCGAAGCATGCCTCGTAATTACTACATCAACATAACTTTGTTCAAATAAACAATCCATGCTTTCTCTTGGGAATTCAATTTGTTAAACAATAGAACATCGGCAGATTGAAACTAACACATGATGATTTCGTATGGACTCAATAGAACCACAAAAATCAGTGGATCTACGGGACTAAGATCTGCTCATATGAGCGCTGTATGCCGAACCAATACATTTCAAATAATAACAAAAAACTGCAGGACTACTATCACTAGACCCAGAGTGCATAATAAAACATAACGTCATAACCATCTTACGCGAAATCAGGAAGATCTTCAACTCTTCTTCTGATTCTACAACAAAAACCCTGGAAGTCAGGTAAGATTTCAGAGCTTCCAGAACTGTCGCTATCTACCAACATTCATCATTAAGCCATCAGCTATACAGCCTATATTATATCAATTATAATAGCAAGCTGTATTATCTGGCTAATAAAAACTGGTGGTAAAAAAGAACAACCCATCATCGTAAATCCAATACCAAAGCCAAGACGCCACCTGCCAGAATCTGCGTAGTTGAATGCCAGCATTCAACGCGTGGGAGAATGTACAATACCCGTACAATAACAACATAGGCAAACCAAATTGTCCAGCCACAACACAGCGCAATTTATGCTTGCTGCTCTATATTTTACTTATGGTACAACAACAACAACAACAACATAGGCCAAACAAATTGCAGCTACAGCACAGGGCAACGCACGCTTGCTGACGCTTGCTACTTTTGTTTATTATTAAGTTTGCTGTTTCTTTTTCTATATTAGCTGCGTTTTATTCGTTCTGGTTTAACACGAATAGATCGCATTAGTTAAAGCTTTAAAAGTTTTGCCTTAGACCGTTTGCGGCATTGTCGCCAAATGATATGACCAAACGGCTGATTGCAAAACAATACCATTACTACTTCTGACCGCTTGGGGCATTGTCGACGATGATATGACTAAACAGCACAGATGTTACTTTTGCCGGCGTTGGGTGACAAAACTCTTACTTGCGAGTGCTGCCACAAACTAAACCAATAGCGACATCTATAGAGCCGTAGCGAAAAAAAAATAGTTCAACGACATGAACTAGCTACTAAGCAAGTTCATCTTTTTGTTAGTGTTCTGCATGTTATTTAGAACCTATTTGGTTTAACCAGAACGAATAAAACACGCCTATTGTGAATTCTTTGCATTTTTTATGTTTTTTTTGTTTACAATAGGCGTGTTTTATTCGTTCTGGTTAAACCAAATAGGTTCTAAATAACATGCAGAACACTAACAAAAAGATGAACTTCCTCAGTAGCTAGTTCATCTCTTTGAACTATTTTTTCGCTGCGACTCTATAGATGTCGCTATTGGTTTAGTTTGTGGCAGCACTCGCAAGTAAGAGGTTGGCTTACAACCCAATGCTGGCAAAAGAAACATTTGTGCTGTTTAGTCATTGTTTAGCTGTCATCAAATTACAGCCACCAACAATAAACAACATTGGAATAAGCTGTACTATGTCGCAAACGCAGCACTATGTCGCAAACAGGCCAACACACGCCTGAATGTTAACACTGGCTGTCAGCAAATTACAGCCATCAACAAAAAACAACAGGTCATCAACCTGAGGCAACAACAACAGCTTGTTAATAACAACAGCATGTTGTTATCTGTTGTTCTTTAATATTTAACAATTAATAGGTCAATTAATATTTTGTCAATTAAGCTTCGTTTTACTTATTCATTGAACTAATTTAATTTGTTAATTAAGCTTAATTTTACTTTATAAGAAATTAATTTTCAATAAAGTTTTACTGTTTTTATGTAGACATTGGAAGAACCATTGTATTTATTTTATTCGGAATTGCAGTCAACATTCAAGGAATTGGTTCAAGTGCCAAATTCCTACATTTCAACAACAAATTTCAAGGAATTGGTTCAAGTGCCAAATTCCTACATTCAATTTAAACATTGGTGACCCCAGATAAGGACAAAGTATCCTTCAACAGAAGATCAGTGAGAGTATAAACAACGTTCTACAAGCCAATCTTCAGTTTTCTTGGCCAACAACATGTCCACGTTCGAAGAGCTTGTGACGTACCTAAAGAATACGGGTGATGAAATACAAAGGATCATCACCAACTTCAAAAAGGATTCCGCAGACCGGAAGACAACAGTCGCATATTTCAATGATCGGTTTCAAAAACTCAATAACGCTTGGGAGCAGTTCAAAGAAAAGGACAGCAACTTACGTTCGCTAAGCAATCTACCGATGAATCACTATTACTTTTCATCAGGGTACAACGATAGGATCAAGGAAATATCGACAGAGTACATACATGTTTTTCAAGACCAAATGCAACGACTTGGATCACTTGCAAAAACTAATGTTCAATCGACACCTCAAGATCCAACATTATAAACGTCACGGGAACGGGCGGAAGAGCCACTACCGACCAATCAGCATTCAGCATAGCGAGTAGCTTGCGCATACAAAGTGCATTCATGACGTCATTGTATCGTCTGTTAAAAGGAATAGCAAATACAGAAGAAGAGCAATCGCAAGAATACTATGAGGGCAACATATCACGTCTTAGAAAATTATGGAACGAAATCGAGGCATTAAACTACAAGATGTGGGAAATTACCTCAACTCCAGAAGATCAAGGCTACGATTACAACGCTTACCTGGATACTGAATTGCTTGTACATGAGCGAATAATAAGTTTGTCGACAAAATCCAAAGGACAAACTTTAATAAATGAGGCCTCTCCAGCATGCAGGCTGCCAAAAATTTCAGTTCCGAAATTCGATGGTGACTACCTAAAATGGCAACAATTTTACTCATAAAAAAGCTGGACAGGCAGACCCACATGTTGTACGATCAATCATTAAAAAACCCCAAGGAAATCCAAACCATCAGTGACTTCTTGTTGTTCCTCGAAAATAGGTTTCAATCATTGGAGGCTCTTGGCGGAAGGGAAAAATCAACAACATCAAGGGCAACATCATCCATCGCAGCAGCTTCTACTAAGAAGGGATGCAGTTTTTGTTCCATCGGAATTCATCCAATATATTACTGCAACGAATTCCTGAAGTTATCTGCAGCGGACCGTTTGAACTGGGTACAAAGGCAGAAATTATGCTGTAATTGCTTCAAACATGATCACAGCACAAGAACATGCAAGGCAAGATCATGCACTAAGTGTAATAAAAAGCACAATTCACTGTTACACTTGAACCTCACAGCTCAGGCCCCTAAAGAGAGACAATATCAAGAAAATCTTAAACAACAACCTAACAAGGAAACTTCATCCAAGGCTTCAGTATCCTTAGCCGCAGCTGAAGCAATGTCGTCCCACAGGAGTTATGTACTTTTAGCTACAGCCAAAATAAAAATAACAGCAATCAACGGACAGTCTAGTGAATTCAGGGCAATCCTAGACTCCGGCTCTCAAATCAACCTTGTGACTGAACGACTTATCAAAAGATTGCAAATTGTTCCATCTAAGACCGCGTTATGCATTGAAGGCATTGGTAAACGAACAAAAAATACAACACAACGCATCAATTCTGAACTTCAATCAAGAACAACGAATTTTTCCTCAAGAGTAGAAGCATTTGTATTACCAAACATTGTTCCAACGCAACCAGCTCGATCATTAGACGTTTCTTCATGGTCAATTCCTGGAAATATTCAGCTGGCCGATCCAGAATTTTACGATCCAGGAAAAATTGATGTACTTTTGGGTGCAGAATTCTACTTCAGCTTAATGTCAACTGGTCGAATCGAGCTTTCACCAGAATTACCAATTCTACAGAACACATTGCTGGGTTGGATCATCAGTGGTAAAATTAATAATGATTCAGCAACAGATACCATTACTTGTGCAGTCTTCAGCCATGAAGAACTATCAACCAACGAGCTAATACAACAATTCTGGAAACTCGATGACGTCGATGGAACTGAAAGCAGCCTCACCTTAGCAGACAAGCACTGTGAGACCCATTTTCACCAAACTACAATTAGAAACAGCGAGGGTCGATTTGTCGTTAAATTACCACTCTCCAATCACCCAAGCAGCTTAGGAGAATCAAGGTCGCTCGCATTCAAGAGATTTTTGGCAATAGAGAGACGTTTGGGAAGGGATTTAAAACTAAAAACGCAATACGTCGATTCATGAAGCAATATATAAACCTAGGACACATGAGTGAAATCAGTATTAATGATATCCAACATCCTCACTTCTTCATCCCTCATCACAGCGTTTTGAAACCGTCAAGCACAACCACACAGTTAAGAGTTGTTTTTGATGCATCCGCTAAAACTGCATCAGGGTTATCGCTAAATGACATCATGTACACTGGTCCAACAGTGCAAAGCGACTTATTCTCAATACTTTTGCGATTTCGACTACCAAGATTTGTCTTCACAACAGACATCGAAAAGATGTACAGACAAATCTTAGTTGACACAGCCGACCGTAACCTGCAACTCATTATGTGGAGAGAAAATGAAAATGATCCCCTAAGACATTATCAACTTAACACAGTAACTTATGGAACATCCTCAGCACCCTACTTAGCAACTAAGTGTCTACAACAGCTAGCAGAGAAAAACTTCGAGCGGTTTCCACTAGGCGCCACAACATTACGCGACAACTTTTATGTTGATGACGGTGTGAGTGGATCAGACAGTTTAGTCACAGCCTTGGAAATGCAAAATCAATTGACAACACTCCTTCAAGGTGCAGGTTTTAAGCTTCGAAAATGGTGTGCAAACCATCCTAAGTTACTGCAGGGAATTCCTCCACAGGATCAAGAAGTTAATCTTGATTTTGAGAACGCCTCTACAAAAACGTTAGGATTAACCTGGATTCCTAAGGCAGACCAATTTTGCGTAACTACAAACATAGAGAATAGCTCAACCATAACAAAACGTACAATCATTTCAGATATAGCAAAAATATTTGATCCATTAGGTCTCGCAGGTCCAGTTGTCATCACGGCAAAAATACTTATTCAGCAATTATGGCAACTCAAATTGTCTTGGGATGATCCCCTACCATCAGAGTTGGAGACAACTTGGTCAACCTTCAGACACGATTTAAGGGCACTAGACAACACATGTTTTTCTAGGCATGTTTTTAACGGTCAGAAACCAACTACAATTCAGATCCACACATTCGTGGACGCTTCCGAAAAGGCATATGGCGCTGCAGTTTACCTTCGCTCAAAACTATCGGATAACAGATTAATAGTCAGATTATTATGTGCCAAATCACGTGTGGCACCTCTGAAGCGTCAAACATTACCTCGCTTAGAGCTATGTGCTGCAGTGCTTGGAGCTGAATTAACATCAAGAGTGAGAAAGGACCCGCAATTAACTAAGGATATTTCTTATTTTTGGACAGATTCGGAAATCGTACTTTCGTGGATAAACTCGTCGTCGTCATCACTGCGAACATTTGTAGCTAATCGAGTAAGCAAGATTCATTCCCTAACCATCAAAACTCAATGGCGCCATGTAAGCTCAATGGAAAATCCTGCTGACATTATTTCACGTGGACTCCAGCCTACTAAATTAATGACGTGCAATTTATGGTTTTATGGCCCGCTGTTCTTACATGGAAAATCATCACAATGGCCTAAGCCATTTTCTAATAAAGTTGAAATCACAACAGATTTAGAACGAAACCAAAAGGTCCAGAGTTTATTTGCAACCACGTCCACTGGGCTAGACGATATTGTGTACAACGTGAATCATAGAAACTCTTTTAAAATACTACAAAGAGTAATGGGATATGTATTAAGATTTATCAAAAACCTCTAAATAAGTAAGGGAGCACGGCCAGCACAAAATGCATTAAGCGTTGAGG
The DNA here is from genome assembly GCA_963920525.1 of Dichetophora obliterata. Classification (NCBI taxonomy): domain Eukaryota; kingdom Metazoa; phylum Arthropoda; class Insecta; order Diptera; family Sciomyzidae; genus Dichetophora; species Dichetophora obliterata. The sequence continues at coordinate 133,878,095 of OY986436.1, forward strand.
TATTGAATACTGCACTTACAGTAATCGTTTCAGCTGTACAAATCTCTGATTTTGGCAAGGAAATCAAGCAGATTAAGGCCCAGCTTGAAATCGACAATTCCAGCCCACTTAAAACTTTAGCACCCTTTCTTGACGACAAGGGTGTTCTAAGAGTTGGTGGGCGCCTAGCAGAATCTACATTTTCATTCGACTCTAAGCACCCCATGTTACTGCCATATAACGATTTCCAAATTGATATTAGTCAAATTACACATTGATAATTTTCACTGCGGCCCACAGAACCTGTTAGCAGCTTCGCGACAACAATTTTGGATAATCAAGGGAAAAATCATGGCAAGAAGCGTTGTACAACACTGCATTCGATGTACCAAGGCAAAACCAAAACTATTCAACCAAATAATGGGAAACTTACCTGCACCATCTCGACCCTTCATGCACACTGGTGTGGACTTTTGTGGGCCATTCTGGGTACATTATAAGATCCGTGGAAAGAAACCACATAAGGTTTATATTGCCGTCTACTGTTGCTTTGCTACAAAGGCAGTCCATTTGGAGGTAGTTACAGATCTTACAACTGAAGCGTTTATTGGATCACTCAAGCGTTTTATTTCACGGCGTGGTCTTTGTGATACCATATATTGTGACAACGCAACCAATTTTGTCGGGGCAAGAAATAAACTGGAAGAATTAAAAGACGTAATCTTTGCAACAGCGCCAAGAGAACGGATCATCAAAACATGTAGCGACCGTGGAATAAATTTCAAGTTCATTCCCCCAAAAACTCCACATTTTGGAGGCCTTTGGGAAGCCGCGGTTAAGTCAGCCAAACATTTAATGTTACGCAGCGTATCTACAGCATCTTTAACTCATGAAGAGCTCGAAACTCTTGTCATCGAAATCGAAGCAATTCTAAATTCACGACCGCTAACTCCATTGTCATCGGACCCAAATGATCTGTCAGCACTAACCCCAGGGCATTTTTTAATTGGCGCACCTTTGACTGCACAAATCGATAGGAATACACCAAATACTACAGCTACACTATCGACTAGGTGGAAATTGGTCACACAACTCAAATATGAATTCTGGAATCGTTGGTCCCGAGAATACCTCAATCAACTACAACAAAGGTATAAATGGAATAACCAATCACCAAATGTCCATAAACGGCAAATGGTCATCATCAAGGAAGACAACTTGCCTGTTTTACAATGGCCACTCGGCAGAATAGAAAGGATCTACAAGGGAAATGACGGAATGGTCAGAGTAGTTGATGTAAAAACAGCATCAGGTTTATCAAAACACCCAGTTCACAGATTGGCACCGTTATTCAATGAAGATGAATTCACCAATAACTCTCCAACACAGGAAGAACCAGTGAATTCACGGACCAGGCCATCAAGTGACAAGGACTTAAACAACATACCTACAAAGAAAAGAAAACCAATAACCAATCCATTGGTTCTGACAATCTTCAACTCCTTATTGCTTCTTCCTGTCGTACTTGGAACGACAATTCAAGTTAATCAATTTGGCTCTGACCAAGGATTATACTTTGAAGGTATCGGGACAGCAAGAAGCATAACAGCAGAATGGAAAATGATAGTATATTACGATTTGGCTCCGTTTTGGACAGAGATCAGCACATTTTCATCTGGAATAGCAGTACTTCGAAAATTGTGTTCAAAGACACAACAATCATCCACTTGCGACACGTTAATCGAAAATTTTGAGTACTCCAGAGATGAACTTCTTCATGATAAGGATACACTATCAACAATTCGAAAAAGAAGAGCAGCCTTTAACATCGTTGGAAACGTTGCTCGTACTTTGTTCGGTGTCTTGGACTCTGATTATGCGGAAGAAATGTCAAGGACAATCAGTCAGGTCAAGGCAAATAAGGACCACATTCTACGATTACTTCAAAACCATACGTCAATCATCGATTCTACACTTAATATAATTAAACATGATGAAATAGCCACAAAGGGTAAAATCACGGAATTACAAGGAAAATTAGATTTTTTAATGAATCAGGTAAACAATGATTTGGAACAAATCAGACTTACGCAATTTATAACACCATTAACGGCCCAACTAACGTTAATGGCCGCCAATCTACAAAGGATTCATTCAGAAATAATAAATGTCCTGACTGACACACACCACGGAAAAATAAGTCCATTACTACTCACGCCTGACTAATTACGGAATACAATCAATTCCATTAGTAGCCATCTTCCGCCAGCTCGATCATTGCCAGTTGACATTGCTAATCTTGTACAATTCTACAAAATCATGAAAGCAGAAGGAGCAGTGACCAAAAATGAAGTGATATTTGAAATAAAACTGCCTCTTATCGACCAACAACATTTCGATTTATTCGAAGTAACTTCCATTCCTACACAAAAAAATTGAAGTCTTATTTCAATAGAAACTGATGTTGGCTTATTTGCAGTCAATTCACATCGAGATCAATTCTTCACTTTAAATCATGAAGAACTCAGATCATGTTTCACAACAAAATTAAACCTCTACATATGCGACAACAAGGGACCTTTATTTAGTAAAGAATCTGTTCATGCTTGTGAATTTCGCATGTTTAATAATAAAACCGACACACAATGCAAACTAGGCAAATTGCAAGGAACCTTTTCTTGGACGCAACTAAAACACAGAAATATGTGGATCTTTGCAACAATTTCAAACACCGAAATATCAGTGGTATGCGACACTCAAGTTACGCAATTAACTCTAACAGGTTCAGGCATGTTTACAATGAACCCAAACTGCTCTATGAAGAGTGATGCCATTACCATTCAAGGCCATCGCTTATCTTCCAGCGTCATGCATACATCATACATTAGATTCAAGGAAGGCAGTTCGATGGCAACATCAGACGAAATAAAGGGAATATCTAACTCAACTTCTACTCCATTCGAAACTCAAATAGGAAAATTAACTGCACTTCAAACCCAGTTAGAAAATGAAGACTTCTCCAAGCTACCTGAAATAGTGATTTCCAATAGCCAGCACCATCACATTGTGAGTTATACTTCATTGCTGCTATCCATAACAATACTCGTCATATGTGTACTATGGATACTTAAACGCAAACGAAATTCTAGTATGTCAACGTATGCAGCACCAAAACCAGCTCGAAGTCACATTAATGAGTCATCCTTTAATGTACATATTTAATTGATATTGAACAGTTCAATTCTTAAGCTTGCTGACACCTGTTTCAAATTTACAACATAAGGCCAGCGACAAATAGTTGAGCAACAGCTCAACGGGCGGGAGAATGTTTAGCTGTCATCAAATTACAGCCACCAACAATAAACAACATTGGAATAAGCTGTACTATGTCGCAAACGCAGCACTATGTCGCAAACAGGCCAACACACGCCTGAATGTTAACACTGGCTGTCAGCAAATTACAGCCATCAACAAAAAACAACAGGTCATCAACCTGAGGCAACAACAACAGCTTGTTAATAACAACAGCATGTTGTTATCTGTTGTTCTTTAATGTTTAACAATTAATAGGTCAATTAATATTTTGTCAATTAAGCTTCGTTTTACTTATTCATTGAACTAATTTAATTTGTTAATTAAGCTTAATTTTACTTTATAAGAAATTAATTTTCAATAAAGTTTTACTGTTTTTATGTAAACATTGGAAGAACCATTGTATTTATTTTATTCGGAATTGCAGTCAACATTCAAGGAATTGGTTCAAGTGCCAAATTACTACATTTCAACAACAAATTTCAAGGAATTGGTTCAAGTGCCAAATTCCTACATTCAATTTAAACAGTCATATCATCGTCGACAATGCCCCAAGCGGTCAGAAGTAGTAATGGTTTTGTTTTGCAATCAGCCGTTTGGTCATATCATTTGGCGACAATGCCCCAAACGGTCTAAGGCAAAACTTACAAAGCTTTAACTAATGCGATCTATTTAATCATGGTTAAACCAGAACGAATAAAACGCAGCTATTATCAATGCTAAATAAGCAATATTTATCATAAATTTAGGTTTTGTCATTTATTGAAGTTAATGTCAATTAATCAATATTTAGTTTTTTGAACTAAGCAATTTGTTTTATATTTCAGCAGATACAAGGAAATAATAAAGTCAGTCATTTTACACTAATCATTATAGTACTTTTATTTTATCTCTCTACGTAAACAATCCATGTAAGTGCCTATGATTGTTAAGTGTTCAATACAGAGCAATCAAAGTTCGAGTGCTTGTGTTTGCGCCGCTGGAACAAAAGGCATGTGTATATTGAACAATTTTCAATTTATCTTCATGTTAGGGTAACTAAATAATTTGGAATATCTGTGCTTTTATTTAATATATAAAAAAATGTTTAATTGCTAAAGCAGGGTTTGAACTCCCATATCTACGGCGTTGCTCGAGAGTCAAATGACTCTTCGATCCTTTGGTACAAAGGACGCATTGAGTCCCATTTTTATAGTGTTTATATTGTTGAAAAGGTTATTTTGCTAGTTAAACATTTAAACATATCTAAATTGTTTTTAAAATATATTTTTCGTATCCTTTCTTTGAATTCAATTAGATTACCGAAAGAGAAGGAACCACCAACAACATAAATATGTAAACATTTTAATAAATATTTCTCGATTAATTTTTTTTAAATTCTGGATTAGTGAAAAACATGTTGAATTTGAAGTTTAAAGTTATCCAATCATTTTTGCAAGAGCTTTGAAACAAGACGATTCGAACTGAGTTCCTTGATCAGTGGTCTTAGGACACCCGAACCTAGCAAACCAGTTGGTCCAAAACACTGTAAAAACAGTTTTTGCAGATGATGAAACAGATATTCCTAAGCGGAATAACCTCTGGCCAACGTGCAAGCCTATCAATCATCGTCAACATGGTCGAAACAATTGTTTGGCATGTCGATTTTTTCGGTAGAAAAAAATTGTGTCTATGTATTTTCGCACGCTGGCAAGGTAGGCAAGCCTTTGCCCAGGCATCGATGGCCACACAAACTTTTGGCATAGCTGTTTTAGCGTAGCTTTGCCACTCGTATGAGAGAAACAATGTAAAAATATTGAAGCGTAATTTTTCTGGTACTGGACGTACGTGTCCAGTAGAGATGTCACAGTAGCGATTTCTACTTTTGAGTTGCTATCAAAATGAACGATTGAGCTTCCCTGTAAAAGCGTTATCAGCTCCTCATCTTCGGCTTGCGCTTGAGCAAGATTTACAAAACTCACGCTAGTAGGTATCAAAATAGTATTTGCACGTCTGCTACGGTTTTGGCAGTTCCAGAGGCGTGAATAATAATGGTCGAAAATTGGGATATGAAGTCCATTGGCGAGGTGATGCTTTATCAGCTTTCTGTGTGAATACATGTGAGAGTGGTTTGTGGTCCGTTTTGATGACGAAAACTAGAGCCTCTAGCATATGCTTAAAGTAGCGTATGGCGTCGTATATAGCTAGGAGCTCCCTATCATGCGTCGAATAATTTTTTCGCAACTGAATAGATGGCAACCTTGGTATGTTGGCTGTGATCTATAAATAGCCACTGCTTTGAAATCGCATTTGATTAGCAGCCATACAATTCAAAAGAGTGAATTCCAAAATCTGGGCAGTCATATACTAATTTAAACAGTGAGTTGATCACAGGATAACATTTCACTCAAATCACTCAAATAGTACTAAAGAGGAAAATGTAGCAATTTCCGAAACAGACTGTCTAGTCAGCTAAGTGATTGACTCTATACAGAGTTGTTGTTGTTGCCTTCTTAAAAACTTACTTGATCTAAAGCTCGTAATTTAATTCATGTTTATTTCCAATTAGTGGAAATATATAATTTAATTTAATCAAACGCGGTTTTACAAAATGAAAATTTACTACTTTCAGAAATTAATTTGTGATCAAAGTTAAAAAGCAAAACTCACTCTTCGGAGAAGCCTATCGAGTGACTCGTTCATGTATCGAGAATCGATACTGGAACGAGTCGAGAAAGTAGTTAGGAAATCTTTCTTAGTAAATTACTTTCTTTAATCTTTAGGGTTGCGGCCTAAACATGCCGGCCCCTTTGCAGTAAGATAAATGAGAATATACTTAAAATATCTTAAAACTAGTAAAAATGGGTTGATTGAAAAAATAATTAGTGCAGTGCATTATATAATATGTATAAGTAGGATATCCGGAGGCGAAATGAAAAAGTCGGCATCAGAGTTTTCAAGCATTAAACTTGAAAAGTGTGCTCGGTCATCTTGAGGGATGCCGTGGGGAGAAGCGAAGTCACCTGTTGCAGACATGGCAACAGTGATAGCGAGGGCAGGTGCTGAGCGCTACTATTCTAAGGGCGGTGAGTTGGTCGTGTCCATCCTTGCCACGATTGCGAATAGATTTATAATTTCGTCGTCTTCTTCTCCAGATACCGAGTCCCCCTCTACGCACAATTTGACCTGCGGCAAAAAAGGCCGGGCAAAACTCTCTCCCGCACCCGTCCCTCCTTCACGAGAAGGCTGCACAGCTGCACACAAGAACAGAATTACAATGGGACAACGAATTGTTAATAAGGCGACGCAAGACTAGAGTTGCTTAGACATTGTCGGAAACATAGCCAATACACTTTTTGGTGTTTCTTGATTCTGATTATGCCAAGGAAATGTCAAAAACAAATATCCAAATAAAGAATAACGAAGCGCAGATGGTCAACATTCTTAAGAAGCACACCTCCATTATTGATTCGACAATTAATATCATAAAGCAAAACGAAATCAGTACAAACACAAAAGTAATTATGATACAGGAAGAACTAGCTAAACTTGGAAATTAAATCAACAAGGAAACTGAGACAGAACAAAGATACCTAGCTCTTATGTCATTAGGACTACAGTTGTCTCTATAGCTACACACTTACAACAGATCCAAACTGCCATTCGAAATATCTTCACCGCTACCAATCACGGCAAAATAAACCCAATGCTATTATCTCCTCAACAACTAATCAACATAAAAAACAACTTGCCACTATCTAATCAGTTGCCAATCAAAACAGATGACCTATTGCATTTATACAAATTAATGACATCTGAAGGAGAAGTAGTAAATAATCATGTTATATATGTGATAAAATTCCAACTTATGGATCTGGAACGTTTGAACATTTTTCGAGTTGAACCAATTCCTACCACAATCAACAATACTCTGATAGCAATTAAGGCAGATACCGAACTTATGGCCACAAATCTTCACAGGGACCATTACTTCCCGATGAGTGTCACTGAAATCGAAGCATGCCTCGTAATTACTACATCAACATAACTTTGTTCAAATAAACAATCCATGTTTATCAAGGGATCAAAGGCTTTCTCTTGCGAATTCAATTTGTTAATCCACAAAAATCAGTGGATGTACGGGACTAAGGAATCTGCTTATATGAGCGCTGTATGCCGAACCAATACATTTCAAATAATAACAAAAAACTGCTGGACTACTATCACTGGACCCAGAGTGCATAATAAAACATAACGTCATAACCATCTTACGCAAAACATGGCAATCTAACAGCAGTGGCGTTTCCCAGCGATATCAGGAAGATCTTCAACTCTTCTTCTGATTCTACAACAAAAACCCTGGAAGTCAGGCAAGATTTCAGAGCTTCCAGAACTGTCGCTATCTACCAACATTCATCATTACCTAAGAAGGGTTGTAAACCAAACTCTTACTTGCGAGTGCTGCCACAAACTAAACCAATAGCGACATCTATAGAGCCGTAGCGAAAAAAATAGTTCAACGAGATGAACTAGCTACTAAGCAAGTTCATCTTTTTGTTAGTGTTCTGCATGTTATTTAGAACCTATTTGGTTTAACCAGAACGAATAAAACAAGCCTATTGTGAATTCTTTGCATTTTTTATGTTTTAATTGTTTACAATAGGCGTGTTTTATTCGTTCTGGTTAAACCAAATAGGTTCTAAATAACATGCAGAACACTAACAAAAAGATGAACTTCCTCAGTAGCTAGTTCATCTCGTTGAACTATTTTTTTCGCTGCGGCTCTATAGATGTCGCTATTGGTTTAGTTTGTGGCAGCACTCGCAAGTAAGAGGTTGGCTTACAACCCAATGCTGGCAAAAGAAACATCTGTGCTGTTTAGTCATATCATCGTCGACAATGCCCCAAGCGGTCAGAAGTAGTAATGGTATTGTTTTGCAATCAGCCATTTGGCGACAATGCCCCAAACGGTCTAAGGCATAACTTACAAAGCTTTAACTAATGCGATCTATTTAATCATGGTTAAACCAGAACGAATAAAACGCAGCTATTATCAATGCTAAATAAGCAATATTTATCATAAATTTGGGTTTTGTCATTTATTGAAGTCAATTAATAAATATTTAGTTTTTTGAACTAAGCAATTTGTTTTATATTTCAGCAGATACAAGGAAATAATAAAGTCAGTACTTTTATTTTATCTCTCTACGTAAACAATCCAGGTAAGTGCCTATGATTGTTAAGTGTTCAATACAGAGCAATCCAAGTTCAAGTGCTTGTGTTTGCGCCGCTGGAACAAAAGGCATGTATATGAACAATTTTCAATTTATCTTCATGTTATGGTAATTAAATAATTTGGAATATCTGTGCTTTTATTTAATATATAAAAAATGTTTAATTGCTAAAGCAGGGTTTGAACTCCCATATCTACGGCGTTGCTCGAGAGTCAAATGACTCTTTGAGCCTTTGGTACAAAGGACGCATTGAGTCCCATTTTTATAGTGTTTATATTGTTGAAAAGGTTATTTTGCTAGTTAAATATTTAAACATATCTAAATTGTTTTTAAACTATATTTTTCGTATCCTTTCTTTGAATTCAATTAGATTACCGAAAGAGATGGAACCACCAACAACATAAATATGTAAACATTTTAATAAACACTTCTCGATTAATTTTTTTAAATTCTGGATTAGTGAAAAACATGTTGAATTTGAAGTTTAAAGGTAATTGAACGAACTTTAATCCAAAAAAATTTTGGAAAATTTTTGTTATTGGTGGTTCCATCTCTTTCGGTAATCTAATTGAATTCAAAGAAAAGATACGAAAAATATATTTTAAAAGCAATTTAAATATGTTTATATTTAACTAGCAAAAATAACCTTTTCAACAATATAAACACTATAAAAGTGGGATGCGTGGAATGCGTCCTTGAGACATGGACATTTTAACATCCAAACAAAAATTTATATTAAAATATATGCTGAACTTGTTAACAGAAAAAATGTTAATGAAATATATTAAAAACAACGGAGAGATTCGCATTTAAAGTAAAAACTTTGATTTTCATATAATTTTTTCTCATTCTTAGCAATAAATGTTTTATGAAAAATTCGTTGTACTAAAAATGATTTATATTATCTGTATTTTTTTTATGGGGGATCAGGATAAACAAAAGATGAAAAACAACGAATGATCCAGCAAGTGAGCTGGACATTTAAATTGATCCAAATATATGTTTTTAAGTATTGAGGGCGCAACTGTAAAATAAACAACACTTAGCCGTTACTGACGACTAGATAACGCTGCGACTAAAAAAACTGGCAGTACTGCTTTATTTGACATTTTGAAAGTTTGGTAGCAATAGCATTTCCGCAAAAAATTTCGCAAAACTTATCTGCCAGCTACATAAGAACATCAGATATTCTTCTGCAAGCAGAAAACAGCGCCATCTGTCTGTAACCCAAAACGTGTTTGGTTAAATTTGAAGAAATTTTTGGTAGACATAATTCGGCTATTCACCGCAAGGTGTATAGTTTATACCCACAGTACTTTAGTGTTTATAGGGGCCCTCAAACGATACTACATGACGGACGTACATGTAGTTCGATAAAGTAACGGAACTTTTTTCGTTGCCCTCACACACATCGCACATGACGGATAGACATTGGATAGACTTCATTATTTTTAGCTGCCGAAGAGTTAACATCAATTAAAAATATTAATATTAATTGTTTTGAACATTTATTTTTATGTTTTTTGCTTTATATATTCTAACTCATCACAATTTTAGGTAAAGATAAAAAAATTCGAGTCAAAATATAATATTTCGTACGTTCGGCAGTTTTGCCGCGAGATGTGTTCTCTCTGAAAATTTTCAACGAATGGCAAAATGTACTAAGTTGGATGGCCGCGCACGCAAACGGAACTACATGTCGGACGTACTTAGCAAAAAGTCAAAATTTTTCAAATTCCATCGGACATGTCCATCCGCCTTGATTTCTTGCACACGAACGATACTACATGTGTGATGACTTGATAGGTCGGAAAGGTAGTATCGTTTGAGGGCCCCTAATAAGTAGACTTCAATTTATTTATATCGTTGAGCGTAAAAAGAACAAAGTAAGAATAAGGATAATAAAAAGTCAAAAAGCAGTGTTACGATTTGGCAAATCGTTTTAGACGTCAATCTCTTATCGTGGAAAGTGACTCGTATGTGGCTTACCGCGTTGCCGCAGTACTCCTCCTTCAGTGACAATGTCACGTTTGAGTCAAAAATCGATCACGGTTTTTCATCTTATATGTCCGTAAAACAAGTTTTAATTGCGAAGTTTATTCTGCGCTTGACGTTGAATCTTCTTTGGTTATGATGGCCGGTTTCAATCTATCAGTTGAGACTGCTACTTCTTTTTCGTTAAATTTTAGAGTAAGCACTCTATCTGTCTCACTCAATCACTTCGTTTGGCCCTGTGTAAGGTGGTTCCAACGGTTGTCGAACTGCGTCTGTTCTTACGAGTACATGCGAACAATCATACAAGTTTTTAAGCAAAAATACTTTTATTTATGTGATGCGCAGCAGGTGCTGGTCGTATATGAGGCATGTGCTCTCGGAACTTCTCTAAAAAATATTTGGGTGGAAAGCTTAATCATATCTTCAAAAAATTCATTAGGTAATCTTATTGGTCCACCGTAAAACATTTCTGCTGTAGACGCGTGTAGATCTTCTTTATAACAAGTTCGCAACCCAAGTAGAACTATCGGCAATAGAACAGGCCACGGAGTTGCTGGATCGCATATCAATGCAGACTTAAGGGAGCGATCCCAACGCTCTACCATCTCATTTGATTTCGGGTGATATGCTGTGGTGTGTATATGTTGCATCCAATCATTTTTGCAAGAGCTTTGAAACAAGACGATTCGAACTGAGTTCCTTGATCAGTGGTCTTAGGACACCCGAACCTAGCAAAACAGTTGGTCCAAAACACTGTAAAAACAGTTTTCGCAGATGATGAAACAGATATTCCTAAGCGGAATAACCTCTGGCCAACGTGCAAGCCTATCAATCATCGTCAACAAGGTCGAAACAATTGTTTGGCATGTCGATTTTTTCGGTAGAAAAAAATTGTGTCTATGTATTTTCGCACGCTGGCAAGGTAGGCAAGCCTTTGCCCAGGCTGCGACAGCCTTCAGCATCGATGGCCACACAAACTTTTGGCATAGCTGTTTTAGCGTAGCTTTGCCACTCGTATGAGAGAAACAATGTAAAAATATTGAAGCGTAATTTTTCTGGTACTGGACGTACGTGTCCAGTAGAGATGTCACAGTAGCGATTTCTACTTTTGAGTTGCTATCAAAATGAACGATTGAGCTTCCCTGTAAAAGCGTTATCAGCTCCTCATTTTCGGCTTGCGCTTGAGCAAGATTTACAAAACTCACGCTAGTAGGTATCGAAATAGTATTTGCACGTCTGCTACGGTTTTGGCAGTTCCAGAGGCGTGAATAATAATGGTCGAAAATTGGGATATGAAGTCCATTGGCGAGGTGATGCTTTATCAGCTTTCTGTGTGAATACATGTGAGAGTGGTTTGTGGTCCGTTTTGATGACGAAAACTCAAGCCTCTAGCATATGCTTAAAGTAGCGTATGGCGTCGTATATAGCTAGGAGCTCCCTATCATGCGTCGAATAATTTTTTCGCAACTGAACAGATGGCAACCTTGGTATGTTGGCTGTGATCTATAAATAGCAGGGATAGAAAATAACGATTATTTCCAAAAATTAAATTAAAAAAAATCAACATGTTCCCATTGTCGGAGCACATTTTGGATAACTTCATTATGCTGCTTAATGCATCCTCTATCGAAATAAGATATGATTTTTATTTCTTGAGTTTTACCAATAAAAATTGAATTTAATTATTATTCACTGATTTCTATAATTTTCATCAATAATAAGAGTTATTTTTTGATTTTTATTTTTCTGTTCAAGAATAAGACTTATTTTTGAGTTTTATTATTTTGCTCAAGAATAAAAATTGTTCCTCAATTTTTATTTTTTTCGCTCAGAAATAAAAGTTATAACTCAATTTTTATTTCTATGCCCAGAAATAAAAATTATTTGTTGAGTTTTATTTTTTCGCTCAAAAATAAAAATCATGTGTCGAGTTTTACTTTTTTTCCTCAAACATAAAACTCAAAACACCACACAGCTTTGTTGTTGCTGGCGCATGCTCGCCTTGAGTGTGCCTTGTGTGCGTACGTAAAAAGTGTGTTTGGGGGGTTTCAACATATGGCACGATTACGATTACGAATTTTAAAGAGATTTTTTTGTTAAAAACCACAAACAAATTAATTTGGTCGAACAAAAATTCGATAGCTTAACTAGTTATCGAGTTATCGATTTTTAAATTTTTTCCCTTGGTAAAAGATCTGTTCAATAAAATATCTATATCTTTTCCAATTTTTAAAAAATATAGAAAATTAACATGTCATATGAAAGATAATTTAATAGTCTATTCGAAAAAATACACATCAAAAACTTTTAGCAATAAATTGAATTTTATGAGTAGTTTTATATTATGGTTGCTTTTCAGTTGTGACAAAACCGTTTTTTTTCAAAAATTTCCATTATTAATATGCAAAAAATACATTAGATATTTAAAGACTAAAGTTTTATCTCTCATAAATCAATCAAATTTCAAAATCAATATTAGTTTTTCGAATTAACTGTAAGTTAAATATGTTTGTTGCAAGGATAAACTATTTGATTTAATAAAATAAAAGCTGTTGACCAAAAGTGAGCAGCTAAAAGTTTAATATTTTTTCACTGGCTAGAAATATTAATTCATATAAATATTACAGCTTCAATTTTGCCTTAAAATAAAATATAAAAATAAATATGCTTGAAAAAACAACATACAAATTAAATCACTCTTAAATGGTATACACCAAAGATAATTTTTCAAGCTTAAATAATTCAAAAACTATACTAATAACGGTAGTTTTTGAGTTTACATATACATACAAATAGCTATGAAATGTGAAATACTCAGTGGATTTTATTGACTTAACATTTTTGTAAAAGCTTATTTAATTATCTTTAAAAAGATTCCTTAACCAATATAGCAAGAAAACAAATAGAAAGTTTCCTTAGGGGATCAATGAACACAAATATTGTATTAAACAAATCGATAACTCTTACACAAATAGATAAACCCATTTGTCCTTCTCTCCCATTTCAATCCACTGAAATTGAACTTTTTAATTTAATGTAATATTTAGTTTTTCTACTTAAATTCAGCTATACTCCTTCTTCAAGTTAGCTGAAAACTGTTTTATAATTAGTTTTAGTTGGTATGATATTAGATTACGGGAGGGTAAAACCCCTTTAATCCCCTCGTCGTAATAAAGCGCAGGCCAAATAGTTAATAATTCTGAGAAGCATACACATGCGCTCAAGAATTATCACATAGAAAGTTGCCAGATCTTATTCCCACAAAAATTATCTTTTTCCCACAGCAATTCAAAAAAATTCCCACGTGGGAGATTTTTACTAAAAAATTCCAACCAAAAACCCTAAAGCCATAAAAATCACACCAAAAATCCTACAGTTATAAAAATACCACAATAATCCTACAAACCATAAAGAATAAATAATTCAATTCAATTCAGAAAATTAAGCAGTTATAAAATACTATGTTTCCATGGCGAATTAAGCCGGTGTTAACTCCCATGAAATAGCAAGTTGAGTTAAATTTCGAAAAATCTCCGAAACTCTACGAAACTTGTTGATTTATGTGGCTTCTGTAATTTATCATAATACAAAATGACGTATGGAAGATTTTTTTGGAACTGGTAAAGGTAGTTATACATTGACTTGTTAAAATTTTTAACGTTTTCTGCATTTTTTTATATTGAAGTAAACATATAATTTCTGGATTTTTATATATATAAATTTTTCGCGATTTTTTAACAGAAAAAGCAATAAAAATGTTAAATGAAATTGACGAGTCCAAATCGACTCAGCTATCCAAAGTGTTGACACTTAATTGTCAAAATCTGTTGTGTTGAGTACCACCACTAAATTAACAGATTGCACAAATTTAGCTTTATAATATTTAATGTTCGAAAATCATTAAAACCGTAAAATTTATTCATATATATATGAGGAAATAAAAATAACGTGTGGGAAAAAAACTAGTTTATGCTGTGTTATTGATTCCTGTAGCAACAGGAAATATAAAATTTTTTATTTTATCACAAATATATATTAATAAAACTAAAATCAGATATAAATTTGAAATTCCCACATTGTGTGGGGTTCTTCGAACTAAAGATTTATTTAGAAAAAACTATGTGAACTGCGTCAATTTCAAACAATCGTCAGAAATCATAAAAAAGTTTTATCAATATATGTATAAAAAATAATTTTATTTCATCATTTGTGACTGTTCGAAATTTGCCGTTTCATTAACTTTATAATTTAAATGATTTCAGTTAATAAATGCAATTCTTTTTGTTTTGTTTACAAATACTTTGTTTCGAATAAAATAATGACAATTTTAAAGCACACATTTTAAAAATATACGTTTTAGTTCTTTTTTTTTAGTTCCAGGTTTTTCACCAAAAAGTTTCTTTTCTGAAATTGCAAGTTTTTCAAAAAAAAATATGGCAACACTGACTCACTCATATTCACTTCAATTTTCCCGGTACTTACAACAAGCCGCTCAGTATGAGTTTTTAGTGAATTTGTGAGCAAGATTCAACGAAAATTCTTGGGGATGACTGACATCTGCAATAGCAATGCTAACGAATACGAATATTTCATTTATGTTTTGCAAATATTCATAACAATGCAAATTCAATTAATTTACATAAAACATAATAAGCCATAATTTTTAAATTGCATTTAAAGAAAATTCGATAAGCATATGCTAAGAACATATAAATAGTCAAAATCAAATAAACTCATGTAAACTCAATAAATGAACTCATGTGTCATTTTTTTATTGTATTTTTAAATATTTTCTGTACATTAAATCTTGTTTTTATTTGGAGTTCATTTTTGCTTTCTAAGGTCACTTAAATCAATTGCATTTGAATTGTTTTGAATATTTGCAAAACATAAATGAAATATTCGTATTCGTTAGCATTGCTATTGCAGATGTCAGTCATCCCCAAGAATTTTCGTTGAATCTTGCTCACAAATTCACTAAAAACTCATACTGAGCGGCTTGTTGTAAGTACCGGGAAAATTGAAGTGAATATGAGTGAGTCAGTGTTGCCATATTTTTTTTTGAAAAACTTGCAATTTCAGAAAAGAAACTTTTTGGTGAAAAACCTGGAACTAAAAAAAAAGAACTAAAACGTATATTTTTAAAATGTGTGCTTTAAAATTGTCATTATTTTATTCGAAACAAAGTATTTGTAAACAAAACAAAAAGAATTGCATTTATTAACTGAAATCATTTAAATTATAAAGTTAATGAAACGGCAAATTTCGAACAGTCACAAATGATGAAATAAAATTATTTTTTATACATATATTGATAAAACTTTTTTATGATTTCTGACGATTGTTTGAAATTGACGCAGTTCACATAGTTTTTTCCTAAATAAATCTTTAGTTCGAAGAACCCCACACAATGTGGGAATTTCAAATTTATATCTGATTTTAGTTTTATTAATATATATTTGTGATAAAATAAAAAATTTTATATTTCCTGTTGCTACAGGAATCAATAACACAGCATAAACTAGTTTTTTTCCCACACGTTATTTTTATTTCCTCATATATATATGAATAAATTTTACGGTTTTAATGATTTTCGAACATTAAATATTATAAAGCTAAATTTGTGCAATCTGTTAATTTAGTGGTGGTACTCAACACAACAGATTTTGACAATTAAGTGTCAACACTTTGGATAGCTGAGTCGATTTGGACTCGTCAATTTCATTTAACATTTTTATTGCTTTTTCTGTTAAAAAATCGCGAAAAATTTATATATATAAAAATCCAGAAATTAAATGTTTACTTCAATATAAAAAAATGCAGAAAACGTTAAAAATTTTAACAAGTCAATGTATAACTACCTTTACCAGTTCCAAAAAAATCTTCCATACGTCATTTTGTATTATGATAAATTACAGAAGCCACATAAATCAACAAGTTTCGTAGAGTTTCGGAGATTTTTCGAAATTTAACTCAACTTGCTATTTCATGGGAGTTAACACCGGCTTAATTCGCCATGGAAACATAGTATTTTATAACTGCTTAATTTTCTGAATTGAATTGAATTATTTATTCTTTATGGTTTGTAGGATTATTGTGGTATTTTTATAACTGTAGGATTTTTGGTGTGATTTTTATGGCTTTAGGGTTTTTGGTTGGAATTTTTTAGTAAAAATCTCCCACGTGGGAATTTTTTTGAATTGCTGTGGGAAAAAGATAATTTTTGTGGGAATAAGATCTGGCAACTTTCTATGTGATAATTCTTGAGCGCATGTGTATGCTTCTCAGAATTATTAACTATTTGGCCTGCGCTTTATTACGACGAGGGGATTAAAGGGGTTTTACCCTCCCGTAATCTAATATCATACCAACTAAAACTAATTATAAAACAGTTTTTAGCTAACTTGAAGAAGGAGTATAGCTGAATTTAAGTAGAAAAACTAAATATTACATTAAATTAAAAAGTTCAATTTCAGTGGATTGAAATGGGAGAGAAGGACAAATGGGTTTATCTATTTGTGTAAGAGTTATCGATTTGTTTAATACAATATTTGTGTTCATTGATCCCCTAAGGAAACTTTCTATTTGTTTTCTTGCTATATTGGTTAAGGAATCTTTTTAAAGATAATTAAATAAGCTTTTACAAAAATGTTAAGTCAATAAAATCCACTGAGTATTTCACATTTCATAGCTATTTGTATGTATATGTAAACTCAAAAACTACCGTTATTAGTATAGTTTTTGAATTATTTAAGCTTGAAAAATTATCTTTGGTGTATACCATTTAAGAGTGATTTAATTTGTATGTTGTTTTTTCAAGCATATTTATTTTTATATTTTATTTTAAGGCAAAATTGAAGCTGTAATATTTATATGAATTAATATTTCTAGCCAGTGAAAAAATATTAAACTTTTAGCTGCTCACTTTTGGTCAACAGCTTTTATTTTATTAAATCAAATAGTTTATCCTTGCAACAAACATATTTAACTTACAGTTAATTCGAAAAACTAATATTGATTTTGAAATTTGATTGATTTATGAGAGATAAAACTTTAGTCTTTAAATATCTAATGTATTTTTTGCATATTAATAATGGAAATTTTTGAAAAAAAACGGTTTTGTCACAACTGAAAAGCAACCATAATATAAAACTACTCATAAAATTCAATTTATTGCTAAAAGTTTTTGATGTGTATTTTTTCGAATAGACTATTAAATTATCTTTCATATGACATGTTAATTTTCTATATTTTTTCAAAATTGGAAAAGATATAGATATTTTATTGAACAGATCTTTTACCAAGGGAAAAAATTTAAAAATCGATAACTCGATAACTAGTTAAGCTATCGAATTTTTGTTCGACCAAATTAATTTGTTTGTGGTTTTTAACAAAAAAATCTCTTTAAAATTCGTAATCGTAATCGTGCCATATGTTGAAACCCCCCAAACACACTTTTTACGTACGCACACAAGGCACACAAGCAACAACAAAGCTGTGTGGTGTTTTGAGTTTTATGTTTGAGGAAAAAAAGTAAAACTCGACACATGATTTTTATTTTTGAGCGAAAAAATAAAACTCAACAAATAATTTTTATTTCTGGGCATAGAAATAAAAATTGAGTTATAACTTTTATTTCTGAGCGAAAAAAATAAAAATTGAGGAACAATTTTTATTCTTGAGCAAAATAATAAAACTCAAAAATAAGTCTTATTCTTGAACAGAAAAATAAAAATCAAAAAATAACTCTTATTTTTGATGAAAAAAATATTAATCGAAACATAATTCTTATTTTTGAGCAATACAATAAAAAATCGAAAAATAATAATTAATCTTTGAGTTTTTGGATATCTCTTATAATAATTACGATCCCTGATAAATAGCCTACTGCTTTGAAATCGCATTTGATTAGCAGCCATACAATTCAAAAGAATGAATTCCAAAATCTGGGCAGTCATATACTAATTTAAACAGTGAGTTGATCACAGGATAACATATCACTCAAATCACTCAAATACTACTAAAGAGGAAAATGTAGCAATTTCCAAAACAGACTGTCTAGTCAGCTAAGTGATTGACTCTATACAGAGTTGTTGTTGTTGCCTTCTTAAAAACTTACTTGATCTAAAGCTCGTAATTTAATTCATGTTTATTTCCAATTAGTGGAAATATATAATTTAATTTAATCAAACGCGGTTTTACAAAATGAAAATTTACTACTTTCAGAAATTAGTTTGTGATCAAAGTTAAAAAGCAAAACTCACTCTTCGGAGAAGCCGATCGAGTGACTCGTTCGTGTATCGAGAATCGATACTGGAACGAGTCGAGAAAGTAGTTAAGTAATCTTTCTTAGTAAATTACTTTCTTTAATCTTTAGGGTTGCGGCCTAAACATGCCGGCCCCTTTGCAGTAAGATAAATTAGAATATACTTAAAATATCTTAAAACTAGTAAAAATGGGTTGATTGAAAAAATAATTAGTGCAGTGCATTATATAATATGTATAAGTAGAATATCCGGAGGCGAAATGAAAAAGTCGGCATCAGAGTTTTTAAGCATTAAACTTGAAAAGTGTGCTCGGTCATCTTGAGGGATGCCGTGAGGAGAAGCGAAGTCACCTGTTGCAGACATGGCAACAGTGATAGCGAGGGCAGGTGCTGAGCGCTACTATTCTAGGGGCGGTGAGTTGGTCGTGTCCATCCTTGACCACGATTGCGAATAGATTTATAATTTCGTCGTCTTCTTCTCCAGATACCGAGTCCCCCTCTACGCACAATTTGACCTGCGGCAAAAAAGGCCGGGCAAAACTCTCTCCCGCGAGAAGGCTGCACAGCTGCACACAAGAACAGAATTACAATGGGACAACGAATTGTTAATAAGGCGACGCAAGACTAGAGTTGCTTAGACATTGTCGGAATATAGCCAATACACTTTTTGGTGTTTCTTGATTCTGATTATGCCAAGGAAATTTCAAAAACAAATATCCAAATAAAGAATAACGAATGGTCAACATTCTTAAGAAGCACACCTCCATTATTGATTCGACAATTAATATAATAAAGCAAAACGAAATCAGTACAAACACAAAAGTAATTAAGATACAGGAAGAACTAGCTACACTTGGAAATTAAATCAACAAGGAAACTGAGACAGAACAAAGATACCTAGCTCTTATGTCATTAGGACTACAGTTGTCTCTATAGCTACACACTTCAACAGATCCAAATTGCCATTCGAAATGTCCTCACCGCTACCCATCATGGCAAAATAAACCCAATGCTATTATCTCCTCAACAACTAATCAACATAAAAAACAACTTGCCACCATCTAATCAGTTGCCAATCAAAACAGATGACCTATTGCATTTATACAAATTAATGATATCTGAAGGAGAAGTAGTAAATAATCATATTATATATGTGATAAAATTCCCACTTATAGATCAGGAACGTTTGAACATTTTTCGAGTTGAACCAATTCCTAACACAATCAACAATACTCTGATAGCAATTAAGGCAGATACCGAACTTATGGCCACAAATCTTCACAGGGACCATTACTTCCCGATGTCTCACTGAAATCGAAGCATGCCTCGTAATTACTACATCAACATAACTTTGTTCAAATAAACAATCCATGTTTATCAAGGGATCAAAGGCTTTTCAATTTTCAAAGGAATTCAATTTGTTAAACAATAGAATATCGGCAGATTGAAACTAACACATGATGATTTCGTATGGACTCAATAGAACCACAAAAATCAGTGGATCTACGGGACTAAGATCTGCTCATATGAGCGCTGTATGCCGAACCAATACATTTCAAATAATAACAAAAAACTGCTGGACTACTATCACTGGACCCAGAGTGCATAATAAAACATAACGTCATAACCATCTTACGCGAAATCAGGAAGATCTTCAACTCTTCTTCTGATTCTACAACAAAAACCCTGGAAGTCAGGTAAGATTTCAGAGCTTCCAGAACTGTCGCTATCTACCAACATTCATCATTACGCCATCAGCTATACAGCCTTTATTATATCAATTATAATAGCAAGCTGTATTATCTGGCTAATAAAAACTGATGGTAAAAAAAAACAACCCATCATCGTAAATCCAATACCAAAGCCAAGACGCCACCTGCCAGAATCTGCATAGTTGAATGCCAGCATTCAACGCATGAGAGAATGTACAATAACCGTACAATAACAACATAGGCAAACCAAATTGTCCAGCCACAACACAGCGCAATTTATGCTTGCTGCTCTATATTTTACTTATGGTACAACAACAACAACATAGGCCAAACAAATTGCAGCTACAGCACAGGGCAACGCACGCTTGCTGACGCTGCTACTTTTGTTTATTATTAAGTTTGCTGTTTCTTTTTCTATATTGTGAATTCTTTGCATTTTTTATGTTTTAATTGTTTACAATAGTCGTGTTTTATTCGTTCTGGTTAAACCAAATAGGTTCTCAATAACATGCAGCACACTAACAAAAAGATGAACTTGCTCAGTAGCTAGTTCATCTCGTTGAACTATTTTTTTCGCTACGGCTCTATAGATGTCGCTATTGGTTTAGTTTGTGGCAGCACTCGCAAGTAAGAGTTTGGTTTACAACCCAATGCTGGCAAAAGAAACATCTGTGCTGTTTAGTCATATCATCGTCGACAATGCCCCAAGCGGTCAGAAGTAGTAATGGTATTGTTTTGCAATCAGCCGTTTGGTCATATCATTTGGCGACAATGCCCCAAACGGTCTAAGGCAAAACTTACAAAGCTTTAACTAATGCGATCTATTTAATCATGGTTAAACCAGAACGAATAAAACGCAGCTATTATCAATGCTAAATAAGCAATATTTATCATAAATTTAGGTTTTTCATTTATTGAAGTTAATGTCAATTAATCAATATTTAGTTTTTTGAACTAAGCAATTTGTTTTATATTTCAGCAGATACAAGGAAATAATAAAGTCAGTCATTTTTCACTAATCATTATAGTAATTTTATTTTATCTCTCTACGTAAACAATCCATGTAAGTGCCTATGATTGTTAAGTGTTCAATATAGAGCAATCCAAGTTCAAGTGCTTGTGTTTGCGCCGCTGGAACAAAAGGCATGTATATTGAACAATTTTCAATTTATCTTCATGTTACGGTTATTAAATAATTTGGAATATCTGTGCTTTTATTTAATATATAAAAAAATGTTTAATTGCTAAGCAGGGTTTGAACTGCCATATCTACGGCGTTGCTCGAGAGTCAAATGACTCTTCGAGCCTTTGGTACAAAGGACGCATTGAGTCCCATTTTTATAGTGTTTATATTGTTGAAAAGGTTATTTTGCTAGTTAAATATTTAAACATATCTAAATTGTTTTTAAAATATATTTTTCGTATCCTTTCTTTGAATTCAATTAGATTACCGAAAGAGAAGGAACCACCAACAACATAAATATGTAAACATTTTAATAAACATTTCTCGATTAATTTTTTTTAAATTCTGGATTAGTGAAAAACATGTTGAATTTGAAGTTTAAAGTTAATTGAACGAACTTTAATCCAAAAAAAATTTTGGAAAATTTTTGTTATTGGTGGTTCCATCTCTTTCGGTAATCTAATTGAATTCAAAGAAAAGTTACGAAAAATATATTTTAAAAGCAATTTAAATATGTTTATATTTAACTAGCAAAAATAACCTTTTCAACAATATAAACACTATAAAAGTGGGATGCGTGGAATCCGTCCTTGAGACATGGACATTTTAACATCCAAACAAAAATTTATATTAAAATATATATTGAACTTGTTAACAGAAAAAATTTTAATGAAATATATTAAAAAGAACGGAGAGATTCGCATTTACAGTAAAAACTTCGATTTTCGATTTTTTCTCATTCTTAGCAATCAATGTTTTATGAAAAATTCGTTGTACTAAAAATGATTTATATTATCTGTATTTTTTTTATGGGGGATCAGGATAAACAAAAGATGAAAAACAACGAATGATCCAGCAAGTGAGCTGGACATTTAAATTGATCCAAATATATGTTTTTAAGTATTGAGGGCGCAACTGTAAAATAAACAACACTTAGCCGTTACTGACGACTAGATAACGCTGCGACTAAAAAAACTGGCAGTACTGCTTTATTTGACATTTTAAAAGTTTGGTAGCAATAGCATTTCCGCAAAAACTTTCGCAAAACTTATCTGCCAGCTACATAAGAACATCAGATATTCGTCTGTAAGCAGAAAACAGCGCCATCTGTCTGTAACCCAAAACGTGTTTGGTTAAATTTGAAGAAATTTTTGGTAGACATAATTCGGCTATTCACCGCAAGGTGTATAGTTTGTACCCACAGTACTTTAGTGTTTATAGGGGCCTTCAAACGATACCACATGACGGACGTACATAAAACGGACGTTCGATAAAGTAACGGGACTTTTTTCGTTACCCTCACACACATCGCACAAGACGGTTAGACATTGGATAGACTTCATTATTTTTTAGCTGCCGAAGAGTTAACATCAATTAAAAATATTAATATTAATTGTTTTGAACATTTATTTTTACGGACGTACTTAGCAAAAAGTCAAAATTTTTCAAATTCCATCGGACATGTCCATCCGCCTTGATTTCTTGCACACGAACGATACTACATGTGTGATGACTTGATAGGTCGGATGGACATGTAGTATCGTTTGAGGGCCCCTAATAAGTAGACTTCAATTTATTTATATCGTTGAGCGTAAAAAGAACAAAGTAAGAATAAGGATAATAAAAAGTCAAAAAGCAGTGTTACGATTTGGCAAATCGTTTTAGACGTCAATCTCTTATCGTGGAAAGTGACTCGTATGTGGCTTACCGCGTTGCCGCAGTACTCCTCCTTCAGTGACAATGTCACGTTTGAGTCAAAAATCGATCACGGTTTTTCATCTTATATGTCCGTAAAACAAGTTTCAATTGCGAAGTTTATTCTGCGCCTGACGTTGAATCTTCTTTGGTTACGATGGCCGGTTTCAATCTATCAGTTGAGACTGCTACTTCTTTTTCGTTAAATTTTAGAGTAAGCACTCTATCTGTCTCAGTCAATCACTTCGTTTGGCCCTGTGTAAGGTGGTTCCAACGGTTGTCGAACTGCGTCTGTTCTTACGAGTACATGCGAACAATCATACAAGTTTTTAAGCAAAAATACTTTTATTTATGTGATGCGCAGCAGGTGCTGGTCGTATATGAGGCATGTGCTCTCGGAACTTCTCTAAAAAATATTTGGGTGGAAAGACTTAACCATATCTTCAAAAAATTCATTAGGTAATCTTATTGGTCCACCGTAAAACATTTCTGCTGTAGACGCGTGTAGATCTTCTTTATAACAAGTTCGCAACCCAAGTAGAACTATCGGCAATAGAACAGGCCACGGAGTTGCTGGATCGCATATCAATGCAGACTTAAGGGAGCGATCCCAACGCTCTACCATCTCATTTGATTTCGGGTGATATGCTGTGGTGTGTATATGTTGCATCCAATCATTTTTGCAAGAGCTTTGAAACAAGACGATTCGAACTGAGTTCCTTGATCAGTGGTCTTAGGACACCCGAACCTAGCAAACCAGTTGGTCCAAAACACTGTAAAAACAGTTTTCGCAGATGATGAAACAGATATTCCTAAGCGGAATAGCCTCTGGCCAACGTGCAAGCCTATCAATCATTGTCAACATGGTCGAAACAATTGTTTGGCATGTCGATTTTTTCGGTAGAAAAAAATTGTGTCTATGTATTTTCGCACGCTGGCAAGGTAGGCAAGCCTTTGCCCAGGCTGCGACAGCCTTCAGCATCGATGGCCACACATACTTTTGGCATAGCTGTTTTAGCGTAGCTTTGCCACTCGTATGCGAGAAACAATGTAAAAATATTGAAGCGTAATTTTTTTGCACTGGACGTACGTGTCCAGTAGAGAAGTCACAGTAGCGATTTCTACTTTTGAGTTGCTATCAAAATGAACGATTGAGCTTCCCTGTAAAAGCGTTATCAGCTCCTCATCTTCGGCTTGCGCTTGAGCAAGATTTACAAAACTCACGCTAGTAGGTATCGAAATAGTATTTGCACGTCTGCTACGGTTTTGGCAGGTCGAAAATTGGGATATGAAGTCCATTGGCGAGGTGATGCTTTATCAGCTTTCTGTGTGAATACATGTGAGAGTGGTTTATGGTCCGTTTTGATGACGAAAACTCGAGCCTCTAGCATATGCTTAAAGTAGCGTATGGCGTCGTATATAGCTAGGAGCTCCCTATCATGCGTCGAATAATTTTTTCGCAACTGAACAGATGGCAACCTTGGTATGTTGGCTGTGATCTATAAATAGCCTACTGCTTTGAAATCGCATTTGATTAGCAGCCATACAATTCAAAAGAATGAATTCCAAAATCTGGGCAGTCATATACTAATTTAAGCAGTGAGTTGATCACAGGATAACATATCACTCAAATCACTCAAATACTACTAAAGAGGAAAATGTAGCAATTTCCGAAACAGACTGTCTAGTCAGCTAAGTGATTGACTCTATACAGAGTTGTTGTTGTTGCCTTCTTAAAAACTTACTTGATCTAAAGCTCGTAATTTAATTCATGTTTATTTCCAATTAGTGGAAATATATAATTTAATTTAATCAAACGCGGTTTTACAAAATGAAAATTTACTACTTTCAGAAATTAATTTGTGATCAAAGTTAAAAAGCAAAACTCACTCTTCGGAGAAGCCGATCGAGTGACTCGTTCGTGTATCGAGAATCGATACTGGAACGAGTCGAGTAAGTAGTTAGGTAATCTTTCTTAGTAAATTACTTTCTCTAAAGAAATCGTTTGGTTGCTAAAGACTAATCTTTAGGGTTGCGGCCTAAACATGCCGGCCCCTTTGCAGTAAGATAAATTAGAATATACTTAAAATATCTTAAAACTAGTAAAAATGGGTTGATTGAAAAAATAATTAGTGCAGTGCATTATATAATATGTATAAGTAGAATATCCGGAGGCGAAATGAAAAAGTCGGCATCAGAGTTTTCAAGCATTAAACTTGAAAAGTGTGCTCGGTCATCTTGAGGGATGCCGTGGGGAGAAGCGAAGTCACCTGTTGCAGACATGGCAACAGAGATAGCGAGGGCAGGTGCTGAGCGCTACTATTCTAAGGGCGGTGAGTTGGTCGTGTCCATCCTTGACCACGATTGCGAATAGATTTATAATTTCGTCGTCTTCTTCTCCAGATACCGAGTCCCCCTCTACGCACAATTTGACCTGCGGCAAAAAAGGCCGGGCAAAACTCTCTCCCGCACCCGTCCCTCCTTCACGAGAAGGCTGCACAGCTGCACACAAGAACAGAATTACAATGGGACAACGAATTGTTAATAAGGCGACGCAAGACTAGAGTTGCTTAGACATTGTCGGAATATAGCCAATACACTTTTTGGTGTTTCTTGATTCTGATTATGCCAAGGAAATGTCAAAAACAAATATCCAAATAAAGAATAACGAATGGTCAACATTCTTAAGAAGCACACCTCCATTATTGATTCGATAATTAATATCATAAAGCAAAACGAAATCAGTACAAACACAAAAGTAATTAAGATACAGGAAGAACTAGCTACTTTTGGAAATTAAATCAACAAGGAAACTGAGACAGAACAAAGATACCTAGCTCTTATGTCATTAGGACTACAGTTGTCTCTATAGCTACACACTTCAACAGATCCAAATTGCCATTCGAAATGTCCTCACCGCTACCCATCATGGCAAAATAAACCCAATGCTATTATCTCCTCAACAACTAATCAACATAAAAAACAACTTGCCACCATCTAATCAGTTGCCAATCAAAACAGATGACCTATTGCATTTGTACAAATTAATGACATCTGAAGGAGAAGTAGTAAATAATCATGTTATATATGTGATAAAATTCCCACTTATAGATCAGGAACGTTTGAACATTTTTCGAGTTGAACCAATTCCTACCACAATCAACAATACTCTGATAGCAATTAAGGCAGATACCGAACTTCACAAATCTTCACAGGGACCATTACTTCCCGATGTCTCTCTGAAATCGAAGAATGCCTCGTAATTACTACATCAACATAACTTTGTTCAAATAAACAATCCATGTTTATCAAGGGATCAAAGGCTTTCTCTTGCGAATTCAATTTGTTAAGCAATAGAATATCGGCAGATTGAAACTAACACATGATGATTTCGTATGGACTCAATGGAACCACAAAAATCAGTGGATCTACGGGACTAAGATCTGCTCATATGAGCGCTGTATGCCGAACCAATACATTTCAAATAATAAAAAACTGCTGGACTACAATCACTGGACCCAGAGTGCATAATAAAATATAACGTCATAACCATCTTACGCGAAATCAGGAAGATCTTCAACTCTTCTTCTGATTCTACAACAAAAACCCTGGACGTCAGGTAAGATTTTAGAGCTTCCAGAACTGTCGCTATCTACCAACATTCATTATTACGCCATCAGCTATACAGCCTTTATTATATCAATTATAATAGCAAGCTGTATTATCTGGCTAATAAAAACTGGTGGTAAAAAAGAACAACCCATCATCGTAAATCCAATACCAAAGCCAAGACGCCACCTGCCAGAATCTGCATAGTTGAATGCCAGCATTCAACGCGTGGGAGAATGTACAATTACCGTACAATAACAACATAGGCAAACCAAATTGTCCAGCCACAACACAGCGCAATTTATGCTTGCTGCTCTATATTTTACTTATGGTACAACAACAACAACAACAACAACATAGGCCAAACAAATTGCAGCTACAGCACAGGGCAACGCACGCTTGCTGACGCTGCTACTTTTGTTTATTATTAAGTTTGCTGTTTCTTTTTCTATATTGTGAATTCTTTGCATTTTTTATGTTTTAATTGTTTACAATAGGCGTGTTTTATTCGTTCTGGTTAAACCAAATAGGTTCTCAATAACATGCAGAACACTAACAAAAAGATGAACTTCCTCAGTAGCTAGTTCATCTCGTTGAACTATTTTTTCGCTACGGCTCTATAGATGTCGCTATTGGTTTAGTTTGTGGCAGCACTCGCAAGTAAGAGTTTGGTTTACAACCCAATGCTGGCAAAAGAAACATCTGTGCTGTTTAGTCATATCATCGTCGACAATGCCCCAAGCGGTCAGAAGTAGTAATGGTATTGTTTTGCAATCAGCCGTTTGGTCATATCATTTGGCGACAATGCCCCAAACGGTCTAAGGCAAAACTTACAAAGCTTTAACTAATGCGATCTATTTAATCATGGTAAATTGATAAATCTTATTTATCAATGCTAAATAAGCAATATTTATCATAAATTTAGGTTTTGTCATTTATTGAAGTAAATGTCAATTAATCAATATTTAGTTTGTTGAACTAAGCAATTTGTTTTATATTTCAGCAGATACAAGGAAATAATAAAGTCAGTTATTTATTTTACACTAATCATTCAGTGCATTTATTTTAACTCTCTACGTAAACAATCCAGGTAAGTGCCTGTGTTTGTTAAGTGTTCAATATAGAGCAATCCAAGTTCAAGTGCTTGTGTTTGCGCCGCTGGAACAAAAGGCATGTATATTGAACAATTTTCATTTATCTTCATGTTAGGGTAATTAAATAATTTGGAATATCTGTGCTTTTATTTAATATATAAAAAAATGTTTAATTGCTAAGCAGGGTTTGAACTCCCATATCTACGGCGTTGCTCGAGAGTCAAATGACTCTTCGAGCCTTTGGTACAAAGGACGCATTGAGTCCCATTTTTATAGTGTTTATATTGTTGAAAAGGTTATTTTGCTAGTTAAATATTTAAACATATCTAAATTGTTTTTAAAATATATTTTTCGTATCCTTTCTTTGAATTCAATTAGATTACCGAATGAGAAGGAACCACCAACAACATAAATATGTAAACATTTTAATAAACACTTCTCGATTAATTTTTTTTAAATTCTGGATTAGTGAAAAACATGTTGAATTTGAAGTTTAAAGGTAATTGAACGAACTTTAATCCAAAAAAATTTTGGAAAATTTTTGGTATTGGTGGTTCCATCTCTTTCGGTAATCTAATTGAATTCAAAGAAAAGATACGAAAAATATATTTTAAAAGCAATTTAAATATGTTTATATTTAACTAGCAAAAATAACCTTTTCAACAATATAAACACTATAAAAGTGGGTTTTCGATTTTTTCTCATTCTTAGCAATCAATGTTTTATGAAAAATTCGTTGTACTAAAAATGATTTATATTAGGCGTGTTTTATTTATATTAGGCGTGTTTTATTTATATTAGGCGTGTTAAACCAAATTGGTTCTAAATAACATGCAGAACACTAACAAAAAGATAAACTTGCTCAGTAGCTAGTTCATCTCGTTGAACTTTTTTTTTCGCTTCGGCTCTATAGATGTCGCTATTGGTTTAGTTTGTGGCAGCACTCGCAAGTAAGAGTTTGGTTTACAACCCTTCTTAGGCACCCAATGCTGGCAAAAGTAACATCTGTGCTGTTTAGTCATATCATCGTCGACAATGCTCCAAGCAGTCAGAAGTAGTAATGGTATTGTTTTGCAATCAGCCGTTTGGTCATATCATTTGGCGACAATGCCCCAAACGGTCTAAGGCAAAACTTACAAAGCTTTAACTAATGCGATCTATTCGTTCACTGGTTAAACCAGAACGAATTAAACGAGCTATTATCTGTGTTTTTTTATGGGGGATCAGGATAAACAAAAGATGATCCAGCAAACAACAAATGATCCAGCAAGTGAACTGAACATTTAAATTGATCCAATTATATGTTTTTAAGTATTGAGGGCGCAACTGTAAAATAAACAACACTTAGCCGTTACTGACGACTAGATAACGCTGCGACTAAAAAAACTGGCAGTACTGCTTTATTTGACACAACACTTAGCCGTTACCGACGACTAGATAACGCTGCGACTAAAAAAACTGGCAGTACTGCTTTATTTGACATTTTAAAAGTTTGGTAGCAATAACATTTCCGCAAAAAATTTCGCAAAACTTATCTGCCAGCTACATAAGAACATCAGATATTCGTCTGTAAGCAGAAAACAGCGCCATCTGTCTGTAACCCAAAACGTGTTTGGTTAAATTTGAAGAAATTTTTGGTAGACATAATTCGGCTATTCACCGCAAGGTGTATAGTTTGTACCCACAGTACTTTAGTGTTTATAGGGGCCTTCAAACGATACCACATGACGGACGTACATAAAACGGACGTTCGATAAAGTAACGGGACTTTTTTCGTTACCCTCACACACATCGCACATGACGGATAGACATTGGATAGACTTCATTATTTTTTAGCTGCCGAAGAGTTAACATCAATTAAAAATATTAATATTAATTGTTTTGAACATTTATTTTTACGGACGTACTTAGCAAAAAGTCAAAATTTTTCAAATTCCATCGGACATGTCCATCCGCCTTGATTTTTTGCACACGAACGATACTACATGTGTGATGACTTGATAGGTCGGATGGACATGTAGTATCGTTTGAGGGCCCCTAATAAGTAGACTTCAATTTATTTATATCGTTGAGCGTAAAAAGAACAAAGTAAGAATAAGGATAATAAAAAGTCAAAAAGCAGTGTTACGATTTGGCAAATCGTTTTAGACGTCAATCTCTTATCGTGGAAAGTGACTCGTATGTGGCTTACCGCGTTGCCGCATTACTCCTCCTTCAGTGGCAATGTCACGTTTGAGTCAAAAATCGATCCCGGTTTTTCATCTTATATGTCCGTAAAACAAGTTTCAATTGCGAAGTTTATTTTGCGCCTGACGTTGAATCTTCTTTGGTTATGATGGCCGGTTTCAATCTATCAGTTGAGACTGCTACTTCTTTTTCGTTAAATTTTAGAGTAAGCACTCTATCTGTCTCACTCAATCACTTCGTTTGGCCCTGTGTAAGGTGGTTCCAACGGTTGTCGAACTGCGTCTGTTCTTACGAGTACATGCGAACAATCATACAAGTTTTTAAGAACAAAAATACTTTTATTTATGTGATGCGCAGCAGGTGCTGGTCGTATATGAGGCATGTCTCGGAACTTCTCTAAAAAATATTTGGGTGGAAAGACTTATCCATATCTTCAAAAAATTCATTAGGTAATCTTATTGGTCCACCGTAAAACATTTCTGCTGTAGACGCGTGTAGATCTTCTTTATAACAAGTTCGCAACCCAAGTATAACTATCGGTAATAGAACAGGACACGGAGTTGCTGGATCGCATATCAATGCAGACTTAAGGGAGCGATCCCAACGCTCTACCATCTCATTTGATTTCGGGTGATATGCTGTGGTGTGTATATGTTGCATCCAATCATTTTTGCAAGAGCTTTGAAACAAGACGATTCGAACTGATTTCCTTGATCAGTGGTCTTAGGACACCCGAACCTAGCAAACCAGTTGGTCCAAAAATCTGTAAAAACAGTTTTCGCAGATGATGAAACAGATATTCCTAAGCGGAATAGCCTCTGGCCAACGTGCAAGCCTATCAATCATCGTCAACATGGTCGAAACAATTGTTTGGCATGTCGATTTTTTCGGTAGAAAAAAATTGTGTCTATGTATTTTCGCACGCTGGCAAGGTAGGCAAGCCTTTGCCCAGGCTGCGACAGCCTTCAGCATCGATGGCCACACATACTTTTGGCATAGCTGTTTTAGCGTAGCTTTGCCACTCGTATGCGAGAAACAATGTAAAAATATTGAAGCGTAATTTTTCTGGTACAGGACGTACGTGTCCAGTAGAGATGTCACAGTACCGATTTCTACTTTTGAGTTGCTATCAAAATGAACGATTGAGTTTCCCTGTAAAAGCGTTATCAGCTCCTCATCTTCGGCTTGCGCTTGAGCAAGATTTACAAAACTCACGCTAGTAGGTATCGAAATAGTATTTGCACGTCTGCTACGGTTTTGGCAGGTCGAAAATTGGGATATGAAGTCCATTGGCGAGGTGATGCTTTATCAGCTTTCTGTGTGAATACATGTGAGAGTGGTTTATGGTCCGTTTTGATGACGAAAACTCGAGCCTCTAGCATATGCTTAAAGTAGCGTATGGCGTCGTATATAGCTAGGAGCTCCCTATCATGCGTCGAATAATTTTTTCGCAACTGAACAGATGGCAACCTTGGTATGTTGGCTGTGATCTATAAATAGCCTACTGCTTTGAAATCGCATTTGATTAGCAGCCATACAATTCAAAAGAATGAATTCCAAAATCTGGGCAGTCATATACTAATTTAAACAGTGAGTTGATCACAGGATAACATATCACTCAAATCACTCAAATACTACTAAAGAGGAAAATGTAGCAATTTCCGAAACAGACTGTCTAGTCAGCTAAGTGATTGACTCTATACAGAGTTGTTGTTGTTGCCTTCTTAAAAACTTACTTGATCTAAAGCTCGTAATTTAATTCATGTTTATTTCCAATTAGTGGAAATATATAATTTAATTTAATCAAACGCGGTTTTACAAAATGAAAATTTACTACTTTCAGAAATTAATTTGTGATCAAAGTTAAAAAGCAAAACTCACTCTTCGGAGAAGCCGATCGAGTGACTCGTTCGTGTATCGAGAATCGATACTGGAACGAGTCGAGTAAGTAGTTAGGTAATCTTTCTTAGTAAATTACTTTCTCTAAAGAAATCGTTTGGTTGCTAAAGACTAATCTTTAGGGTTGCGGCCTAAACATGCCGGCCCCTTTGCAGTAAGATAAATTAGAATATACTTAAAATATCTTAAAACTAGTAAAAATGGGTTGATTGAAAAAATAATTAGTGCAGTGCATTATATA
Organism: Dichetophora obliterata; assembly: GCA_963920525.1. NCBI lineage: Eukaryota > Metazoa > Arthropoda > Insecta > Diptera > Sciomyzidae > Dichetophora > Dichetophora obliterata. Next base: position 133,910,480 of record OY986436.1, read on the forward strand.
ATATGTATAAGTAGAATATCCGGAGGCGAAATGAAAAAGTCGGCATCAGAGTTTTCAAGCATTAAACTTGAAAAGTGTGCTCGGTCATCTTGAGGGATGCCGTGGGGAGAAGCGAAGTCACCTGTTGCAGACATGGCAACAGTGATAGCGAGGGCAGGTGCTGAGCGCTACTATTCTAAGGGCGGTGAGTTGGTCGTGTCCATCCTTGCCACGATTGCGAATAGATTTATAATTTCGTCGTCTTCTTCTCCAGATACCGAGTCCCCCTCTACGCACAATTTGACCTGCGGCAAAAAAGGCCGGGCAAAACTCTCTCCCGCACCCGTCCCTCCTTCACGAGAAGGCTGCACAGCTGCACACAAGAACAGAATTACAATGGGACAACGAATTGTTAATAAGGCGACGCAAGACTAGAGTTGCTTAGACATTGTCGGAAATATAGCCAATACACTTTTTGGTGTTTCTTGATTCTGATTATGCCAAGGAAATGTCAAAAACAAATATCCAAATAAAGAATAACGAATGGTCTCCATTATTGATTCGATAATTAATATCATAAAGCAAAACGAAATCAGTACAAACACAAAAGTAATTAAGATACAGGAAGAACTAGCTACTTTTGGAAATTAAATCAACAAGGAAACTGAGACAGAACAAAGATACCTAGCTCTTATGTCATTAGGACTACAGTTGTCTCTATAGCTACACACTTCAACAGATCCAAATTGCCATTCGAAATGTCCTCACCGCTACCCATCATGGCAAAATAAACCCAATGCTATTATCTCCTCAACAACTAATCAACATAAAAAACAACTTGCCACCATCTAATCAGTTGCCAATCAAAACAGATGACCTATTGCATTTGTACAAATTAATGACATCTGAAGGAGAAGTAGTAAATAATCATGTTATATATGTGATAAAATTCCCACTTATAGATCAGGAACGTTTGAACATTTTTCGAGTTGAACCAATTCCTACCACAATCAACAATACTCTGATAGCAATTAAGGCAGATACCGAACTTCACAAATCTTCACAGGGACCATTACTTCCCGATGTCTCACTGAAATCGAAGAATGCCTCGTAATTACTACATCAACATAACTTTGTTCAAATAAACAATCCATGTTTATCAAGGGATCAAAGGCTTTCTCTTGCGAATTCAATTTGTTAAACAATAGAATATCGGCAGATTGAAACTAACACATGATGATTTCGTATGGACTCAATGGAACCACAAAAATCAGTGGATCTACGGGACTAAGATCTGCTCATATGAGCGCTGTATGCCGAACCAATACATTTCAAATAATAAAAAACTGCTGGACTACTATCACTGGACCCAGAGTGCATAATAAAATATAACGTCATAACCATCTTACGCGAAATCAGGAAGATCTTCAACTCTTCTTCTGATTCTACAACAAAAACCCTGGAAGTCAGGTAAGATTTCAGAGCTTCCAGAACTGTCGCTATCTACCAACATTCATTATTACGCCATCAGCTATACAGCCTTTATTATATCAATTATAATAGCAAGCTGTATTATCTGGCTAATAAAAACTTGTGGTAAAAAAGAACAACCCATCATCGTAAATCCAATACCAAAGCCAAGACGCCACCTGCCAGAATCTGCATAGTTGAATGCCAGCATTCAACGCGTGGGAGAATGTACAATTACCGTACAATAACAACATAGGCAAACCAAATTGTCCAGCCACAACACAGCGCAATTTATGCTTGCTGCTCTATATTTTACTTATGGTACAACAGCAACAACAACAACATAGGCCAAACAAATTGCAGCTACAGCACAGGGCAACGCACGCTTGCTGACGCTGCTACTTTTGTTTATTATTAAGTTTGCTGTTTCTTTTTCTATATTGTGAATTCTTTGCATTTTTTATGTTTTAATTGTTTACAATAGTCGTGTTTTATTCGTTCTGGTTAAACCAAATAGGTTCTCAATAACATGCAGCACACTAACAAAAAGATGAACTTGCTCAGTAGCTAGTTCATCTCGTTGAACTATTTTTTTCGCTACGGCTCTATAGATGTCGCTATTGGTTTAGTTTGTGGCAGCACTCGCAAGTAAGAGTTTGGTTTACAACCCAATGCTGGCAAAAGAAACATCTGTGCTGTTTAGTCATATCATCGTCGACAATGCCCCAAGCGGTCAGAAGTAGTAATGGTATTGTTTTGCAATCAGCCGTTTGGTCATATCATTTGGCGACAATGCCCCAAACGGTCTAAGGCAAAACTTACAAAGCTTTAACTAATGCGATCTATTTAATCATGGTAAATTGATAAATCTTATTTATCAATGCTAAATAAGCAATATTTATCATAAATTTAGGTTTTGTCATTTATTGAAGTAAATGTCAATTAATCAATATTTAGTTTGTTGAACTAAGCAATTTGTTTTATATTTCAGCAGATACAAGGAAATAATAAAGTCAGTTATTTATATTACACTAATCATTCAGTGCTTTTATTTTAACTCTCTACGTAAACAATCCAGGTAAGTGCCTGTGTTTGTTAAGTGTTCAATATAGAGCAATCCAAGTTCAAGTGCTTGTGTTTGCGCCGCTGGAACAAAAGGCATGTATATTGAACAATTTTCATTTATCTTCATGTTAGGGTAATTAAATAATTTGGAATATCTGTGCTTTTATTTAATATATAAAAAAATGTTTAATTGCTAAGCAGGGTTTGAACTCCCATATCTACGGCGTTGCTCGAGAGTCAAATGACTCTTCGAGCCTTTGGTACAAAGGACGCATTGAGTCCCATTTTTATAGTGTTTATATTGTTGAAAAGGTTATTTTGCTAGTTAAATATTTAAACATATCTAAATTGTTTTTAAAATATATTTTTCGTATCCTTTCTTTGAATTCAATTAGATTACCGAATGAGAAGGAACCACCAACAACATAAATATGTAAACATTTTAATAAACACTTCTCGATTAATTTTTTTTAAATTCTGGATTAGTGAAAAACATGTTGAATTTGAAGTTTAAAGGTAATTGAACGAACTTTAATCCAAAAAAATTTTGGAAAATTTTTGGTATTGGTGGTTCCATCTCTTTCGGTAATCTAATTGAATTCAAAGAAAAGATACGAAAAATATATTTTAAAAGCAATTTAAATATGTTTATATTTAACTAGAAAAAATAACCTTTTCAACAATATAAACACTATAAAAGTGGGATGCGTGGAATCCGTCCTTGAGACATGGACATTTTAACATCCAAACAAAAATTTATATTAAAATATATATTGAACTTGTTAACAGAAAAAATTTTAATGAAATATATTAAAAAGAACGGAGAGATTCGCATTTACAGTAAAAACTTCGATTTTCGATTTTTTCTCATTCTTAGCAATCAATGTTTTATGAAAAATTCGTTGTACTAAAAATGATTTATATTAGGCGTGTTTTATTTATATTAGGCGTGTTTTATTTATATTAGGCGTGTTAAACCAAATTGGTTCTAAATAACATGCAGAACACTAACAAAAAGCTAAACTTGCTCAGTAGCTAGTTCATCTCGTTGAACTTTTTTTTTCGCTTCGGCTCTATAGATGTCGCTATTGGTTTAGTTTGTGGCAGCACTCGCAAGTAAGAGTTTGGTTTACAACCCTTCTTAGGCACCCAATGCTGGCAAAAGTAACATCTGTGCTGTTTAGTCATATCATCGTCGACAATGCTCCAAGCAGTCAGAAGTAGTAATGGTATTGTTTTGCAATCAGCCGTTTGGTCATATCATTTGGCGACAATGCCCCAAACGGTCTAAGGCAAAACTTATAAAGCTTTAACTAATGCGATCTATTCGTTCACTGGTTAAACCAGAACGAATTAAACGAGCTATTATCTGTGTTTTTTTATGGGGGATAAGGATAAACAAAAGATGATCCAGCAAACAACAAATGATCCAGCAAGTGAACTGAACATTTAAATTGATCCAATTATATGTTTTTAAGTATTGAGGGCGCAACTGTAAAATAAACAACACTTAGCCGTTACTGACGACTAGATAACGCTGCGACTAAAAAAACTGGCAGTACTGCTTTATTTGACACAACACTTAGCCGTTACCGACGACTAGATAACGCTGCGACTAAAAAAACTGGCAGTACTGCTTTATTTGACATTTTAAAAGTTTGGTAGCAATAGCATTTCCGCAAAAAATTTCGCAAAACTTATCTGCCAGCTACATAAGAACATCAGATATTCGTCTGTAAGCAGAAAACAGCGCCATCTGTCTGTAACCCAAAACGTGTTTGGTTAAATTTGAAGAAATTTTTGGTAGACATAATTCGGCTATTCACCGCAAGGTGTATAGTTTGTACCCACAGTACTTTAGTGTTTATAGGGGCCTTCAAACGATACCACATGACGGACGTACATAAAACGAACGTTCGATAAAGTAACGGGACTTTTTTCGTTACCCTCACACACATCGCACATGACGGATAGACATTGGATAGACTTCATTATTTTTTAGCTGCCGAAGAGTTAACATCAATTAAAAATATTAATATTAATTGTTTTGAACATTTATTTTTACGGACGTACTTAGCAAAAAGTCAAAATTTTTCAAATTCCATCGGACATGTCCATCCGCCTTGATTTTTTGCACACGAACGATACTACATGTGTGATGACTTGATAGGTCGGATGGACATGTAGTATCGTTTGAGGGCCCCTAATAAGTAGACTTCAATTTATTTATATCGTTGAGCGTAAAAAGAACAAAGTAAGAATAAGGATAATAAAAAGTCAAAAAGCAGTGTTACGATTTGGCAAATCGTTTTAGACGTCAATCTCTTATCGTGGAAAGTGACTCGTATGTGGCTTACCGCGTTGCCGCATTACTCCTCCTTCAGTGGCAATGTCACGTTTGAGTCAAAAATCGATCCCGGTTTTTCATCTTATATGTCCGTAAAACAAGTTTCAATTGCGAAGTTTATTTTGCGCCTGACGTTGAATCTTCTTTGGTTATGATGGCCGGTTTCAATCTATCAGTTGAGACTGCTACTTCTTTTTCGTTAAATTTTAGAGTAAGCACTCTATCTGTCTCACTCAATCACTTCGTTTGGCCCTGTGTAAGGTGGTTCCAACGGTTGTCGAACTGCGTCTGTTCTTACGAGTACATGCGAACAATCATACAAGTTTTTAAGAACAAAAATACTTTTATTTATGTGATGCGCAGCAGGTGCTGGTCGTATATGAGGCATGTCTCGGAACTTCTCTAAAAAATATTTGGGTGGAAAGACTTATCCATATCCTCAAAAAATTCATTAGGTAATCTTATTGGTCCACCGTAAAACATTTCTGCTGTAGACGCGTGTAGATCTTTATAACAAGTTCGCAACCCAAGTATAACTATCGGTAATAGAACAGGACACGGAGTTGCTGGATCGCATATCAATGCAGACTTAAGGGAGCGATCCCAACGCTCTACCATCTCATTTGATTTCGGGTGATATGCTGTGGTGTGTATATGTTGCATCCAATCATTTTTGCAAGAGCTTTGAAACAAGACGATTCGAACTGATTTCCTTGATCAGTGGTCTTAGGACACCCGAACCTAGCAAACCAGTTGGTCCAAAAATCTGTAAAAACAGTTTTCGCAGATGATGAAACAGATATTCCTAAGCGGAATAGCCTCTGGCCAACGTGCAAGCCTATCAATCATCGTCAACATGGTCGAAACAATTGTTTGGCATGTCGATTTTTTCGGTAGAAAAAAATTGTGTCTATGTATTTTCGCACGCTGGCAAGGTAGGCAAGCCTTTGCCCAGGCTGCGACAGCCTTCAGCATCGATGGCCACACATACTTTTGGCATAGCTGTTTTAGCGTAGCTTTGCCACTCGTATGCGAGAAACAATGTAAAAATATTGAAGCGTAATTTTTCTGGTACTGGACGTACGTGTCCAGTAGAGATGTCACAGTAGCGATTTGTACTTTTGAGTTGCTATCAAAATGAACGATTGAGTTTCCCTGTAAAAGCGTTATCAGCTCCTCATCTTCGGCTTGCGCTTGAGCAAGATTTACAAAACTCACGCTAGTAGGTATCGAAATAGTATTTGCACGTCTGCTACGGTTTTGGCAGGTCGAAAATTGGGATATGAAGTCCATTGGCGAGGTGATGCTTTATCAGCTTTCTGTGTGAATACATGTGAGAGTGGTTTATGGTCCGTTTTGATGACGAAAACTCGAGCCTCTAGCATATGCTTAAAGTAGCGTATGGCGTCGTATATAGCTAGGAGCTCCCTATCATGCGTCGAATAATTTTTTCGCAACTGAACAGATGGCAACCTTGGTATGTTGGCTGTGATCTATAAATAGCCTACTGCTTTGAAATCGCATTTGATTAGCAGCCATACAATTCAAAAGAATGAATTCCAAAATCTGGGCAGTCATATACTAATTTAAACAGTGAGTTGATCACAGGATAACATATCACTCAAATCACTCAAATACTACTAAAGAGGAAAATGTAGCAATTTCCGAAACAGACTGTCTAGTCAGCTAAGTGATTGACTCTATACAGAGTTGTTGTTGTTGCCTTCTTAAAAACTTACTTGATCTAAAGCTCGTAATTTAATTCATGTTTATTTCATAATATATAATTTAATTTAATCAAACGCGGTTTTACAAAATGAAAATTTACTACTTTCAGAAATTAGTTTGTGATCAAAGTTAAAAAGCAAAACTCAGAAGCCGATCGAGTGACTCGTTCGTGTATCGAGAATCGATACTGGAACGAGTCGAGAAAGTAGTTAGGTAATCTTTCTTAGTAAATTACTTTCTTTAGTCTTTAGGGTTGCGGCCTAAACATGCCGGCCCCTTTGCAGTAAGATAAATTAGAATATACTTAAAATATCTTAAAACTAGTAAAAATGGGTTGATTGAAAAAATAATTAGTGCAGTGCATTATATAATATGTATAAGTAGAATATCCGGAGGCGAAATGAAAAAGTCGGCATCAGAGTTTTCAAGCATTAAACTTGAAAAGTGTGCTCGGTCATCTTGAGGGATGCCGTGGGGAAAAGCGAAGTCACCTGTTGCAGACATGGCAACAGTGATAGCGAGGGCAGGTGCTGAGCGCTACTATTCTAAGGGCGGTGAGTTGGTCGTGTCCATCCTTGACCACGATTGCGAATAGATTTATAATTTCGTCGTCTTCTTCTCCAGATACCGAGTCTACGCTCAATTTGACCTGCGGCAAAAAAGGCCGGGCAAAACTCTCTCCCGCACCCGTCCCTCCTTCACGAGAAGGCTGCACACAAGAACAGAATTACAATGGGACAACGAATTGTTAATAAGGCGACGCAAGACTAGAGTTGCTTAGACATTGTCGGAAATATAGCCAATACACTTTTTGGTGTTTCTTGATTCTGATTATGCCAAGGAAATGTCAAAAACAAATATCCAAATAAAGAATAACGAATGGTCAACATTCTTAAGAAGCACACCTCCATTATTGATTCGATAATTAATATCATAAAGCAAAACGAAATCAGTACAAACACAAAAGTAATTAAGATACAGGAAGAACTAGCTACTTTTGGAAATTAAATCAACAAGGAAACTGAGACAGAACAAAGATACCTAGCTCTTACGTCATTAGGACTACAGTTGTCTCTATAGCTACACACTTCAACAGATCCAAATTGCCATTCGAAATGTCCTCACCGCTACCCATCATGGCAAAATAAACCCAATGCTATTATCTCCTCAACAACTAATCAACATAAAAAACAACTTGCCACCATCTAATCAGTTGCCAATCAAAACAGATGACCTATTGCATTTGTACAAATTAATGACATCTGAAGGAGAAGTAGTAAATAATCATGTTATATATGTGATAAAATTCCCACTTATAGATCAGGAACGTTTGAACATTTTTCGAGTTGAACCAATTCCTACCACAATCAACAATACTCTGATAGCAATTAAGGCAGATACCGAACTTCACAAATCTTCACAGGGACCATTACTTCCCGATGTCTCACTGAAATCGAAGAATGCCTCGTAATTACTACATCAACATAACTTTGTTCAAATAAACAATCCATGTTTATCAAGGGATCAAAGGCTTTCTCTTGCGAATTCAATTTGTTAAACAATAGAATATCGGCAGATTGAAACTAACACATGATGATTTCGTATGGACTCAATGGAACCACAAAAATCAGTGGATCTACGGGACTAAGATCTGCTCATATGAGCGCTGTATGCCGAACCAATACATTTCAAATAATAAAAAACTGCTGGACTACTATCACTGGACCCAGAGTGCATAATAAAATATAACGTCATAACCATCTTACGCGAAATCAGGAAGATCTTCAACTCTTCTTCTGATTCTACAACAAAAACCCTGGAAGTCAGGTAAGATTTCAGAGCTTCCAGAACTGTCGCTATCTACCAACATTCATTATTACGCCATCAGCTATACAGCCTTTATTATATCAATTATAATAGCAAGCTGTATTATCTGGCTAATAAAAACTGGTGGTAAAAAAGAACAACCCATCATCGTAAATCCAATACCAAAGCCAAGACGCCACCTGCCAGAATCTGCATAGTTGAATGCCAGCATTCAACGCGTGGGAGAATGTACAATTACCGTACAATAACAACATAGGCAAACCAAATTGTCCAGCCACAACACAGCGCAATTTATGCTTGCTGCTCTATATTTTACTTATGGTACAACAACAACAACATAGGCCAAACAAATTGCAGCTACAGCACAGGGCAACGCACGCTTGCTGACGCTGCTACTTTTGTTTATTATTAAGTTTGCTGTTTCTTTTTCTATATTGTGAATTCTTTGCATTTTTTATGTTTTAATTGTTTACAATAGGCGTGTTTTATTCGTTCTGGTTAAACCAAATAGGTTCTCAATAACATGCAGAACACTAACAAAAAGATGAACTTCCTCAGTAGCTAGTTCATCTCGTTGAACTATTTTTTTCGCTACGGCTCTATAGATGTCGCTATTGGTTTAGTTTGTGGCAGCACTCGCAAGTAAGAGTTTGGTTTACAACCCAATGCTGGCAAAAGAAACATCTGTGCTGTTTAGTCATATCATCGTCGACAATGCCCCAAGCGGTCAGAAGTAGTAATGGTATTGTTTTGCAATCAGCCGTTTGGTCATATCATTTGGCGACAATGCCCCAAACGGTCTAAGGCAAAACTTACAAAGCTTTAACTAATGCGATCTATTTAATCATGGTAAATTGATAAATCTTATTTATCAATGCTAAATAAGCAATATTTATCATAAATTTAGGTTTTGTCATTTATTGAAGTAAATGTCAATTAATCAATATTTAGTTTGTTGAACTAAGCAATTTGTTTTATATTTCAGCAGATACAAGGAAATAATAAAGTCAGTTATTTATATTACACTAATCATTCAGTGCTTTTATTTTAACTCTCTACGTAAACAATCCAGGTAAGTGCCTGTGTTTGTTAAGTGTTCAATATAGAGCAATCCAAGTTCAAGTGCTTGTGTTTGCGCCGCTGGAACAAAAGGCATGTATATTGAACAATTTTCATTTATCTTCATGTTAGGGTAATTAAATAATTTGGAATATCTGTGCTTTTATTTAATATATAAAAAAATGTTTAATTGCTAAGCAGGGTTTGAACTCCCATATCTACGGCGTTGCTCGAGAGTCAAATGACTCTTCGAGCCTTTGGTACAAAGGACGCATTGAGTCCCATTTTTATAGTGTTTATATTGTTGAAAAGGTTATTTTGCTAGTTAAATATTTAAACATATCTAAATTGTTTTTAAAATATATTTTTCGTATCCTTTCTTTGAATTCAATTAGATTACCGAATGAGAAGGAACCACCAACAACATAAATATGTAAACATTTTAATAAACACTTCTCGATTAATTTTTTTTAAATTCTGGATTAGTGAAAAACATGTTGAATTTGAAGTTTAAAGGTAATTGAACGAACTTTAATCCAAAAAAATTTTGGAAAATTTTTGGTATTGGTGGTTCCATCTCTTTCGGTAATCTAATTGAATTCAAAGAAAAGATACGAAAAATATATTTTAAAAGCAATTTAAATATGTTTATATTTAACTAGAAAAAATAACCTTTTCAACAATATAAACACTATAAAAGTGGGATGCGTGGAATCCGTCCTTGAGACATGGACATTTTAACATCCAAACAAAAATTTATATTAAAATATATATTGAACTTGTTAACAGAAAAAATTTTAATGAAATATATTAAAAAGAACGGAGAGATTCGCATTTACAGTAAAAACTTCGATTTTCGATTTTTTCTCATTCTTAGCAATCAATGTTTTATGAAAAATTCGTTGTACTAAAAATGATTTATATTAGGCGTGTTTTATTTATATTAGGCGTGTTTTATTTATATTAGGCGTGTTAAACCAAATTGGTTCTAAATAACATGCAGAACACTAACAAAAAGATAAACTTGCTCAGTAGCTAGTTCATCTCGTTGAACTTTTTTTTCGCTTCGGCTCTATAGATGTCGCTATTGGTTTAGTTTGTGGCAGCACTCGCAAGTAAGAGTTTGGTTTACAACCCTTCTTAGGCACCCAATGCTGGCAAAAGTAACATCTGTGCTGTTTAGTCATATCATCGTCGACAATGCTCCAAGCAGTCAGAAGTAGTAATGGTATTGTTTTGCAATCAGCCGTTTGGTCATATCATTTGGCGACAATGCCCCAAACGGTCTAAGGCAAAACTTATAAAGCTTTAACTAATGCGATCTATTCGTTCACTGGTTAAACCAGAACGAATTAAACGAGCTATTATCTGTGTTTTTTTATGGGGGATCAGGATAAACAAAAGATGATCCAGCAAACAACAAATGATCCAGCAAGTGAACTGAACATTTAAATTGATCCAATTATATGTTTTTAAGTATTGAGGGCGCAACTGTAAAATAAACAACACTTAGCCGTTACTGACGACTAGATAACGCTGCGACTAAAAAAACTGGCAGTACTGCTTTATTTGACACAACACTTAGCCGTTACCGACGACTAGATAATGCTGCGACTAAAAAAACTGGCAGTACTGCTTTATTTGACATTTTAAAAGTTTGGTAGCAATAGCATTTCCGCAAAAAATTTCGCAAAACTTATCTGCCAGCTACATAAGAACATCAGATATTCGTCTGTAAGCAGAAAACAGCGCCATCTGTCTGTAACCCAAAACGTGTTTGGTTAAATTTGAAGAAATTTTTGGTAGACATAATTCGGCTATTCACCGCAAGGTGTATAGTTTGTACCCACAGTACTTTAGTGTTTATAGGGGCCTTCAAACGATACCACATGACGGACGTACATAAAACGGACGTTCGATAAAGTAACGGGACTTTTTTCGTTACCCTCACACACATCGCACATGACGGATAGACATTGGATAGACTTCATTATTTTTTAGCTGCCGAAGAGTTAACATCAATTAAAAATATTAATATTAATTGTTTTGAACATTTATTTTTACGGACGTACTTAGCAAAAAGTCAAAATTTTTCAAATTCCATCGGACATGTCCATCCGCCTTGATTTTTTGCACACGAACGATACTACATGTGTGATGACTTGATAGGTCGGATGGACATGTAGTATCGTTTGAGGGCCCCTAATAAGTAGACTTCAATTTATTTATATCGTTGAGCGTAAAAAGAACAAAGTAAGAATAAGGATAATAAAAAGTCAAAAAGCAGTGTTACGATTTGGCAAATCGTTTTAGACGTCAATCTCTTATCGTGGAAAGTGACTCGTATGTGGCTTACCGCGTTGCCGCATTACTCCTCCTTCAGTGGCAATGTCACGTTTGAGTCAAAAATCGAACCCGGTTTTTCATCTTATATGTCCGTAAAACAAGTTTCAATTGCGAAGTTTATTTTGCGCCTGACGTTGAATCTTCTTTGGTTATGATGGCCGGTTTCAATCTATCAGTTGAGACTGCTACTTCTTTTTCGTTATCTGTCTCACTCAATCACTTCGTTTGGCCCTGTGTAAGGTGGTTCCAACGGTTGTCGAACTGCGTCTGTTCTTACGAGTACATGCGAACAATCATACAAGTTTTTAAGAACAAAAATACTTTTATTTATGTGATGCGCAGCAGGTGCTGGTCGTATATGAGGCATGTCTCGGAACTTCTCTAAAAAATATTTGGGTGGAAAGACTTATCCATATCTTCAAAAAATTCATTAGGTAATCTTATTGGTCCACCGTAAAACATTTCTGCTGTAGACGCGTGTAGATCTTTATAACAAGTTCGCATCCAAGTATAACTATCGGTAATAGAACAGGACACGGAGTTGCTGGATCGCATATCAATGCAGACTTAAGGGAGCGATCCCAACGCTCTACCATCTCATTTGATTTCGGGTGATATGCTGTGGTGTGTATATGTTGCATCCAATCATTTTTGCAAGAGCTTTGAAACAAGACGATTCGAACTGATTTCCTTGATCAGTGGTCTTAGGACACCCGAACCTAGCAAACCAGTTGGTCCAAAAATCTGTAAAAACAGTTTTCGCAGATGATGAAACAGATATTCCTAAGCGGAATAGCCTCTGGCCAACGTGCAAGCCTATCAATCATCGTCAACATGGTCGAAACAATTGTTTGGCATGTCGATTTTTTCGGTAGAAAAAAATTGTGTCTATGTATTTTCGCACGCTGGCAAGGTAGGCAAGCCTTTGCCCAGGCTGCGACAGCCTTCAGCATCGATGGCCACACATACTTTTGGCATAGCTGTTTTAGCGTAGCTTTGCCACTCGTATGCGAGAAACAATGTAAAAATATTGAAGCGTAATTTTTCTGGTACAGGACGTACGTGTCCAGTAGAGATGTCACAGTACCGATTTCTACTTTTGAGTTGCTATCAAAATGAACGATTGAGTTTCCCTGTAAAAGCGTTATCAGCTCCTCATCTTCGGCTTGCGCTTGAGCAAGATTTACAAAACTCACGCTAGTAGGTATCGAAATAGTATTTGCACGTCTGCTACGGTTTTGGCAGGTCGAAAATTGGGATATGAAGTCCATTGGCGAGGTGATGCTTTATCAGCTTTCTGTGTGAATACATGTGAGAGTGGTTTATGGTCCGTTTTGATGACGAAAACTCGAGCCTCTAGCATATGCTTAAAGTAGCGTATGGCGTCGTATATAGCTAGGAGCTCCCTATCATGCGTCGAATAATTTTTTCGCAACTGAACAGATGGCAACCTTGGTATGTTGGCTGTGATCTATAAATAGCCTACTGCTTTGAAATCGCATTTGATTAGCAGCCATACAATTCAAAAGAATGAATTCCAAAATCTGGGCAGTCATATACTAATTTAAACAGTGAGTTGATCACAGGATAACATATCACTCAAATCACTCAAATACTACTAAAGAGGAAAATGTAGCAATTTCCGAAACAGACTGTCTAGTCAGCTAAGTGATTGACTCTATACAGAGTTGTTGTTGTTGCCTTCTTAAAAACTTACTTGATCTAAAGCTCGTAATTTAATTCATGTTTATTTCATAATATATAATTTAATTTAATCAAACGCGGTTTTACAAAATGAAAATTTACTACTTTCAGAAATTAGTTTGTGATCAAAGTTAAAAAGCAAAACTCAGAAGCCGATCGAGTGACTCGTTCGTGTATCGAGAATCGATACTGGAACGAGTCGAGAAAGTAGTTAGGTAATCTTTCTTAGTAAATTACTTTCTTTAGTCTTTAGGGTTGCGGCCTAAACATGCCGGCCCCTTTGCAGTAAGATAAATTAGAATATACTTAAAATATCTTAAAACTAGTAAAAATGGGTTGATTGAAAAAATAATTAGTGCAGTGCATTATATAATATGTATAAGTAGAATATCCGGAGGCGAAATGAAAAAGTCGGCATCAGAGTTTTCAAGCATTAAACTTGAAAAGTGTGCTCGGTCATCTTGAGGGATGCCGTGGGGAGAAGCGAAGTCACCTGTTGCAGACATGGCAACAGTGATAGCGAGGGCAGGTGCTGAGCGCTACTATTCTAAGGGCGGTGAGTTGGTCGTGTCCATCCTTGACCACGATTGCGAATAGATTTATAATTTCGTCGTCTTCTTCTCCAGATACCGAGTCCCCCTCTACGCACAATTTGACCTGAGGCAAAAAAGGCCGGGCAAAACTCTCTCCCGCACCCGTCCCTCCTTCACGAGAAGGCTGCACAGCTGCACACAAGAACAGAATTACAATGGGACAACGAATTGTTAATAAGGCGACGCAAGACTAGAGTTGCTTAGACATTGTCGGAAATATAGCCAATACACTTTTTGGTGTTTCTTGATTCTGATTATGCCAAGGAAATGTCAAAAACAAATATCCAAATAAAGAATAACGAATGGTCAACATTCTTAAGAAGCACACCTCCATTATTGATTCGATAATTAATATCATAAAGCAAAACGAAATCAGTACAAACACAAAAGTAATTAAGATACAGGAAGAACTAGCTACTTTTGGAAATTAAATCAACAAGGAAACTGAGACAGAACAAAGATACCTAGCTCTTACGTCATTAGGACTACAGTTGTCTCTATAGCTACACACTTCAACAGATCCAAATTGCCATTCGAAATGTCCTCACCGCTACCCATCATGGCAAAATAAACCCAATGCTATTATCTCCTCAACAACTAATCAACATAAAAAACAACTTGCCACCATCTAATCAGTTGCCAATCAAAACAGATGACCTATTGCATTTGTACAAATTAATGACATCTGAAGGAGAAGTAGTAAATAATCATGTTATATATGTGATAAAATTCCCACTTATAGATCAGGAACGTTTGAACATTTTTCGAGTTGAACCAATTCCTACCACAATCAACAATACTCTGATAGCAATTAAGGCAGATACCGAACTTCACAAATCTTCACAGGGACCATTACTTCCCGATGTCTCACTGAAATCGAAGAATGCCTCGTAATTACTACATCAACATAACTTTGTTCAAATAAACAATCCATGTTTATCAAGGGATCAAAGGCTTTCTCTTGCGAATTCAATTTGTTAAACAATAGAATATCGGCAGATTGAAACTAACACATGATGATTTCGTATGGACTCAATGGAACCACAAAAATCAGTGGATCTACGGGACTAAGATCTGCTCATATGAGCGCTGTATGCCGAACCAATACATTTCAAATAATAAAAAACTGCTGGACTACTATCACTGGACCCAGAGTGCATAATAAAATATAACGTCATAACCATCTTACGCGAAATCAGGAAGATCTTCAACTCTTCTTCTGATTCTACAACAAACACCCTGGAAGTCAGGTAAGATTTCAGAGCTTCCAGAACTGTCGCTATCTACCAACATTCATTATTACGCCATCAGCTATACAGCCTTTATTATATCAATTATAATAGCAAGCTGTATTATCTGGCTAATAAAAACTGGTGGTAAAAAAGAACAACCCATCATCGTAAATCCAATACCAAAGCCAAGACGCCACCTGCCAGAATCTGCATAGTTGAATGCCAGCATTCAACGCGTGGGAGAATGTACAATTACCGTACAATAACAACATAGGCAAACCAAATTGTCCAGCCACAACACAGCGCAATTTATGCTTGCTGCTCTATATTTTACTTATGGTACAACAACAACAACATAGGCCAAACAAATTGCAGCTACAGCACAGGGCAACGCACGCTTGCTGACGCTGCTACTTTTGTTTATTATTAAGTTTGCTGTTTCTTTTTCTATATTGTGAATTCTTTGCATTTTTTATGTTTTAATTGTTTACAATAGGCGTGTTTTATTCGTTCTGGTTAAACCAAATAGGTTCTCAATAACATGCAGAACACTAACAAAAAGATGAACTTCCTCAGTAGCTAGTTCATCTCGTTGAACTATTTTTTTCGCTACGGCTCTATAGATGTCGCTATTGGTTTAGTTTGTGGCAGCACTCGCAAGTAAGAGTTTGGTTTACAACCCAATGCTGGCAAAAGAAACATCTGTGCTGTTTAGTCATATCATCGTCGACAATGCCCCAAGCGGTCAGAAGTAGTAATGGTATTGTTTTGCAATCAGCCGTTTGGTCATATCATTTGGCGACAATGCCCCAAACGGTCTAAGGCAAAACTTACAAAGCTTTAACTAATGCGATCTATTCGTTCACTGGTTAAACCAGAACGAATTAAACGAGCTATTATCTGTGTTTTTTTATGGGGGATCAGGATAAACAAAAGATGATCCAGCAAACAACAAATGATCCAGCAAGTGAACTGAACATTTAAATTGATCCAATTATATGTTTTTAAGTATTGAGGGCGCAACTGTAAAATAAACAACACTTAGCCGTTACTGACGACTAGATAACGCTGCGACTAAAAAAACTGGCAGTACTGCTTTATTTGACACAACACTTAGCCGTTACCGACGACTAGATAACGCTGCGACTAAAAAAACTGGCAGTACTGCTTTATTTGACATTTTAAAAGTTTGGTAGCAATAGCATTTCCGCAAAAAATTTCGCAAAACTTATCTGCCAGCTACATAAGAACATCAGATATTCGTCTGTAAGCAGAAAACAGCGCCATCTGTCTGTAACCCAAAACGTGTTTGGTTAAATTTGAAGAAATTTTTGGTAGACATAATTCGGCTATTCACCGCAAGGTGTATAGTTTGTACCCACAGTACTTTAGTGTTTATAGGGGCCTTCAAACGATACCACATGACGGACGTACATAAAACGGACGTTCGATAAAGTAACGGGACTTTTTTCGTTACCCTCACACACATCGCACATGACGGATAGACATTGGATAGACTTCATTATTTTTTAGCTGCCGAAGAGTTAACATCAATTAAAAATATTAATATTAATTGTTTTGAACATTTATTTTTACGGACGTACTTAGCAAAAAGTCAAAATTTTTCAAATTCCATCGGACATGTCCATCCGCCTTGATTTTTTGCACACGAACGATACTACATGTGTGATGACTTGATAGGTCGGATGGACATGTAGTATCGTTTGAGGGCCCCTAATAAGTAGACTTCAATTTATTTATATCGTTGAGCGTAAAAAGAACAAAGTAAGAATAAGGATAATAAAAAGTCAAAATGGAGTGTTACGATTTGGCAAATCGTTTTAGACGTCAATCTCTTATCGTGGAAAGTGACTCGTATGTGGCTTACCGCGTTGCCGCATTACTCCTCCTTCAGTGGCAATGTCACGTTTGAGTCAAAAATCGATCCCGGTTTTTCATCTTATATGTCCGTAAAACAAGTTTCAATTGCGAAGTTTATTTTGCGCCTGACGTTGAATCTTCTTTGGTTATGATGGCCGGTTTCAATCTATCAGTTGAGACTGCTACTTCTTTTTCGTTAACTGTCTCACTCAATCACTTCGTTTGGCCCTGTGTAAGGTGGTTCCAACGGTTGTCGAACTGCGTCTGTTCTTACGAGTACATGCGAACAATCATACAAGTTTTTAAGAACAAAAATACTTTTATTTATGTGATGCGCAGCAGGTGCTGGTCGTATATGAGGCATGTCTCGGAATTTCTCTAAAAAATATTTGGGTGGAAAGACTTATCCATATCTTCAAAAAATTCATTAGGTAATCTTATTGGTCCACCGTAAAACATTTCTGCTGTAGACGCGTGTAGATCTTTATAACAAGTTCGCAACCCAAGTATAACTATCGGTAATAGAACAGGACACGGAGTTGCTGGATCGCATATCAATGCAGACTTAAGGGAGCGATCCCAACGCTCTACCATCTCATTTGATTTCGGGTGATATGCTGTGGTGTGTATATGTTGCATCCAATCATTTTTGCAAGAGCTTTGAAACAAGACGATTCGAACTGATTTCCTTGATCAGTGGTCTTAGGACACCCGAACCTAGCAAACCAGTTGGTCCAAAAATCTGTAAAAACAGTTTTCGCAGATGATGAAACAGATATTCCTAAGCGGAATAGCCTCTGGCCAACGTGCAAGCCTATCAATCATCGTCAACATGGTCGAAACAATTGTTTGGCATGTCGATTTTTTCGGTAGAAAAAAATTGTGTCTATGTATTTTCGCACGCTGGCAAGGTAGGCAAGCCTTTGCCCAGGCTGCGACAGCCTTCAGCATCGATGGCCACACATACTTTTGGCATAGCTGTTTTAGCGTAGCTTTGCCACTCGTATGCGAGAAACAATGTAAAAATATTGAAGCGTAATTTTTCTGGTACTGGACGTACGTGTCCAGTAGAGATGTCACAGTACCGATTTCTACTTTTGAGTTGCTATCAAAATGAACGATTGAGTTTCCCTGTAAAAGCGTTATCAGCTCCTCATCTTCGGCTTGCGCTTGAGCAAGATTTACAAAACTCACGCTAGTAGGTATCGAAATAGTATTTGCACGTCTGCTACGGTTTTGGCAGGTCGAAAATTGGGATATGAAGTCCATTGGCGAGGTGATGCTTTATCAGCTTTCTGTGTGAATACATGTGAGAGTGGTTTATGGTCCGTTTTGATGACGAAAACTCGAGCCTCTAGCATATGCTTAAAGTAGCGTATGGCGTCGTATATAGCTAGGAGCTCCCTATCATGCGTCGAATAATTTTTTCGCAACTGAACAGATGGCAACCTTGGTATGTTGGCTGTGATCTATAAATAGCCTACTGCTTTGAAATCGCATTTGATTAGCAGCCATACAATTCAAAAGAATGAATTCCAAAATCTGGGCAGTCATATACTAATTTAAACAGTGAGTTGATCACAGGATAACATATCACTCAAATCACTCAAATACTACTAAAGAGGAAAATGTAGCAATTTCCGAAACAGACTGTCTAGTCAGCTAAGTGATTGACTATACAGAGTTGTTGTTGTTGCCTTCTTAAAAACTTACTTGATCTAAAGCTCGTAATTTAATTCATGTTTATTTCATAATATATAATTTAATTTAATCAAACGCGGTTTTACAAAATGAAAATTTACTACTTTCAGAAATTAGTTTGTGATCAAAGTTAAAAAGCAAAACTCAGAAGCCGATCGAGTGACTCGTTCGTGTATCGAGAATCGATACTGGAACGAGTCGAGAAAGTAGTTAGGTAATCTTTCTTAGTAAATTACTTTCTTTAGTCTTTAGGGTTGCGGCCTAAACATGCCGGCCCCTTTGCAGTAAGATAAATTAGAATATACTTAAAATATCTTAAAACTAGTAAAAATGGGTTGATTGAAAAAATAATTAGTGCAGTGCATTATATAATATGTATAAGTAGAATATCCGGAGGCGAAATGAAAAAGTCGGCATCAGAGTTTTCAAGCATTAAACTTGAAAAGTGTGCTCGGTCATCTTGAGGGATGCCGTGGGGAGAAGCGAAGTCACCTGTTGCAGACATGGCAACAGTGATAGCGAGGGCAGGTGCTGAGCGCTACTATTCTAAGGGCGGTGAGTTGGTCGTGTCCATCCTTGACCACGATTGCGAATAGATTTATAATTTCGTCGTCTTCTTCTCCAGATACCGAGTCCCCCTCTACGCACAATTTGACCTGCGGCAAAAAAGGCCGGGCAAAACTCTCTCCCGCACCCGTCCCTCCTTCACGAGAAGGCTGCACAGCTGCACACAAGAACAGAATTACAATGGGACAACGAATTGTTAATAAGGCGACGCAAGACTAGAGTTGCTTAGACATTGTCGGAAATATAGCCAATACACTTTTTGGTGTTTCTTGATTCTGATTATGCCAAGGAAATGTCAAAAACAAATATCCAAATAAAGAATAACGAATGGTCAACATTCTTAAGAAGCACACCTCCATTATTGATTCGATAATTAATATCATAAAGCAAAACGAAATCAGTACAAACACAAAAGTAATTAAGATACAGGAAGAACTAGCTACTTTTGGAAATTAAATCAACAAGGAAACTGAGACAGAACAAAGATACCTAGCTCTTACGTCATTAGGACTACAGTTGTCTCTATAGCTACACACTTCAACAGATCCAAATTGCCATTCGAAATGTCCTCACCGCTACCCATCATGGCAAAATAAACCCAATGCTATTATCTCCTCAACAACTAATCAACATAAAAAACAACTTGCCACCATCTAATCAGTTGCCAATCAAAACAGATGACCTATTGCATTTGTACAAATTAATGACATCTGAAGGAGAAGTAGTAAATAATCATGTTATATATGTGATAAAATTCCCACTTATAGATCAGGAACGTTTGAACATTTTTCGAGTTGAACCAATTCCTACCACAATCAACAATACTCTGATAGCAATTAAGGCAGATACCGAACTTCACAAATCTTCACAGGGACCATTACTTCCCGATGTCTCACTGAAATCGAAGAATGCCTCGTAATTACTACATCAACATAACTTTGTTCAAATAAACAATCCATGTTTATCAAGGGATCAAAGGCTTTCTCTTGCGAATTCAATTTGTTAAACAATAGAATATCGGCAGATTGAAACTAACACATGATGATTTCGTATGGACTCAATGGAACCACAAAAATCAGTGGATCTACGGGACTAAGATCTGCTCATATGAGCGCTGTATGCCGAACCAATACATTTCAAATAATAAAAAACTGCTGGACTACTATCACTGGACCCAGAGTGCATAATAAAATATAACGTCATAACCATCTTACGCGAAATCAGGAAGATCTTCAACTCTTCTTCTGATTCTACAACAAAAACCCTGGAAGTCAGGTAAGATTTCAGAGCTTCCAGAACTGTCGCTATCTACCAACATTCATTATTACGCCATCAGCTATACAGCCTAAAGGCTGTATAGCTGATGGCGTAATAATGAATATATCAATTATAATAGCAAGCTGTATTATCTGGCTAATAAAAACTGGTGGTAAAAAAGAACAACCCATCATCGTAAATCCAATACCAAAGCCAAGACGCCACCTGCCAGAATCTGCATAGTTGAATGCCAGCATTCAACGCGTGGGAGAATGTACAATTACCGTACAATAACAACATAGGCAAACCAAATTGTCCAGCCACAACACAGCGCAATTTATGCTTGCTGCTCTATATTTTACTTATGGTACAACAACAACAACAACAACATAGGCCAAACAAATTGCAGCTACAGCACAGGGCAACGCACGCTTGCTGACGCTGCTACTTTTGTTTATTATTAAGTTTGCTGTTTCTTTTTCTATATTGTGAATTCTTTGCATTTTTTATGTTTTAATTGTTTACAATAGGCGTGTTTTATTCGTTCTGGTTAAACCAAATAGGTTCTCAATAACATGCAGAACACTAACAAAAAGATGAACTTCCTCAGTAGCTAGTTCATCTCGTTGAACTATTTTTTTCGCTACGGCTCTATAGATGTCGCTATTGGTTTAGTTTGTGGCAGCACTCGCAAGTAAGAGTTTGGTTTACAACCCAATGCTGGCAAAAGAAACATCTGTGCTGTTTAGTCATATCATCGTCGACAATGCCCCAAGCGGTCAGAAGTAGTAATGGTATTGTTTTGCAATCAGCCGTTTGGTCATATCATTTGGCGACAATGCCCCAAACGGTCTAAGGCAAAACTTACAAAGCTTTAACTAATGCGATCTATTCGTTCACTGGTTAAACCAGAACGAATTAAACGAGCTATTATCTGTGTTTTTTTATGGGGGATCAGGATAAACAAAAGATGATCCAGCAAACAACAAATGATCCAGCAAGTGAACTGAACATTTAAATTGATCCAATTATATGTTTTTAAGTATTGAGGGCGCAACTGTAAAATAAACAACACTTAGCCGTTACTGACGACTAGATAACGCTGCGACTAAAAAAACTGGCAGTACTGCTTTATTTGACACAACACTTAGCCGTTACCGACGACTAGATAACGCTGCGACTAAAAAAACTGGCAGTACTGCTTTATTTGACATTTTAAAAGTTTGGTAGCAATAGCATTTCCGCAAAAAATTTCGCAAAACTTATCTGCCAGCTACATAAGAACATCAGATATTCGTCTGTAAGCAGAAAACAGCGCCATCTGTCTGTAACCCAAAACGTGTTTGGTTAAATTTGAAGAAATTTTTGGTAGACATAATTCGGCTATTCACCGCAAGGTGTATAGTTTGTACCCACAGTACTTTAGTGTTTATAGGGGCCTTCAAACGATACCACATGACGGACGTACATAAAACGGACGTTCGATAAAGTAACGGGACTTTTTTCGTTACCCTCACACACATCGCACATGACGGATAGACATTGGATAGACTTCATTATTTTTTAGCTGCCGAAGAGTTAACATCAATTAAAAATATTAATATTAATTGTTTTGAACATTTATTTTTACGGACGTACTTAGCAAAAAGTCAAAATTTTTCAAATTCCATCGGACATGTCCATCCGCCTTGATTTTTTGCACACGAACGATACTACATGTGTGATGACTTGATAGGTCGGATGGACATGTAGTATCGTTTGAGGGCCCCTAATAAGTAGACTTCAATTTATTTATATCGTTGAGCGTAAAAAGAACAAAGTAAGAATAAGGATAATAAAAAGTCAAAAAGCAGTGTTACGATTTGGCAAATCGTTTTAGACGTCAATCTCTTATCGTGGAAAGTGACTCGTATGTGGCTTACCGCGTTGCCGCATTACTCCTCCTTCAGTGGCAATGTCACGTTTGAGTCAAAAATCGATCCCGGTTTTTCATCTTATATGTCCGTAAAACAAGTTTCAATTGCGAAGTTTATTTTGCGCCTGACGTTGAATCTTCTTTGGTTATGATGGCCGGTTTCAATCTATCAGTTGAGACTGCTACTTCTTTTTCGTTAAATTTTAGAGTAAGCACTCTATCTGTCTCACTCAATCACTTCGTTTGGCCCTGTGTAAGGTGGTTCCAACGGTTGTCGAACTGCGTCTGTTCTTACGAGTACATGCGAACAATCATACAAGTTTTTAAGAACAAAAATACTTTTATTTATGTGATGCGCAGCAGGTGCTGGTCGTATATGAGGCATGTCTCGGAACTTCTCTAAAAAATATTTGGGTGGAAAGACTTATCCATATCTTCAAAAAATTCATTAGGTAATCTTATTGGTCCACCGTAAAACATTTCTGCTGTAGACGCGTGTAGATCTTTATAACAAGTTCGCAAAGTATAACTATCGGTAATAGAACAGGACACGGAGTTGCTGGATCGCATATCAATGCAGACTTAAGGGAGCGATCCCAACGCTCTACCATCTCATTTGATTTCGGGTGATATGCTGTGGTGTGTATATGTTGCATCCAATCATTTTTGCAAGAGCTTTGAAACAAGACGATTCGAACTGATTTCCTTGATCAGTGGTCTTAGGACACCCGAACCTAGCAAACCAGTTGGTCCAAAAATCTGTAAAAACAGTTTTCGCAGATGATGAAACAGATATTCCTAAGCGGAATAGCCTCTGGCCAACGTGCAAGCCTATCAATCATCGTCAACATGGTCGAAACAATTGTTTGGCATGTCGATTTTTTCGGTAGAAAAAAATTGTGTCTATGTATTTTCGCACGCTGGCAAGGTAGGCAAGCCTTTGCCCAGGCTGCGACAGCCTTCAGCATCGATGGCCACACATACTTTTGGCATAGCTATTTAGCGTAGCTTTGCCACTCGTATGCGAGAAACAATGTAAAAATATTGAAGCGTAATTTTTCTGGTACTGGACGTACGTGTCCAGTAGAGATGTCACAGTACCGATTTCTACTTTTGAGTTGCTATCAAAATGAACGATTGAGTTTCCCTGTAAAAGCGTTATCAGCTCCTCATCTTCGGCTTGCGCTTGAGCAAGATTTACAAAACTCACGCTAGTAGGTATCGAAATAGTATTTGCACGTCTGCTACGGTTTTGGCAGGTCGAAAATTGGGATATGAAGTCCATTGGCGAGGTGATGCTTTATCAGCTTTCTGTGTGAATACATGTGAGAGTGGTTTATGGTCCGTTTTGATGACGAAAACTCGAGCCTCTAGCATATGCTTAAAGTAGCGTATGGCGTCGTATATAGCTAGGAGCTCCCTATCATGCGTCGAATAATTTTTTCGCAACTGAACAGATGGCAACCTTGGTATGTTGGCTGTGATCTATAAATAGCCTACTGCTTTGAAATCGCATTTGATTAGCAGCCATACAATTCAAAAGAATGAATTCCAAAATCTGGGCAGTCATATACTAATTTAAACAGTGAGTTGATCACAGGATAACATATCACTCAAATCACTCAAATACTACTAAAGAGGAAAATGTAGCAATTTCCGAAACAGACTGTCTAGTCAGCTAAGTGATTGACTCTATACAGAGTTGTTGTTGTTGCCTTCTTAAAAACTTACTTGATCTAAAGCTCGTAATTTAATTCATGTTTATTTCATAATATATAATTTAATTTAATCAAACGCGGTTTTACAAAATGAAAATTTACTACTTTCAGAAATTAGTTTGTGATCAAAGTTAAAAAGCAAAACTCAGAAGCCGATCGATCGAGTGACTCGTTCGTGTATCGAGAATCGATACTGGAACGAGTCGAGAAAGTAGTTAGGTAATCTTTCTTAGTAAATTACTTTCTTTAGTCTTTAGGGTTGCGGCCTAAACATCCCGGCCCCTTTGCAGTAAGATAAATTAGAATATACTTAAAATATCTCAAAACTAGTAAAAATGGGTTGATTGAAAAAATAATTAGTGCAGTGCATTATATAATATGTATAAGTAGAATATCCGGAGGCGAAATGAAAAAGTCGGCATCAGAGTTTTCAAGCATTAAACTTGAAAAGTGTGCTCGGTCATCTTGAGGGATGCCGTGGGGAGAAGCGAAGTCACCTGTTGCAGACATGGCAACAGTGATAGCGAGGGCAGGTGCTGAGCGCTACTATTCTAAGGGCGGTGAGTTGGTCGTGTCCATCCTTGACCACGATTGCGAATAGATTTATAATTTCGTCGTCTTCTTCTCCAGATACCGAGTCCCCCTCTACGCACAATTTGACCTGCGGCAAAAAAGGCCGGGAAAAACTCTCTCCCGCACCCGTCCCTCCTTCACGAGAAGGCTGCACAGCTGCACACAAGAACAAAATTACAATGGGACAACGAATTGTTAATAAGGCGACGCAAGACTAGAGTTGCTTAGACATTGTCGGAAATATAGCCAATACACTTTTTGGTGTTTCTTGATTCTGATTATGCCAAGGAAATGTCAAAAACAAATATCCAAATAAAGAATAACGAATGGTCAACATTCTTAAGAAGCACACCTCCATTATTGATTCGATAATTAATATCATAAAGCAAAACGAAATCAGTACAAACACAAAAGTAATTAAGATACAGGAAGAACTAGCTACTTTTGGAAATTAAATCAACAAGGAAACTGAGACAGAACAAAGATACCTAGCTCTTATGTCATTAGGACTACAGTTGTCTCTATAGCTACACACTTCAACAGATCCAAATTGCCATTCGAAATGTCCTCACCGCTACCCATCATGGCAAAATAAACCCAATGCTATTATCTCCTCAACAACTAATCAACATAAAAAACAACTTGCCACCATCTAATCAGTTGCCAATCAAAACAGATGACCTATTGCATTTGTACAAATTAATGACATCTGAAGGAGAAGTAGTAAATAATCATGTTATATATGTGATAAAATTCCCACTTATAGATCAGGAACGTTTGAACATTTTTCGAGTTGAACCAATTCCTACCACAATCAACAATACTCTGATAGCAATTAAGGCAGATACCGAACTTCACAAATCTTCACAGGGACCATTACTTCCCGATGTCTCACTGAAATCGAAGAATGCCTCGTAATTACTACATCAACATAACTTTGTTCAAATAAACAATCCATGTTTATCAAGGGATCAAAGGCTTTCTCTTGCGAATTCAATTTGTTAAACAATAGAATATCGGCAGATTGAAACTAACACATGATGATTTCGTATGGACTCAATGGAACCACAAAAATCAGTGGATCTACGCAATTTGACCTGCGGCAAAAAAGGCCGGGCAAAACTCTCTCCCGCACCCGTCCCTCCTTCACGAGAAGGCTGCACAGCTGCACACAAGAACATAATTACAATGGGACAACGAATTGTTAATAAGGCGACGCAAGACTAGAGTTGCTTAGACATTGTCGGAAATATAGCCAATACACTTTTTGGTGTTTCTTGATTCTGATTATGCCAAGGAAATGTCAAAAACAAATATCCAAATAAAGAATAACGAATGGTCAACATTCTTAAGAAGCACACCTCCATTATTGATTCGATAATTAATATCATAAAGCAAAACGAAATCAGTACAAACACAAAAGTAATTAAGATACAGGAAGAACTAGCTACTTTTGGAAATTAAATCAACAAGGAAACTGAGACAGAACAAAGATACCTAGCTCTTATGTCATTAGGACTACAGTTGTCTCTATAGCTACACACTTCAACAGATCCAAATTGCCATTCGAAATGTCCTCACCGCTACCCATCATGGCAAAATAAACCCAATGCTATTATCTCCTCAACAACTAATCAACATAAAAAACAACTTGCCACCATCTAATCAGTTGCCAATCAAAACAGATGACCTATTGCATTTGTACAAATTAATGACATCTGAAGGAGAAGTAGTAAATAATCATGTTATATATGTGATAAAATTCCCACTTATAGATCAGGAACGTTTGAACATTTTTCGAGTTGAACCAATTCCTACCACAATCAACAATACTCTGATAGCAATTAAGGCAGATACCGAACTTCACAAATCTTCACAGGGACCATTACTTCCCGATGTCTCACTGAAATCGAAGAATGCCTCGTAATTACTACATCAACATAACTTTGTTCAAATAAACAATCCATGTTTATCAAGGGATCAAAGGCTTTCTCTTGCGAATTCAATTTGTTAAACAATAGAATATCGGCAGATTGAAACTAACACATGATGATTTCGTATGGACTCAATGGAACCACAAAAATCAGTGGATCTACGGGACTAAGATCTGCTCATATGAGCGCTGTATGCCGAACCAATACATTTCAAATAATAAAAAACTGCTGGACTACTATCACTGGACCCAGAGTGCATAATAAAATATAACGTCATAACCATCTTACGCGAAATCAGGAAGATCTTCAACTCTTCTTCTGATTCTACAACAAAAACCCTGGAAGTCAGGTAAGATTTCAGAGCTTCCAGAACTGTCGCTATCTACCAACATTCATTATTACGCCATCAGCTATACAGCCTTTATTATATCAATTATAATAGCAAGCTGTATTATCTGGCTAATAAAAACTGGTGGTAAAAAAGAACAACCCATCATCGTAAATCCAATACCAAAGCCAAGACGCCACCTGCCAGAATCTGCATAGTTGAATGCCAGCATTCAACGCGTGGGAGAATGTACAATTACCGTACAATAACAACATAGGCAAACCAAATTGTCCAGCCACAACACAGCGCAATTTATGCTTGCTGCTCTATATTTTACTTATGGTACAACAACAACAACAACAACATAGGCCAAACAAATTGCAGCTACAGCACAGGGCAACGCACGCTTGCTGACGCTGCTACTTTTGTTTATTATTCAGTTTGCTGTTTCTTTTTCTATATTGTGAATTCTTTGCATTTTTTATGTTTTAATTGTTTACAATAGGCGTGTTTTATTCGTTCTGGTTAAACCAAATAGGTTCTCAATAACATGCAGAACACTAACAAAAAGATGAACTTCCTCAGTAGCTAGTTCATCTCGTTGAACTATTTTTTTCGCTACGGCTCTATAGATGTCGCTATTGGTTTAGTTTGTGGCAGCACTCGCAAGTAAGAGTTTGGTTTACAACCCAATGCTGGCAAAAGAAACATCTGTGCTGTTTAGTCATATCATCGTCGACAATGCCCCAAGCGGTCAGAAGTAGTAATGGTATTGTTTTGCAATCAGCCGTTTGGTCATATCATTTGGCGACAATGCCCCAAACGGTCTAAGGCAAAACTTACAAAGCTTTAACTAATGCGATCTATTCGTTCACTGGTTAAACCAGAACGAATTAAACGAGCTATTATCTGTGTTTTTTAAGGGGGATCAGGATAAACAAAAGATGATCCAGCAAACAACAAATGATCCAGCAAGTGAACTGAACATTTAAATTGATCCAATTATATGTTTTTAAGTATTGAGGGCGCAACTGTAAAATAAACAACACTTAGCCGTTACTGACGACTAGATAACGCTGCGACTAAAAAAACTGGCAGTACTGCTTTATTTGACACAACACTTAGCCGTTACCGACGACTAGATAACGCTGCGACTAAAAAAACTGGCAGTACTGCTTTATTTGACATTTTAAAAGTTTGGTAGCAATAGCATTTCCGCAAAAAATTTCGCAAAACTTATCTGCCAGCTACATAAGAACATCAGATATTCGTCTGTAAGCAGAAAACAGCGCCATCTGTCTGTAACCCAAAACGTGTTTGGTTAAATTTGAAGAAATTTTTGGTAGACATAATTCACCGCAAGGTGTATAGTTTGTACCCACAGTACTTTAGTGTTTATAGGGGCCTTCAAACGATACCACATGACGGACGTACATAAAACGGACGTTCGATAAAGTAACGGGACTTTTTTCGTTACCCTCACACACATCGCACATGACGGATAGACATTGGATAGACTTCATTATTTTTTAGCTGCCGAAGAGTTAACATCAATTAAAAATATTAATATTAATTGTTTTGAACATTTATTTTTACGGACGTACTTAGCAAAAAGTCAAAATTTTTCAAATTCCATCGGACATGTCCATCCGCCTTGATTTTTTGCACACGAACGATACTACATGTGTGATGACTTGATAGGTCGGATGGACATGTAGTATCGTTTGAGGGCCCCTAATAAGTAGACTTCAATTTATTTATATCGTTGAGCGTAAAAAGAACAAAGTAAGAATAAGGATAATAAAAAGTCAAAATGGAGTGTTACGATTTGGCAAATCGTTTTAGACGTCAATCTCTTATCGTGGAAAGTGACTCGTATGTGGCTTACCGCGTTGCCGCATTACTCCTCCTTCAGTGGCAATGTCACGTTTGAGTCAAAAATCGATCCCGGTTTTTCATCTTATATGTCCGTAAAACAAGTTTCAATTGCGAAGTTTATTTTGCGCCTGACGTTGAATCTTCTTTGGTTATGATGGCCGGTTTCAATCTATCAGTTGAGACTGCTACTTCTTTTTCGTTAAATTTTAGAGTAAGCACTCTATCTGTCTCACTCAATCACTTCGTTTGGCCCTGTGTAAGGTGGTTCCAACGGTTGTCGAACTGCGTCTGTTCTTACGAGTACATGCGAACAATCATACAAGTTTTTAAGAACAAAAATACTTTTATTTATGTGATGCGCAGCAGGTGCTGGTCGTATATGAGGCATGTCTC
This sequence comes from Dichetophora obliterata, assembly GCA_963920525.1. Lineage (NCBI taxonomy): Eukaryota > Metazoa > Arthropoda > Insecta > Diptera > Sciomyzidae > Dichetophora > Dichetophora obliterata. The sequence goes on from OY986436.1 coordinate 133,939,975, forward strand.
GGAACTTCTCTAAAAAATATTTGGGCGGAAAGACTTATCCATATCTTCAAAAAATTCATTAGGTAATCTTATTGGTCCACCGTAAAACATTTCTGCTGTAGACGCGTGTAGATCTTTATAACAAGTTCGCAACCCAAGTATAACTATCGGTAATAGAACAGGACACGGAGTTGCTGGATCGCATATCAATGCAGACTTAAGGGAGCGATCCCAACGCTCTACCATCTCATTTGATTTCGGGTGATATGCTGTGGTGTGTATATGTTGCATCCAATCATTTTTGCAAGAGCTTTGAAACAAGACGATTCGAACTGATTTCCTTGATCAGTGGTCTTAGGACACCCGAACCTAGCAAACCAGTTGGTCCAAAAATCTGTAAAAACAGTTTTCGCAGATGATGAAACAGATATTCCTAAGCGGAATAGCCTCTGGCCAACGTGCAAGCCTATCAATCATCGTCAACATGGTCGAAACAATTGTTTGGCATGTCGATTTTTTCGGTAGAAAAAAATTGTGTCTATGTATTTTCGCACGCTGGCAAGGTAGGCAAGCCTTTGCCCAGGCTGCGACAGCCTTCAGCATCGATGGCCACACATACTTTTGGCATAGCTGTTTTAGCGTAGCTTTGCCACTCGTATGCGAGAAACAATGTAAAAATATTGAAGCGTAATTTTTCTGGTACTGGACGTACGTGTCCAGTAGAGATGTCACAGTAGCGATTTCTACTTTTGAGTTGCTATCAAAATGAACGATTGAGTTTCCCTGTAAAAGCGTTATCAGCTCCTCATCTTCGGCTTGCGCTTGAGCAAGATTTACAAAACTCACGCTAGTAGGTATCGAAATAGTATTTGCACGTCTGCTACGGTTTTGGCAGGTCGAAAATTGGGATATGAAGTCCATTGGCGAGGTGATGCTTTATCAGCTTTCTGTGTGAATACATGTGAGAGTGGTTTATGGTCCGTTTTGATGACGAAAACTCGAGCCTCTAGCATATGCTTAAAGTAGCGTATGGCGTCGTATATAGCTAGGAGCTCCCTATCATGCGTCGAATAATTTTTTCGCAACTGAACAGATGGCAACCTTGGTATGTTGGCTGTGATCTATAAATAGCCTACTGCTTTGAAATCGCATTTGATTAGCAGCCATACAATTCAAAAGAATGAATTCCAAAATCTGGGCAGTCATATACTAATTTAAACAGTGAGTTGATCACAGGATAACATATCACTCAAATCACTCAAATACTACTAAAGAGGAAAATGTAGCAATTTCCGAAACAGACTGTCTAGTCAGCTAAGTGATTGACTCTATACAGAGTTGTTGTTGTTGCCTTCTTAAAAACTTACTTGATCTAAAGCTCGTAATTTAATTCATGTTTATTTCATAATAAATAATTTAATTTAATCAAACGCGGTTTTACAAAATGAAAATTTACTACTTTCAGAAATTAATTTGTGATCAAAGTTAAAAATTGAAGTGATGATTTCGTATGGACTCAATGGAACCACAAAAATCAGTGGATCTACGCAATTTGACCTGCGGCAAAAAAGGCCGGGCAAAACTCTCTCCCGCACCCGTCCCTCCTTCACGAGAAGGCTGCACAGCTGCACACAAGAACATAATTACAATGGGACAACGAATTGTTAATAAGGCGACGCAAGACTAGAGTTGCTTAGACATTGTCGGAAATATAGCCAATACACTTTTTGGTGTTTCTTGATTCTGATTATGCCAAGGAAATGTCAAAAACAAATATCCAAATAAAGAATAACGAATGGTCAACATTCTTAAGAAGCACACCTCCATTATTGATTCGATAATTAATATCATAAAGCAAAACGAAATCAGTACAAACACAAAAGTAATTAAGATACAGGAAGAACTAGCTACTTTTGGAAATTAAATCAACAAGGAAACTGAGACAGAACAAAGATACCTAGCTCTTATGTCATTAGGACTACAGTTGTCTCTATAGCTACACACTTCAACAGATCCAAATTGCCATTCGAAATGTCCTCACCGCTACCCATCATGGCAAAATAAACCCAATGCTATTATCTCCTCAACAACTAATCAACATAAAAAACAACTTGCCACCATCTAATCAGTTGCCAATCAAAACAGATGACCTATTGCATTTGTACAAATTAATGACATCTGAAGGAGAAGTAGTAAATAATCATGTTATATATGTGATAAAATTCCCACTTATAGATCAGGAACGTTTGAACATTTTTCGAGTTGAACCAATTCCTACCACAATCAACAATACTCTGATAGCAATTAAGGCAGATACCGAACTTCACAAATCTTCACAGGGACCATTACTTCCCGATGTCTCACTGAAATCGAAGAATGCCTCGTAATTACTACATCAACATAACTTTGTTCAAATAAACAATCCATGTTTATCAAGGGATCAAAGGCTTTCTCTTGCGAATTCAATTTGTTAAACAATAGAATATCGGCAGATTGAAACTAACACATGATGATTTCGTATGGACTCAATGGAACCACAAAAATCAGTGGATCTACGGGACTAAGATCTGCTCATATGAGCGCTGTATGCCGAACCAATACATTTCAAATAATAAAAAACTGCTGGACTACTATCACTGGACCCAGAGTGCATAATAAAATATAACGTCATAACCATCTTACGCGAAATCAGGAAGATCTTCAACTCTTCTTCTGATTCTACAACAAAAACCCTGGAAGTCAGGTAAGATTTCAGAGCTTCCAGAACTGTCGCTATCTACCAACATTCATTATTACGCCATCAGCTATACAGCCTTTATTATATCAATTATAATAGCAAGCTGTATTATCTGGCTAATAAAAACTGGTGGTAAAAAAGAACAACCCATCATCGTAAATCCAATACCAAAGCCAAGACGCCACCTGCCAGAATCTGCATAGTTGAATGCCAGCATTCAACGCGTGGGAGAATGTACAATTACCGTACAATAACAACATAGGCAAACCAAATTGTCCAGCCACAACACAGCGCAATTTATGCTTGCTGCTCTATATTTTACTTATGGTACAACAACAACAACAACAACATAGGCCAAACAAATTGCAGCTACAGCACAGGGCAACGCACGCTTGCTGACGCTGCTACTTTTGTTTATTATTAAGTTTGCTGTTTCTTTTTCTATATTGTGAATTCTTTGCATTTTTTATGTTTTAATTGTTTACAATAGGCGTGTTTTATTCGTTCTGGTTAAACCAAATAGGTTCTCAATAACATGCAGAACACTAACAAAAAGATGAACTTCCTCAGTAGCTAGTTCATCTCGTTGAACTATTTTTTTCGCTACGGCTCTATAGATGTCGCTATTGGTTTAGTTTGTGGCAGCACTCGCAAGTAAGAGTTTGGTTTACAACCCAATGCTGGCAAAAGAAACATCTGTGCTGTTTAGTCATATCATCGTCGACAATGCCCCAAGCGGTCAGAAGTAGTAATGGTATTGTTTTGCAATCAGCCGTTTGGTCATATCATTTGGCGACAATGCCCCAAACGGTCTAAGGCAAAACTTACAAAGCTTTAACTAATGCGATCTATTCGTTCACTGGTTAAACCAGAACGAATTAAACGAGCTATTATCTGTGTTTTTTTATGGGGGATCAGGATAAACAAAAGATGATCCAGCAAACAACAAATGATCCAGCAAGTGAACTGAACATTTAAATTGATCCAATTATATGTTTTTAAGTATTGAGGGCGCAACTGTAAAATAAACAACACTTAGCCGTTACTGACGACTAGATAACGCTGCGACTAAAAAAACTGGCAGTACTGCTTTATTTGACACAACACTTAGCCGTTACCGACGACTAGATAACGCTGCGACTAAAAAAACTGGCAGTACTGCTTTATTTGACATTTTAAAAGTTTGGTAGCAATAGCATTTCCGCAAAAAATTTCGCAAAACTTATCTGCCAGCTACATAAGAACATCAGATATTCGTCTGTAAGCAGAAAACAGCGCCATCTGTCTGTAACCCAAAACGTGTTTGGTTAAATTTGAAGAAATTTTTGGTAGACATAATTCACCGCAAGGTGTATAGTTTGTACCCACAGTACTTTAGTGTTTATAGGGGCCTTCAAACGATACCACATGACGGACGTACATAAAACGGACGTTCGATAAAGTAACGGGACTTTTTTCGTTACCCTCACACACATCGCACATGACGGATAGACATTGGATAGACTTCATTATTTTTTAGCTGCCGAAGAGTTAACATCAATTAAAAATATTAATATTAATTGTTTTGAACATTTATTTTTACGGACGTACTTAGCAAAAAGTCAAAATTTTTCAAATTCCATCGGACATGTCCATCCGCCTTGATTTTTTGCACACGAACGATACTACATGTGTGATGACTTGATAGGTCGGATGGACATGTAGTATCGTTTGAGGGCCCCTAATAAGTAGACTTCAATTTATTTATATCGTTGAGCGTAAAAAGAACAAAGTAAGAATAAGGATAATAAAAAGTCAAAAAGCAGTGTTACGATTTGGCAAATCGTTTTAGACGTCAATCTCTTATCGTGGAAAGTGACTCGTATGTGGCTTACCGCGTTGCCGCATTACTCCTCCTTCAGTGGCAATGTCACGTTTGAGTCAAAAATCGATCCCGGTTTTTCATCTTATATGTCCGTAAAACAAGTTTCAATTGCGAAGTTTATTTTGCGCCTGACGTTGAATCTTCTTTGGTTATGATGGCCGGTTTCAATCTATCAGTTGAGACTGCTACTTCTTTTTCGTTAAATTTTAGAGTAAGCACTCTATCTGTCTCACTCAATCACTTCGTTTGGCCCTGTGTAAGGTGGTTCCAACGGTTGTCGAACTGCGTCTGTTCTTACGAGTACATGCGAACAATCATACAAGTTTTTAAGAACAAAAATACTTTTATTTATGTGATGCGCAGCAGGTGCTGGTCGTATATGAGGCATGTCTCGGAACTTCTCTAAAAAATATTTGGGTGGAAAGACTTATCCATATCTTCAAAAAATTCATTAGGTAATCTTATTGGTCCACCGTAAAACATTTCTGCTGTAGACGCGTGTAGATCTTTATAACAAGTTCGCAACCCAAGTATAACTATCGGTAATAGAACAGGACACGGAGTTGCTGGATCGCATATCAATGCAGACTTAAGGGAGCGATCCCAACGCTCTACCATCTCATTTGATTTCGGGTGATATGCTGTGGTGTGTATATGTTGCATCCAATCATTTTTGCAAGAGCTTTGAAACAAGACGATTCGAACTGATTTCCTTGATCAGTGGTCTTAGGACACCCGAACCTAGCAAACCAGTTGGTCCAAAAATCTGTAAAAACAGTTTTCGCAGATGATGAAACAGATATTCCTAAGCGGAATAGCCTCTGGCCAACGTGCAAGCCTATCAATCATCGTCAACATGGTCGAAACAATTGTTTGGCATGTCGATTTTTTCGGTAGAAAAAAATTGTGTCTATGTATTTTCGCACGCTGGCAAGGTAGGCAAGCCTTTGCCCAGGCTGCGACAGCCTTCAGCATCGATGGCCACACATACTTTTGGCATAGCTGTTTTAGCGTAGCTTTGCCACTCGTATGCGAGAAACAATGTAAAAATATTGAAGCGTAATTTTTCTGGTACAGGACGTACGTGTCCAGTAGAGATGTCACAGTACCGATTTCTACTTTTGAGTTGCTATCAAAATGAACGATTGAGTTTCCCTGTAAAAGCGTTATCAGCTCCTCATCTTCGGCTTGCGCTTGAGCAAGATTTACAAAACTCACGCTAGTAGGTATCGAAATAGTATTTGCACGTCTGCTACGGTTTTGGCAGGTCGAAAATTGGGATATGAAGTCCATTGGCGAGGTGATGCTTTATCAGCTTTCTGTGTGAATACATGTGAGAGTGGTTTATGGTCCGTTTTGATGACGAAAACTCGAGCCTCTAGCATATGCTTAAAGTAGCGTATGGCGTCGTATATAGCTAGGAGCTCCCTATCATGCGTCGAATAATTTTTTCGCAACTGAACAGATGGCAACCTTGGTATGTTGGCTGTGATCTATAAATAGCCTACTGCTTTGAAATCGCATTTGATTAGCAGCCATACAATTCAAAAGAATGAATTCCAAAATCTGGGCAGTCATATACTAATTTAAACAGTGAGTTGATCACAGGATAACATATCACTCAAATCACTCAAATACTACTAAAGAGGAAAATGTAGCAATTTCCGAAACAGACTGTCTAGTCAGCTAAGTGATTGACTCTATACAGAGTTGTTGTTGTTGCCTTCTTAAAAACTTACTTGATCTAAAGCTCGTAATTTAATTCATGTTTATTTCCAATTAGTGGAAATATATAATTTAATTTAATCAAACGCGGTTTTACAAAATGAAAATTTACTACTTTCAGAAATTAATTTGTGATCAAAGTTAAAAAGCAAAACTCACTCTTCGGAGAAGCCGATCGAGTGACTCGTTCGTGTATCGAGAATCGATACTGGAACGAGTCGAGTAAGTAGTTAGGTAATCTTTCTTAGTAAATTACTTTCTCTAAAGAAATCGTTTGGTTGCTAAAGACTAATCTTTAGGGTTGCGGCCTAAACATGCCGGCCCCTTTGCAGTAAGATAAATTAGAATATACTTAAAATATCTTAAAACTAGTAAAAATGGGTTGATTGAAAAAATAATTAGTGCAGTGCATTATATAATATGTATAAGTAGAATATCCGGAGGCGAAATGAAAAAGTCGGCATCAGAGTTTTCAAGCATTAAACTTGAAAAGTGTGCTCGGTCATCTTGAGGGATGCCGTGGGGAGAAGCGAAGTCACCTGTTGCAGACATGGCAACAGTGATAGCGAGGGCAGGTGCTGAGCGCTACTATTCTAAGGGCGGTGAGTTGGTCGTGTCCATCCTTGCCACGATTGCGAATAGATTTATAATTTCGTCGTCTTCTTCTCCAGATACCGAGTCCCCCTCTACGCACAATTTGACCTGCGGCAAAAAAGGCCGGGCAAAACTCTCTCCCGCACCCGTCCCTCCTTCACGAGAAGGCTGCACAGCTGCACACAAGAACAGAATTACAATGGGACAACGAATTGTTAATAAGGCGACGCAAGACTAGAGTTGCTTAGACATTGTCGGAAATATAGCCAATACACTTTTTGGTGTTTCTTGATTCTGATTATGCCAAGGAAATGTCAAAAACAAATATCCAAATAAAGAATAACGAATGGTCTCCATTATTGATTCGATAATTAATATCATAAAGCAAAACGAAATCAGTACAAACACAAAAGTAATTAAGATACAGGAAGAACTAGCTACTTTTGGAAATTAAATCAACAAGGAAACTGAGACAGAACAAAGATACCTAGCTCTTATGTCATTAGGACTACAGTTGTCTCTATAGCTACACACTTCAACAGATCCAAATTGCCATTCGAAATGTCCTCACCGCTACCCATCATGGCAAAATAAACCCAATGCTATTATCTCCTCAACAACTAATCAACATAAAAAACAACTTGCCACCATCTAATCAGTTGCCAATCAAAACAGATGACCTATTGCATTTGTACAAATTAATGACATCTGAAGGAGAAGTAGTAAATAATCATGTTATATATGTGATAAAATTCCCACTTATAGATCAGGAACGTTTGAACATTTTTCGAGTTGAACCAATTCCTACCACAATCAACAATACTCTGATAGCAATTAAGGCAGATACCGAACTTCACAAATCTTCACAGGGACCATTACTTCCCGATGTCTCACTGAAATCGAAGAATGCCTCGTAATTACTACATCAACATAACTTTGTTCAAATAAACAATCCATGTTTATCAAGGGATCAAAGGCTTTCTCTTGCGAATTCAATTTGTTAAACAATAGAATATCGGCAGATTGAAACTAACACATGATGATTTCGTATGGACTCAATGGAACCACAAAAATCAGTGGATCTACGGGACTAAGATCTGCTCATATGAGCGCTGTATGCCGAACCAATACATTTCAAATAATAAAAAACTGCTGGACTACTATCACTGGACCCAGAGTGCATAATAAAATATAACGTCATAACCATCTTACGCGAAATCAGGAAGATCTTCAACTCTTCTTCTGATTCTACAACAAAAACCCTGGAAGTCAGGTAAGATTTCAGAGCTTCCAGAACTGTCGCTATCTACCAACATTCATTATTACGCCATCAGCTATACAGCCTTTATTATATCAATTATAATAGCAAGCTGTATTATCTGGCTAATAAAAACTTGTGGTAAAAAAGAACAACCCATCATCGTAAATCCAATACCAAAGCCAAGACGCCACCTGCCAGAATCTGCATAGTTGAATGCCAGCATTCAACGCGTGGGAGAATGTACAATTACCGTACAATAACAACATAGGCAAACCAAATTGTCCAGCCACAACACAGCGCAATTTATGCTTGCTGCTCTATATTTTACTTATGGTACAACAGCAACAACAACAACATAGGCCAAACAAATTGCAGCTACAGCACAGGGCAACGCACGCTTGCTGACGCTGCTACTTTTGTTTATTATTAAGTTTGCTGTTTCTTTTTCTATATTGTGAATTCTTTGCATTTTTTATGTTTTAATTGTTTACAATAGTCGTGTTTTATTCGTTCTGGTTAAACCAAATAGGTTCTCAATAACATGCAGCACACTAACAAAAAGATGAACTTGCTCAGTAGCTAGTTCATCTCGTTGAACTATTTTTTTCGCTACGGCTCTATAGATGTCGCTATTGGTTTAGTTTGTGGCAGCACTCGCAAGTAAGAGTTTGGTTTACAACCCAATGCTGGCAAAAGAAACATCTGTGCTGTTTAGTCATATCATCGTCGACAATGCCCCAAGCGGTCAGAAGTAGTAATGGTATTGTTTTGCAATCAGCCGTTTGGTCATATCATTTGGCGACAATGCCCCAAACGGTCTAAGGCAAAACTTACAAAGCTTTAACTAATGCGATCTATTTAATCATGGTAAATTGATAAATCTTATTTATCAATGCTAAATAAGCAATATTTATCATAAATTTAGGTTTTGTCATTTATTGAAGTAAATGTCAATTAATCAATATTTAGTTTGTTGAACTAAGCAATTTGTTTTATATTTCAGCAGATACAAGGAAATAATAAAGTCAGTTATTTATATTACACTAATCATTCAGTGCTTTTATTTTAACTCTCTACGTAAACAATCCAGGTAAGTGCCTGTGTTTGTTAAGTGTTCAATATAGAGCAATCCAAGTTCAAGTGCTTGTGTTTGCGCCGCTGGAACAAAAGGCATGTATATTGAACAATTTTCATTTATCTTCATGTTAGGGTAATTAAATAATTTGGAATATCTGTGCTTTTATTTAATATATAAAAAAATGTTTAATTGCTAAGCAGGGTTTGAACTCCCATATCTACGGCGTTGCTCGAGAGTCAAATGACTCTTCGAGCCTTTGGTACAAAGGACGCATTGAGTCCCATTTTTATAGTGTTTATATTGTTGAAAAGGTTATTTTGCTAGTTAAATATTTAAACATATCTAAATTGTTTTTAAAATATATTTTTCGTATCCTTTCTTTGAATTCAATTAGATTACCGAATGAGAAGGAACCACCAACAACATAAATATGTAAACATTTTAATAAACACTTCTCGATTAATTTTTTTTAAATTCTGGATTAGTGAAAAACATGTTGAATTTGAAGTTTAAAGGTAATTGAACGAACTTTAATCCAAAAAAATTTTGGAAAATTTTTGGTATTGGTGGTTCCATCTCTTTCGGTAATCTAATTGAATTCAAAGAAAAGATACGAAAAATATATTTTAAAAGCAATTTAAATATGTTTATATTTAACTAGAAAAAATAACCTTTTCAACAATATAAACACTATAAAAGTGGGATGCGTGGAATCCGTCCTTGAGACATGGACATTTTAACATCCAAACAAAAATTTATATTAAAATATATATTGAACTTGTTAACAGAAAAAATTTTAATGAAATATATTAAAAAGAACGGAGAGATTCGCATTTACAGTAAAAACTTCGATTTTCGATTTTTTCTCATTCTTAGCAATCAATGTTTTATGAAAAATTCGTTGTACTAAAAATGATTTATATTAGGCGTGTTTTATTTATATTAGGCGTGTTTTATTTATATTAGGCGTGTTAAACCAAATTGGTTCTAAATAACATGCAGAACACTAACAAAAAGCTAAACTTGCTCAGTAGCTAGTTCATCTCGTTGAACTTTTTTTTTCGCTTCGGCTCTATAGATGTCGCTATTGGTTTAGTTTGTGGCAGCACTCGCAAGTAAGAGTTTGGTTTACAACCCTTCTTAGGCACCCAATGCTGGCAAAAGTAACATCTGTGCTGTTTAGTCATATCATCGTCGACAATGCTCCAAGCAGTCAGAAGTAGTAATGGTATTGTTTTGCAATCAGCCGTTTGGTCATATCATTTGGCGACAATGCCCCAAACGGTCTAAGGCAAAACTTATAAAGCTTTAACTAATGCGATCTATTCGTTCACTGGTTAAACCAGAACGAATTAAACGAGCTATTATCTGTGTTTTTTTATGGGGGATAAGGATAAACAAAAGATGATCCAGCAAACAACAAATGATCCAGCAAGTGAACTGAACATTTAAATTGATCCAATTATATGTTTTTAAGTATTGAGGGCGCAACTGTAAAATAAACAACACTTAGCCGTTACTGACGACTAGATAACGCTGCGACTAAAAAAACTGGCAGTACTGCTTTATTTGACACAACACTTAGCCGTTACCGACGACTAGATAACGCTGCGACTAAAAAAACTGGCAGTACTGCTTTATTTGACATTTTAAAAGTTTGGTAGCAATAGCATTTCCGCAAAAAATTTCGCAAAACTTATCTGCCAGCTACATAAGAACATCAGATATTCGTCTGTAAGCAGAAAACAGCGCCATCTGTCTGTAACCCAAAACGTGTTTGGTTAAATTTGAAGAAATTTTTGGTAGACATAATTCGGCTATTCACCGCAAGGTGTATAGTTTGTACCCACAGTACTTTAGTGTTTATAGGGGCCTTCAAACGATACCACATGACGGACGTACATAAAACGAACGTTCGATAAAGTAACGGGACTTTTTTCGTTACCCTCACACACATCGCACATGACGGATAGACATTGGATAGACTTCATTATTTTTTAGCTGCCGAAGAGTTAACATCAATTAAAAATATTAATATTAATTGTTTTGAACATTTATTTTTACGGACGTACTTAGCAAAAAGTCAAAATTTTTCAAATTCCATCGGACATGTCCATCCGCCTTGATTTTTTGCACACGAACGATACTACATGTGTGATGACTTGATAGGTCGGATGGACATGTAGTATCGTTTGAGGGCCCCTAATAAGTAGACTTCAATTTATTTATATCGTTGAGCGTAAAAAGAACAAAGTAAGAATAAGGATAATAAAAAGTCAAAAAGCAGTGTTACGATTTGGCAAATCGTTTTAGACGTCAATCTCTTATCGTGGAAAGTGACTCGTATGTGGCTTACCGCGTTGCCGCATTACTCCTCCTTCAGTGGCAATGTCACGTTTGAGTCAAAAATCGATCCCGGTTTTTCATCTTATATGTCCGTAAAACAAGTTTCAATTGCGAAGTTTATTTTGCGCCTGACGTTGAATCTTCTTTGGTTATGATGGCCGGTTTCAATCTATCAGTTGAGACTGCTACTTCTTTTTCGTTAAATTTTAGAGTAAGCACTCTATCTGTCTCACTCAATCACTTCGTTTGGCCCTGTGTAAGGTGGTTCCAACGGTTGTCGAACTGCGTCTGTTCTTACGAGTACATGCGAACAATCATACAAGTTTTTAAGAACAAAAATACTTTTATTTATGTGATGCGCAGCAGGTGCTGGTCGTATATGAGGCATGTCTCGGAACTTCTCTAAAAAATATTTGGGTGGAAAGACTTATCCATATCCTCAAAAAATTCATTAGGTAATCTTATTGGTCCACCGTAAAACATTTCTGCTGTAGACGCGTGTAGATCTTTATAACAAGTTCGCAACCCAAGTATAACTATCGGTAATAGAACAGGACACGGAGTTGCTGGATCGCATATCAATGCAGACTTAAGGGAGCGATCCCAACGCTCTACCATCTCATTTGATTTCGGGTGATATGCTGTGGTGTGTATATGTTGCATCCAATCATTTTTGCAAGAGCTTTGAAACAAGACGATTCGAACTGATTTCCTTGATCAGTGGTCTTAGGACACCCGAACCTAGCAAACCAGTTGGTCCAAAAATCTGTAAAAACAGTTTTCGCAGATGATGAAACAGATATTCCTAAGCGGAATAGCCTCTGGCCAACGTGCAAGCCTATCAATCATCGTCAACATGGTCGAAACAATTGTTTGGCATGTCGATTTTTTCGGTAGAAAAAAATTGTGTCTATGTATTTTCGCACGCTGGCAAGGTAGGCAAGCCTTTGCCCAGGCTGCGACAGCCTTCAGCATCGATGGCCACACATACTTTTGGCATAGCTGTTTTAGCGTAGCTTTGCCACTCGTATGCGAGAAACAATGTAAAAATATTGAAGCGTAATTTTTCTGGTACTGGACGTACGTGTCCAGTAGAGATGTCACAGTAGCGATTTGTACTTTTGAGTTGCTATCAAAATGAACGATTGAGTTTCCCTGTAAAAGCGTTATCAGCTCCTCATCTTCGGCTTGCGCTTGAGCAAGATTTACAAAACTCACGCTAGTAGGTATCGAAATAGTATTTGCACGTCTGCTACGGTTTTGGCAGGTCGAAAATTGGGATATGAAGTCCATTGGCGAGGTGATGCTTTATCAGCTTTCTGTGTGAATACATGTGAGAGTGGTTTATGGTCCGTTTTGATGACGAAAACTCGAGCCTCTAGCATATGCTTAAAGTAGCGTATGGCGTCGTATATAGCTAGGAGCTCCCTATCATGCGTCGAATAATTTTTTCGCAACTGAACAGATGGCAACCTTGGTATGTTGGCTGTGATCTATAAATAGCCTACTGCTTTGAAATCGCATTTGATTAGCAGCCATACAATTCAAAAGAATGAATTCCAAAATCTGGGCAGTCATATACTAATTTAAACAGTGAGTTGATCACAGGATAACATATCACTCAAATCACTCAAATACTACTAAAGAGGAAAATGTAGCAATTTCCGAAACAGACTGTCTAGTCAGCTAAGTGATTGACTCTATACAGAGTTGTTGTTGTTGCCTTCTTAAAAACTTACTTGATCTAAAGCTCGTAATTTAATTCATGTTTATTTCATAATATATAATTTAATTTAATCAAACGCGGTTTTACAAAATGAAAATTTACTACTTTCAGAAATTAGTTTGTGATCAAAGTTAAAAAGCAAAACTCAGAAGCCGATCGAGTGACTCGTTCGTGTATCGAGAATCGATACTGGAACGAGTCGAGAAAGTAGTTAGGTAATCTTTCTTAGTAAATTACTTTCTTTAGTCTTTAGGGTTGCGGCCTAAACATGCCGGCCCCTTTGCAGTAAGATAAATTAGAATATACTTAAAATATCTTAAAACTAGTAAAAATGGGTTGATTGAAAAAATAATTAGTGCAGTGCATTATATAATATGTATAAGTAGAATATCCGGAGGCGAAATGAAAAAGTCGGCATCAGAGTTTTCAAGCATTAAACTTGAAAAGTGTGCTCGGTCATCTTGAGGGATGCCGTGGGGAAAAGCGAAGTCACCTGTTGCAGACATGGCAACAGTGATAGCGAGGGCAGGTGCTGAGCGCTACTATTCTAAGGGCGGTGAGTTGGTCGTGTCCATCCTTGACCACGATTGCGAATAGATTTATAATTTCGTCGTCTTCTTCTCCAGATACCGAGTCTACGCTCAATTTGACCTGCGGCAAAAAAGGCCGGGCAAAACTCTCTCCCGCACCCGTCCCTCCTTCACGAGAAGGCTGCACACAAGAACAGAATTACAATGGGACAACGAATTGTTAATAAGGCGACGCAAGACTAGAGTTGCTTAGACATTGTCGGAAATATAGCCAATACACTTTTTGGTGTTTCTTGATTCTGATTATGCCAAGGAAATGTCAAAAACAAATATCCAAATAAAGAATAACGAATGGTCAACATTCTTAAGAAGCACACCTCCATTATTGATTCGATAATTAATATCATAAAGCAAAACGAAATCAGTACAAACACAAAAGTAATTAAGATACAGGAAGAACTAGCTACTTTTGGAAATTAAATCAACAAGGAAACTGAGACAGAACAAAGATACCTAGCTCTTACGTCATTAGGACTACAGTTGTCTCTATAGCTACACACTTCAACAGATCCAAATTGCCATTCGAAATGTCCTCACCGCTACCCATCATGGCAAAATAAACCCAATGCTATTATCTCCTCAACAACTAATCAACATAAAAAACAACTTGCCACCATCTAATCAGTTGCCAATCAAAACAGATGACCTATTGCATTTGTACAAATTAATGACATCTGAAGGAGAAGTAGTAAATAATCATGTTATATATGTGATAAAATTCCCACTTATAGATCAGGAACGTTTGAACATTTTTCGAGTTGAACCAATTCCTACCACAATCAACAATACTCTGATAGCAATTAAGGCAGATACCGAACTTCACAAATCTTCACAGGGACCATTACTTCCCGATGTCTCACTGAAATCGAAGAATGCCTCGTAATTACTACATCAACATAACTTTGTTCAAATAAACAATCCATGTTTATCAAGGGATCAAAGGCTTTCTCTTGCGAATTCAATTTGTTAAACAATAGAATATCGGCAGATTGAAACTAACACATGATGATTTCGTATGGACTCAATGGAACCACAAAAATCAGTGGATCTACGGGACTAAGATCTGCTCATATGAGCGCTGTATGCCGAACCAATACATTTCAAATAATAAAAAACTGCTGGACTACTATCACTGGACCCAGAGTGCATAATAAAATATAACGTCATAACCATCTTACGCGAAATCAGGAAGATCTTCAACTCTTCTTCTGATTCTACAACAAAAACCCTGGAAGTCAGGTAAGATTTCAGAGCTTCCAGAACTGTCGCTATCTACCAACATTCATTATTACGCCATCAGCTATACAGCCTTTATTATATCAATTATAATAGCAAGCTGTATTATCTGGCTAATAAAAACTGGTGGTAAAAAAGAACAACCCATCATCGTAAATCCAATACCAAAGCCAAGACGCCACCTGCCAGAATCTGCATAGTTGAATGCCAGCATTCAACGCGTGGGAGAATGTACAATTACCGTACAATAACAACATAGGCAAACCAAATTGTCCAGCCACAACACAGCGCAATTTATGCTTGCTGCTCTATATTTTACTTATGGTACAACAACAACAACATAGGCCAAACAAATTGCAGCTACAGCACAGGGCAACGCACGCTTGCTGACGCTGCTACTTTTGTTTATTATTAAGTTTGCTGTTTCTTTTTCTATATTGTGAATTCTTTGCATTTTTTATGTTTTAATTGTTTACAATAGGCGTGTTTTATTCGTTCTGGTTAAACCAAATAGGTTCTCAATAACATGCAGAACACTAACAAAAAGATGAACTTCCTCAGTAGCTAGTTCATCTCGTTGAACTATTTTTTTCGCTACGGCTCTATAGATGTCGCTATTGGTTTAGTTTGTGGCAGCACTCGCAAGTAAGAGTTTGGTTTACAACCCAATGCTGGCAAAAGAAACATCTGTGCTGTTTAGTCATATCATCGTCGACAATGCCCCAAGCGGTCAGAAGTAGTAATGGTATTGTTTTGCAATCAGCCGTTTGGTCATATCATTTGGCGACAATGCCCCAAACGGTCTAAGGCAAAACTTACAAAGCTTTAACTAATGCGATCTATTTAATCATGGTAAATTGATAAATCTTATTTATCAATGCTAAATAAGCAATATTTATCATAAATTTAGGTTTTGTCATTTATTGAAGTAAATGTCAATTAATCAATATTTAGTTTGTTGAACTAAGCAATTTGTTTTATATTTCAGCAGATACAAGGAAATAATAAAGTCAGTTATTTATATTACACTAATCATTCAGTGCTTTTATTTTAACTCTCTACGTAAACAATCCAGGTAAGTGCCTGTGTTTGTTAAGTGTTCAATATAGAGCAATCCAAGTTCAAGTGCTTGTGTTTGCGCCGCTGGAACAAAAGGCATGTATATTGAACAATTTTCATTTATCTTCATGTTAGGGTAATTAAATAATTTGGAATATCTGTGCTTTTATTTAATATATAAAAAAATGTTTAATTGCTAAGCAGGGTTTGAACTCCCATATCTACGGCGTTGCTCGAGAGTCAAATGACTCTTCGAGCCTTTGGTACAAAGGACGCATTGAGTCCCATTTTTATAGTGTTTATATTGTTGAAAAGGTTATTTTGCTAGTTAAATATTTAAACATATCTAAATTGTTTTTAAAATATATTTTTCGTATCCTTTCTTTGAATTCAATTAGATTACCGAATGAGAAGGAACCACCAACAACATAAATATGTAAACATTTTAATAAACACTTCTCGATTAATTTTTTTTAAATTCTGGATTAGTGAAAAACATGTTGAATTTGAAGTTTAAAGGTAATTGAACGAACTTTAATCCAAAAAAATTTTGGAAAATTTTTGGTATTGGTGGTTCCATCTCTTTCGGTAATCTAATTGAATTCAAAGAAAAGATACGAAAAATATATTTTAAAAGCAATTTAAATATGTTTATATTTAACTAGAAAAAATAACCTTTTCAACAATATAAACACTATAAAAGTGGGATGCGTGGAATCCGTCCTTGAGACATGGACATTTTAACATCCAAACAAAAATTTATATTAAAATATATATTGAACTTGTTAACAGAAAAAATTTTAATGAAATATATTAAAAAGAACGGAGAGATTCGCATTTACAGTAAAAACTTCGATTTTCGATTTTTTCTCATTCTTAGCAATCAATGTTTTATGAAAAATTCGTTGTACTAAAAATGATTTATATTAGGCGTGTTTTATTTATATTAGGCGTGTTTTATTTATATTAGGCGTGTTAAACCAAATTGGTTCTAAATAACATGCAGAACACTAACAAAAAGATAAACTTGCTCAGTAGCTAGTTCATCTCGTTGAACTTTTTTTTCGCTTCGGCTCTATAGATGTCGCTATTGGTTTAGTTTGTGGCAGCACTCGCAAGTAAGAGTTTGGTTTACAACCCTTCTTAGGCACCCAATGCTGGCAAAAGTAACATCTGTGCTGTTTAGTCATATCATCGTCGACAATGCTCCAAGCAGTCAGAAGTAGTAATGGTATTGTTTTGCAATCAGCCGTTTGGTCATATCATTTGGCGACAATGCCCCAAACGGTCTAAGGCAAAACTTATAAAGCTTTAACTAATGCGATCTATTCGTTCACTGGTTAAACCAGAACGAATTAAACGAGCTATTATCTGTGTTTTTTTATGGGGGATCAGGATAAACAAAAGATGATCCAGCAAACAACAAATGATCCAGCAAGTGAACTGAACATTTAAATTGATCCAATTATATGTTTTTAAGTATTGAGGGCGCAACTGTAAAATAAACAACACTTAGCCGTTACTGACGACTAGATAACGCTGCGACTAAAAAAACTGGCAGTACTGCTTTATTTGACACAACACTTAGCCGTTACCGACGACTAGATAACGCTGCGACTAAAAAAACTGGCAGTACTGCTTTATTTGACATTTTAAAAGTTTGGTAGCAATAGCATTTCCGCAAAAAATTTCGCAAAACTTATCTGCCAGCTACATAAGAACATCAGATATTCGTCTGTAAGCAGAAAACAGCGCCATCTGTCTGTAACCCAAAACGTGTTTGGTTAAATTTGAAGAAATTTTTGGTAGACATAATTCGGCTATTCACCGCAAGGTGTATAGTTTGTACCCACAGTACTTTAGTGTTTATAGGGGCCTTCAAACGATACCACATGACGGACGTACATAAAACGGACGTTCGATAAAGTAACGGGACTTTTTTCGTTACCCTCACACACATCGCACATGACGGATAGACATTGGATAGACTTCATTATTTTTTAGCTGCCGAAGAGTTAACATCAATTAAAAATATTAATATTAATTGTTTTGAACATTTATTTTTACGGACGTACTTAGCAAAAAGTCAAAATTTTTCAAATTCCATCGGACATGTCCATCCGCCTTGATTTTTTGCACACGAACGATACTACATGTGTGATGACTTGATAGGTCGGATGGACATGTAGTATCGTTTGAGGGCCCCTAATAAGTAGACTTCAATTTATTTATATCGTTGAGCGTAAAAAGAACAAAGTAAGAATAAGGATAATAAAAAGTCAAAAAGCAGTGTTACGATTTGGCAAATCGTTTTAGACGTCAATCTCTTATCGTGGAAAGTGACTCGTATGTGGCTTACCGCGTTGCCGCATTACTCCTCCTTCAGTGGCAATGTCACGTTTGAGTCAAAAATCGAACCCGGTTTTTCATCTTATATGTCCGTAAAACAAGTTTCAATTGCGAAGTTTATTTTGCGCCTGACGTTGAATCTTCTTTGGTTATGATGGCCGGTTTCAATCTATCAGTTGAGACTGCTACTTCTTTTTCGTTATCTGTCTCACTCAATCACTTCGTTTGGCCCTGTGTAAGGTGGTTCCAACGGTTGTCGAACTGCGTCTGTTCTTACGAGTACATGCGAACAATCATACAAGTTTTTAAGAACAAAAATACTTTTATTTATGTGATGCGCAGCAGGTGCTGGTCGTATATGAGGCATGTCTCGGAACTTCTCTAAAAAATATTTGGGTGGAAAGACTTATCCATATCTTCAAAAAATTCATTAGGTAATCTTATTGGTCCACCGTAAAACATTTCTGCTGTAGACGCGTGTAGATCTTTATAACAAGTTCGCATCCAAGTATAACTATCGGTAATAGAACAGGACACGGAGTTGCTGGATCGCATATCAATGCAGACTTAAGGGAGCGATCCCAACGCTCTACCATCTCATTTGATTTCGGGTGATATGCTGTGGTGTGTATATGTTGCATCCAATCATTTTTGCAAGAGCTTTGAAACAAGACGATTCGAACTGATTTCCTTGATCAGTGGTCTTAGGACACCCGAACCTAGCAAACCAGTTGGTCCAAAAATCTGTAAAAACAGTTTTCGCAGATGATGAAACAGATATTCCTAAGCGGAATAGCCTCTGGCCAACGTGCAAGCCTATCAATCATCGTCAACATGGTCGAAACAATTGTTTGGCATGTCGATTTTTTCGGTAGAAAAAAATTGTGTCTATGTATTTTCGCACGCTGGCAAGGTAGGCAAGCCTTTGCCCAGGCTGCGACAGCCTTCAGCATCGATGGCCACACATACTTTTGGCATAGCTGTTTTAGCGTAGCTTTGCCACTCGTATGCGAGAAACAATGTAAAAATATTGAAGCGTAATTTTTCTGGTACAGGACGTACGTGTCCAGTAGAGATGTCACAGTAGCGATTTGTACTTTTGAGTTGCTATCAAAATGAACGATTGAGTTTCCCTGTAAAAGCGTTATCAGCTCCTCATCTTCGGCTTGCGCTTGAGCAAGATTTACAAAACTCACGCTAGTAGGTATCGAAATAGTATTTGCACGTCTGCTACGGTTTTGGCAGGTCGAAAATTGGGATATGAAGTCCATTGGCGAGGTGATGCTTTATCAGCTTTCTGTGTGAATACATGTGAGAGTGGTTTATGGTCCGTTTTGATGACGAAAACTCGAGCCTCTAGCATATGCTTAAAGTAGCGTATGGCGTCGTATATAGCTAGGAGCTCCCTATCATGCGTCGAATAATTTTTTCGCAACTGAACAGATGGCAACCTTGGTATGTTGGCTGTGATCTATAAATAGCCTACTGCTTTGAAATCGCATTTGATTAGCAGCCATACAATTCAAAAGAATGAATTCCAAAATCTGGGCAGTCATATACTAATTTAAACAGTGAGTTGATCACAGGATAACATATCACTCAAATCACTCAAATACTACTAAAGAGGAAAATGTAGCAATTTCCGAAACAGACTGTCTAGTCAGCTAAGTGATTGACTCTATACAGAGTTGTTGTTGTTGCCTTCTTAAAAACTTACTTGATCTAAAGCTCGTAATTTAATTCATGTTTATTTCATAATATATAATTTAATTTAATCAAACGCGGTTTTACAAAATGAAAATTTACTACTTTCAGAAATTAGTTTGTGATCAAAGTTAAAAAGCAAAACTCAGAAGCCGATCGAGTGACTCGTTCGTGTATCGAGAATCGATACTGGAACGAGTCGAGAAAGTAGTTAGGTAATCTTTCTTAGTAAATTACTTTCTTTAGTCTTTAGGGTTGCGGCCTAAACATGCCGGCCCCTTTGCAGTAAGATAAATTAGAATATACTTAAAATATCTTAAAACTAGTAAAAATGGGTTGATTGAAAAAATAATTAGTGCAGTGCATTATATAATATGTATAAGTAGAATATCCGGAGGCGAAATGAAAAAGTCGGCATCAGAGTTTTCAAGCATTAAACTTGAAAAGTGTGCTCGGTCATCTTGAGGGATGCCGTGGGGAGAAGCGAAGTCACCTGTTGCAGACATGGCAACAGTGATAGCGAGGGCAGGTGCTGAGCGCTACTATTCTAAGGGCGGTGAGTTGGTCGTGTCCATCCTTGACCACGATTGCGAATAGATTTATAATTTCGTCGTCTTCTTCTCCAGATACCGAGTCCCCCTCTACGCACAATTTGACCTGCGGCAAAAAAGGCCGGGCAAAACTCTCTCCCGCACCCGTCCCTCCTTCACGAGAAGGCTGCACAGCTGCACACAAGAACAGAATTACAATGGGACAACGAATTGTTAATAAGGCGACGCAAGACTAGAGTTGCTTAGACATTGTCGGAAATATAGCCAATACACTTTTTGGTGTTTCTTGATTCTGATTATGCCAAGGAAATGTCAAAAACAAATATCCAAATAAAGAATAACGAATGGTCAACATTCTTAAGAAGCACACCTCCATTATTGATTCGATAATTAATATCATAAAGCAAAACGAAATCAGTACAAACACAAAAGTAATTAAGATACAGGAAGAACTAGCTACTTTTGGAAATTAAATCAACAAGGAAACTGAGACAGAACAAAGATACCTAGCTCTTACGTCATTAGGACTACAGTTGTCTCTATAGCTACACACTTCAACAGATCCAAATTGCCATTCGAAATGTCCTCACCGCTACCCATCATGGCAAAATAAACCCAATGCTATTATCTCCTCAACAACTAATCAACATAAAAAACAACTTGCCACCATCTAATCAGTTGCCAATCAAAACAGATGACCTATTGCATTTGTACAAATTAATGACATCTGAAGGAGAAGTAGTAAATAATCATGTTATATATGTGATAAAATTCCCACTTATAGATCAGGAACGTTTGAACATTTTTCGAGTTGAACCAATTCCTACCACAATCAACAATACTCTGATAGCAATTAAGGCAGATACCGAACTTCACAAATCTTCACAGGGACCATTACTTCCCGATGTCTCACTGAAATCGAAGAATGCCTCGTAATTACTACATCAACATAACTTTGTTCAAATAAACAATCCATGTTTATCAAGGGATCAAAGGCTTTCTCTTGCGAATTCAATTTGTTAAACAATAGAATATCGGCAGATTGAAACTAACACATGATGATTTCGTATGGACTCAATGGAACCACAAAAATCAGTGGATCTACGGGACTAAGATCTGCTCATATGAGCGCTGTATGCCGAACCAATACATTTCAAATAATAAAAAACTGCTGGACTACTATCACTGGACCCAGAGTGCATAATAAAATATAACGTCATAACCATCTTACGCGAAATCAGGAAGATCTTCAACTCTTCTTCTGATTCTACAACAAACACCCTGGAAGTCAGGTAAGATTTCAGAGCTTCCAGAACTGTCGCTATCTACCAACATTCATTATTACGCCATCAGCTATACAGCCTTTATTATATCAATTATAATAGCAAGCTGTATTATCTGGCTAATAAAAACTGGTGGTAAAAAAGAACAACCCATCATCGTAAATCCAATACCAAAGCCAAGACGCCACCTGCCAGAATCTGCATAGTTGAATGCCAGCATTCAACGCGTGGGAGAATGTACAATTACCGTACAATAACAACATAGGCAAACCAAATTGTCCAGCCACAACACAGCGCAATTTATGCTTGCTGCTCTATATTTTACTTATGGTACAACAACAACAACATAGGCCAAACAAATTGCAGCTACAGCACAGGGCAACGCACGCTTGCTGACGCTGCTACTTTTGTTTATTATTAAGTTTGCTGTTTCTTTTTCTATATTGTGAATTCTTTGCATTTTTTATGTTTTAATTGTTTACAATAGGCGTGTTTTATTCGTTCTGGTTAAACCAAATAGGTTCTCAATAACATGCAGAACACTAACAAAAAGATGAACTTCCTCAGTAGCTAGTTCATCTCGTTGAACTATTTTTTTCGCTACGGCTCTATAGATGTCGCTATTGGTTTAGTTTGTGGCAGCACTCGCAAGTAAGAGTTTGGTTTACAACCCAATGCTGGCAAAAGAAACATCTGTGCTGTTTAGTCATATCATCGTCGACAATGCCCCAAGCGGTCAGAAGTAGTAATGGTATTGTTTTGCAATCAGCCGTTTGGTCATATCATTTGGCGACAATGCCCCAAACGGTCTAAGGCAAAACTTACAAAGCTTTAACTAATGCGATCTATTCGTTCACTGGTTAAACCAGAACGAATTAAACGAGCTATTATCTGTGTTTTTTTATGGGGGATCAGGATAAACAAAAGATGATCCAGCAAACAACAAATGATCCAGCAAGTGAACTGAACATTTAAATTGATCCAATTATATGTTTTTAAGTATTGAGGGCGCAACTGTAAAATAAACAACACTTAGCCGTTACTGACGACTAGATAACGCTGCGACTAAAAAAACTGGCAGTACTGCTTTATTTGACACAACACTTAGCCGTTACCGACGACTAGATAACGCTGCGACTAAAAAAACTGGCAGTACTGCTTTATTTGACATTTTAAAAGTTTGGTAGCAATAGCATTTCCGCAAAAAATTTCGCAAAACTTATCTGCCAGCTACATAAGAACATCAGATATTCGTCTGTAAGCAGAAAACAGCGCCATCTGTCTGTAACCCAAAACGTGTTTGGTTAAATTTGAAGAAATTTTTGGTAGACATAATTCGGCTATTCACCGCAAGGTGTATAGTTTGTACCCACAGTACTTTAGTGTTTATAGGGGCCTTCAAACGATACCACATGACGGACGTACATAAAACGGACGTTCGATAAAGTAACGGGACTTTTTTCGTTACCCTCACACACATCGCACATGACGGATAGACATTGGATAGACTTCATTATTTTTTAGCTGCCGAAGAGTTAACATCAATTAAAAATATTAATATTAATTGTTTTGAACATTTATTTTTACGGACGTACTTAGCAAAAAGTCAAAATTTTTCAAATTCCATCGGACATGTCCATCCGCCTTGATTTTTTGCACACGAACGATACTACATGTGTGATGACTTGATAGGTCGGATGGACATGTAGTATCGTTTGAGGGCCCCTAATAAGTAGACTTCAATTTATTTATATCGTTGAGCGTAAAAAGAACAAAGTAAGAATAAGGATAATAAAAAGTCAAAATGGAGTGTTACGATTTGGCAAATCGTTTTAGACGTCAATCTCTTATCGTGGAAAGTGACTCGTATGTGGCTTACCGCGTTGCCGCATTACTCCTCCTTCAGTGGCAATGTCACGTTTGAGTCAAAAATCGATCCCGGTTTTTCATCTTATATGTCCGTAAAACAAGTTTCAATTGCGAAGTTTATTTTGCGCCTGACGTTGAATCTTCTTTGGTTATGATGGCCGGTTTCAATCTATCAGTTGAGACTGCTACTTCTTTTTCGTTAACTGTCTCACTCAATCACTTCGTTTGGCCCTGTGTAAGGTGGTTCCAACGGTTGTCGAACTGCGTCTGTTCTTACGAGTACATGCGAACAATCATACAAGTTTTTAAGAACAAAAATACTTTTATTTATGTGATGCGCAGCAGGTGCTGGTCGTATATGAGGCATGTCTCGGAATTTCTCTAAAAAATATTTGGGTGGAAAGACTTATCCATATCTTCAAAAAATTCATTAGGTAATCTTATTGGTCCACCGTAAAACATTTCTGCTGTAGACGCGTGTAGATCTTTATAACAAGTTCGCAACCCAAGTATAACTATCGGTAATAGAACAGGACACGGAGTTGCTGGATCGCATATCAATGCAGACTTAAGGGAGCGATCCCAACGCTCTACCATCTCATTTGATTTCGGGTGATATGCTGTGGTGTGTATATGTTGCATCCAATCATTTTTGCAAGAGCTTTGAAACAAGACGATTCGAACTGATTTCCTTGATCAGTGGTCTTAGGACACCCGAACCTAGCAAACCAGTTGGTCCAAAAATCTGTAAAAACAGTTTTCGCAGATGATGAAACAGATATTCCTAAGCGGAATAGCCTCTGGCCAACGTGCAAGCCTATCAATCATCGTCAACATGGTCGAAACAATTGTTTGGCATGTCGATTTTTTCGGTAGAAAAAAATTGTGTCTATGTATTTTCGCACGCTGGCAAGGTAGGCAAGCCTTTGCCCAGGCTGCGACAGCCTTCAGCATCGATGGCCACACATACTTTTGGCATAGCTGTTTTAGCGTAGCTTTGCCACTCGTATGCGAGAAACAATGTAAAAATATTGAAGCGTAATTTTTCTGGTACTGGACGTACGTGTCCAGTAGAGATGTCACAGTACCGATTTCTACTTTTGAGTTGCTATCAAAATGAACGATTGAGTTTCCCTGTAAAAGCGTTATCAGCTCCTCATCTTCGGCTTGCGCTTGAGCAAGATTTACAAAACTCACGCTAGTAGGTATCGAAATAGTATTTGCACGTCTGCTACGGTTTTGGCAGGTCGAAAATTGGGATATGAAGTCCATTGGCGAGGTGATGCTTTATCAGCTTTCTGTGTGAATACATGTGAGAGTGGTTTATGGTCCGTTTTGATGACGAAAACTCGAGCCTCTAGCATATGCTTAAAGTAGCGTATGGCGTCGTATATAGCTAGGAGCTCCCTATCATGCGTCGAATAATTTTTTCGCAACTGAACAGATGGCAACCTTGGTATGTTGGCTGTGATCTATAAATAGCCTACTGCTTTGAAATCGCATTTGATTAGCAGCCATACAATTCAAAAGAATGAATTCCAAAATCTGGGCAGTCATATACTAATTTAAACAGTGAGTTGATCACAGGATAACATATCACTCAAATCACTCAAATACTACTAAAGAGGAAAATGTAGCAATTTCCGAAACAGACTGTCTAGTCAGCTAAGTGATTGACTATACAGAGTTGTTGTTGTTGCCTTCTTAAAAACTTACTTGATCTAAAGCTCGTAATTTAATTCATGTTTATTTCATAATATATAATTTAATTTAATCAAACGCGGTTTTACAAAATGAAAATTTACTACTTTCAGAAATTAGTTTGTGATCAAAGTTAAAAAGCAAAACTCAGAAGCCGATCGAGTGACTCGTTCGTGTATCGAGAATCGATACTGGAACGAGTCGAGAAAGTAGTTAGGTAATCTTTCTTAGTAAATTACTTTCTTTAGTCTTTAGGGTTGCGGCCTAAACATGCCGGCCCCTTTGCAGTAAGATAAATTAGAATATACTTAAAATATCTTAAAACTAGTAAAAATGGGTTGATTGAAAAAATAATTAGTGCAGTGCATTATATAATATGTATAAGTAGAATATCCGGAGGCGAAATGAAAAAGTCGGCATCAGAGTTTTCAAGCATTAAACTTGAAAAGTGTGCTCGGTCATCTTGAGGGATGCCGTGGGGAGAAGCGAAGTCACCTGTTGCAGACATGGCAACAGTGATAGCGAGGGCAGGTGCTGAGCGCTACTATTCTAAGGGCGGTGAGTTGGTCGTGTCCATCCTTGACCACGATTGCGAATAGATTTATAATTTCGTCGTCTTCTTCTCCAGATACCGAGTCCCCCTCTACGCACAATTTGACCTGCGGCAAAAAAGGCCGGGCAAAACTCTCTCCCGCACCCGTCCCTCCTTCACGAGAAGGCTGCACAGCTGCACACAAGAACAGAATTACAATGGGACAACGAATTGTTAATAAGGCGACGCAAGACTAGAGTTGCTTAGACATTGTCGGAAATATAGCCAATACACTTTTTGGTGTTTCTTGATTCTGATTATGCCAAGGAAATGTCAAAAACAAATATCCAAATAAAGAATAACGAATGGTCAACATTCTTAAGAAGCACACCTCCATTATTGATTCGATAATTAATATCATAAAGCAAAACGAAATCAGTACAAACACAAAAGTAATTAAGATACAGGAAGAACTAGCTACTTTTGGAAATTAAATCAACAAGGAAACTGAGACAGAACAAAGATACCTAGCTCTTACGTCATTAGGACTACAGTTGTCTCTATAGCTACACACTTCAACAGATCCAAATTGCCATTCGAAATGTCCTCACCGCTACCCATCATGGCAAAATAAACCCAATGCTATTATCTCCTCAACAACTAATCAACATAAAAAACAACTTGCCACCATCTAATCAGTTGCCAATCAAAACAGATGACCTATTGCATTTGTACAAATTAATGACATCTGAAGGAGAAGTAGTAAATAATCATGTTATATATGTGATAAAATTCCCACTTATAGATCAGGAACGTTTGAACATTTTTCGAGTTGAACCAATTCCTACCACAATCAACAATACTCTGATAGCAATTAAGGCAGATACCGAACTTCACAAATCTTCACAGGGACCATTACTTCCCGATGTCTCACTGAAATCGAAGAATGCCTCGTAATTACTACATCAACATAACTTTGTTCAAATAAACAATCCATGTTTATCAAGGGATCAAAGGCTTTCTCTTGCGAATTCAATTTGTTAAACAATAGAATATCGGCAGATTGAAACTAACACATGATGATTTCGTATGGACTCAATGGAACCACAAAAATCAGTGGATCTACGGGACTAAGATCTGCTCATATGAGCGCTGTATGCCGAACCAATACATTTCAAATAATAAAAAACTGCTGGACTACTATCACTGGACCCAGAGTGCATAATAAAATATAACGTCATAACCATCTTACGCGAAATCAGGAAGATCTTCAACTCTTCTTCTGATTCTACAACAAAAACCCTGGAAGTCAGGTAAGATTTCAGAGCTTCCAGAACTGTCGCTATCTACCAACATTCATTATTACGCCATCAGCTATACAGCCTAAAGGCTGTATAGCTGATGGCGTAATAATGAATATATCAATTATAATAGCAAGCTGTATTATCTGGCTAATAAAAACTGGTGGTAAAAAAGAACAACCCATCATCGTAAATCCAATACCAAAGCCAAGACGCCACCTGCCAGAATCTGCATAGTTGAATGCCAGCATTCAACGCGTGGGAGAATGTACAATTACCGTACAATAACAACATAGGCAAACCAAATTGTCCAGCCACAACACAGCGCAATTTATGCTTGCTGCTCTATATTTTACTTATGGTACAACAACAACAACAACAACATAGGCCAAACAAATTGCAGCTACAGCACAGGGCAACGCACGCTTGCTGACGCTGCTACTTTTGTTTATTATTAAGTTTGCTGTTTCTTTTTCTATATTGTGAATTCTTTGCATTTTTTATGTTTTAATTGTTTACAATAGGCGTGTTTTATTCGTTCTGGTTAAACCAAATAGGTTCTCAATAACATGCAGAACACTAACAAAAAGATGAACTTCCTCAGTAGCTAGTTCATCTCGTTGAACTATTTTTTTCGCTACGGCTCTATAGATGTCGCTATTGGTTTAGTTTGTGGCAGCACTCGCAAGTAAGAGTTTGGTTTACAACCCAATGCTGGCAAAAGAAACATCTGTGCTGTTTAGTCATATCATCGTCGACAATGCCCCAAGCGGTCAGAAGTAGTAATGGTATTGTTTTGCAATCAGCCGTTTGGTCATATCATTTGGCGACAATGCCCCAAACGGTCTAAGGCAAAACTTACAAAGCTTTAACTAATGCGATCTATTCGTTCACTGGTTAAACCAGAACGAATTAAACGAGCTATTATCTGTGTTTTTTTATGGGGGATCAGGATAAACAAAAGATGATCCAGCAAACAACAAATGATCCAGCAAGTGAACTGAACATTTAAATTGATCCAATTATATGTTTTTAAGTATTGAGGGCGCAACTGTAAAATAAACAACACTTAGCCGTTACTGACGACTAGATAACGCTGCGACTAAAAAAACTGGCAGTACTGCTTTATTTGACACAACACTTAGCCGTTACCGACGACTAGATAACGCTGCGACTAAAAAAACTGGCAGTACTGCTTTATTTGACATTTTAAAAGTTTGGTAGCAATAGCATTTCCGCAAAAAATTTCGCAAAACTTATCTGCCAGCTACATAAGAACATCAGATATTCGTCTGTAAGCAGAAAACAGCGCCATCTGTCTGTAACCCAAAACGTGTTTGGTTAAATTTGAAGAAATTTTTGGTAGACATAATTCGGCTATTCACCGCAAGGTGTATAGTTTGTACCCACAGTACTTTAGTGTTTATAGGGGCCTTCAAACGATACCACATGACGGACGTACATAAAACGGACGTTCGATAAAGTAACGGGACTTTTTTCGTTACCCTCACACACATCGCACATGACGGATAGACATTGGATAGACTTCATTATTTTTTAGCTGCCGAAGAGTTAACATCAATTAAAAATATTAATATTAATTGTTTTGAACATTTATTTTTACGGACGTACTTAGCAAAAAGTCAAAATTTTTCAAATTCCATCGGACATGTCCATCCGCCTTGATTTTTTGCAAACGAACGATACTACATGTGTGATGACTTGATAGGTCGGATGGACATGTAGTATCGTTTGAGGGCCCCTAATAAGTAGACTTCAATTTATTTATATCGTTGAGCGTAAAAAGAACAAAGTAAGAATAAGGATAATAAAAAGTCAAAAAGCAGTGTTACGATTTGGCAAATCGTTTTAGACGTCAATCTCTTATCGTGGAAAGTGACTCGTATGTGGCTTACCGCGTTGCCGCATTACTCCTCCTTCAGTGGCAATGTCACGTTTGAGTCAAAAATCGATCCCGGTTTTTCATCTTATATGTCCGTAAAACAAGTTTCAATTGCGAAGTTTATTTTGCGCCTGACGTTGAATCTTCTTTGGTTATGATGGCCGGTTTCAATCTATCAGTTGAGACTGCTACTTCTTTTTCGTTAAATTTTAGAGTAAGCACTCTATCTGTCTCACTCAATCACTTCGTTTGGCCCTGTGTAAGGTGGTTCCAACGGTTGTCGAACTGCGTCTGTTCTTACGAGTACATGCGAACAATCATACAAGTTTTTAAGAACAAAAATACTTTTATTTATGTGATGCGCAGCAGGTGCTGGTCGTATATGAGGCATGTCTCGGAACTTCTCTAAAAAATATTTGGGTGGAAAGACTTATCCATATCTTCAAAAAATTCATTAGGTAATCTTATTGGTCCACCGTAAAACATTTCTGCTGTAGACGCGTGTAGATCTTTATAACAAGTTCGCAAAGTATAACTATCGGTAATAGAACAGGACACGGAGTTGCTGGATCGCATATCAATGCAGACTTAAGGGAGCGATCCCAACGCTCTACCATCTCATTTGATTTCGGGTGATATGCTGTGGTGTGTATATGTTGCATCCAATCATTTTTGCAAGAGCTTTGAAACAAGACGATTCGAACTGATTTCCTTGATCAGTGGTCTTAGGACACCCGAACCTAGCAAACCAGTTGGTCCAAAAATCTGTAAAAACAGTTTTCGCAGATGATGAAACAGATATTCCTAAGCGGAATAGCCTCTGGCCAACGTGCAAGCCTATCAATCATCGTCAACATGGTCGAAACAATTGTTTGGCATGTCGATTTTTTCGGTAGAAAAAAATTGTGTCTATGTATTTTCGCACGCTGGCAAGGTAGGCAAGCCTTTGCCCAGGCTGCGACAGCCTTCAGCATCGATGGCCACACATACTTTTGGCATAGCTATTTAGCGTAGCTTTGCCACTCGTATGCGAGAAACAATGTAAAAATATTGAAGCGTAATTTTTCTGGTACTGGACGTACGTGTCCAGTAGAGATGTCACAGTACCGATTTCTACTTTTGAGTTGCTATCAAAATGAACGATTGAGTTTCCCTGTAAAAGCGTTATCAGCTCCTCATCTTCGGCTTGCGCTTGAGCAAGATTTACAAAACTCACGCTAGTAGGTATCGAAATAGTATTTGCACGTCTGCTACGGTTTTGGCAGGTCGAAAATTGGGATATGAAGTCCATTGGCGAGGTGATGCTTTATCAGCTTTCTGTGTGAATACATGTGAGAGTGGTTTATGGTCCGTTTTGATGACGAAAACTCGAGCCTCTAGCATATGCTTAAAGTAGCGTATGGCGTCGTATATAGCTAGGAGCTCCCTATCATGCGTCGAATAATTTTTTCGCAACTGAACAGATGGCAACCTTGGTATGTTGGCTGTGATCTATAAATAGCCTACTGCTTTGAAATCGCATTTGATTAGCAGCCATACAATTCAAAAGAATGAATTCCAAAATCTGGGCAGTCATATACTAATTTAAACAGTGAGTTGATCACAGGATAACATATCACTCAAATCACTCAAATACTACTAAAGAGGAAAATGTAGCAATTTCCGAAACAGACTGTCTAGTCAGCTAAGTGATTGACTCTATACAGAGTTGTTGTTGTTGCCTTCTTAAAAACTTACTTGATCTAAAGCTCGTAATTTAATTCATGTTTATTTCATAATATATAATTTAATTTAATCAAACGCGGTTTTACAAAATGAAAATTTACTACTTTCAGAAATTAGTTTGTGATCAAAGTTAAAAAGCAAAACTCAGAAGCCGATCGATCGAGTGACTCGTTCGTGTATCGAGAATCGATACTGGAACGAGTCGAGAAAGTAGTTAGGTAATCTTTCTTAGTAAATTACTTTCTTTAGTCTTTAGGGTTGCGGCCTAAACATCCCGGCCCCTTTGCAGTAAGATAAATTAGAATATACTTAAAATATCTCAAAACTAGTAAAAATGGGTTGATTGAAAAAATAATTAGTGCAGTGCATTATATAATATGTATAAGTAGAATATCCGGAGGCGAAATGAAAAAGTCGGCATCAGAGTTTTCAAGCATTAAACTTGAAAAGTGTGCTCGGTCATCTTGAGGGATGCCGTGGGGAGAAGCGAAGTCACCTGTTGCAGACATGGCAACAGTGATAGCGAGGGCAGGTGCTGAGCGCTACTATTCTAAGGGCGGTGAGTTGGTCGTGTCCATCCTTGACCACGATTGCGAATAGATTTATAATTTCGTCGTCTTCTTCTCCAGATACCGAGTCCCCCTCTACGCACAATTTGACCTGCGGCAAAAAAGGCCGGGAAAAACTCTCTCCCGCACCCGTCCCTCCTTCACGAGAAGGCTGCACAGCTGCACACAAGAACAAAATTACAATGGGACAACGAATTGTTAATAAGGCGACGCAAGACTAGAGTTGCTTAGACATTGTCGGAAATATAGCCAATACACTTTTTGGTGTTTCTTGATTCTGATTATGCCAAGGAAATGTCAAAAACAAATATCCAAATAAAGAATAACGAATGGTCAACATTCTTAAGAAGCACACCTCCATTATTGATTCGATAATTAATATCATAAAGCAAAACGAAATCAGTACAAACACAAAAGTAATTAAGATACAGGAAGAACTAGCTACTTTTGGAAATTAAATCAACAAGGAAACTGAGACAGAACAAAGATACCTAGCTCTTATGTCATTAGGACTACAGTTGTCTCTATAGCTACACACTTCAACAGATCCAAATTGCCATTCGAAATGTCCTCACCGCTACCCATCATGGCAAAATAAACCCAATGCTATTATCTCCTCAACAACTAATCAACATAAAAAACAACTTGCCACCATCTAATCAGTTGCCAATCAAAACAGATGACCTATTGCATTTGTACAAATTAATGACATCTGAAGGAGAAGTAGTAAATAATCATGTTATATATGTGATAAAATTCCCACTTATAGATCAGGAACGTTTGAACATTTTTCGAGTTGAACCAATTCCTACCACAATCAACAATACTCTGATAGCAATTAAGGCAGATACCGAACTTCACAAATCTTCACAGGGACCATTACTTCCCGATGTCTCACTGAAATCGAAGAATGCCTCGTAATTACTACATCAACATAACTTTGTTCAAATAAACAATCCATGTTTATCAAGGGATCAAAGGCTTTCTCTTGCGAATTCAATTTGTTAAACAATAGAATATCGGCAGATTGAAACTAACACATGATGATTTCGTATGGACTCAATGGAACCACAAAAATCAGTGGATCTACGCAATTTGACCTGCGGCAAAAAAGGCCGGGCAAAACTCTCTCCCGCACCCGTCCCTCCTTCACGAGAAGGCTGCACAGCTGCACACAAGAACATAATTACAATGGGACAACGAATTGTTAATAAGGCGACGCAAGACTAGAGTTGCTTAGACATTGTCGGAAATATAGCCAATACACTTTTTGGTGTTTCTTGATTCTGATTATGCCAAGGAAATGTCAAAAACAAATATCCAAATAAAGAATAACGAATGGTCAACATTCTTAAGAAGCACACCTCCATTATTGATTCGATAATTAATATCATAAAGCAAAACGAAATCAGTACAAACACAAAAGTAATTAAGATACAGGAAGAACTAGCTACTTTTGGAAATTAAATCAACAAGGAAACTGAGACAGAACAAAGATACCTAGCTCTTATGTCATTAGGACTACAGTTGTCTCTATAGCTACACACTTCAACAGATCCAAATTGCCATTCGAAATGTCCTCACCGCTACCCATCATGGCAAAATAAACCCAATGCTATTATCTCCTCAACAACTAATCAACATAAAAAACAACTTGCCACCATCTAATCAGTTGCCAATCAAAACAGATGACCTATTGCATTTGTACAAATTAATGACATCTGAAGGAGAAGTAGTAAATAATCATGTTATATATGTGATAAAATTCCCACTTATAGATCAGGAACGTTTGAACATTTTTCGAGTTGAACCAATTCCTACCACAATCAACAATACTCTGATAGCAATTAAGGCAGATACCGAACTTCACAAATCTTCACAGGGACCATTACTTCCCGATGTCTCACTGAAATCGAAGAATGCCTCGTAATTACTACATCAACATAACTTTGTTCAAATAAACAATCCATGTTTATCAAGGGATCAAAGGCTTTCTCTTGCGAATTCAATTTGTTAAACAATAGAATATCGGCAGATTGAAACTAACACATGATGATTTCGTATGGACTCAATGGAACCACAAAAATCAGTGGATCTACGGGACTAAGATCTGCTCATATGAGCGCTGTATGCCGAACCAATACATTTCAAATAATAAAAAACTGCTGGACTACTATCACTGGACCCAGAGTGCATAATAAAATATAACGTCATAACCATCTTACGCGAAATCAGGAAGATCTTCAACTCTTCTTCTGATTCTACAACAAAAACCCTGGAAGTCAGGTAAGATTTCAGAGCTTCCAGAACTGTCGCTATCTACCAACATTCATTATTACGCCATCAGCTATACAGCCTTTATTATATCAATTATAATAGCAAGCTGTATTATCTGGCTAATAAAAACTGGTGGTAAAAAAGAACAACCCATCATCGTAAATCCAATACCAAAGCCAAGACGCCACCTGCCAGAATCTGCATAGTTGAATGCCAGCATTCAACGCGTGGGAGAATGTACAATTACCGTACAATAACAACATAGGCAAACCAAATTGTCCAGCCACAACACAGCGCAATTTATGCTTGCTGCTCTATATTTTACTTATGGTACAACAACAACAACAACAACATAGGCCAAACAAATTGCAGCTACAGCACAGGGCAACGCACGCTTGCTGACGCTGCTACTTTTGTTTATTATTCAGTTTGCTGTTTCTTTTTCTATATTGTGAATTCTTTGCATTTTTTATGTTTTAATTGTTTACAATAGGCGTGTTTTATTCGTTCTGGTTAAACCAAATAGGTTCTCAATAACATGCAGAACACTAACAAAAAGATGAACTTCCTCAGTAGCTAGTTCATCTCGTTGAACTATTTTTTTCGCTACGGCTCTATAGATGTCGCTATTGGTTTAGTTTGTGGCAGCACTCGCAAGTAAGAGTTTGGTTTACAACCCAATGCTGGCAAAAGAAACATCTGTGCTGTTTAGTCATATCATCGTCGACAATGCCCCAAGCGGTCAGAAGTAGTAATGGTATTGTTTTGCAATCAGCCGTTTGGTCATATCATTTGGCGACAATGCCCCAAACGGTCTAAGGCAAAACTTACAAAGCTTTAACTAATGCGATCTATTCGTTCACTGGTTAAACCAGAACGAATTAAACGAGCTATTATCTGTGTTTTTTAAGGGGGATCAGGATAAACAAAAGATGATCCAGCAAACAACAAATGATCCAGCAAGTGAACTGAACATTTAAATTGATCCAATTATATGTTTTTAAGTATTGAGGGCGCAACTGTAAAATAAACAACACTTAGCCGTTACTGACGACTAGATAACGCTGCGACTAAAAAAACTGGCAGTACTGCTTTATTTGACACAACACTTAGCCGTTACCGACGACTAGATAACGCTGCGACTAAAAAAACTGGCAGTACTGCTTTATTTGACATTTTAAAAGTTTGGTAGCAATAGCATTTCCGCAAAAAATTTCGCAAAACTTATCTGCCAGCTACATAAGAACATCAGATATTCGTCTGTAAGCAGAAAACAGCGCCATCTGTCTGTAACCCAAAACGTGTTTGGTTAAATTTGAAGAAATTTTTGGTAGACATAATTCACCGCAAGGTGTATAGTTTGTACCCACAGTACTTTAGTGTTTATAGGGGCCTTCAAACGATACCACATGACGGACGTACATAAAACGGACGTTCGATAAAGTAACGGGACTTTTTTCGTTACCCTCACACACATCGCACATGACGGATAGACATTGGATAGACTTCATTATTTTTTAGCTGCCGAAGAGTTAACATCAATTAAAAATATTAATATTAATTGTTTTGAACATTTATTTTTACGGACGTACTTAGCAAAAAGTCAAAATTTTTCAAATTCCATCGGACATGTCCATCCGCCTTGATTTTTTGCACACGAACGATACTACATGTGTGATGACTTGATAGGTCGGATGGACATGTAGTATCGTTTGAGGGCCCCTAATAAGTAGACTTCAATTTATTTATATCGTTGAGCGTAAAAAGAACAAAGTAAGAATAAGGATAATAAAAAGTCAAAATGGAGTGTTACGATTTGGCAAATCGTTTTAGACGTCAATCTCTTATCGTGGAAAGTGACTCGTATGTGGCTTACCGCGTTGCCGCATTACTCCTCCTTCAGTGGCAATGTCACGTTTGAGTCAAAAATCGATCCCGGTTTTTCATCTTATATGTCCGTAAAACAAGTTTCAATTGCGAAGTTTATTTTGCGCCTGACGTTGAATCTTCTTTGGTTATGATGGCCGGTTTCAATCTATCAGTTGAGACTGCTACTTCTTTTTCGTTAAATTTTAGAGTAAGCACTCTATCTGTCTCACTCAATCACTTCGTTTGGCCCTGTGTAAGGTGGTTCCAACGGTTGTCGAACTGCGTCTGTTCTTACGAGTACATGCGAACAATCATACAAGTTTTTAAGAACAAAAATACTTTTATTTATGTGATGCGCAGCAGGTGCTGGTCGTATATGAGGCATGTCTCGGAACTTCTCTAAAAAATATTTGGGCGGAAAGACTTATCCATATCTTCAAAAAATTCATTAGGTAATCTTATTGGTCCACCGTAAAACATTTCTGCTGTAGACGCGTGTAGATCTTTATAACAAGTTCGCAACCCAAGTATAACTATCGGTAATAGAACAGGACACGGAGTTGCTGGATCGCATATCAATGCAGACTTAAGGGAGCGATCCCAACGCTCTACCATCTCATTTGATTTCGGGTGATATGCTGTGGTGTGTATATGTTGCATCCAATCATTTTTGCAAGAGCTTTGAAACAAGACGATTCGAACTGATTTCCTTGATCAGTGGTCTTAGGACACCCGAACCTAGCAAACCAGTTGGTCCAAAAATCTGTAAAAACAGTTTTCGCAGATGATGAAACAGATATTCCTAAGCGGAATAGCCTCTGGCCAACGTGCAAGCCTATCAATCATCGTCAACATGGTCGAAACAATTGTTTGGCATGTCGATTTTTTCGGTAGAAAAAAATTGTGTCTATGTATTTTCGCACGCTGGCAAGGTAGGCAAGCCTTTGCCCAGGCTGCGACAGCCTTCAGCATCGATGGCCACACATACTTTTGGCATAGCTGTTTTAGCGTAGCTTTGCCACTCGTATGCGAGAAACAATGTAAAAATATTGAAGCGTAATTTTTCTGGTACTGGACGTACGTGTCCAGTAGAGATGTCACAGTAGCGATTTCTACTTTTGAGTTGCTATCAAAATGAACGATTGAGTTTCCCTGTAAAAGCGTTATCAGCTCCTCATCTTCGGCATGCGCTTGAGCAAGATTTACAAAACTCACGCTAGTAGGTATCGAAATAGTATTTGCACGTCTGCTACGGTTTTGGCAGGTCGAAAATTGGGATATGAAGTCCATTGGCGAGGTGATGCTTTATCAGCTTTCTGTGTGAATACATGTGAGAGTGGTTTATGGTCCGTTTTGATGACGAAAACTCGAGCCTCTAGCATATGCTTAAAGTAGCGTATGGCGTCGTATATAGCTAGGAGCTCCCTATCATGCGTCGAATAATTTTTTCGCAACTGAACAGATGGCAACCTTGGTATGTTGGCTGTGATCTATAAATAGCCTACTGCTTTGAAATCGCATTTGATTAGCAGCCATACAATTCAAAAGAATGAATTCCAAAATCTGGGCAGTCATATA
The DNA here is from genome assembly GCA_963920525.1 of Dichetophora obliterata. NCBI lineage: Eukaryota > Metazoa > Arthropoda > Insecta > Diptera > Sciomyzidae > Dichetophora > Dichetophora obliterata. The sequence continues at coordinate 133,977,381 of OY986436.1, forward strand.
CTAATTTAAACAGTGAGTTGATCACAGGATAACATATCACTCAAATCACTCAAATACTACTAAAGAGGAAAATGTAGCAATTTCCGAAACAGACTGTCTAGTCAGCTAAGTGATTGACTCTATACAGAGTTGTTGTTGTTGCCTTCTTAAAAACTTACTTGATCTAAAGCTCGTAATTTAATTCATGTTTATTTCATAATAAATAATTTAATTTAATCAAACGCGGTTTTACAAAATGAAAATTTACTACTTTCAGAAATTAATTTGTGATCAAAGTTAAAAATTGAAGTGATGATTTCGTATGGACTCAATGGAACCACAAAAATCAGTGGATCTACGCAATTTGACCTGCGGCAAAAAAGGCCGGGCAAAACTCTCTCCCGCACCCGTCCCTCCTTCACGAGAAGGCTGCACAGCTGCACACAAGAACATAATTACAATGGGACAACGAATTGTTAATAAGGCGACGCAAGACTAGAGTTGCTTAGACATTGTCGGAAATATAGCCAATACACTTTTTGGTGTTTCTTGATTCTGATTATGCCAAGGAAATGTCAAAAACAAATATCCAAATAAAGAATAACGAATGGTCAACATTCTTAAGAAGCACACCTCCATTATTGATTCGATAATTAATATCATAAAGCAAAACGAAATCAGTACAAACACAAAAGTAATTAAGATACAGGAAGAACTAGCTACTTTTGGAAATTAAATCAACAAGGAAACTGAGACAGAACAAAGATACCTAGCTCTTATGTCATTAGGACTACAGTTGTCTCTATAGCTACACACTTCAACAGATCCAAATTGCCATTCGAAATGTCCTCACCGCTACCCATCATGGCAAAATAAACCCAATGCTATTATCTCCTCAACAACTAATCAACATAAAAAACAACTTGCCACCATCTAATCAGTTGCCAATCAAAACAGATGACCTATTGCATTTGTACAAATTAATGACATCTGAAGGAGAAGTAGTAAATAATCATGTTATATATGTGATAAAATTCCCACTTATAGATCAGGAACGTTTGAACATTTTTCGAGTTGAACCAATTCCTACCACAATCAACAATACTCTGATAGCAATTAAGGCAGATACCGAACTTCACAAATCTTCACAGGGACCATTACTTCCCGATGTCTCACTGAAATCGAAGAATGCCTCGTAATTACTACATCAACATAACTTTGTTCAAATAAACAATCCATGTTTATCAAGGGATCAAAGGCTTTCTCTTGCGAATTCAATTTGTTAAACAATAGAATATCGGCAGATTGAAACTAACACATGATGATTTCGTATGGACTCAATGGAACCACAAAAATCAGTGGATCTACGGGACTAAGATCTGCTCATATGAGCGCTGTATGCCGAACCAATACATTTCAAATAATAAAAAACTGCTGGACTACTATCACTGGACCCAGAGTGCATAATAAAATATAACGTCATAACCATCTTACGCGAAATCAGGAAGATCTTCAACTCTTCTTCTGATTCTACAACAAAAACCCTGGAAGTCAGGTAAGATTTCAGAGCTTCCAGAACTGTCGCTATCTACCAACATTCATTATTACGCCATCAGCTATACAGCCTTTATTATATCAATTATAATAGCAAGCTGTATTATCTGGCTAATAAAAACTGGTGGTAAAAAAGAACAACCCATCATCGTAAATCCAATACCAAAGCCAAGACGCCACCTGCCAGAATCTGCATAGTTGAATGCCAGCATTCAACGCGTGGGAGAATGTACAATTACCGTACAATAACAACATAGGCAAACCAAATTGTCCAGCCACAACACAGCGCAATTTATGCTTGCTGCTCTATATTTTACTTATGGTACAACAACAACAACAACAACATAGGCCAAACAAATTGCAGCTACAGCACAGGGCAACGCACGCTTGCTGACGCTGCTACTTTTGTTTATTATTAAGTTTGCTGTTTCTTTTTCTATATTGTGAATTCTTTGCATTTTTTATGTTTTAATTGTTTACAATAGGCGTGTTTTATTCGTTCTGGTTAAACCAAATAGGTTCTCAATAACATGCAGAACACTAACAAAAAGATGAACTTCCTCAGTAGCTAGTTCATCTCGTTGAACTATTTTTTTCGCTACGGCTCTATAGATGTCGCTATTGGTTTAGTTTGTGGCAGCACTCGCAAGTAAGAGTTTGGTTTACAACCCAATGCTGGCAAAAGAAACATCTGTGCTGTTTAGTCATATCATCGTCGACAATGCCCCAAGCGGTCAGAAGTAGTAATGGTATTGTTTTGCAATCAGCCGTTTGGTCATATCATTTGGCGACAATGCCCCAAACGGTCTAAGGCAAAACTTACAAAGCTTTAACTAATGCGATCTATTCGTTCACTGGTTAAACCAGAACGAATTAAACGAGCTATTATCTGTGTTTTTTTATGGGGGATCAGGATAAACAAAAGATGATCCAGCAAACAACAAATGATCCAGCAAGTGAACTGAACATTTAAATTGATCCAATTATATGTTTTTAAGTATTGAGGGCGCAACTGTAAAATAAACAACACTTAGCCGTTACTGACGACTAGATAACGCTGCGACTAAAAAAACTGGCAGTACTGCTTTATTTGACACAACACTTAGCCGTTACCGACGACTAGATAACGCTGCGACTAAAAAAACTGGCAGTACTGCTTTATTTGACATTTTAAAAGTTTGGTAGCAATAGCATTTCCGCAAAAAATTTCGCAAAACTTATCTGCCAGCTACATAAGAACATCAGATATTCGTCTGTAAGCAGAAAACAGCGCCATCTGTCTGTAACCCAAAACGTGTTTGGTTAAATTTGAAGAAATTTTTGGTAGACATAATTCACCGCAAGGTGTATAGTTTGTACCCACAGTACTTTAGTGTTTATAGGGGCCTTCAAACGATACCACATGACGGACGTACATAAAACGGACGTTCGATAAAGTAACGGGACTTTTTTCGTTACCCTCACACACATCGCACATGACGGATAGACATTGGATAGACTTCATTATTTTTTAGCTGCCGAAGAGTTAACATCAATTAAAAATATTAATATTAATTGTTTTGAACATTTATTTTTACGGACGTACTTAGCAAAAAGTCAAAATTTTTCAAATTCCATCGGACATGTCCATCCGCCTTGATTTTTTGCACACGAACGATACTACATGTGTGATGACTTGATAGGTCGGATGGACATGTAGTATCGTTTGAGGGCCCCTAATAAGTAGACTTCAATTTATTTATATCGTTGAGCGTAAAAAGAACAAAGTAAGAATAAGGATAATAAAAAGTCAAAAAGCAGTGTTACGATTTGGCAAATCGTTTTAGACGTCAATCTCTTATCGTGGAAAGTGACTCGTATGTGGCTTACCGCGTTGCCGCATTACTCCTCCTTCAGTGGCAATGTCACGTTTGAGTCAAAAATCGATCCCGGTTTTTCATCTTATATGTCCGTAAAACAAGTTTCAATTGCGAAGTTTATTTTGCGCCTGACGTTGAATCTTCTTTGGTTATGATGGCCGGTTTCAATCTATCAGTTGAGACTGCTACTTCTTTTTCGTTAAATTTTAGAGTAAGCACTCTATCTGTCTCACTCAATCACTTCGTTTGGCCCTGTGTAAGGTGGTTCCAACGGTTGTCGAACTGCGTCTGTTCTTACGAGTACATGCGAACAATCATACAAGTTTTTAAGAACAAAAATACTTTTATTTATGTGATGCGCAGCAGGTGCTGGTCGTATATGAGGCATGTCTCGGAACTTCTCTAAAAAATATTTGGGTGGAAAGACTTATCCATATCTTCAAAAAATTCATTAGGTAATCTTATTGGTCCACCGTAAAACATTTCTGCTGTAGACGCGTGTAGATCTTTATAACAAGTTCGCAACCCAAGTATAACTATCGGTAATAGAACAGGACACGGAGTTGCTGGATCGCATATCAATGCAGACTTAAGGGAGCGATCCCAACGCTCTACCATCTCATTTGATTTCGGGTGATATGCTGTGGTGTGTATATGTTGCATCCAATCATTTTTGCAAGAGCTTTGAAACAAGACGATTCGAACTGATTTCCTTGATCAGTGGTCTTAGGACACCCGAACCTAGCAAACCAGTTGGTCCAAAAATCTGTAAAAACAGTTTTCGCAGATGATGAAACAGATATTCCTAAGCGGAATAGCCTCTGGCCAACGTGCAAGCCTATCAATCATCGTCAACATGGTCGAAACAATTGTTTGGCATGTCGATTTTTTCGGTAGAAAAAAATTGTGTCTATGTATTTTCGCACGCTGGCAAGGTAGGCAAGCCTTTGCCCAGGCTGCGACAGCCTTCAGCATCGATGGCCACACATACTTTTGGCATAGCTGTTTTAGCGTAGCTTTGCCACTCGTATGCGAGAAACAATGTAAAAATATTGAAGCGTAATTTTTCTGGTACTGGACGTACGTGTCCAGTAGAGATGTCACAGTAGCGATTTCTACTTTTGAGTTGCTATCAAAATGAACGATTGAGTTTCCCTGTAAAAGCGTTATCAGCTCCTCATCTTCGGCTTGCGCTTGAGCAAGATTTACAAAACTCACGCTAGTAGGTATCGAAATAGTATTTGCACGTCTGCTACGGTTTTGGCAGGTCGAAAATTGGGATATGAAGTCCATTGGCGAGGTGATGCTTTATCAGCTTTCTGTGTGAATACATGTGAGAGTGGTTTATGGTCCGTTTTGATGACGAAAACTCGAGCCTCTAGCATATGCTTAAAGTAGCGTATGGCGTCGTATATAGCTAGGAGCTCCCTATCATGCGTCGAATAATTTTTTCGCAACTGAACAGATGGCAACCTTGGTATGTTGGCTGTGATCTATAAATAGCCTACTGCTTTGAAATCGCATTTGATTAGCAGCCATACAATTCAAAAGAATGAATTCCAAAATCTGGGCAGTCATATACTAATTTAAACAGTGAGTTGATCACAGGATAACATATCACTCAAATCACTCAAATACTACTAAAGAGGAAAATGTAGCAATTTCCGAAACAGACTGTCTAGTCAGCTAAGTGATTGACTCTATACAGAGTTGTTGTTGTTGCCTTCTTAAAAACTTACTTGATCTAAAGCTCGTAATTTAATTCATGTTTATTTCATAATAAATAATTTAATTTAATCAAACGCGGTTTTACAAAATGAAAATTTACTACTTTCAGAAATTAATTTGTGATCAAAGTTAAAAAGCAAAACTCAGAAGCCGATCGAGTGACTCGTTCGTGTATCGAGAATCGATACTGGAACGAGTCGAGAAAGTAGTTAGTAATCTTTCTTAGTAAATTACTTTCTTTAATCTTTAGGGTTGCGGCCTAAACATGCCGGCCCCTTTGCAGTAAGATAAATTAGAATATACTTAAAATATCTTAAAACTAGTAAAAATGGGTTGATTGAAAAAATAATTAGTGCAGTGCATTATATAATATGTATAAGTAGAATATCCGGAGGCGAAATGAAAAAGTCGGCATCAGAGTTTTCAAGCATTAAACTTGAAAAGTGTGCTCGGTCATCTTGAGGGATGCCGTGGGGAGAAGCGAAGTCACCTGTTGCAGACATGGCAACAGTGATAGCGAGGGCAGGTGCTGAGCGCTACTATTCTAAGGGCGGTGAGTTGGTCGTGTCCATCCTTGACCACGATTGCGAATAGATTTATAATTTCGTCGTCTTCTTCTCCAGATACCGAGTCCCCCTCTACGCACAATTTGACCTGCGGCAAAAAAGGCCGGGCAAAACTCTCTCCCGCACCCGTCCCTCCTTCACGAGAAGGCTGCACAGCTGCACACAAGAACAGAATTACAATGGGACAACGAATTGTTAATAAGGCGACGCAAGACTAGAGTTGCTTAGACATTGTCGGAAATATAGCCAATACACTTTTTGGTGTTTCTTGATTCTGATTATGCCAAGGAAATGTCAAAAACAAATATCCAAATAAAGAATAACGAATGGTCAACATTCTTAAGAAGCACACCTCCATTATTGATTCGATAATTAATATCATAAAGCAAAACGAAATCAGTACAAACACAAAAGTAATTAAGATACAGGAAGAACTAGCTACTTTTGGAAATTAAATCAACAAGGAAACTGAGACAGAACAAAGATACCTAGCTCTTATGTCATTAGGACTACAGTTGTCTCTATAGCTACACACTTCAACAGATCCAAATTGCCATTCGAAATGTCCTCACCGCTACCCATCATGGCAAAATAAACCCAATGCTATTATCTCCTCAACAACTAATCAACATAAAAAACAACTTGCCACCATCTAATCAGTTGCCAATCAAAACAGATGACCTATTGCATTTGTACAAATTAATGACATCTGAAGGAGAAGTAGTAAATAATCATGTTATATATGTGATAAAATTCCCACTTATAGATCAGGAACGTTTGAACATTTTTCGAGTTGAACCAATTCCTACCACAATCAACAATACTCTGATAGCAATTAAGGCAGATACCGAACTTCACAAATCTTCACAGGGACCATTACTTCCCGATGTCTCACTGAAATCGAAGAATGCCTCGTAATTACTACATCAACATAACTTTGTTCAAATAAACAATCCATGTTTATCAAGGGATCAAAGGCTTTCTCTTGCGAATTCAATTTGTTAAACAATAGAATATCGCCAGATTGAAACTAACACATGATGATTTCGTATGGACTCAATGGAACCACAAAAATCAGTGGATCTACGGGACTAAGATCTGCTCATATGAGCGCTGTATGCCGAACCAATACATTTCAAATAATACAAAACTGCTGGACTACTATCACTGGACCCAGAGTGCATAATAAAATATAACGTCATAACCATCTTACGCGAAATCAGGAAGATCTTCAACTCTTCTTCTGATTCTACAACAAAAACCCTGGAAGTCAGGTAAGATTTCAGAGCTTCCAGAACTGTCGCTATCTACCAACATTCATTATTACGCCATCAGCTATACAGCCTTTATTATATCAATTATAATAGCAAGCTGTATTATCTGGCTAATAAAAACTGGTGGTAAAAAAGAACAACCCATCATCGTAAATCCAATACCAAAGCCAAAACGCCACCTGCCAGAATCTGCATAGTTGAATGCCAGCATTCAACGCGTGGGAGAATGTACAATTACCGTACAATAACAACATAGGCAAACCAAATTGTCCAGCCACAACACAGCGCAATTTATGCTTGCTGCTCTATATTTTACTTATGGTACAACAACAACAACATAGGCCAAACAAATTGCAGCTACAGCACAGGGCAACGCACGCTTGCTGACGCTGCTACTTTTGTTTATTATTAAGTTTGCTGTTTCTTTTTCTATATTGTGAATTCTTTGCATTTTTTATGTTTTAATTGTTTACAATAGTCGTGTTTTATTCGTTCTGGTTAAACCAAATAGGTTCTCAATAACATGCAGAACACTAACAAAAAGATGAACTTCCTCAGTAGCTAGTTCATCTCGTTGAACTATTTTTTTCGCTACGGCTCTATAGATGTCGCTATTGGTTTAGTTTGTGGCAGCACTCGCAAGTAAGAGTTTGGTTTACAACCCAATGCTGGCAAAAGAAACATCTGTGCTGTTTAGTCATATCATCGTCGACAATGCCCCAAGCGGTCAGAAGTAGTAATGGTATTGTTTTGCAATCAGCCGTTTGGTCATATCATTTGGCGACAATGCCCCAAACGGTCTAAGGCAAAACTTACAAAGCTTTAACTAATGCGATCTATTTAATCATGGTAAATTGATAAATCTTATTTATCAATGCTAAATAAGCAATATTTATCATAAATTTAGGTTTTGTCATTTATTGAAGTAAATGTCAATTTATCAATATTTAGTTTGTTGAACTAAGCAATTTGTTTTATATTTCAGCAGATACAAGGAAATAATAAAGTCAGTTATTTATTTTACACTAATCATTCAGTGCTTTTATTTTAACTCTCTACGTAAACAATCCAGGTAAGTGCCTGTGTTTGTTAAGTGTTCAATATAGAGCAATCCAAGTTCAAGTGCTTGTGTTTGCGCCGCTGGAACAAAAGGCATGTATATTGAACAATTTTCATTTATATTCATGTTAGGGTAATTAAATAATTTGGAATATCTGTGCTTTTATTTAATATATAAAAAAATGTTTAATTGCTAAGCAGGGTTTGAACTCCCATATCTACGGCGTTGCTCGAGAGTCAAATGACTCTTCGAGCCTTTGGTACAAAGGACGCATTGAGTCCCATTTTTATAGTGTTTATATTGTTGAAAAGGTTATTTTGCTAGTTAAATATTTAAACATATCTAAATTGTTTTTAAAATATATTTTTCGTATCCTTTCTTTGAATTCAATTAGATTACCGAATGAGAAGGAACCACCAACAACATAAATATGTAAACATTTTAATAAACACTTCTCGATTAATTTTTTTTAAATTCTGGATTGGTGAAAAACATGTTGAATTTGAAGTTTAAAGGTAATTGAACGAACTTTAATCCAAAAAAATTTTGGAAAATTTTTGGTATTGTAAAATCCATCTCTTTCGGTAATCTAATTGAATTCAAAGAAAAGATACGAAAAATATATTTTAAAAGCAATTTAAATATGTTTATATTTAACTAGCAAAAATAACCTTTTCAACAATATAAACACTATAAAAGTGGCATGCGTGGAATCCGTCCTTGAGACATGGACATTTTAACATCCAAACAAAAATTTATATTAAAATATATATTGAACTTGTTAACAGAAAAAATTTTAATGAAATATATTAAAAAGAACGGAGAGATTCGCATTTACAGTAAAAACTTCGATTTTCGATTTTTTCTCATTCTTAGCAATCAATGTTTTATGAAAAATTCGTTGTACTAAAAATGATTTATATTAGGCGTGTTTTATTTATATTAGGCGTGTTTTATTTATATTAGGCGTGTTAAACCAAATTGGTTCTAAATAACATGCAGAACACTAACAAAAAGATAAACTTGCTCAGTAGCTAGTTCATCTCGTTGAACTTTTTTTTTCGCTTCGGCTCTATAGATGTCGCTATTGGTTTAGTTTGTGGCAGCACTCGCAAGTAAGAGTTTGGTTTACAACCCTTCTTAGGCACCCAATGCTGGCAAAAGTAACATCTGTGCTGTTTAGTCATATCATCGTCGACAATGCTCCAAGCAGTCAGAAGTAGTAATGGTATTGTTTTGCAATCAGCCGTTTGGTCATATCATTTGGCGACAATGCCCCAAACGGTCTAAGGCAAAACTTACAAAGCTTTAACTAATGCGATCTATTCGTTCACTGGTTAAACCAGAACGAATTAAACGAGCTATTATCTGTGTTTTTTTATGGGGGATCAGGATAAACAAAAGATGATCCAGCAAACAACAAATGATCCAGCAAGTGAACTGAACATTTAAATTGATCCAATTATATGTTTTTAAGTATTGAGGGCGCAACTGTAAAATAAACAACACTTAGCCGTTACTGACGACTAGATAACGCTGCGACTAAAAAAACTGGCAGTACTGCTTTATTTGACACAACACTTAGCCGTTACCGTGTTTATAGGGGCCTTCAAACGATACCACATGACGGACGTACATAAAACGGACGTTCGATAAAGTAACGGGACTTTTTTCGTTACCCTCACACACATCGCACATGACGGATAGACATTGGATAGACTTCATTATTTTTTAGCTGCCGAAGAGTTAACATCAATTAAAAATATTAATATTAATTGTTTTGAACATTTATTTTTACGGACGTACTTAGCAAAAAGTCAAAATTTTTCAAATTCCATCGGACATGTCCATCCGCCTTGATTTTTTGCACACGAACGATACTACATGTGTGATGACTTGATAGGTCGGATGGACATGTAGTATCGTTTGAGGGCCCCTAATAAGTAGACTTCAATTTATTTATATCGTTGAGCGTAAAAAGAACAAAGTAAGAATAAGGATAATAAAAAGTCAAAAAGCAGTGTTACGATTTGGCAAATCGTTTTAGACGTCAATCTCTTATCGTGGAAAGTGACTCGTATGTGGCTTACCGCGTTGCCGCATTACTCCTCCTTCAGTGGCAATGTCACGTTTGAGTCAAAAATCGATCCCGGTTTTTCATCTTATATGTCCGTAAAACAAGTTTCAATTGCGAAGTTTATTTTGCGCCTGACGTTGAATCTTCTTTGGTTATGATGGCCGGTTTCAATCTATCAGTTGAGACTGCTACTTCTTTTTCGTTAAATTTTAGAGTAAGCACTCTTTCTGTCTCACTCAATCACTTCGTTTGGCCCTGTGTAAGGTGGTTCCAACGGTTGTCGAACTGCGTCTGTTCTTACGAGTACATGCGAACAACCATACAAGTTTTTAAGAACAAAAATACTTTTATTTATGTGATGCGCAGCAGGTGCTGGTCGTATATGAGGCATGTCTCGGAACTTCTCTAAAAAATATTTGGGTGGAAAGACTTATCCATATCTTCAAAAAATTCATTAGGTAATCTTATTGGTCCACCGTAAAACATTTCTGCTGTAGACGCGTGTAGATCTTTATAACAAGTTCGCAAAGTATAACTATCGGTAATAGAACAGGACACGGAGTTGCTGGATCGCATATCAATGCAGACTTAAGGGAGCGATCCCAACGCTCTACCATCTCATTTGATTTCGGGTGATATGCTGTGGTGTGTATATGTTGCATCCAATCATTTTTGCAAGAGCTTTGAAACAAGACGATTCGAACTGATTTCCTTGATCAGTGGTCTTAGGACACCCGAACCTAGCAAACCAGTTGGTCCAAAAATCTGTAAAAACAGTTTTCGCAGATGATGAAACAGATATTCCTAAGCGGAATAGCCTCTGGCCAACGTGCAAGCCTATCAATCATCGTCAACATGGTCGAAACAATTGTTTGGCATGTCGATTTTTTCGGTAGAAAAAAATTTTCGCACGCTGGCAAGGTAGGCAAGCCTTTGCCCAGGCTGCGACAGCCTTCAGCATCGATGGCCACACATACTTTTGGCATAGCTATTTAGCGTAGCTTTGCCACTCGTATGCGAGAAACAATGTAAAAATATTGAAGCGTAATTTTTCTGGTACTGGACGTACGTGTCCAGTAGAGATGTCACAGTAGCGATTTCTACTTTTGAGTTGCTATCAAAATGAACGATTGAGTTTCCCTGTAAAAGCGTTATCAGCTCCTCATCTTCGGCTTGCGCTTGAGCAAGATTTACAAAACTCACGCTAGTAGGTATCGAAATAGTATTTGCACGTCTGCTACGGTTTTGGCAGGTCGAATATTGGGATATGAAGTCCATTGGCGAGGTGATGCTTTATCAGCTTTCTGTGTGAATACATGTGAGAGTGGTTTATGGTCCGTTTTGATGACGAAAACTCGAGCCTCTAGCATATGCTTAAAGTAGCGTATGGCGTCGTATATAGCTAGGAGCTCCCTATCATGCGTCGAATAATTTTTTCGCAACTGAACAGATGGCAACCTTGGTATGTTGGCTGTGATCTATAAATAGCCTACTGCTTTGAAATCGCATTTGATTAGCAGCCATACAATTCAAAAGAATGAATTCCAAAATCTGGGCAGTCATATACTAATTTAAACAGTGAGTTGATCACAGGATAACATATCACTCAAATCACTCAAATACTACTAAAGAGGAAAATGTAGCAATTTCCGAAACAGACTGTCTAGTCAGCTAAGTGATTGACTCTATACAGAGTTGTTGTTGTTGCCTTCTTAAAAACTTACTTGATCTAAAGCTCGTAATTTAATTCATGTTTATTTCATAATATATAATTTAATTTAATCAAACGCGTTTTTACAAAATGAAAATTTACTACTTTCAGAAATTAGTTTGTGATCAAAGTTAAAAAGCAAAACTCAGAAGCCGATCGAGTGACTCGTTCGTGTATCGAGAATCGATACTGGAACGAGTCGAGAAAGTAGTTAGGTAATCTTTCTTAGTAAATTACTTTCTTTAGTCTTTAGGGTTGCGGCCTAAACATGCCGGCCCCTTTGCAGTAAGATAAATTAGAATATACTTAAAATATCTTAAAACTAGTAAAAATGGGTTGATTGAAAAAATAATTAGTGCAGTGCATTATATAATATGTATAAGTAGAATATCCGGAGGCGAAATGAAAAAGTCGGCATCAGAGTTTTCAAGCATTAAACTTGAAAAGTGTGCTCGGTCATCTTGAGGGATGCCGTGGGGAGAAGCGAAGTCACCTGTTGCAGACATGGCAACAGTGATAGCGAGGGCAGGTGCTGAGCGCTACTATTCTAAGGGCGGTGAGTTGGTCGTGTCCATCCTTGACCACGATTGCGAATAGATTTATAATTTCGTCGTCTTCTTCTCCAGATACCGAGTCCCCCTCTACGCACAATTTGACCTGCGGCAAAAAAGGCCGGGCAAAACTCTCTCCCGCACCCGTCCCTCCTTCACGAGAAGGCTGCACAGCTGCACACAAGAACAGAATTACAATGGGACAACGAATTGTTAATAAGGCGACGCAAGACTAGAGTTGCTTAGACATTGTCGGAAATATAGCCAATACACTTTTTGGTGTTTCTTGTTTCTGATTATGCCAAGGAAATGTCAAAAACAAATATCCAAATAAAGAATAACGAATGGTCAACATTCTTAAGAAGCACACCTCCATTATTGATTCGATAATTAATATCATAAAGCAAAACGAAATCAGTACAAACACAAAAGTAATTAAGATACAGGAAGAACTAGCTACTTTTGGAAATTAAATCAACAAGGAAACTGAGACAGAACAAAGATACCTAGCTCTTATGTCATTAGGACTACAGTTGTCTCTATAGCTACACACTTCAACAGATCCAAATTGCCATTCGAAATGTCCTCACCGCTACCCATCATGGCAAAATAAACCCAATGCTATTATCTCCTCAACAACTAATCAACATAAAAAACAACTTGCCACCATCTAATCAGTTGCCAATCAAAACAGATGACCTATTGCATTTGTACAAATTAATGACATCTGAAGGAGAAGTAGTAAATAATCATGTTATATATGTGATAAAATTCCCACTTATAGATCAGGAACGTTTGAACATTTTTCGAGTTGAACCAATTCCTACCACAATCAACAATACTCTGATAGCAATTAAGGCAGATACCGAACTTCACAAATCTTCACAGGGACCATTACTTCCCGATGTCTCACTGAAATCGAAGAATGCCTCGTAATTACTACATCAACATAACTTTGTTCAAATAAACAATCCATGTTTATCAAGGGATCAAAGGCTTTCTCTTGCGAATTCAATTTGTTAAACAATAGAATATCGCCAGATTGAAACTAACACATGATGATTTCGTATGGACTCAATGGAACCACAAAAATCAGTGGATCTACGGGACTAAGATCTGCTCATATGAGCGCTGTATGCCGAACCAATACATTTCAAATAATAAAAAACTGCTGGACTACTATCACTGGACCCAGAGTGCATAATAAAATATAACGTCATAACCATCTTACGCGAAATCAGGAAGATCTTCAACTCTTCTTCTGATTCTACAACAAAAACCCTGGAAGTCAGGTAAGATTTCAGAGCTTCCAGAACTGTCGCTATCTACCAACATTCATTATTACGCCATCAGCTATACAGCCTTTATTATATCAATTATAATAGCAAGCTGTATTATCTGGCTAATAAAAACTGGTGGTAAAAAAGAACAACCCATCATCGTAAATCCAATACCAAAGCCAAGACGCCACCTGCCAGAATCTGCATAGTTGAATGCCAGCATTCAACGCGTGGGAGAATGTACAATTACCGTACAATAACAACATAGGCAAACCAAATTGTCCAGCCACAACACAGCGCAATTTATGCTTGCTGCTCTATATTTTACTTATGGTACAACAACAACAACATAGGCCAAACAAATTGCAGCTACAGCACAGGTTGCCCTTGATGACGCTTGCTGACGCTGCTACTTTTGTTTATTATTAAGTTTGCTGTTTCTTTTTCTATATTGTGAATTCTTTGCATTTTTTATGTTTTAATTGTTTACAATAGGCGTGTTTTATTCGTTCTGGTTAAACCAAATAGGTTCTCAATAACATGCAGAACACTAACAAAAAGATGAACTTCCTCAGTAGCTAATTCATCTCGTTGAACTATTTTTTTCGCTACGGCTCTATAGATGTCGCTATTGGTTTAGTTTGTGGCAGCACTCGCAAGTAAGAGTTTTGTCACCCAACGCCGGCAAAAGTAACATCTGTGCTGTTTAGTCATATCATCGTCGACAATGCCCCAAGCGGTCAGAAGTAGTAATGGTATTGTTTTGCAATCAGCCGTTTGGTCATATCATTTGGCGACAATGCCCCAAACGGTCTAAGGCAAAACTTACAAAGCTTTAACTAATGCGATCTATTTAATCATGGTTAAACCAGAACCAATTTGTTTTATATTTCAGCAGATACAAGGAAATAATAAAGTCAGTTATTTATTTTACACTAATCATTCAGTGCTTTTATTTTAACTCTCTACGTAAACAATCCAGGTAAGTGCCTGTGTTTGTTAAGTGCTCAATATAGAGCAATCCAAGTTCAAGTGCTTGTGTTTGCGCCGCTGGAACAAAAGGCATGTATATTGAACAAATTTCATTTATCTTCATGTTAGGGTAATTAAATAATTTGGAATATCTGTGCTTTTATTTAATATATAAAAAAATGTTTAATTGCTAAGCAGGGTTTGAACTCCCATATCTACGGCGTTGCTCGAGAGTCAAATGACTCTTCGAGCCTTTGGTACAAAGGACGCATTGAGTCCCATTTTTATAGTGTTTATATTGTTGAAAAGGTTATTTTGCTAGTTAAATATTTAAACATATCTAAATTGTTTTTAAAATATATTTTTCGTATCCTTTCTTTGAATTCAATTAGATTACCGAAAGAGAAGGAACCACCAACAACATAAATATGTAAACATTTTAATAAACACTTCTCGATTAATTTTTTTTAAATTCTGGATTAGTGAAAAACATGTTGAATTTGAAGTTTAAAGGTAATTGAACGAACTTTAATCCAAAAAAATTTTGGAAAATTTTTGGTATTGGTGGTTCCATCTCTTTCGGTAATCTAATTGAATTCAAAGAAAAGATACGAAAAATATATTTTAAAAGCAATTTAAATATGTTTATATTTAACTAGCAAAAATAACCTTTTCAACAATATAAACACTATAAAAGTGGGATGCGTGGAATCCGTCCTTGAGACATGGACATTTTAACATCCAAACAAAAATTTATATTAAAATATATATTGAACTTGTTAACAGAAAAAATTTTAATGAAATATATTAAAAAGAACGGAGAGATTCGCATTTACAGTAAAAACTTCGATTTTCGATTTTTTCTCATTCTTAGCAATCAATGTTTTATGAAAAATTCGTTGTACTAAAAATGATTTATATTAGGCGTGTTTTATTTATATTAGGCGTGTTTTATTTATATTAGGCGTGTTAAACCAAATTGGTTCTAAATAACATGCAGAACACTAACAAAAAGATAAACTTGCTCAGTAGCTAGTTCATCTCGTTGAACTTTTTTTTTCGCTTCGGCTCTATAGATGTCGCTATTGGTTTAGTTTGTGGCAGCACTCGCAAGTAAGAGTTTGGTTTACAACCCTTCTTAGGCACCCAATGCTGGCAAAAGTAACATCTGTGCTGTTTAGTCATATCATCGTCGACAATGCTCCAAGCAGTCAGAAGTAGTAATGGTATTGTTTTGCAATCAGCCGTTTGGTCATATCATTTGGCGACAATGCCCCAAACGGTGTAAGGCAAAACTTACAAAGCTTTAACTAATGCGATCTATTCGTTCACTGGTTAAACCAGAACGAATTAAACGAGCTATTATCTGTGTTTTTTTATGGGGGATCAGGATAAACAAAAGATGATCCAGCAAACAACAAATGATCCAGCAAGTGAACTGAACATTTAAATTGATCCAATTATATGTTTTTAAGTATTGAGGGCGCAACTGTAAAATAAACAACACTTAGCCGTTACTGACGACTAGATAACGCTGCGACTAAAAAAACTGGCAGTACTGCTTTATTTGACACAACACTTAGCCGTTACTGACGACTAGATAACGCTGCGACTAAAAAAACTGGCAGTACTGCTTTATTTGACATTTTAAAAGTTTGGTAGCAATAGCATTTCCGCAAAAAATTTCGCAAAACTTATCTGCCAGCTACATAAGAACATCAGATATTCGTCTGTAAGCAGAAAACAGCGCCATCTGTCTGTAACCCAAAACGTGTTTGGTTAAATTTGAAGAAATTTTTGGTAGACATAATTCGGCTATTCACCGCAAGGTGTATAGTTTGTACCCACAGTACTTTAGTGTTTATAGGGGCCTTCAAACGATACCACATGACGGACGTACATAAAACGGACGTTCGATAAAGTAACGGGACTTTTTTCGTTACCCTCACACACATCGCACATGACGGATAGACATTGGATAGACTTCATTATTTTTTAGCTGCCGAAGAGTTAACATCAATTAAAAATATTAATATTAATTGTTTTGAACATTTATTTTTACGGACGTACTTAGCAAAAAGTCAAAATTTTTCAAATTCCATAGGACATGTCCATCCGCCTTGATTTTTTGCACACGAACGATACTACATGTGTGATGACTTGATAGGTCGGATGGACATGTAGTATCGTTTGAGGGCCCCTAATAAGTAGACTTCAATTTATTTATATCGTTGAGCGTAAAAAGAAGAAAGTAAGAATAAGGATAGTAAAAAGTCAAAAAGCAGTGTTACGATTTGGCAAATCGTTTTAGACGTCAATCTCTTATCGTGGAAAGTGACTCGTATGTGGCTTACCGCGTTGCCGCATTACTCCTCCTTCAGTGGCAATGTCACGTTTGAGTCAAAAATCGATCCCGGTTTTTCATCTTATATGTCCGTAAAACAAGTTTCAATTGCGAAGTTTATTTTGCGCCTGACGTTGAATCTTCTTTGGTTATGATGGCCGGTTTCAATCTATCAGTTGAGACTGCTACTTCTTTTTCGTTAAATTTTAGAGTAAGCACTCTATCTGTCTCACTCAATCACTTCGTTTGGCCCTGTGTAAGGTGGTTCCAACGGTTGTCGAACTGCGTCTGTTCTTACGAGTACATGCGAACAATCATACAAGTTTTTAAGAACAAAAATACTTTTATTTATGTGATGCGCAGCAGGTGCTGGTCGTATATGAGGCATGTCTCGGAACTTCTCTAAAAAATATTTGGGTGGAAAGACTTATCCATATCTTCAAAAAATTCATTAGGTAATCTTATTGGTCCACCGTAAAACATTTCTGCTGTAGACGCGTGTAGATCTTCTTTATAACAAGTTCGCAACCCAAGTATAACTATTTTCGCACGCTGGCAAGGTAGGCAAGCCTTTGCCCAGGCTGCGACAGCCTTCAGCATCGATGGCCACACATACTTTTGGCATAGCTGTTTTAGCGTAGCTTTGCCACTCGTATGCGAGAAACAATGTAAAAATATTGAAGCGTAATTTTTCTGGTACTGGACGTACGTGTCCAGTAGAGATGTCACAGTAGCGATTTCTACTTTTGAGTTGCTATCAAAATTAACGATTGAGTTTCCCTGTAAAAGCGTTATCAGCTCCTCATCTTCGGCTTGCGCTTGAGCAAGATTTACAAAACTCACGCTAGTAGGTATCGAAATAGTATTTGCACGTCTGCTACGGTTTTGGCAGTTCCAGAGGCGTGAATAATAATGGTCGAAAATTGGGATAGTCCATTGGCGAGGTGATGCTTTATCAGCTTTCTGTGTGAATACATGTGAGAGTGGTTTATGGTCCATTTTGATGACGAAAACTCGAGCCTCTAGCATATGCTTAAAGAAGCGTATGGCGTCGTATATAGCTAGGAGCTCCCTATCATGCGTCGAATAATTTTTCGCAACTGAACAGATGGCAACCTTGGTATGTTGGCTGTGATCTATAAATAGCCTACTGCTTTGAAATCGCATTTGATTAGCAGCCATACAATTCAAAAGAATGAATTCCAAAATCTGGGCAGTCATATACTAATTTAAACAGTGAGTTCATCACAGGATAACATATCACTCAAATCACTCAAATACTACTAAAGAGGAAAATGTAGCAATTTCCAAAACAGACTGTCTAGTCAGCTAAGTGATTGACTCTATACAGAGTTGTTGTTGTTGCCTTCTTAAAAACTTACTTGATCTAAAGCTCGTAATTTAATTCATGTTTATTTCCAATTAGTGGAAATATATAATTTAATTTAATCAAACGCGGTTTTACAAAATGAAAATTTACTACTTTCAGAAATTAATTTGTGATCAAAGTTAAAAAGCAAAACTCACTCTTCGGAGAAGCCGATCGAGTGACTCGTTCGTGTATCGAGAATCGATACTGGAACGAGTCGAGAAAGTAGTTAGGTAATCTTTCTTAGTAAATTACTTTCTTTAGTCTTTAGGGTTGCGGCCTAAACATGCCGGCCCCTTTGCAGTAAGATAAATTAGAATATACTTAAAATATCTTAAAACTAGTAAAAATGGGTTGATTGAAAAAATAATTAGTGCAGTGCATTATATAATATGTATAAGTAGGATATCCGGAGGCGAAATGAAAAAGTCGGCATCAGAGTTTTCAAGCATTAAACTTGAAAAGTGTGCTCGGTCATCTTGAGGGATGCCGTGGGGAGAAGCGAAGTCACCTGTTGCAGACATGGCAACAGTGATAGCGAGGGCAGGTACTGAGCGCTACTATTCTAGGGGCGGTGAGTTGGTCGTGTCCATCCTTGACCACGATTGCGAATAGATTTATAATTTCGTCGTCTTCTTCTCCAGATACCGAGTCCCCCTCTACGCACAATTTGACCTGTGCAAAACTCTCCCCCGCACCCGTCCCTCCTTCACGAGAAGGCTGCACAGCTGAACACAAGAACAGAATTACAATGGGACAACGAATTGTTAATAAGGCGACGCAAGACTAGAGTTGCTTAGACATTGTCGGAAATATAGCCAATACACTTTTTGGTGTTTCTTGATTCTGATTATGCCAAGGAAATGTCAAAAACAAATATCCAAATAAAGAATAATGAATGGTCAACATTCTTAAGAAGCACACCTCCATTATTGATTCGACAATTAATATCATAAAGCAAAACGAAATCAGTACAAACACAAAAGTAATTATGATGCAGGAAGAACTAGCTACACTTGGAAATTAAATCAACAAGGAAACTGCGACAGAACAAAGATACCTAGCTCTTATGTCATTAGGACTACAGTTGTCTCTATAGCTACACACTTACAACAGATCCAAACTGCCATTCGAAATGTCCTCACCGCTACCCATCATGGCAAAATAAACCCAATGCTATTATCTCCTCAACAACTAATCAACATAAAAAACAACTTGCCACCATCTAATCAGTTGCCAATAAAAACAGATGACCTATTCTGGCAGGTGCATTGCATTTATACAAATTAATGACATCTGAAGGAGAAATAGTAAATAATCATGTTATATATGTGATAAAATTCCCACTTATGGATCAGGAACGTTTGAACATTTTTCGAGTTGAACCAATTCCTACCACAATCAACAATACTCTGATAGCAATTAAGGCAGATACCGAACTTATGGCCACAAATCTTCACAGGGACCATTACTTCCCGATGAGTCTCACTGAAATCGAAGCATGCCTCGTAATTACTACATCAACATAACTTTGTTCAAATAAACAATCCATGTTTATCAAGGGATCAAAGGCTTTCTCTTGCGAATTCAATTTGTTAATCCACAAAAATCAGTGGATGTACGGGACTAAGGAATCTGCTCATATGAGCGCTGTATGCCGAACCAATACATTTCAAATAATAACAAAAAACTGCTGGACTACTATCACTGGACCCAGAGTGCGTAATAAAACATAACGTCATAACTATCTTACGCGAAATCAGGAAGATCTTCAACTCTTCTTCTGATTCTACAACAAAAACCCTGGAAGTCAGGTAAGATTTCAGAGCTTCCAGAACTGTCGCTATCTACCAACATTCATCATTACGCCATCAGCTATACAGCCTTTATTATATCAATTATAATAGCAAGCTGTATTATCTGGCTAATAAAAACTGGTGGTAAAAAAGAACAACCCATCATCGTAAATCCAATACCAAAGCCAAGACGCCACCTGCCAGAATCTGCATAGTTGAATGCCAGCATTCAACGCGTGGGAGAATGTACAATAACCGTACAATAACAACATAGGCAAACCAAATTGTCCAGCCACAACACTGCGCAATTTATGCTTGCTGCTCTATATTTTACTTATGGTACAACAACAACAACATAGGCCAAACAAATTGCAGCTACAGCACAGGGCAACGCACGCTTGCTGACGCTGCTACTTTTGTTTATTATATTAAGTTTGCTGTTTCTTTTTCTATATTGTGAATTCTTTGCATTTTTTATGTTTTAATTGTTTACAATAGGCGTGTTTTATTCGTTCTGGTTAAACCAAATAGGTTCTCAATAACATGCAGAACACTAACAAAAAGATGAACTTCCTCAGTAGCTAGTTCATCTCGTTGAACTATTTTTTTCGCTACGGCTCTATAGATGTCGCTATTGGTTTAGTTTGTGGCAGCACTCGCAAGTAAGAGTTTGGTTTACAACCCAATGCTGGCAAAAGAAACATCTGTGCTGTTTAGTCATATCATCGTCGACAATGCCCCAAGCGGTCAGAAGTAGTAATGGTATTGTTTTGCAATCAGCCGTTTGGTCATATCATTTGGCGACAATGCCCCAAACGGTCTAAGGCAAAACTTACAAAGCTTTAACTAATGCGATCTATTTAATCATGGTAAATTGATAAATCTTATTTATCAATGCTAAATAAGCAATATTTATCATAAATTTAGGTTTTGTCATTTATTGAAGTAAATGTCAATTAATCAATATTTAGTTTGTTGAACTAAGCAATTTGTTTTATATTTCAGCAGATACAAGGATATAATAAAGTCAGTTATTTATTTTACACTAATCATTCAGTGCATTTATTTTAACTCTCTACGTAAACAATCCAGGTAAGTGCCTGTGTTTGTTAAGTGTTCAATATAGAGCAATCCAAGTTCAAGTGCTTGTGTTTGCGCCGCTGGAACAAAAGGCATGTATATTGAACAATTTTCATTTATCTTCATGTTAGGGTAATTAAATAATTTGGAATATCTGTGCTTTTATTTAATATATAAAAAAATGTTTAATTGCTAAGCAGGGTTTGAACTCCCATATCTACGGCGTTGCTCGAGAGTCAAATGACTCTTCGAGCCTTTGGTACAAAGGACGCATTGAGTCCCATTTTTATAGTGTTTATATTGTTGAAAAGGTTATTTTGCTAGTTAAATATTTAAACATATCTAAATTGTTTTTAAAATATATTTTTCGTATCCTTCTTTGAATTCAATTAGATTACCGAATGAGAAGGAACCACCAACAACATAAATATGTAAACATTTTAATAAACACTTCTCGATTAATTTTTTTTTAATTCTGGATTAGTGAAAAACATGTTGAATTTGAAGTTTAAAGGTAATTGAACGAACTTTAATCCAAAAAAATTTTGGAAAATTTTTGGTATTGGTGGTTCCATCTCTTTCGGTAATCTAATTGAATTCAAAGAAAAGATACGAAAAATATATTTTAAAAGCAATTTAAATATGTTTATATTTAACTAGCAAAAATAACCTTTTCAACAATATAAACACTATAAAAGTGGGTTTTCGATTTTTTCTCATTCTTAGCAATCAATGTTTTATGAAAAATTCGTTGTACTAAAAATGATTTATATTAGGCGTGTTTTATTTATATTAGGCGTGTTTTATTTATATTAGGCGTGTTTTATTTATATTAGGCGTGTTAAACCAAATTGGTTCTAAATAACATGCAGAACACTAACAAAAAGATAAACTTGCTCAGTAGCTAGTTCATCTCGTTGAACTTTTTTTTTCGCTTCGGCTCTATAGATGTTTTGGTTTAGTTTGTGGTAGCACTCGCAAGTAAGAGTTTGGTTTACAACCCTTCTTAGGCACCCAATGCTGGCAAAAGTAACATCTGTGCTGTTTAGTCATATCATCGTCGACAATGCTCCAAGCAGTCAGAAGTAGTAATGGTATTGTTTTGCAATCAGCCGTTTGGTCATATCATTTGGCGACAATGCCCCAAACCAGATCGAATTAAACGAGCTATTATCTGTGTTTTTTTATGGGGGATCAGGATAAACAAAAGATGATCCAGCAAACAACAAATGATCCAGCAAGTGAACTGAACATTTAAATTGATCCAATTATATGTTTTTAAGTATTGAGGGCGCAACTGTAAAATAAACAACACTTAGCCGTTACTGACGACTAGATAACGCTGCGACTAAAAAAACTGGCAGTACTGCTTTATTTGACACAACACTTAGCCGTTACCGACGACTAGATAACGCTGCGACTAAAAAAACTGGCAGTACTGCTTTATTTGACATTTTAAAAGTTTGGTAGCAATAGCATTTCCGCAAAAAATTTCGCAAAACTTATCTGCCAGCTACATAAGAACATCAGATATTCGTCTGTAAGCAGAAAACAGCGCCATCTGTCTGTAACCCAAAACGTGTTTGGTTAAATTTGAAGAAATTTTTGGTAGACATAATTCGGCTATTCACCGCAAGGTGTATAGTTTGTACCCACAGTACTTTAGTGTTTATAGGGGCCTTCAAACGATACCACATGACGGACGTACATAAAACGGACGTTCGATAAAGTAACGGGACTTTTTTCGTTACCCTCACACACATCGCACATGACGGATAGACATTGGATAGACTTCATTATTTTTTAGCTGCCGAAGAGTTAACATCAATTAAAAATATTAATATTAATTGTTTTGAACATTTATTTTTACGGACGTACTTAGCAAAAAGTCAAAATTTTTCAAATTCCATCGGACATGTCCATCCGCCTTGATTTTTTGCACACGAACGATACTACATGTGTGATGACTTGATAGGTCGGATGGACATGTAGTATCGTTTGAGGGCCCCTAATAAGTAGACTTCAATTTATTTATATCGTTGAGCGTAAAAAGAACAAAGTAAGAATAAGGATAATAAAAAGTCAAAAAGCAGTGTTACGATTTGGCAAATCGTTTTAGACGTCAATCTCTTATCGTGGAAAGTGACTCGTATGTGGCTTACCGCGTTGCCGCATTACTCCTCCTTCAGTGGCAATGTCACGTTTGAGTCAAAAATCGATCCCGGTTTTTCATCTTATATGTCCGTAAAACAAGTTTCAATTGCGAAGTTTATTTTGCGCCTGACGTTGAATCTTCTTTGGTTATGATGGCCGGTTTCAATCTATCAGTTGAGACTGCTACTTCTTTTTCGTTAAATTTTAGAGTAAGCACTCTATCTGTCTCACTCAATCACTTCGTTTGGCCCTGTGTAAGGTGGTTCCAACGGTTGTCGAACTGCGTCTGTTCTTACGAGTACATGCGAACAATCATACAAGTTTTTAAGAACAAAAATACTTTTATTTATGTGATGCGCAGCAGGTGCTGGTCGTATATGAGGCATGTCTCGGAACTTCTCTAAAAAATATTTGGGTGGAAAGACTTATCCATATCTTCAAAAAATTCATTAGGTAATCTTATTGGTCCACCGTAAAACATTTCTGCTGTAGACGCGTGTAGATCTTCTTTATAACAAGTTCGCAACCCAAGTATAACTATCGGTAATAGAACAGGACACGGAGTTGCTGGATCGCATATCAATGCAGACTTAAGGGAGCGATCCCAACGCTCTACCATCTCATTTGATTTCGGGTGATATGCTGTGGTGTGTATATGTTGCATCCAATCATTTTTGCAAGAGCTTTGAAACAAGACGATTCGAACTGATTTCCTTGATCAGTGGTCTTAGGACACCCGAACCTAGCAAACCAGTTGGTCCAAAAATCTGTAAAAACAGTTTTCGCAGATGATGAAACAGATATTCCTAAGCGGAATAGCCTCTGGCCAACGTGCAAGCCTATCAATCATCGTCAACATGGTCGAAACAATTGTTTGGCATGTCGATTTTTTCGGTAGAAAAAAATTGTGTCTATGTATTTTCGCACGCTGGCAAGGTAGGCAAGCCTTTGCCCAGGCTGCGACAGCCTTCAGCATCGATGGCCACACATACTTTTGGCATAGCTGTTTTAGCGTAGCTTTGCCACTCGTATGCGAGAAACAATGTAAAAATATTGAAGCGTAATTTTTCTGGTACTGGACGTACGTGTCCAGTAGAGATGTCACAGTAGCGATTTCTACTTTTGAGTTGCTATCAAAATTAACGATTGAGTTTCCCTGTAAAAGCGTTATCAGCTCCTCATCTTCGGCTTGCGCTTGAGCAAGATTTACAAAACTCACGCTAGTAGGTATCGAAATAGTATTTGCACGTCTGCTACGGTTTTGGCAGTTCCAGAGGCGTGAATAATAATGGTCGAAAATTGGGATAGTCCATTGGCGAGGTGATGCTTTATCAGCTTTCTGTGTGAATACATGTGAGAGTGGTTTATGGTCCGTTTTGATGACGAAAACTCGAGCCTCTAGCATATGCTTAAAGAAGCGTATGGCGTCGTATATAGCTAGGAGCTCCCTATCATGCGTCGAATAATTTTTCGCAACTGAACAGATGGCAACCTTGGTATGTTGGCTGTGATCTATAAATAGCCTACTGCTTTGAAATCGCATTTGATTAGCAGCCATACAATTCAAAAGAATGAATTCCAAAATCTGGGCAGTCATATACTAATTTAAACAGTGAGTTCATCACAGGATAACATATCACTCAAATCACTCAAATACTACTAAAGAGGAAAATGTAGCAATTTCCAAAACAGACTGTCTAGTCAGCTAAGTGATTGACTCTATACAGAGTTGTTGTTGTTGCCTTCTTAAAAACTTACTTGATCTAAAGCTCGTAATTTAATTCATGTTTATTTCCAATTAGTGGAAATATATAATTTAATTTAATCAAACGCGGTTTTACAAAATGAAAATTTACTACTTTCAGAAATTAATTTGTGATCAAAGTTAAAAAGCAAAACTCACTCTTCGGAGAAGCCGATCGAGTGACTCGTTCGTGTATCGAGAATCGATACTGGAACGAGTCGAGAAAGTAGTTAGGTAATCTTTCTTAGTAAATTACTTTCTTTAGTCTTTAGGGTTGCGGCCTAAACATGCCGGCCCCTTTGCAGTAAGATAAATTAGAATATACTTAAAATATCTTAAAACTAGTAAAAATGGGTTGATTGAAAAAATAATTAGTGCAGTGCATTATATAATATGTATAAGTAGGATATCCGGAGGCGAAATGAAAAAGTCGGCATCAGAGTTTTCAAGCATTAAACTTGAAAAGTGTGCTCGGTCATCTTGAGGGATGCCGTGGGGAGAAGCGAAGTCACCTGTTGCAGACATGGCAACAGTGATAGCGAGGGCAGGTACTGAGCGCTACTATTCTAGGGGCGGTGAGTTGGTCGTGTCCATCCTTGACCACGATTGCGAATAGATTTATAATTTCGTCGTCTTCTTCTCCAGATACCGAGTCCCCCTCTACGCACAATTTGACCTGTGGCAAAACTCTCCCCCGCACCCGTCCCTCCTTCACGAGAAGGCTGCACAGCTGAACACAAGAACAGAATTACAATGGGACAACGAATTGTTAATAAGGCGACGCAAGACTAGAGTTGCTTAGACATTGTCGGAAATATAGCCAATACACTTTTTGGTGTTTCTTGATTCTGATTATGCCAAGGAAATGTCAAAAACAAATATCCAAATAAAGAATAATGAATGGTCAACATTCTTAAGAAGCACACCTCCATTATTGATTCGACAATTAATATCATAAAGCAAAACGAAATCAGTACAAACACAAAAGTAATTATGATGCAGGAAGAACTAGCTACACTTGGAAATTAAATCAACAAGGAAACTGCGACAGAACAAAGATACCTAGCTCTTATGTCATTAGGACTACAGTTGTCTCTATAGCTACACACTTACAACAGATCCAAACTGCCATTCGAAATGTCCTCACCGCTACCCATCATGGCAAAATAAACCCAATGCTATTATCTCCTCAACAACTAATCAACATAAAAAACAACTTGCCACCATCTAATCAGTTGCCAATAAAAACAGATGACCTATTCTGGCAGGTGCATTGCATTTATACAAATTAATGACATCTGAAGGAGAAGTAGTAAATAATCATGTTATATATGTGATAAAATTCCCACTTATGGATCAGGAACGTTTGAACATTTTTCGAGTTGAACCAATTCCTACCACAATCAACAATACTCTGATAGCAATTAAGGCAGATACCGAACTTATGGCCACAAATCTTCACAGGGACCATTACTTCCCGATGAGTCTCACTGAAATCGAAGCATGCCTCGTAATTACTACATCAACATAACTTTGTTCAAATAAACAATCCATGTTTATCAAGGGATCAAAGGCTTTCTCTTGCGAATTCAATTTGTTAATCCACAAAAATCAGTGGATGTACGGGACTAAGGAATCTGCTCATATGAGCGCTGTATGCCGAACCAATACATTTCAAATAATAACAAAAAACTGCTGGACTACTATCACTGGACCCAGAGTGCGTAATAAAACATAACGTCATAACTATCTTACGCGAAATCAGGAAGATCTTCAACTCTTCTTCTGATTCTACAACAAAAACCCTGGAAGTCAGGTAAGATTTCAGAGCTTCCAGAACTGTCGCTATCTACCAACATTCATCATTACGCCATCAGCTATACAGCCTTTATTATATCAATTATAATAGCAAGCTGTATTATCTGGCTAATAAAAACTGGTGGTAAAAAAGAACAACCCATCATCGTAAATCCAATACCAAAGCCAAGACGCCACCTGCCAGAATCTGCATAGTTGAATGCCAGCATTCAACGCGTGGGAGAATGTACAATAACCGTACAATAACAACATAGGCAAACCAAATTGTCCAGCCACAACACAGCGCAATTTATGCTTGCTGCTCTATATTTTACTTATGGTACAACAACAACAACAACAACATAGGCCAAACAAATTGCAGCTACAGCACAGGGCAACGCACGCTTGCTGACGCTGCTACTTTTGTTTATTATATTAAGTTTGCTGTTTCTTTTTCTATATTGTGAATTCTTTGCATTTTTTTATGTTTTAATTGTTTACAATAGGCGTGTTTTATTCGTTCTGGTTAAACCAAATAGGTTCTCAATAACATGCAGCACACTAACAAAAAGATGAACTTGCTCAGTAGCTAGTTCATCTCGTTGAACTATTTTTTTCGCTACGGCTCTATAGATGTCGCTATTGGTTTAGTTTGTGGCAGCACTCGCAAGTAAGAGTTTGGTTTACAACCCTTCTTAGGCACCCAATGCTGGCAAAAGAAACATCTGTGCTGTTTAGTCATATCATCGTCGACAATGCCCCAAGCGGTCAGAAGTAGTAATGGTATTGTTTTGAAATCAGCCGTTTGGTCATATCATTTGGCGACAATGCCCCAAACGGTCTAAAACTTACAAAGCTTTAACTAATGCGATCTATTCGTTCACTGGTTAAACCAGAACGAATTAAACGAGCTATTATCTGTGTTTTTTTTTATGGGGGATCAGGATAAACAAAAGATGATCCAGCAAACAACAAATGATCCAGCAAGTGAACTGGACATTTAAATTGATCCAATTATATGTTTTTTAGTATTGAGGGCGCAACTGTAAAATAAACAACACTTAGCCGTTACTGACGACTAGATAACGCTGTGACTAAAAAAACTGGCAGTACTGCTTTATTTGACACAACACTTAGCCGTTACCGACGACTAGATAACGCTGCGACTAAAAAAACTGGCAGTACTGCTTTATTTGACATTTTAAAAGTTTGGTAGCAATAGCATTTCCGCAAAAAATTTCGCAAAACTTATCTGCCAGCTACATAAGAACATCAGATATTCGTCTGTAAGCAGAAAACAGCGCCATCTGTCTGTAACCCAAAACGTGTTTGGTTAAATTTGAAGAAATTTTTGGTAGACATAATTCGGCTATTCACCGCAAGGTGTATAGTTTGTACCCACAGTACTTTAGTGTTTATAGGGGCCTTCAAACGATACCACATGACGGACGTACATAAAACGGACGTTCGATAAAGTAACGGGACTTTTTTCGTTACCCTCACACACATCGCACATGACGGATAGACATTGGATAGACTTCATTATTTTTTAGCTGCCGAAGAGTTAACATCAATTAAAAATATTAATATTAATTGTTTTGAACATTTATTTTTACGGACGTACTTAGCAAAAAGTCAAAATTTTTCAAATTCCATCGGACATGTCCATCCGCCTTGATTTTTTGCACACGAACGATACTACATGTGTGATGACTTGATAGGTCGGATGGACATGTAGTATCGTTTGAGGGCCCCTAATAAGTAGACTTCAATTTATTTATATCGTTGAGCGTAAAAAGAACAAAGTAAGAATAAGGATAATAAAAAGTCAAAATGGAGTGTTACGATTTGGCAAATCGTTTTAGACGTCAATCTCTTATCGTGGAAAGTGACTCGTATGTGGCTTACCGCGTTGCCGCATTACTCCTCCTTCAGTGGCAATGTCACGTTTGAGTCAAAAATCGATCCCGGTTTTTCATCTTATATGTCCGTAAAACAAGTTTCAATTGCGAAGTTTATTTTGCGCCTGACGTTGAATCTTCTTTGGTTATGATGGCCGGTTTCAATCTATCAGTTGAGACTGCTACTTCTTTTTCGTTAAATTTTAGAGTAAGCACTCTATCTGTCTCACTCAATCACTTCGTTTGGCCCTGTGTAAGGTGGTTCCAACGGTTGTCGAACTGCGTCTGTTCTTACGAGTACATGCGAACAATCATACAAGTTTTTAAGAACAAAAATACTTTTATTTATGTGATGCGCAGCAGGTGCTGGTCGTATATGAGGCATGTCTCGGAACTTCTCTAAAAAATATTTGGGTGGAAAGACTTATCCATATCTTCAAAAAATTCATTAGGTAATCTTATTGGTCCACCGTAAAACATTTCTGCTGTAGACGCGTGTAGATCTTCTTTATAACAAGTTCGCAACCCAAGTATAACTATCGGTAATTTAACAGGACACGGAGTTGCTGGATCGCATATCAATGCAGACTTAAGGGAGCGATCCCAACGCTCTACCATCTCATTTGATTTCGGGTGATATGCTGTGGTGTGTATATGTTGCATCCAATCATTTTTGCAAGAGCTTTGAAACAAGACGATTCGAACTGATTTCCTTGATCAGTGGTCTTAGGACACCCGAACCTAGCAAACCAGTTGGTCCAAAAATCTGTAAAAACAGTTTTCGCAGATGATGAAACAGATATTCCTAAGCGGAATAGCCTCTGGCCAACGTGCAAGCCTATCAATCATCGTCAACATGGTCGAAACAATTGTTTGGCATGTCGATTTTTTCGGTAGAAAAAAATTGTGTCTATGTATTTTCGCACGCTGGCAAGGTAGGCAAGCCTTTGCCCAGGCTGCGACAGCCTTCAGCATCGATGGCCACACATACTTTTGGCATAGCTGTTTTAGCGTAGCTTTGCCACTCGTATGCGAGAAACAATGTAAAAATATTGAAGCGTAATTTTTCTGGTACTGGACGTACGTGTCCAGTAGAGATGTCACAGTAGCGATTTCTACTTTTGAGTTGCTATCAAAATTAACGATTGAGTTTCCCTGTAAAAGCGTTATCAGCTCCTCATCTTCGGCTTGCGCTTGAGCAAGATTTACAAAACTCACGCTAGTAGGTATCGAAATAGTATTTGCACGTCTGCTACGGTTTTGGCAGTTCCAGAGGCGTGAATAATAATGGTCGAAAATTGGGATAGTCCATTGGCGAGGTGATGCTTTATCAGCTTTCTGTGTGAATACATGTGAGAGTGGTTTATGGTCCGTTTTGATGACGAAAACTCGAGCCTCTAGCATATGCTTAAAGAAGCGTATGGCGTCGTATATAGCTAGGAGCTCCCTATCATGCGTCGAATAATTTTTTCGCAACTGAACAGATGGCAACCTTGGTATGTTGGCTGTGATCTATAAATAGCCTACTGCTTTGAAATCGCATTTGATTAGCAGCCATACAATTCAAAAGAATGAATTCCAAAATCTGGGCAGTCATATACTAATTTAAACAGTGAGTTCATCACAGGATAACATATCACTCAAATCACTCAAATACTACTAAAGAGGAAAATGTAGCAATTTCCAAAACAGACTGTCTAGTCAGCTAAGTGATTGACTCTATACAGAGTTGTTGTTGTTGCCTTCTTAAAAACTTACTTGATCTAAAGCTCGTAATTTAATTCATGTTTATTTCCAATTAGTGGAAATATATAATTTAATTTAATCAAACGCGGTTTTACAAAATGAAAATTTACTACTTTCAGAAATTAATTTGTGATCAAAGTTAAAAAGCAAAACTCACTCTTCGGAGAAGCCGATCGAGTGACTCGTTCGTGTATCGAGAATCGATACTGGAACGAGTCGAGAAAGTAGTTAGGTAATCTTTCTTAGTAAATTACTTTCTTTAGTCTTTAGGGTTGCGGCCTAAACATGCCGGCCCCTTTGCAGTAAGATAAATTAGAATATACTTAAAATATCTTAAAACTAGTAAAAATGGGTTGATTGAAAAAATAATTAGTGCAGTGCATTATATAATATGTATAAGTAGGATATCCGGAGGCGAAATGAAAAAGTCGGCATCAGAGTTTTCAAGCATTAAACTTGAAAAGTGTGCTCGGTCATCTTGAGGGATGCCGTGGGGAGAAGCGAAGTCACCTGTTGCAGACATGGCAACAGTGATAGCGAGGGCAGGTGCTGAGCGCTACTATTCTAGGGGCGGTGAGTTGGTCGTGTCCATCCTTGACCACGATTGCGAATAGATTTATAATTTCGTCGTCTTCTTCTCCAGATACCGAGTCCCCCTCTACGCACAATTTGACCTGTGGCAAAACTCTCCCCCGCACCCGTCCCTCCTTCACGAGAAGGCTGCACAGCTGAACACAAGAACAGAATTACAATGGGACAACGAATTGTTAATAAGGCGACGCAAGACTAGAGTTGCTTAGACATTGTCGGAAATATAGCCAATACACTTTTTGGTGTTTCTTGATTCTGATTATGCCAAGGAAATGTCAAAAACAAATATCCAAATAAAGAATAATGAATGGTCAACATTCTTAAGAAGCACACCTCCATTATTGATTCGATAATTAATATCATAAAGCAAAACGAAATCAGTACAAACACAAAAGTAATTAAGATACAGGAAGAACTAGCTACTTTTGGAAATTAAATCAACAAGGAAACTGCGACAGAACAAAGATACCTAGCTCTTATGTCATTAGGACTACAGTTGTCTCTATAGCTACACACTTACAACAGATCCAAACTGCCATTCGAAATGTCCTCACCGCTACCCATCATGGCAAAATAAACCCAATGCTATTATCTCCTCAACAACTAATCAACATAAAAAACAACTTGCCACCATCTAATCAGTTGCCAATAAAAACAGATGACCTATTCTGGCAGGTGCATTGCATTTATACAAATTAATGACATCTGAAGGAGATATTTCTCCATAAATAATCATGTTATATATGTGATAAAATTCCCACTTATGGATCAGGAACGTTTGAACATTTTTCGAGTTGAACCAATTCCTACCACAATCAACAATACTCTGATAGCAATTAAGGCAGATACCGAACTTATGGCCACAAATCTTCACAGGGACCATTACTTCCCGATGAGTCTCACTGAAATTGAAGCATGCCTCGTAATTACTACATCAACATAACTTTGTTCAAATAAACAATCCATGTTTATCAAGGGATCAAAGGCTTTCTCTTGCGAATTCAATTTGTTAATCCACAAAAATCAGTGGATGTACGGGACTAAGGAATCTGCTCATATGAGCGCTGTATGCCGAACCAATACATTTCAAATAATAACAAAAAACTGCTGGACTACTATCACTGGACCCAGAGTGCGTAATAAAACATAACGTCATAACTATCTTACGCGAAATCAGGAAGATCTTCAACTCTTCTTCTGATTCTACAACAAAAACCCTGGAAGTCAGGTAAGATTTCAGAGCTTCCAGAACTGTCGCTATCTACCAACATTCATCATTACGCCATCAGCTATACAGCCTTTATTATATCAATTATAATAGCAAGCTGTATTATCTGGCTAATAAAAACTGGTGGTAAAAAAGAACAACCCATCATCGTAAATCCAATACCAAAGCCAAGACGCCACCTGCCAGAATCTGCATAGTTGAATGCCAGCATTCAACGCGTGGGAGAATGTACAATAACCGTACAATAACAACATAGGCAAACCAAATTGTCCAGCCACAACACAGCGCAATTTATGCTTGCTGCTCTATATTTTACTTATGGTACAACAACAACAACAACAACATAGGCCAAACAAATTGCAGCTACAGCACAGGGCAACGCACGCTTGCTGACGCTGCTACTTTTGTTTATTATATTAAGTTTGCTGTTTCTTTTTCTATATTGTGAATTCTTTGCATTTTTTATGTTTTAATTGTTTACAATAGGCGTGTTTTATTCGTTCTGGTTAAACCAAATAGGTTCTCAATAACATGCAGCACACTAACAAAAAGATGAACTTGCTCAGTAGCTAGTTCATCTCGTTGAACTATTTTTTTCGTTACGGCTCTATAGATGTCGCTATTGGTTTAGTTTGTGGCAGCACTCGCAAGTAAGAGTTTGGTTTACAACCCTTCTTAGGCACCCAATGCTGGCAAAAGAAACATCTGTGCTGTTTAGTCATATCATCGTCGACAATGCCCCAAGCGGTCAGAAGTAGTAATGGTATTGTTTTGAAATCAGCCGTTTGGTCATATCATTTGGCGACAATGCCCCAAACGGTCTAAAACTTACAAAGCTTTAACTAATGCGATCTATTCGTTCACTGGTTAAACCAGAACGAATTAAACGAGCTATTATCTGTGTTTTTTTTATGGGGGATCAGGATAAACAAAAGATGATCCAGCAAACAACAAATGATCCAGCAAGTGAACTGGACATTTAAATTGATCCAATTATATGTTTTTTAGTATTGAGGGCGCAACTGTAAAATAAACAACACTTAGCCGTTACTGACGACTAGATAACGCTGTGACTAAAAAAACTGGCAGTACTGCTTTATTTGACACAACACTTAGCCGTTACCGACGACTAGATAACGCTGCGACTAAAAAAACTGGCAGTACTGCTTTATTTGACATTTTAAAAGTTTGGTAGCAATAGCATTTCCGCAAAAAATTTCGCAAAACTTATCTGCCAGCTACATAAGAACATCAGATATTCGTCTGTAAGCAGAAAACAGCGCCATCTGTCTGTAACCCAAAACGTGTTTGGTTAAATTTGAAGAAATTTTTGGTAGACATAATTCGGCTATTCACCGCAAGGTGTATAGTTTGTACCCACAGTACTTTAGTGTTTATAGGGGCCTTCAAACGATACCACATGACGGACGTACATAAAACGGACGTTCGATAAAGTAACGGGACTTTTTTCGTTACCCTCACACACATCGCACATGACGGATAGACATTGGATAGACTTCATTATTTTTTAGCTGCCGAAGAGTTAACATCAATTAAAAATATTAATATTAATTGTTTTGAACATTTATTTTTACGGACGTACTTAGCAAAAAGTCAAAATTTTTCAAATTCCATCGGACATGTCCATCCGCCTTGATTTTTTGCACACGAACGATACTACATGTGTGATGACTTGATAGGTCGGATGGACATGTAGTATCGTTTGAGGGCCCCTAATAAGTAGACTTCAATTTATTTATATCGTTGAGCGTAAAAAGAACAAAGTAAGAATAAGGATAATAAAAAGTCAAAATGGAGTGTTACGATTTGGCAAATCGTTTTAGACGTCAATCTCTTATCGTGGAAAGTGACTCGTATGTGGCTTACCGCGTTGCCGCATTACTCCTCCTTCAGTGGCAATGTCACGTTTGAGTCAAAAATCGATCCCGGTTTTTCATCTTATATGTCCGTAAAACAAGTTTCAATTGCGAAGTTTATTTTGCGCCTGACGTTGAATCTTCTTTGGTTATGATGGCCGGTTTCAATCTATCAGTTGAGACTGCTACTTCTTTTTCGTTAAATTTTAGAGTAAGCACTCTATCTGTCTCACTCAATCACTTCGTTTGGCCCTGTGTAAGGTGGTTCCAACGGTTGTCGAACTGCGTCTGTTCTTACGAGTACATGCGAACAATCATACAAGTTTTTAAGAACAAAAATACTTTTATTTATGTGATGCGCAGCAGGTGCTGGTCGTATATGAGGCATGTCTCGGAACTTCTCTAAAAAATATTTGGGTGGAAAGACTTATCCATATCTTCAAAAAATTCATTAGGTAATCTTATTGGTCCACCGTAAAACATTTCTGCTGTAGACGCGTGTAGATCTTTATAACAAGTTCGCAACCCAAGTATAACTATCGGTAATAGAACAGGACACGGAGTTGCTGGATCGCATATCAATGCAGACTTAAGGGAGCGATCCCAACGCTCTACCATCTCATTTGATTTCGGGTGATATGCTGTGGTGTGTATATGTTGCATCCAATCATTTTTGCAAGAGCTTTGAAACAAGACGATTCGAACTGATTTCCTTGATCAGTGGTCTTAGGACACCCGAACCTAGCAAACCAGTTGGTCCAAAAATCTGTAAAAACAGTTTTCGCAGATGATGAAACAGATATTCCTAAGCGGAATAGCCTCTAGCCAACGTGCAAGCCTATCAATCATCGTCAACATGGTCGAAACAATTGTTTGGCATGTCGATTTTTTCGGTAGAAAAAAATTGTGTCTATGTATTTTCGCACGCTGGCAAGGTAGGCAAGCCTTTGCCCAGGCTGCGACAGCCTTCAGCATCGATGGCCCCACATACTTTTGGCATAGCTGTTTTAGCGTAGCTTTGCCACTCGTATGCGAGAAACAATGTAAAAATATTGAAGCGTAATTTTTCTGGTACTGGACGTACGTGTCCAGTAGAGATGTCACAGTAGCGATTTCTACTTTTGAGTTGCTAACAAAATGAACGATTGAGTTTCCCTGTAAAAGCGTTATCAGCTCCTCATCTTCGGCTTGCGCTTGAGCAAGATTTACAAAACTCACGCTAGTAGGTATCGAAATAGTATTTGCACGTCTGCTACGGTTTTGGCAGGTCGAAAATTGGGATATGAAGTCCATTGGCGAGGTGATGCTTTATCAGCTTTCTGTGTGAATACATGTGAGAGTGGTTTATGGTCCGTTTTGATGACGAAAACTCGAGCCTCTAGCATATGCTTAAAGTAGCGTATGGCGTCGTATATAGCTAGGAGCTCCCTATCATGCGTCGAATAATTTTTCGCAACTGAACAGATGGCAACCTTGGTATGTTGGCTGTGATCTATAAATAGCCTACTGCTTTGAAATCGCATTTGATTAGCAGCCATACAATTCAAAAGAATGAATTCCAAAATCTGGGCAGTCATATACTAATTTAAACAGTGAGTTGATCACAGGATAACATATCACTCAAATCACTCAAATACTACTAAAGAGGAAAATGTAGCAATTTCCGAAACAGACTGTCTAGTCAGCTAAGTGATTGACTTTATACAGAGTTGTTGTTGTTGCCTTCTTAAAAACTTACTTGATCTAAAGCTCGTAATTTAATTCATGTTTATTTCATAATATATAATTTAATTTAATCAAACGCGGTTTTACAAAATGAAAATTTACTACTTTCAGAAATTAGTTTGTGATCAAAGTTAAAAAGCAAAACTCAGAAGCCGATCGAGTGACTCGTTCGTGTATCGAGAATCGATACTGGAACGAGTCGAGAAAGTAGTTAGGTAATCTTTCTTAGTAAATTACTTTCTTTAGTCTTTAGGGTTGCGGCCTAAACATGCCGGCCCCTTTGCAGTAAGATAAATTAGAATATACTTAAAATATCTTAAAACTAGTAAAAATGGGTTGATTGAAAAAATAATTAGTGCAGTGCATTATATAATATGTATAAGTAGAATATCCGGAGGCGAAATGAAAAAGTCGGCATCAGAGTTTTCAAGCATTAAACTTGAAAAGTGTGCTCGGTCATCTTGAGGGATGCCGTGAGGAGAAGCGAAGTCACCTGTTGCAGACATGGCAACAGTGATAGCGAGGGCAGGTGCTGAGCGCTACTATTCTAAGGGCGGTGAGTTGGTCGTGTCCATCCTTGACCACGATTGCGAATAGATTTATAATTTCGTCGTCTTCTTCTCCAGATACCGAGTCCCCCTCTACGCACAATTTGACCTGCGGCAAAAAAGGCCGGGCAAAACTCTCTCTCGCACCCGTCCCTCCTTCACGAGAAGGCTGCACAGCTGCACACAAGAACAGAATTACAATGGGACAACGAATTGTTAATAAGGCGACGCAAGACTAGAGTTGCTTAGACATTGTCGGAAATATAGCCAATACACTTTTTGGTGTTTCTTGATTCTGATTATGTCAAGGAAATGTCAAAAACAAATATCCAAATAAAGAATAACGAATGGTCAACATTCTTAAGAAGCACACCTCCATTATTGATTCGACAATTAATATAATAAAGCAAAACGAAATCAGTACAAACACAAAAGTAATTATAATACAGGAAGAACTAGCTACACTTGGAAATTAAATCAACAAGAAAACTGAGACAGAACAAAGATACCTAGCTCTTATGTCATTAGGACTACAGTTGTCTCTATAGCTACACACTTACAACAGATCCAAACTGCCATTCGAAATGTCCTCACCGCTACCCATCACGGCAAAATAAACCCAATGCTATTATCTCCTCAACAACTAATCAACATAAAAAACAACTTGCCACTATCTAATCAGTTGCCAATCAAAACAGATGACCTATTGCATTTATACAAATTAATGACATCTGAAGTAGTAAATAATCATGTTATATATGTGATAAAATTCCCACTTATAGATCAGGAACGTTTGAACATTTTTCGAGTTGAACCAATTCCTACCACAATCAACAATACTCTGATAGCAATTAAGGCAGATACCGAACTTCACAAATCTTCACAGGGACCATTAGTGGACTAAGATCTGCTCATATGAGCGCTGTATGCCGAACCAATACATTTCAAATAATAACAAAAACTGCTGGACTACTATCACTGGACCCAGAGTGCATAATAAAACATAACGTCATAACCATCATACGCAAAACATGGCAATCTAACAGCAGTGACGTTTCCCAGCGAAATCAGGAAGATCTTTAACTGTTCTTCTGATTCTACAACAAAAACCCTGGAAGTCAGGTAAGATTTCAGAGCTTCCAGAACTGTCGCTATCTACCAACATTCATCATTACGCCATCAGCTATACAGCCCTTATTATATCAATTATAATAGCAAGCTGTATTATCTGGCTAATACAAACTGGTGCGTTTAAAAAAGAACAACCCATCATCATAAATCCAATACCAAAGCCAAGAAGCCACCTGCCAGAATCTGCATAGTTGAATGCCAATTCAAGTTGAATTCAACGCGTGGGAGAATGTACAATAACCGTACAATAACAACATAGGCAAACCAAATTGTCCAGCCACAACACAGCGCAATTTATGCTTGCTGCTCTATATTTTACTTATGGTACAACAACAACAACAACAACATAGGCCAAACAAATTGCAGCTACAGCACAGGGCAACGCACGCTTGCTGACGCTGCTACTTTTGTTTATTATTAAGTTTGCTGTTTCTTTTTCTATATTGTGAATTATTTGCATTTTTTATGTTTTAATTGTTTTAATTGCGTGTTTTATTCGTTCTGGTTAAACCAAATAGGTTCTCAATAACATGCAGAACACTAACAAAAAGATGAACTTGCTCAGTAGCTAGTTCATCTCGTTGAACTATTTTTTTCGCTACGGCTCTATAGATGTCGCCATTGGTTTAGTTTGTGGCAGCACTCGCAAGTAAGAGTTTGGCTTACAACCCAATGCTGGCAAAAGAAACATCTGTGCTGTTTAGTCATATCATCGTCGACAATGCCCCAAGCGGTCAGAAGTAGTAATGGTATTGTTTTGCAATCAGCCGTTATTGTTTTGCAATCAGCCGTTTGGTCATATCATTTGGCGACAATGCCCCAAACGGTCTAAGGCAAAACTTACAAAGCTTTAACTAATGCGATCTATTTAATCATGGTTAAACCAGAACGAATAAAACGCAGCTATTATCAATGCTAAATAAGCAATATTTATCATAAATTTAGGTTTTGTCATTTATTGAAGTTAATGTCAATTAATCAATATTTAGTTTGTTGAACTAAGCAATTTGTTTTATATTTCAGCAGATACAAGGAAATAATAAAGTCAGTTATTTATTTTACACTAATCATTAAGTGCTTTTATTTTAATTCTCTACGTAAACAACCCAGGTAAGTGCGTTTGTTTGTTAAGTGTTCAATACAGAGCAATCCAAGTTCAAGTGCTTGGGTTTGCGCCGCAGGAACAAAAGGCATGTACAGTGGTGGAAAAAATAATAGAAACAACATTAAAATTTGTTTGAATAGTTTCCATGCGTAAATTGAAACATTCCAATTTGATGTTCACTACTGTAACTCAAAGTTAACTAATGGTACATTCTGTGGCTACTTGCATTTGCTTCTTTTTCATCATTTCATTTAAAATTCGTTTGAGTGATACAGGCACGTGTTTGATTTGGAAAAAAAATAGAAACAAGTTCAGTATTTGCGTTTGATCTGGTAAGTAAAATTGTAAACTATTTTTTTAAGCGAGTTTTATATATATAGATAGTCCTTAAAATACAAAACTTTATTATTTCGCCAGCTTATTATATGAAAATTTTTTACAAAATTAACTGCAATGGGGCGTGGAAACCACTCAACTGAAACGGAGCAGAAACTAATAAAAAATCTTCGCAAAAGTGGAAAAACAATGGAAGAAATTGCGAAAATGATGAAATGCTCCAAGAAAAAGGTTTTTACTGCAATTCATGCTGGAAAAAAGCTGAGAACAAGGGACGAAAGCGAAAGACCACAGAACGCCAGGACAAACTGTTGGTACGTTGCAGTA
Organism: Dichetophora obliterata; assembly: GCA_963920525.1. Lineage (NCBI taxonomy): Eukaryota > Metazoa > Arthropoda > Insecta > Diptera > Sciomyzidae > Dichetophora > Dichetophora obliterata. The sequence goes on from OY986436.1 coordinate 134,016,791, forward strand.
AAATAAGCCCTTTTAAATCTTCTGAGGAACTAAAAAGGGATTTAAATATCGAAGTTACCAGTAGAACTATCAGAAACAGATTAAGAGAAGCAAATTTGCCGGCAAGAACTCCACGAAAGGTCCCATTCTTATCCGCAAAGAACATTAAACTGCGACTTGCGTGTGCTAAACGACACGTCGACCGATTAAATTGGAAAAATGTCTTGTGGTCGGACGAAACAAAAATAAATTTGTTTGGATCCGATGGAAAAGTTTATGTACGACGTCCCCCAAATTCGGCCTATGACCCAAAGTACACCAAAAAAACTCTTAAACATGGCGGAGGGTCTTTCATGTTATGGGGCTGTTTTTCCTCAAACGGTGTGGGTCCAATTTATTTGATAGATACAAAAATGTGTACACCAGATTATGTCATATATTAAAGACAACGATGCTTCCATTCGCGGAAGAGGAAATGCCTCTTAAATGGGAATTCATGCAGGACAACGATCCAAAGCATTCATCGAAGCTCGTAAAGAAGTGGTTTAGCGACAATAGTGTTCAGGTAATGGAGTGGCCATCGCAATCACCGGACCTTAACCCCATTAAACATCTATGGCGGGTCTTGAAGAAACGGCTGGGTGACTTTAGAGCACGAAATAAACAACAACTTTGGGAAAAAGTCAAGGAGCAATGGTATTCAATACCGCCGCGAACATGCGAAAATCTAGTGAATTCTATGAATCGTAGATGTATTGAAGTAATACGAAAAAAGGCGGGTCCACCAAATACTAAGTTAAAATAATTTTGATTTCTTGTATACTATATGGAATGATAAAATATTTTTTTTATTTTTGTTTCTTTTATTTTTCCAATAGTAAATTGGAAAATATAACAGATTTTTATGTTAAGTTATGTTAATGTTGAATTTCATTAATTTTTCGATAGACAATGTAAGTAAAGAAAATATTTGCATACTTCTTTTTTTTAAGTTATTAAATAAAAAAATGTATAAAAAAATATATAAAAAAATTTTGCTTGTTTCTATTATTTTTTCCACCACTGTATATTGAACAATTTTCAATTTATCTTCATGTTATGGTAATTAAATAATTTGGAATATCTGTTCTTTTATTTAATATATAAAAAAATGTTTAATTTTGGTACAAAGTACGCATTGAGTCCCTTTTTTATAGTGTTTATATTGTTGAAAAGGTTATTTTGCTAGTTAAATATTTAAACATATCTAAATTGTTTTTGAAATATATTTTTCGTATCCTTTCTTTGAATTCAATTAGATTACCGAAAGAGATGGACACCAACAACATAAATATGTAAACATTTTAATAAACACTTCTCGATTAATTTTTTTTAAATTCTGGATTAGTGAAAAACACGTTGAATTTGAAGTTTAAAGGTAATTGAACGAACTTTATTCCAAAAAAAATTTTGGAAAATTTTTGTTATTGGTGGTTGTTATCTCTTTCGGTAATTTAATTGAATTCAAAGAAAGGATACGAAAAAAAATTTTAAAAGCAATTTAAATATGTTTAAATATTTTACTAGCAAAACAACCTTTTCAACAATATAAGCACTATAAAAGTGGGATGCGTGGAATGCGTCCTTGAGACATGGACATTTTAACATCCAAACAAAAATTTATATTAAAATATATATTGAACTTGTTAACAGAAAAAATTTTAATGAAATATATTAAAAAGAACGGAGAGATTCGCATTTACAGTAAAAACTTTGATTTACATATAATTTTTTCTCATTCTTAGCAATAAATTGTTTTATGAAAAATTCGTTGTACAAAGGCTGAAAAGATTGTGTGGCGTTCTTTAAACCAAACGGCATATAAAAACTTGATATCATCTTTGGCAATATCATCCTTTCGCCATCGGATTTTGATAAAACGCGCAACTAAATCTATTGTGGTAAAAAATTGTTTTCCATGCAGCTTTTCTGCGAATCGTGAATGTGAGAAATTGTATAGCGATCAGGAACTGTAAAAGCTTCTACCTTACGGTAATCACCGCAAGCGCGAGTTACATACACTCCTCAGCCCGATCACCTAACGTTGCCGATCACGGTACCGTTGAATGATCAACACATGAAACGTGACGGAATGCACCAAGTCAGCATATTCTAGCTGATATGTATTCCGCCACGATTTATACATGTTTATGTTGTACATGTTTATAAAGCTCAGATATAGCATAAGTTTATGTTAGAGTAAGAATAAATTTTAGTTGGAGTTTGATGCTGATAATAAACAGACACATAAAATAAAGTGTTTTGAGTTTTATTAAATTATTATATATATAACTATAAAAATAAATAACTAAATATATTTTTAATTATAAATTATATAACTGGCACAGTTGATGAACGATAAATATATAAAATATATAAAGAATAAAATATATTCAAATTCAACTCAGCTCAAATTAAGACCATCTGAAGCCAACACTTATAAATAAAAATCAATAAAGATCACTTATTAAAGTGAACTAATTTATCTGAGGAAAACATCGGAAAAAGTGCGATTACCGCAAAGAAGGCAGCAGCACAGCATCCTACGGAACAAAATACGAAGAAGAATTGTGAAATTCTCAGCAAATTATCACAATCATTACAGCGGATCTGTATACCTGAAGGCAGCAGCGAAATATACTACAGTACATAAGACGAAAAAGTGTTGTGAAATTCTTATCGAACGAATCTTTGTCTTGGCATCTGGAGCAGTGGATTTTTTATACAGTGGAGAATGCACAAGCAACTGTGATTTTCGTATTCCTCCAGAAATTCTGTCTCCACTCAACTTTTTGGCAACTGTAATCTAAAAATATTTAATTATATTCAATGTTTTTTAATAATTTATCTTATAAAAAGTTACTGAACAGAAATTAAACCGCTTGGAAAATCAAAACAACGGGAGGAGACGGAAATAAACAGAACAAAACGTCAAAAATTTTGATCAAGTCACCAAATTGCGCAAGAAGATTTGGAAGTCATCCAACATTTTTCGATTGCATGCAATTTCACAAATGACGCGCAATCAAGTGTTTACACTTTCAAAAGTACGTGCAATGCCTATTTTGCGCAAGAAAAATTGACTGTGGAAACGCGCCTTTAGCGTTCAAGTACAATCAAAGAAATATTTGTTACTTTTGATTGGAAAGAGAAATGGGGTAATTTTTTCACACAAATTATTTTTGAGAATTGAATTTTCTGTAAAAAAATATAATAACAACATTTTGGAAAAAATTAATTTCGCGAAAAAATTAAAGGCGGTACCCCCTGTTGTTTTGATAAAAAAAAACAGACAATGAGCGCTTTAAAGCTCACACTGAAAATAAAGTAGTGCTAAAGCAGAAATCTTACTAGGCATTATGGGATATTTTTTTGCTCGGATTTGTATTACGAAATTAAATTAATAAGTAGTGGACGGAATGTCAAAAGTAAACAGACCGACAGACGGATAATGTGAAATACAGATAAGCAGACGGAAATGTAAAAAGGGCTACGAGTGGTATAAAACAAATATGTTTTTTATTGTGCATATGTTGCTTATTGTGTTTTGTTAAGGCTAAGCTGACAGCGTAAGATGCTTTCATTATACGTACTTGGAAATGATCACTATATGATATGATATGTAGATATAATTAATTAATTTTTCTATCGCATGCCCCACAATTTTTTAATTTTACCTCTTTGATGCCGCGGTATGCCGTTATTTCCTAAAAATAAAAAATTTTTCATACATACTTCCAAAAAATTTGCATACATACAATTTTATACAGTGTAATATAACGTTTTATCTGTGTCGATGAGCAATAACAACCTAAGTCTTATTTCAATGTTTCCAGAAATCTTGGTTCAAAATTTTCAATCGCCATATAAGTTATATGAAAGGGTCTTTTGTTTTTGCGTCACATCTTTGGCTAAGGTCATGCTAGAAATTCTAGATTTTGTGTGTTCATAACGATATATACGTGCAACACAACTATATCAATAACTCAGTTCTGTCTTAAATCAACTTAAGCTATTATTGCTTATCGACCCAGATATAATATAATATATTCAAGGAACACGCAAGCGCAGATCTTCTCTGCTTGACATTCGCTTGAATACTGAAGCTTTGATCGGTCTGTAGGTGAGATGAATACATACCCTCCAGTACGGCTCACCAGTGATGAATGAGTGAGTTGCCCAGCTGTCGGTAATCACCACTGGTCACCCGCTAGATTACCGGCAATACATTTCACTCATGAATTTAACACGGAGATGTCATTGCCGGTAATGATTACCTTACTCTTTACATTACCATTCACTAGTTATTTCACAAGTTACTGCTCACAACGTTACCACTAGCTACCACTTACTATTTATTTTAAAGTTAAAAAATTATTTATTATTTATACATTTGGCTTTTATGAACTGATTTTTCTGCAGCTGCTTTGCAATTGCTTTACGCAGTTGAATTACCACCGGGCCGGAATCATTTTCTGGAATTGATGCTGCAAATAAAACGAGATTCATGATAAAAAGGTGTAGTTTACAAAGTATAGCGTTAATTTACTTATGAACGCGCTATAAAAACTATCATAAGCTTTTAAAGCATTTTTTCCATGGACACAATCCACAATGTACTCTTGTATCACAGTGTCCGTCAAAATGAATTTAAAATTTTTTTTAACTGCTGGTTTAAGTAATGCTAAGCTTAAGTAAATATTTGCTAAGGCAGCTGCGCAAGCTCGAGTGGGCTTATATATTTGGTACCACTTAACTAATTTATTGTTTAACCTATCCACATTGCTAATCGTCTCAAAGTTTATATTATAGTCATGAAAATCACTTAATAAATTACTTCGTTTCAAAATGCACCCTATTTTGGCCTTGAAATTTATAACTTCGGATTTGGTTTTCTAAGCAATAAACCAATGTAGGAACAAAATTTTAGCCAAATCGGAAATGGCCAGTGCGACTGACACGGACTTAAGAGTTCAACCTATTTTCGTAACGTGATTTTATTGAATTTTTGAAAAAAAAAATAAGTATAGCAGTGAGGGTACTGCCGACCGAAGTAAAAACCTATATGTAAAATATTAGTATTCTCTGGAAGACTTTGTCCTGCCACAGACCGCTTTACTGCTTTATAAAAATGTTCATACTAATCGGAAAAAGTTTTTATATTTTCACTCTCTAAGTCTTTGATTATATCTTTCAAAATTTTTTATTCAGATAGCATTTTTATTTAATAATTACACCAAACTATTTTATTACATTTAAATTGAACATTGATGATATAAGAATAAAATACAGGGAGCACTGTTGAATGAAAAATAATCCTCATGAAATTAAATAAATTTTCTAATTTATATATATGATATTTTGTTTGATTCGTTTTGAAGTCTCTTTTAATGCCAGCATTTGAGATCTTGCTACAAGGAAAATAGAAAACATAGCAAGCAAAGTGCAGTTTATTTTCTGCCCCCGATTCGGGTCATCCGTACAGCCGGTTCATCATTAATGCACATTATTTTCGTCCTATATCATTTCATTATATTTTAAATTATGGGTATTAATACAAAAATAATTGAATTATAGTCTTAAAAAGATACTATAGGCGTATGGTAGCTGAAATAAGAAACAATTTTCCCAGTCATGATAAAATTATTATTAGGTAGCCTTGACAACTACTTATTTTCTCACGAGCTGCGAACATCGAATTTCACACAACAGAAAACAATATAAAGTGCGTGTGTAACACACATTGGCAGCTTTCAGCGGAGTCAATAGTGGGCAACTGTTTTTTTTTAAATTTGAGTAAGAAACCTTTGCAATTACATGATCCATTCACAACAGGTGACTCTTCCGAATGCGGCCTATGTGTGTGACACACGTTCTCTATTTTATTTTCTTTTGTTTGACATTCGATGGTTGAAACATGAAATGTCACTCCTACCTATTACTTATTATACCATGGTCCCAGTCAGAGAATATACTGGCGACATTTATAAAACTACAAATGTTTTTATGTTGGTCATGAAACTCGAACACACGCTCTTGGATATTGGCTACAAGGCGCTCAGCTTTTTTTGTTTGACATGATTTGGACAGAATTGTAGGTATTGTCGAAAAGGAATCAAAACAAACACAGAATATAAGGAGTACTCTCCGTATCGAGCCTACCTCGGGCCGAATTACAGCATCCGCCCAAATAACAATTTTAGCCATATATTAATTCTTGCAGAGCTTATAGTGCTATCTTATAAGCAGGATGCTTCAACTATAGCTTTAGAAGCGCTACTAAAGCTCTTGCAGAGAATATATAAGGCTAGTTTCTTGAGTTTTAAAACACTATTTTTGCTTCATATGTAGCTGTCAACTTTAAACAGAGTTCCTGTGAAACCTAAATAAGAGCAAAGCTCTTTTTTCCTTATTCGTTTAAGTATGTATGTTCGTTTAAGTATGTATGTGTTAAAAATAAACTCAAAAAATATATAAAATTTGGCAAGTGTTTGTGGTAATTAGAATGACAAATAAATGAAAGAAATAATAAAGTTATTATTATATCAGACTCATGTTCGAGTATTCGTTATATGCTGCAAATTTCGGTGCGCTTGTAGAACGAAAAACTACAACGAAAAACTTAAAAAATAGTACGAAAATTTTATACATTCCTTAAAATCAACTAAAAATGATTTAAATACTGTATGCTTAAATATATGTATTGTAGAACTATATTTAGCTTTTTTCAACTCTGAAGATTTTCTATTTTTCATAAGATCACCATTTTTTTTTCAAAGAAGCTTTTTATCAGATTTTTAACCCTCTCATGCTCAAATTAAAATGAGCGTGGCTAAAAATTTTTGAGTATATAATTTTTTGATATAAGCTAGAGTTGACCTTAATATCAACTGACAAAAATTTCAATGTCCTAGGCCTACATTTCTACATTTTCCTCTTGTTCCCATTAAGTCGTAGTGATTTTGATGGGTCTGCAACATAAGCTCTTTTAGAAGGGTTTGATTCAGAGCCCGTAGAAGGAGATGGTGATGATGGAGATGGTGGTGATGGAGCTGGTGATGATGGGGATGAATTCATTGTCAAAAGGAGTGATGATGGACGACCTCTCTTTTTGGCGACAAATGTAGTTTGACTTGCGTTCAAAAGCTCGGAAGCAACATCCAATTGGTATATGTTGAATTTGTATATCTAAATCCGTTTTTACTTATTACTGAATATTGCACCTGAAGCAATTATAATGGAAACTGCTTGTTTTGTGGCTTAGATATCTAGATATCTTAGATACCTTTCCAATATCCAATTTTTAGTACAGCTGCTGACAATAACCATACAAATGAAGCCAAAATTTTAGCTCAATAGACCCAGTAGTCAATTTTAATGATTTATGAAAAAGTGGATTTATAGCGATAACGCCCATTTTTAGTACAGTTGCCGAAAGTAACCATACAAACTTAAGTATCAAATGTTAGTCTTATATGGCCAAAACTGCTTGAAATATAGCATTTTCACTGATTGGTGGGCGGAAAAAGGGGGCGTGGAAACCAAATTTTCATACAGTTGCTGGCAGTAACCACACAAACCAAATTACCGAATTGAAGTCTTATACTGCCAAAACCGTTTAAAATAAAGCATTTTCATTTGGGCGTGGAAACACATTTTAAGTACAGCTGTCGACAGTAACCGTACAAACTTAATTTCAAAATTTAAGCCTTTTAAGATCCAAACCGACCGAAATATAACATTTTTATTGATTGGGGGGCGGTAAAATGGGGGTGTGGCAACTTTCTTCCTCAACCTTCTCGTACCGGAAACAAATCGACTGACAAAATTTCAGGTCAATTGGTTCAGTAGTTTGGAGTCTATAGGCATCACACACACAGATACACATCGTTTTGCTTTTTATATACATAGATATTGAATTGTGGGCGGTAAAAGTGGGCGTGATAACATTTTTATATAGTGACCGCCTCTTGTAGCACCTACGCAGCAAGTTTAACTATAAAAATTTGTTGAATGAAATAATGTGACCACGCCCATTTTTTTACAGTTACCGACAGTAACCATCTGTAAAAATTACTACATCTTAGTTTTTTACGATCAAAACCGTCACATATATATCCTTTTTTTGTTTGTGGTCGATAACGCAAAATTTGCTTGTATAGGAGGTACCACGCCCCCTCGTCCAATCGTTACAAAACCTCACAGGAACACTCTCAAGATATGGCTTCAGTTTATCTGAAAATTTCATAAAGATATTCAAAGGTTCAGCGGTTTTGGAGTCTATACGTGATATAGCCACACACCCACATACCATTTTTATATATATTGATAGATTGTTCTATTTGTTTTAATACCATAAGATATAATTTTTATTCACATTTCATACATGTATATTTTGAATTTGTATATCTGAATCCGTTTTTACTTATCACTGAATTACAAATATTGCACCTTGTAAGGAACCTTCTATGCTGGGGTGTCGCTCGCCGACAACAGGATTGTTATTTATTATTTACTTAACAATTATTTACTTAATTATGGCACCAAGTCAAAACACCCGCTTGTTACACGTTACAATAGCTTTATTCTTCAATGACCTACGTATTCGAGTAAATATACAAATCTTAGACTTGATGGGTAACTTATGAATCCATGATTATGAAAAAAATATATTAAAGTTAGTAATGGTAAACTTAAATCATTGACTAATAATAATGAGTTAACTATTAATTGCTCAGTGCATCTGAATGACTATAGGTTTGATTAGTCCTACTTAGCGGATATTCATGTTGACATACGTAATTACTGCACGGAAACAATGGCAGTGAAACTATAGGGTAGGATTGTGAAATAAGGGAAAAAAGTCGTGGCGGGAACTGGTTGTGATGAAACGACTATTCAATCCCAGTTCAGGCTGAAGTCGAATTGAAGTTTCGGTTAGACAATACCAAAACAAATTAGCACTTTCAAGTTATGGCGGAAACTGGTTGCGATGAAACGACTATTCAATCCCAGTTCATGCCGAAGTCGAATTGAAGATTCGGTTATGATTAGAAATTAACGTTACGCGATAATAGTTTTAGCTGATTCCAAACAACACTAATTTTTTCCATTCAGATACCCTGGCACTAAAATATAAGAAATAAAACAAATATACTCGTTAAACAAATAAATCAAAGGATACACTCTGCATGATGCTGCGACTTCCTCAGTCCTTCGTTTCATACGATCTCTGTCGGTGTCGTCTATACTATGCCTGTATACTCGATGATCTCTGCCGCTGCCTATGTCGACGTTCTTTCGTTTTGCCTGTATAACCGATTATCTCTGCCGCTGCCGACCTTCTGTCGTTCTGCCTGTATAATCGATTATCTCTGGCGCTGCCTCTGTCGAAGTTCTTTCTCCTAACAGCTGCTTTATTTTATGTCGTTACTTTTCACTAATTTTTAATAAACTTTAACTGGAACAGACGGAGCTGAAAACGTCTTCTTGTCTCTGTGGTTGGTAAGAACTCACTCATCTTTCTCTTCAGATGGCCCTTTTATAGTCCTCTGGCTGCTGGGCTGCGGCCCAGCCTCATGTTGCTGCAACATTTCTCTCACGCCCAGTTCGGCGTTCTGATTGATTCGGCGACTGAACGTCGTGTGATGTTGCGGAATCTCCTGTACGTGCTCCCTTCACCATTACAGTCCCATTGACGTGCCGAAAAGAAAAGAAAATAAACAAATGAGACATACTGCAGTAAAATGACCCTGTGGTATCTCTGGGCATATGCCTCGGTAACTATATATGGTAAGGCCTCATCTCTTTATGAATAATCAGCATGTATTCCTTATTTTAAATTCATTAATTCAGTTAATTATTTTGGACTAAAACTCTAGTTAATCAATACCTTAAGGGATAATATTAATTCTAATATTTATAAAATGATTATAAAACGATAAAAGAAGAAAATAAAAACTACATAATTTTATATTCTAAAAACAAATAGAAAAAATCTATCAATGTATATAAAAATGGATGTATGTATGTGCTATATCACGTTTAGACTCCAAAACCGCTGAACTGATCTTTAAGAAATTTGGCTGTGGGTATTTGGCTAAATCACGTTTAGACTCAAAAACCGCTGAACTAATCTTTATGAAATTTTCAGAGAAACTGAAGCCACATCTTGAGTGTTCCTGTGAGGTTTGGTAACGATTAGACGAGGGGGCGTGGTACCTCCCATACAAGCAAAATTTGCGCTATCGACCACAAACCAAAAAAAGGATATATATATGACGGTACCGTGCGTAAAAAACTAACATGTAGTAATTTTGATCAGATGGTTACTGTCGGTAACTGCACAAAATGGGCGTGGTCACAATATATATACAACCAATTTTTTAAATCATGGCAATTCCGGAGTTCAACACATTTTTATAGTTAAACTTGCTGTGTAGGTTCTCCAAGAGGCGGTCACTATATAAAAATGTTATCACGCCCACTTTTACCGCCCACAAATCAATATCTATGTCAGGGTTGATATTTTTGTACAATTTTACTTTTTTGCTACAATTTGAAAGTATTTCTACTTTCCTGCTACCAAAGCGTTTTCGGTACATTTTATTTTACTCAATAATTTTTTACTATGTACTGAATTTAGAGCAAACAGAATTAAAACACCTATCTATTTCTAAATTTTGGCACTCTGTAATAAATATACAAATAGAACTTAAAGAGTAGATTTTCTTATGTACAATATAAAATGGCTCAAAGAATTCTTTCAATTTATCATTCGTCAGCAAATGCTAAATTACTAATTTCAATCAAGGAGAATAAATAATGATAAAGAGATTTCAAGGGCGAATTAGTTCAATGAGGCGAAAAATTATGACCATTGAGGTGCAGCCCGTGCGAAGAAATATGCGGCGATATTGAGAGCAGAGCTGAAAATAAGCCAATGAAATAGTCGACCGAAAACAAATCGTACTGAGAGAATTTTGTAGTACACTCGCAACTGGTTTCCTAATGATGACATGTTGCGAGTGTGAGCGGCCGGAGGAGAGGAATAAAAACACCAGCAAAGTCAAGCAACAACGAAAACAAAACAATAGCACAGATCATATGGCAATTAGAAACTCTTGAGTATCCGAATTGACTATTATAAATGAAAATGCAAAAAATCTAATTGTCACAGTTTTTAGCGCATTTAGCTATTTGCATGTTTCCTTTTCTATGCCGAATTGGTTTCGTTTTATCCTCAGCTGAACGTTGCTGTTGTTGTTCTTGTTGTCAGCCATATTTCTAACATAGCCGATATTGTTTTGTTTTGTTCTTAGCTGAATAGATAGAAACCAAGCAAATATCCCATTTTCATGATCAATTAACTGTTTGAAAATATTTTACATATATGTATTACGAAATATTTGCAACAAATATTTTCCTTCTTTTAATTAGATTTGATATGAAAAATATGTGATAATAATTATTGTGAAGAGTTCTAAATATCTATGTATTTGAAATTTTATTTTCAAATAATTTTCAATACAAAAAAATCTATTTCAACAATTTTAAAAATTAACTTATTAAAGTCCTTACCGCATTGATAACATATATACTTTTTGGTTAATTAAAAATCGAATCAAAGAAAGTTATACTACACACTATTCTTTGTTTGATTTCTGTTAAACATACATATTTATATTTTTTAATTAAACTTTTAATACATAGGTATGTATTTACATTTGTGTAATTTATCTGGGCTGGTCTATATATTCATCTCATATCTGTTTATTCATCTTTGACCTGTTTATCCATCTCTGGGCAGTTCAGAAAATCATTTATCTGTTAAAGGATTGCGAAAAAGTCCATTTTAAGAAAACTTCTTGGTTTTTTTTACAATATTGATTTCAGCAAATTTTGTCACAGTTAAAAAAATGTGTTCAAAAATTATGTGAAATAAAAAAACCTTGACTAAATAGAAAATTAACACATTTTGTTAAACATAACTTTTTCTATATAGAATATACAGTACATACTGTATATACTGTTGCGCTTTACAAGATTTGTTTTCATGTTTTTAAAAAAATTAAAAATAAAGTAACGTAGTAGAAAAATAAATTAACATATCATTATATTTAAAGTTATAAAAAGTTTATATTAGTTAGTCGATATAAGAAGTAATAAAAACAGCACTTGAAGTATTTTTTAAAAAATTAGGTATGCACTTCGATCTATATTTAATTGTTATTTTAAACGAATTATCAAACAAAAAAATCAGGAGAAAAGTACCAAAGCAGTGGTATTTTACTATTCGATCCTGTTTTAATAACAATTCTGTCCTGTTGTAATAACAAACTTTTAAAAAGCAACATTTTCAAAAATGCTAATAAAAATGTTAAAATAATTTCTGAGACAAAACTTAAAAGAATTACAAAAAAGTTGTGTTATTACTTAAATAACATAAAAATAAATAAAAATGTATTTAAAACAAATGTAAATTAGTAACTCACCGTCCAAATAAAAATGTTTTTATTTTTACTAATTTCAATTATTTACTTTTACTACATATTTTTTAACTACAGAAAAGAAATATATTTACATTAAAATTAATTTTTTTTTCATTTATTAATTAAAAAACTGCAAAACATTTTGTGCCACAGGACAAAGATTGCTTTTATTGTAAGAAGAAAGAATTTTTGCATAAAAAAATGCATTTTATGCAACTTACCACAGTTCTTCAAAACGAACCTTTTATAATTATTTTAGTTGAAATAAATACAATTGCTATCAATTACATATTATGCAAATTATTTTATTGTAGATATTCTTTATTTAAATAAATATATGTAAACAACTACTTACTACATGCAACTACTTAGTGTAGCATTAATTATTTATATGTAAATTGAGTAAAAATATATAAACCAATTGATTTAAACAATTTATTAAAACAATAATCCAAATATAAAGTATCTACACGGCTGTTCGGAGGACACCAAAAAGACTACGGTTTTAGTTAATTTAAAAAAAAACAGTAAATCAGCGAAATGTGCTGAAATTTCAAGATACATTTTTTATATGTATAAAAAGTGTAAATAGTACAGAATTCAAAATTATAAAAATTAAAATTTCGGTTGGTTGCGTATGGTGACCCCAATGGTTGCGTACGGTGTATATGTACGGTATATATGACGGTACCGTGCGTAAAAAACTAACATGTAGTAATTTTTACAGATGGTTACTGTCGATAACTGTAAAAAAATGGGCGTGGTCACATTATATATACGCCCAATTTTTTCAAATCATGGCAATTCCGGAGTTCAACAAATTTTTATAGTTAAACTTGCTGCGTAGGTGCTACAAGAGGCGGTCACTATATAAAAATGTTATCACGCCCACTTTTACCGCCCACAAATCAATATCTATGTATATAAAAAGCAAAACGATGTGTATCTGTGTGTGTGATGCCTATAGACTCCAAACTACTGAACCGATTGACCTGAAATTTTGTCAGTCGATTTGTTTCCGGTACGAGAAGGTTGAGGAAGAAAGTTGCCACACCCCCATTCATGCCATCGGAGTTCATGCCGAGAGAATCGGACTACCTTTCAACACCCACTGTCGCAGCTGCGATGACCCAAATGAAAAAAGAAACACTAACACACTTTCTGTGCACCTGCCCGGCCCTGGCCAGGTCCAGACTAGCAACGCTTGGCAGGCCCTTCCTCAGCAACAAAAATCAACAATCTCCTAACGTTCATCAATCGCACCGGATGGTTATAACCTAGCAGTGCGCTGCCCAGTCAATCAACAGAAACACGAAATTCGATGTTCGCAGCTCGTGAGAAAATAAGTAGTTGTCAAGGCTACCTAATAATAATTTTATCATGACTGGGACTGCATCGTCCAAAAATTTTTTGTTTCTTATTTCAGCTACCATACGCCTATAGTATCTTTTTTAGACTATAATTCAATTATTAACGCAAACAGTGAAAATAATGTAAATGAAATTCAATTAAATGTATGTAAATACAAATTCACACACATAGGCCGCATTCGGAAGAGTCACCTGTTGTGATTGGATCATGTAATTGCAAAGGTTTCTTACTCAAATTTTTAAAAAAATCAGTTGTCAATAGTGATTGACTCCGCTGAAAGCTGCCAATGTGTGTTACACACGCACTTTATATTGTTTTCTGTTGTGTGAAATTCGATGTTCGCAGCTCGTGAGAAAATAAGTAGTTGTCAAGGCTACCTAATAATAATTTTATCATGACTGGGACTGCATCGTCCAAAAATTTTTTGTTTCTTATTTCAGCTACCATACGCCTATAGTATCTTTTTTAGACTATAATTCAATTATTAACGCAAACAGTGAAAATAATGTAAATGAAATTCAATTAAATGTATGTAAATACAAATTCTATGTATACGTATTTCATATGTATAGTAATTATTTAAATAAGTTTAATTTATATTTTTGTTTATGTGTTACTCTGTTTTTTGTATTAATACCCATAATTTAAAATATAATGAAATGATATAGGACGAAAATAATGTGCATAATTGATGAACCGGATGTACGGATGACCCGAATCGGGGGCAGAAAATAAACTGCACTTTGCTTGCTATGTTTTCTATTTTCCTTGTAGCAAGATCTCAAATGCAGGCATTAAAAGAGACTTCAAAACGAATCAAACAAAATATCATATATAAAAAATAGAAAATTTATTTAATTTCATGAGGATTATTTTTCATTCAACAGTGCTCCCTGTATTTTATTCTTATATCATCAATGTTCAATTTAAATGTAATAAAATAGTTTGGTGTAATTATTAAATAAAAATGCTATCTGAATAAAAAATTTTGAAAGATATAATCAAAGACTTAGAGAGTGAAAATATAAAAACTTTTTCCGATTAGCATGAACATTTTTATAAAGCAGTAAAGCGGTCTGTGGCAGGACAAAGTCTTCCAGGGAATACTAATATTTTATATAGGTTTTCGCTTTGGTCGGCAGTACCCTCACTGCTATACTTATTTTTTTTTTCAAAAATTCAATAAAATCACGTTACGAAAATAGGTTGAACTCTTAAGTCCAGGGATCGTAATTATTATAAGAGATATCCAAAAACTCAAAGATTAATTATTATTTTTCGATTTTTTATTGTATTGCTCAAAAATAAGAATTATGTTTCGATTTCTATTTTTTTCATCAAAAATAAGAGTTATTTTTTTATTTTTATTTTTCTGTTCAGGAATAGGACTTATTTTTGAGTTTTATTTATATTGCTCAAGAATAAAAATTGTGCCTCAATTTTTATTTTTTTCGCTCAGAAATAAAAGTTAAAACTCAATTTTTATTTTTATGCCCAGAAATAAGAATTATTTGTTGAGTTTTATTTTTTTGCTCAAAAATAAAAATCATGTGTCGAGTTTTACTTTTTTTCCTCAAACATAAAACTCAAAACACCACACAGTGTGCGTACGTAAAAAGTGTGTTTGGGGGTTTCAACATATGGCACGATTACGATAAATCGGGCGCCGTAATTTTAAAGAGATTTTTTGTTAAAAACCACAAACAAATTAATTTGGTCGAACAAAAAATCGATAGCTTAACTAGTTATCGAGTTATCGATTTTTAAATTTTTTCCCTTGGTAAAAGATATGTTCAATAAAATATCTATATCTTTTCCTATTTTTAAAAAATATAGAAAATTAACATTCCATATGAAAGATATTTTAATAGTCTATTAAAAAATACACATAAAAAAATTTTAGCAATAAATTGAGTTTTATGAGTAGTTTTATATTATGGTTGCTTTTCAGTTGTGACAAAACCGTTTTTTTCTGAAAAATTTCCATTATTAATATGCAAAAAATACATTAGATATTTAAAGACTAAAGTTTTATCTTTCATCAATCAATCAAATTTCAAAATCAACATTAGTTTTTCGAATTAACTGTAAGTTAAATATGTTTGTTGCAAGGACAAACTATTTGATTTAATAAAATAAAAGCTGTTGACCAAAAGTGATCAACTAAAAGTTTAAAATTTTTTCACTGGCTAAAAATATTAATTCATATAAATATTACAGCTTCAATTTTGACTAAAAATAAAATATAAAAAATAAATATGCTTGAAAAAAAACATACAAATTAAATCACTCTTAAATGGTATACACCAAAGATAAATTTTCAAGCTTAAATAATTCAAAAATTACACTAATAACGGTAGTTTTTGAGTTTACATACTCATAAAAATAGCTATGAAATGTGAAATACTCAATGGGTTTTATTGACTTAACATTTTTTAAAAGCTTATTTAACTATCTTTAAAAAGATTTCTTAACCAATATAGCAAGAAAACAAATAGAAAGTTTCCTTAGGGGATCAATGAACACAAATATTGTATTAAACAAATCGATAACTCTTACACAAATAGTTAAATCCATTTGTCCTTCTCTCCCATTTCAATCCACTGAAATTGAACTTTTTAATTTAATGTAATATTAAGTTTTTCTACTTAAATCCAGCTATACTCCTTCTTCAAGTTAGCTGAAAACTGTTTTATAATTAGTTTTAGTTGGTCTGATATTAGATTACGGGAGGGTAAGACCCCTTAAATCCCCTCGTCGTAATAAAGCGCAGGCCAAATAGTTAATAATTCTCAGAAGCATACACATGCGCTCAAGAATTATCACATGGAAAGTTGCCAGTTCTTATTCCCACAAAAATTATCCCTTCTTATTTTCCCACCGCAATTCAAAAAAATTCCCACGTGGGAGATTTTTACTAAAAAATTCCAATCAAAAACCCTAAAGCCATAAAAATCACACCAAAAATCCTACAGTTATAAAAATACCACAAAAAACCCACAAACCATAAAAAATAAATAATTCAATTCAATTCAGAAAATTAAGCAGTTATAAAATACTATGTTTCCATGGCGAATTAAGCCGGTGTTAACTTGAAAAAGCAAGTTGAGTTAAATTTCGAAAAATCTCCGAAACTCTACGAAACTTGTTGATTTATGTGGCTTCTGTAATTTATCATAATACAAAATGACGTATGGAAGATTTTTTTGGAACTCTGCACAGACGTATACTAAGTTTTGTTAGTAAAATCACGAAAAATGGATATTTATAAAAAACTACAAACTAGTACTTAATAAAAAATAAAAAATGCAGAAAACTTTAAATATGTTTAGAAATCAATATATGTCTCTGCAGCATAAAGGTAATTATACATTGACTTGTAAAAAATTTTTAACGTTTTCTGCATTTTTATTACATTGAAGTAAACATACAATTTCTGGAAATTTATAAATATAAATTTTCGAGATTTTTTTAACAGAAAAAGCAATAAAAATGTTAAAAGAAATTGACGAGCCCAAATCGACTCAGATATCCAAAGTTTTGACACTTAATTGTCAAAATCAGTAGTAGTGAGTACCACCACTAAATTAACAGATTGCACAAATTTAGCTTTATAATATTTAATGTTCGAAAATCATTAAAACCGTAAAATTTATTCATATATATATGAGGAAATAAAAATAACGTGTGGGGAAAAAACTAGTTTATGTTGATTCCTGTAGCAACAGGAAATATACATAGAATTTTTTTATTTTTTCACAAATATATATTAATAAAACTAAAATCAGAAATAAATTTTAAATTCCCACATTGTGTGGGGTTCTTCGAATTAAAAATTTATTTAGGAAAAACTATGTGAACTGCACCAATTTCAAACAATCGTCAGAAATCATAAAAAAGTTTTATCAATATATGTATAAAAAATAATTTTATTTCATCATTTGTGACTGTTCGAAATTTGCCGTTTCATTAACTTTATAATTTAAATGATTTTAGTTAATAAATGCAATTCTTTTTGTTTTGTTTACAAATACTTTGTTTCGAATAAAATAATGATAATTTCAAAGCACACATTTTAAAAGTTTATGTTTTAGTTCTTTTTTTTAGTTCCAGGTTTTTCACCAAAAAGTTTCTTGTCTGAAATTGCAAGTTTTAAAAAAAATATGGCAACACTGACTCCCTCATATTCACTTAAATTTTCCCGGAACTTACAACAAGCCGCTCAGTATGAGTTTTTAGTGAATTTGTGAGCAAGATTCAACGAAAATTATTGGGGATGACTGACATCTGAAATAGCAATGCTAATGAATACGAATATTTCATTTATGTTTTGCAAATTATTATTTATATTTTTTAAAAATTGGAAAAGATATAGACATTCTATTGAACATATATTTTACCAAGGGAAAAAAATTTAAAAATCAATAACTCGATAACTAGTTAAGCTATCGATTTTTTGTTAGACCAAATTAATTTGTTTGTGGTTTTTAACAAAAAATCTCTTTAAAATTACGGCGCCCGAGTTATCGTAATCGTGCCATATGTTGAAACCCCCCAAACACACTTTTTACGTACACACACAAGGCACACTCAAGGCGAGCATGCGCCAGCAACAACAAAGCTGTGTGGTGTTTTGAGTTTTATGTTTGAGGAAAAAAAGTAAAACTCGACACATGATTTTTATTTTTGAGCGAAAAAATAAAACTCAACAAATAATTCTTATTTCTGGGCATAAAAATAAAAATTGAGTTATAACTTTTATTTCTTAGCGAAAAAAATAAAAATTGAGGAACAATTTTTATTCTTGAGCAATATAAATAAAACTCAAAAATAAGTCTTATTCCTGAACAGAAAAATAAAAATCAAAAAATAACTCTTATTTTTGATGAAAAAAATAGAAATCAGTGAATAATAATTAAATTCAATTTTTATTGATAAAACTCAAGAAATAAAAATCATATCTTGTTTCGATAGTGGATGCATTAAGCAGCATAATGAAGTTATCCAAAATGTGCTCCGACAATGGGAACACGTTGATTTTTCGATTTAATTTTTGGAAATAATCGTTATTTTCTATCCCTGCTTAAGTCCGTGTCAGTCGCACTGGCCATTTCCGATTTGGCTCAAATTTTGTTCCTACATTGGTTTATTGCTTAGAAAACCAAATCCGAAGTAATAAATTTCAAGGCCAAAATAGGGTGTATTTTGAAACGACGTAATTTATTAAGTGATTTTCATGACTATAACATAAACTTTGAGACGATTAGCAATGTGGATGGTTAAACAATAAATTAGTTAAGTGGTACCAAATATATAAGCCCACTCTAGCTTGCGCAGCTGCCTTAGCAAATATTTACTTAAGCTTAGCATTACTTAAACCAGCAGTTGTTAAAAAAAAATTTAAATACATTTTGACGGACACTGTGATACAAGAGTACATTGTGGATTGTGTCCATGGAAAAAATGCTTTAAAAGCTTATGATAGTTTTTATAGCGCGTTCATAAGTAAATTAACGCTATACTTTGTAAACTACACCTTTTTATCATGAATCTCGTTTTATTTGCAGCATCAATTCCAGAAAATGATTCCGGCCCGGTGGTAATTCAACTGCGTAAAGCAATTGCAAAGCAGCTGCAGAAAAATCAGTTCATAAAAGCCAAATGTATAAATAATAAATAATTTTTTAACTTTAAAATAAATAACTAAAATTTTACATTTTTGTCTGTAAATTGTTTAATGAACCATGAAGTAGCTAGTAAGTGGTAGCTAGTGGTAACGTTGTGAGCAGTAACTTGTGAAATAACTAGTGAGTGGTAATCTTAAGTGTAACTCATGAAAAGCTAGTGAATGGTAATGTAAAGAGTAAGGTAATCATTACCGGCAATGACATCTCCGTGTTAAATTCATGAGTGAAATGTATTGCCGGTAATCTAGCGGGTGACCAGTGGTGATTACCGACAGCTGGGCAACTCACTCATTCATCACTGGTGAGCCGTACTGGAGGGTATGTATTCATCTCACCTACAGACCGATCAAAGCTTCAGTATTCAAGCGAATGTCAAGTAGAGAAGATCTGCGCTTGCGTGTTCCTTGAATATATTATATTATATCTGGGTCGATAAGCAATAATAGCTTAAGTTGATTTAAGACAGAACTGAGTTATTGATATAGTTGTGTTGCACATATATATCGTTATGAACACACAAAATCTAGAATTTCTAGCATGGCCTTAGCCAAAGATATGACGCAAAAACAAAAGACCCTTTCATATAACTTATATGGCGATTGAAAATTTTTAACCAAGATTTCTGGAAACATTGAAATAAGACTTAAGCTGTTATTGCTCATCGACACAGATAAAACGTTATATTACACTGTATAAAAATTATGTATGCAAATTTTTTGTATGTATGAAGTACGTATGAAAAAATTTTTTATTTTTAGGAAATAACGGCATACCGCGGCATCAAAGAGGTAAAATTAAAAAATTGTGGGGCATGCGATAGAAAAATTAATTAATTATATCTACATATCATATCATATAGTGATCATTTCCAAGTACGTATAATGAAAGCATCTTACGCTGTCAGCTAAGCCTTAACAAAACACAATAAGCAACATAAGGACAATAAAAAACATATTTGTTTTTTACCACTCGTAGCCCTTTTTACATTTCCGTCTGCTTATCTGTATTTCACATTATCCGTCTGTCGGTCTGTTTCCTTTTGACATTCCGTCCACTACTTATTAATTTAATTTCGTAATACAAATCCGAGCAAAAAAAATATCCCATAATGCCTAGTAAGATTTCTGCAAAAAGTGCTTTAGCACTACTTTATTTTCAGTGTGAGCCTTAAAAGCGCTCATTAATACATACTCAAGATGAGAAAGTATAGATGTGTAAAGCTGCCCGACACTGCTTTACAACATGCATGCTCAGCAAGTATTCTATTTCGCCCGCTTTTCCCGCCATACAAATTGTTTTCTATTATAAACTTTTGTTTTGCAAAAACTAAAACTCGTACACAAAAAACACAAGCTGCTGTAAGCGATCGCCTAATTTTGAACAAATTCAACTTTTTTTCAATTTTAACAAAGCTTTCATAGCTAGTTGAATTTGTATTGAAAATTCTTTAACAATGCACGTTTAACGCCATAACTTTTGAACCCTACCAGAGCACACCTTAATTATATCGTTGGAAAGGTATTGAAACGTACAAAAAACCAAAATAAAAAAACTGAAAAAAATATAGCGTCTGTTGTTGGCATGGCATTAAACTTTGAAATTAACAATAAGTCAATTACAGCAATTTTCTTACAAGTTTTATATTTTATATTTTTAAAATAGAGGAGATAACTATTCCAATGATATCTTAGTTAATAAATGTGATTTAACTTGACTGAGCTACGTCAAGGCCCTATTTATAAAAAGGCCCTATTTTACCATTCGAATGGCTGTGGCTCCGCAAAAAACTTTTTTAAACTTTAAACTCCGGAATTGGTTTTTTTAGCAAAAACCCAACCTAAAAACAAATTTTGAGTCAAATGCGAGTGATAAGTCACCTCAATCTGAAATGGACGATATGTTTCATGGGCGATATGTTTCATGTCAAAAAAGTCCAAAATATTGACTTTTTGTTCAAAAATATTGACTAAAAAATTGTTTTTTTTATAAAAATTAAATCAATTAAAAAAATTGCACATCTGGTTACCTTTCATACGATACAGCAATAATTTGCAAAAATGCTTCCAGCAAAGAACAAAATTCTTTTTCTGTTTTTTTATCAAAACAACAGGGGGTACCCCCTTTAATTTTTTCGCGAAATTAATTTTTTCCAAAATGTTGTTATTATATTTTTTACAGAAAATTCAATTCCCAAAAATAATCTGTGTGAAAAAATTACCCCTATATCTCTTTCCAATCAAAAGTAACAAATATTTCTTTGATTGTACTTGAACGCTAAAGGCGCATTTCCACAGTCAATTTTTCTTGCGCAAAATAGGCATTGCACGTGCAAAATAGGCAGTGTAGTTGTTAAGCGTTTTAATAAATTTATGGCCTTATTTTGTATGCCTAACAAAGCATTCAATAATCGAATGCTATGCGAACGATGCTGTAAGCAAATGGAAATTTGTATCCATAACGAAGCTACTCGGTAACACTTACGATATGCTTACGTTTCTTATGTAATTCAAACTGTTACACAGAAGCAGTTGTCAAATGCGGTAATGCCAGATCAAACATTTCAGAAATTTTCTGTTTTTTTTTACTTAATTTAAAGATTTTTTAAGAATTTTGCTTCGTTTATTGTTTGCTGGCAACGCCGTTGTTTGGTTTATTAATGTGAACAGAATTATTCTTAAACCTAATACCTAATAATAAACTTAAAATAATTAGCCTTCTGAGCTCAGCCCTTCCCTCGACATGCCCTCGCATTCCTTTTGCCTATCAGGACGTTTCCTTTCTAGTTTGCTGGCCTACGACCCAGCAGGAATATCTGAAAGTAAATAAATAAAGTAAAGTAAATAAAGTTAGATATGTAGGGCAAAACTTTGAAGAATTTTTGGTCCTTACATCTCCCCCTCACTTCAGGGGGTGGTGGCGGAGAATCTGGGTGCCGTTCTTTCTGATGGTGAGCTGAAATTGTCGCCTGCCGACTGGTACTAAGAAACGTAGTCTGCTTCCGGCTTCTCGTTGCTACCGTGCTCCTGCCCAGATCCTCTGGATTGGTTGCAGGTGTGGATGGTCGTGCGCTAACGGTTTCGTCGACCATTCGTCCTGTGGATGCTTCACATCCAGGCTAACGTCACTGTGACGTATTGGTGCGGTTGTCATGATTAGTTCGGGTGCCAATTCCTTCAGGAAGAGTGGATCCGGATGCCACCTTCGGCCGTGGCTAGACACATTGGTCATGTCGTGGTGTTGTTGGGTCTGTGGTGCTTCTTGGGTGAGGCTAACACGATCGTGAGCGTTGGCGACGTGTGATGGTGCCGCTGTCGTGTCTTTGTACGCTGCTACTGGCGTCTGTTTGCACCGCCTTGCTGCCGATGGTGATCTTTCTCGGGGCTCGGTCAGGTTCTGGGGGCGTCCCGCTGAGGCCCCGCTGACCATGCACTTGGGAGTATCTGGCACGTACTGTCGTGCTGTGGGTCGAATTAAAAATTTATTTAGGAAAAACTATGTGAACTGCACCAATTTCAAACAATCGTCAGAAATCATAAAAAAGTTTTATCAATATATGTATAAAAAATAATTTTATTTCATCATTTGTGACTGTTCGAAATTTGCCGTTTCATTAACTTTATAATTTAAATGATTTTAGTTAATAAATGCAATTCTTTTTGTTTTGTTTACAAATACTTTGTTTCGAATAAAATAATGATAATTTCAAAGCACACATTTTAAAAGTATATGTTTTAGTTCTTTTTTTTAGTTCCAGGTTTTTCACCAAAAAGTTTCTTGTCTGAAATTGCAAGTTTTAAAAAAAATATGGCAACACTGACTCATATTCACTTAAATTTTCCCGGAACTTACAACAAGCCGCTCAGTATGAGTTTTTAGTGAATTTGTGAGCAAGATTCAACGAAAATTCTTGGGGATGACTACATCTGAAATAGCAATGCTAATGAATACGAATATTTCATTTATGTTTTGCAAATTATTATTTATATTTTTTAAAAATTGGAAAAGATATAGACATTCTATTGAACATATATTTTACCAAGGGAAAAAAATTTAAAAATCGATAACTCGATAACTAGTTAAGCTATCGATTGTTTGTTCGACCAAATTAATTTGTTTGTGGTTTTTAACAAAAAATCTCTTAATTAATTTGTTTGTGGTTTTTAACAAAAAATCTCTTTAAAATTACGGCGCCCGAGTTATCGTAATCGTGCCATATGTTGAAACACCCCAAACACACTTTTTACGTACGCACACAAGGCACACTCAAGGCGAGCATGCGCCAGCAACAACAAAGCTGTGTGGTGTTTTGATTTTTTGTTCGACCAAATTAATTTGTTTGTGGTTTTTAACAAAAAATCTCTTAATTAATTTGTTTGTGGTTTTTAACAAAAAATCTCTTTAAAATTACGGCGCCCGAGTTATCGTAATCGTGCCATATGTTGAAACACCCCAAACACACTTTTTACGTACGCACACAAGGCACACTCAAGGCGAGCATGCGCCAGCAACAACAAAGCTGTGTGGTGTTTTGAGTTTTATGTTTGAGGAAAAAAAGTAAAACTCGACACATGATTTTTATTTTTGAGCGAAAAAATAAAACTCAACAAATAATTCTTATTTCTGGGCATAAAAATAAAAATTGAGTTATAACTTTTATTTCTTAGCGAAAAAAATAAAAATTGAGGAACAATTTTTATTCTTGAGCAATATAAATAAAACTCAAAAATAAGTCTTATTCCTGAACAGAAAAATAAAAATCAAAAAATAACTCTTATTTTTGATGAAAAAAATAAAAATCAGTGAATAATAATTAAATTCAATTTTTTTGATAAAACTCAAGAAATAAAAATCATATCTTGTTTCGATAGTGGATGCATTAAGCAGCATAATGAAGTTATCCAAAATGTGCTCCGACAATGGGAACACGTTGATTTTTTCGATTTAATTTTTGGAAATAATCGTTATTTTCTATCCCTGCTTAAGTCCGTGTCAGTCGCACTGGCCATTTCCGATTTGGCTCAAATTTTGTTCCTACATTGGTTTATTGCTTAGAAAACCAAATCCGAAGTAATAAATTTCAAGGCCAAAATAGGGTGTATTTTGAAACGACGTAATTTATTAAGTGATTTTCATGACTATAACATAAACTTTGAGACGATTAGCAATGTGGATAGGTTAAACAATAAATTAGTTAAGTGGTACCAAATATATAAGCCCACTCGAGCTTGCGCAGCTGCCTTAGCAAATATTTACTTAAGCTTAGCATTACTTAAACCAGCAGTTGTTAAAAAAAAATTTAAATACATTTTGACGGACACTGTGATACAAGAGTACATTGTGGATTGTGTCCATGGAAAAAATGCTTTAAAAGCTTATGATAGTTTTTATAGCGCGTTCATAAGTAAATTAACGCTATACTTTGTAAACTACACCTTTTTATCATGAATCTCGTTTTATTTGCAGCATCAATTCCAGAAAATGATTCCGGCCCGGTGGTAATTCAACTGCGTAAAGCAATTGCAAAGCAGCTGCAGAAAAATCAGTTCATAAAAGCCAAATGTATAAATAATAAATAATTTTTTAACTTTAAAATAAATAACTAAAATTTTACATTTTTGTCTGTAAATTGTTTAATTAATCATGAAGTAGCTAGTAAGTGGTAGCTAGTGGTAACGTTGTGAGCAGTAACTTGTGAAATAACTAGTGAGTGGTAATCTTAAGTGTAACTCATGAAAAGCTAGTGAATGGTAATGTAAAGAGTAAGGTAATCATTACCGGCAATGACATCTCCGTGTTAAATTCATGAGTGAAATGTATTGCCGGTAATCTAGCGGGTGACCAGTGGTGATTACCGACAGCTGGGCAACTCACTCATTCATCACTGGTGAGCCGTACTGGAGGGTATGTATTCATCTCACCTACAGACCGATCAAAGCTTCAGTATTCAAGCGAATGTCAAGTAGAGAAGATCTGCGCTTGCGTGTTCCTTGAATATATTATATTATATCTGGGTCGATAAGCAATAATAGCTTAAGTTGATTTAAGACAGAACTGAGTTATTGATATAGTTGTGTTGCACATATATATCGTTATGAACACACAAAATCTAGAATTTCTAGCATGGCCTTAGCCAAAGATATGACGCAAAAACAAAAGACCCTTTCATATAACTTATATGGCGATTGAAAATTTTTAACCAAGATTTCTGGAAACATTGAAATAAGACTTAAGCTGTTATTGCTCATCGACACAGATAAAACGTTATATTACACTGTATAAAAATTATGTATGCAAATTTTTTGTATGTATGAAGTACGTATGAAAAAATTTTTTATTTTTAGGAAATAACGGCATACCGCGGCATCAAAGAGGTAAAATTAAAAAATTGTGGGGCATGCGATAGAAAAATTAATTAATTATATCTACATATCATATCATATAGTGATCATTTCCAAGTACGTATAATGAAAGCATCTTACGCTGTCAGCTAAGCCTTAACAAAACACAATAAGCAACATAAGGACAATAAAAAACATATTTGTTTTTTACCACTCGTAGCCCTTTTTACATTTCCGTCTGCTTATCTGTATTTCACATTATCCGTCTGTCGGTCTGTTTCCTTTTGACATTCCGTCCACTACTTATTAATTTAATTTCGTAATACAAATCCGAGCAAAAAAAATATCCCATAATGCCTAGTAAGATTTCTGCAAAAAGTGCTTTAGCACTACTTTATTTTCAGTGTGAGCCTTAAAAGCGCTCATTAATACATACTCAAGATGAGAAAGTATAGATGTGTAAAGCTGCCCGACACTGCTTTACAACATGCATGCTCAGCAAGTATTCTATTTCGCCCGCTTTTCCCGCCATACAAATTGTTTTCTATTATAAACTTTTGTTTTGCAAAAACTAAAACTCGTACACAAAAAACACAAGCTGCTGTAAGCGATCGCCTAATTTTGAACAAATTCAACTTTTTTTCAATTTTAACAAAGCTTTCATAGCTAGTTGAATTTGTATTGAAAATTCTTTAACAATGCACGTTTAACGCCATAACTTTTGAACCCTACCAGAGCACACCTTAATTATATCGTTGGAAAGGTATTGAAACGTACAAAAAACCAAAATAAAAAAACTGAAAAAAATATAGCGTCTGTTGTTGGCATGGCATTAAACTTTGAAATTAACAATAAGTCAATTACAGCAATTTTCTTAAAAGTTTTATATTTTATATTTTTAAAATAGAGGAGATAACTATTCCAATGATATCTTAGTTAATAAATGTGATTTAACTTGACTGAGCTACGTCAAGGCCCTATTTATAAAAAGGCCCTATTTTACCATTCGAATGGCTGTGGCTCCGCAAAAAACTTTTTTAAACTTTAAACTCCGGAATTGGTTTTTTTAGCAAAAACCCAACCTAAAAACAAATTTTGAGTCAAATGCGAGTGATAAGTCACCTCAATCTGAAATGGACGATATGTTTCATGGGCGATATGTTTCATGTCAAAAAAGTCCAAAATATTGACTTTTTGTTCAAAAATGACTAAAAAATTGTTTTTTTTATAAAAATTAAATCAATTAAAAAAATTGCACATCTGGTTACCTTTCATACGATACAGCAATAATTTGCAAAAATGCTTCCAGCAAAGAACAAAAATTCTTTTTCTGTTTTTTTATCAAAACAACAGGGGGTACCCCCTTTAATTTTTTCGCGAAATTAATTTTTTCCAAAATGTTGTTATTATATTTTTTACAGAAATTCAATTCCCAAAAATAATCTGTGTGAAAAAATTACCCCTATATCTCTTTCCAATCAAAAGTAACAAATATTTCTTTGATTGTACTTGAACGCTAAAGGCGCGTTTCCACAGTCAATTTTTCTTGCGCAAAATAGGCATTGCACGTGCAAAATAGGCAGTGTAGTTGTTAAGCGTTTTAATAAATTTATGGCCTTATTTTGTATGCCTAACAAAGCATTCAATAATCGAATGCTATGCGAACGATGCTGTAAGCAAATGGAAATTTGTATCCATAACGAAGCTACTCGGTAACACTTACGATATGCTTACGTTTCTTATGTAATTCAAACTGTTACACAGAAGCAGTTGTCAAATGCGGTAATGCCAGATCAAACATTTCAGAAATTTTCTGTTTTTTTTTACTTAATTTAAAGATTTTTTAAGAATTTTGCTTCGTTTATTGTTTGCTGGCAACGCCGTTGTTTGGTTTATTAATGTGAACAGAATTATTCTTAAACCTAATACCTAATAATAAACTTAAAATAATTAGCCTTCTGAGCTCAGCCCTTCCCTCGACATGCCCTCGCATTCCTTTTGCCTATCAGGACGTTTCCTTTCTAGTTTGCTGGCCTACGACCCAGCAGGAATATCTGAAAGTAAATAAATAAAGTAAAGTAAATAAAGTTAGATATGTAGGGCAAAACTTTGAAGAATTTTTGGTCCTTACATCTCCCCCTCACTTCAGGGGGTGGTGGCGGAGAATCTGGGTGCCGTTCTTTCTGATGGTGAGCTGAAATTGTCGCCTGCCGACTGGTACTAAGAAACGTAGTCTGCTTCCGGCTTCTCGTTGCTACCGTGCTCCTGCCCAGATCCTCTGGATTGGTTGCAGGTGTGGATGGTCGTGCGCTAACGGTTTCGTCGACCATTCGTCCTGTGGATGCTTCTCATCCAGGCTAACGTCACTGTGACGTATTGGTGCGGTTGTCATGATTAGTTCGGGTGCCAATTCCTTCAGGAAGAGTGGATCCGGATGCCACCTTCGGCCGTGGCTAGACACATTGGTCATGTCGTGGTGTTGTTGGGTCTGTGGTGCTTCTTGGGTGAGGCTAACACGATCGTGAGCGTTGGCGACGTGTGATGGTGCCGCTGTCGTGTCTTTGTACGCTGCTACTGGCGTCTGTTTGCACCGCCTTGCTGCCGATGGTGATCTTTCTCGGGGCTCGGTCAGGTTCTGGGGGCGTCCCGCTGAGGCCCCGCTGACCATGCACTTGGGAGTATCTGGCACGTACTGTCGTGCTGTGGGTCGAATTAAAAATTTATTTAGGAAAAACTATGTGAACTGCACCAATTTCAAACAATCGTCAGAAATCATAAAAAAGTTTTATCAATATATGTATAAAAAATAATTTTATTTCATCATTTGTGACTGTTCGAAATTTGCCGTTTCATTAACTTTATAATTTAAATGATTTTAGTTAATAAATGCAATTCTTTTTGTTTTGTTTACAAATACTTTGTTTCCAATAAAATAATGATAATTTCAAAGCACACATTTTAAAAGTATATGTTTTAGTTTTTTTTTTTAGTTCCAGGTTTTTCACCAAAAAGTTTCTTGTCTGAAATTGCAAGTTTAAAAAAAAATATGGCAACACTGACTCCCTCATATTCACTTAAATTTTCCCGGAACTTACAACAAGCCGCTCAGTATGAGTTTTTAGTGAATTTGTGAGCAAGATTCAACGAAAATTCTTGGGGATGACTGACATCTGAAATAGCAATGCTAATGAATACGAATATTTCATTTATGTTTTGCAAATTATTATTTATATTTTTTAAAAATTGGAAAAGATATAGACATTCTATTGAACATATATTTTACCAAGGGAAAAAAATTTAAAAATCGATAACTCGATAACTAGTTAAGCTATCGATTTTTTGTTCGACCAAATTAATTTGTTTGTGGTTTTTAACAAAAAATCTCTTTAAAATTACGGCGCCCGAGTTATCGTAATCGTGCCATATGTTGAAACACCCCAAACACACTTTTTACGTACGCACACAAGGCACACTCAAGGCGAGCATGCGCCAGCAACAACAAAGCTGTGTGGTGTTTTGAGTTTTATGTTTGAGGAAAAAAAGTAAAACTCGACACATGATTTTTATTTTTGAGCGAAAAAATAAAACTCAACAAATAATTCTTATTTCTGGGCATAAAAATAAAAATTGAGTTATAACTTTTATTTCTTAGCGAAAAAAATAAAAATTGAGGAACAATTTTTATTCTTGAGCAATATAAATAAAACTCAAAAATAAGTCTTATTCCTGAACAGAAAAATAAAAATCAAAAAATAACTCTTATTTTTGATGAAAAAATAGAAATCAGTGAATAATAATTAAATTCAATTTTCGTTATTTTCTATCCCTGCTTAAGTCCGTGTCAGTCGCACTGGCCATTTCCGATTTGGCTCAAATTTTGTTCCTACATTGGTTTATTGCTTAGAAAACCAAATCCGAAGTAATAAATTTCAAGGCCAAAATAGGGTGTATTTTGAAACGACGTAATTTATTAAGTGATTTTCATGACTATAACATAAACTTTGAGACGATTAGCAATGTGGATAGGTTAAACAATAAATTAGTTAAGTGGTACCAAATATATAAGCCCACTCTAGCTTGCGCAGCTGCCTTAGCAAATATTTACTTAAGCTTAGCATTACTTAAACCAGCAGTTGTTAAAAAAAAATTTAAATACATTTTGACGGACACTGTGATACAAGAGTACATTGTGGATTGTGTCCATGGAAAAAATGCTTTAAAAGCTTATGATAGTTTTTATAGCGCGTTCATAAGTAAATTAACGCTATACTTTGTAAACTACACCTTTTTATCGTGAATCTCGTTTTATTTGCAGCATCAATTCCAGAAAATGATTCCGGCCCGGTGGTAATTCAACTGCGTAAAGCAATTGCAAAGCAGCTGCAGAAAAATCAGTTCATAAAAGCCAAATGTATAAATAATAAATAATTTTTTAACTTTAAAATAAATAACTAAAATTTTACATTTTTGTAAATTGTTTAATTAACCATGAAGTAGCTAGTAAGTGGTAGCTAGTGGTAACGTTGTGAGCAGTAACTTGTGAAATAACTAGTGAGTGGTAATCTTAAGTGTAACTCATGAAAAGCTAGTGAATGGTAATGTAAAGAGTAAGGTAATCATTACCGGCAATGACATCTCCGTGTTAAATTCATGAGTGAAATGTATTGCCGGTAATCTAGCGGGTGACCAGTGGTGATTACCGACAGCTGGGCAACTCACTCATTCATCACTGGTGAGCCGTACTGGAGGGTATGTATTCATCTCACCTACAGACCGATCAAAGCTTCAGTATTCAAGCGAATGTCAAGTAGAGAAGATCTGCGCTTGCGTGTTCCTTGAATATATTATATTATATCTGGGTCGATAAGCAATAATAGCTTAAGTTGATTTAAGACAGAACTGAGTTATTGATATAGTTGTGTTGCACATATATATCGTTATGAACACACAAAATCTAGAATTTCTAGCATGGCCTTAGCCAAAGATATGACGCAAAAACAAAAGACCCTTTCATATAACTTATATGGCGATTGAAAATTTTTAACCAAGATTTCTGGAAACATTGAAATAAGACTTAAGCTGTTATTGCTCATCGACACAGATAAAACGTTATATTACACTGTATAAAAATTATGTATGCAAATTTTTTGTATGTATGAAGTACGTATGAAAAAATTTTTTATTTTTAGGAAATAACGGCATACCGCGGCATCAAAGAGGTAAAATTAAAAAATTGTGGGGCATGCGATAGAAAAATTAATTAGTTATATCTACATATCATATCATATAGTGATCATTTCCAAGTACGTATAATGAAAGCATCTTACGCTGTCAGCTAAGCCTTAACAAAACACAATAAGCAACATAAGGACAATAAAAAACATATTTGTTTTTTACCACTCGTAGCCCTTTTTACATTTCCGTCTGCTTATCTGTATTTCACATTATCCGTCTGTCGGTCTGTTTCCTTTTGACATTCCGTCCACTACTTATTAATTTAATTTCGTAATACAAATCCGAGCAAAAAAAATATCCCATAATGCCTAGTAAGATTTCTGCAAAAAGTGCTTTAGCACTACTTTATTTTCAGTGTGAGCCTTAAAAGCGCTCATTAATACATACTCAAGATGAGAAAGTATAGATGTGTAAAGCTGCCCGACACTGCTTTACAACATGCATGCTCAGCAAGTATTCTATTTCGCCCGCTTTTCCCGCCATACAAATTGTTTTCTATTATAAACTTTTGTTTTGCAAAAACTAAAACTCGTACACAAAAAACACAAGCTGCTGTAAGCGATCGCCTAATTTTGAACAAATTCAACTTTTTTTCAATTTTAACAAAGCTTTCATAGCTAGTTGAATTTGTATTGAAAATTCTTTAACAATGCACGTTTAACGCCATAACTTTTGAACCCTACCAGAGCACACCTTAATTATATCGTTGGAAAGGTATTGAAACGTACAAAAAACCAAAATAAAAAAACTGAAAAAAATATAGCGTCTGTTGTTGGCATGGCATTAAACTTTGAAATTAACAATAAGTCAATTACAGCAATTTTCTTAAAAGTTTTATATTTTATATTTTTAAAATAGAGGAGATAACTATTCCAATGATATCTTAGTTAATAAATGTGATTTAACTTGACTGAGCTACGTCAAGGCCCTATTTATAAAAAGGCCCTATTTTACCATTCGAATGGCTGTGGCTCCGCAAAAAACTTTTTTAAACTTTAAACTCCGGAATTGGTTTTTTTAGCAAAAACCCAACCTAAAAACAAATTTTGAGTCAAATGCGAGTGATAAGTCACCTCAATCTGAAATGGACGATATGTTTCATGGGCGATATGTTTCATGTCAAAAAAGTCCAAAATATTGACTTTTTGTTCAAAAATGACTAAAAAATTGTTTTTTTTTATAAAAATTAAATCAATTAAAAAAATTGCACATCTGGTTACCTTTCATACGATACAGCAATAATTTGCAAAAATGCTTCCAGCAAAGAACAAAAATTCTTTTTCTGTTTTTTTATCAAAACAACAGGGGGTACCCCCTTTAATTTTTTCGCGAAATTAATTTTTTCCAAAATGTTGTTATTATATTTTTTACAGAAATTCAATTCCCAAAAATAATCTGTGTGAAAAAATTACCCCTATATCTCTTTCCAATCAAAAATAACAAATATTTCTTTGATTGTACTTGAACGCTAAAGGCGCGTTTCCACAGTCAATTTTTCTTGCGCAAAATAGGCATTGCACGTGCAAAATAGGCAGTGTAGTTGTTAAGCGTTTTAATAAATTTATGGCCTTATTTTGTATGCCTAACAAAGCATTCAATAATCGAATGCTATGCGAACGATGCTGTAAGCAAATGGAAATTTGTATCCATAACGAAGCTACTCGGTAACACTTACGATATGCTTACGTTTCTTATGTAATTCAAACTGTTACAATTTGACTTGGTCCATAATATTGCCATATGACGGCGTCTCCTGGAACCTCCCTCGTCCTGTCGGCATTTCAGGTATTCGTATAGGCGCCTCTTCGTTGGCTGCTACACTGGGTATGCCCAATGAACACTCGGGGCGCAGCGACGGCGTCCTCCTATCGGTACGTTTGCTTTTTAGTTCTGCCAACCGTTTTTGCAAAGCAGGGTCTTCTTCATTGTCTGCTACTACGGTTCCT
The DNA here is from genome assembly GCA_963920525.1 of Dichetophora obliterata. Lineage (NCBI taxonomy): Eukaryota > Metazoa > Arthropoda > Insecta > Diptera > Sciomyzidae > Dichetophora > Dichetophora obliterata. Next base: position 134,049,877 of record OY986436.1, read on the forward strand.
TCTTCGCTGAACCCGAACTCCTGGGCGTAAATTATTAGGTCGTCCTTACGAAGAATACGGCGTCCTAACCATTTTGAGTGTTTCGTCGATGTCTTTAGGTGCTGTAGCTAACGGTGCTGCTATGCTGCTGCCTGTAGCGTTTGCAGTTATCGTTGACGCTGCTGCTGGCCGTGGCCTGCGTGGTTTTGCGTTAATAGTGCTGCTGGTTGCGGCTGCGCAGTCGACGCTGACGTTGCTGCTAGCGGAGGTGTGCGTTGTTGAGGCTGCCGTTGGTGGTGGCTGTGCAGTTGACGTTGACGTTACTGTCGGCTGTGCAGTTGATGCTGAAATTGATGTTGACTGCGGCTGCGAAGTTGACGTTAATACCGCTACCGGATGCGCCGTTGACGTCGATGCCGCTGCTTGCTGCGGCTGCGTAGAGAACGTTTAAGTTGTTACTTACTGTGGCTGCGCAGTTAACGTTTTGTAGTGGCCGTTGCGTCCGGGTGATCCTTTTATTATGACCGGTCACCAACCCACCTAAAGCTCGTTGGAAATGCAAGGGGACCTTTACCCCTGAAATTCTTACCTTCTTACGTACCTAAATGCTTCTGAAATTTTCTGAAAAAACACTTTGGTTGTCACCTGTTAGGTCTTAAACTCAGTAACGCGGTGGTGGTTATTTGCACACTTCAATTCGTATTAACAAAAAATATAACAATTAATGGGAAACTAGGATTCAGTCCAGATACGAATCTTCAACTATCTGTTTTCAAGAGCGTTAAAATTCTTAAGGAATGCGAGGGATAGGATACTTCGACTATCTACCTTTTCTCTGCACTCTCCGCATTTTCGTTGGGTTGAGTATCCAACGGTCCTGGTTGGCTTCGGCCAACCTTGAAGGAATTTGATATTCTTACATACTAGCTTAGGACTTGTCGACTATTTGAAACGTGACTTTGGAATATCAAAATTACGGACCGGCTATCAAAACCGTATTTTATGTGCTCATAAACCGTAAATTTAAATATTATTGCGAGGAAATAGGATTCTTCGACTACCGCTCGCTATTGTATCCTCTCTGCGAGGATACTCGTAGATTCTACAGTCGCCGAACGACTTCCTACCTAGAGTTTGCTGCCGGCGCTTAAGAGCGCCACTGGCATCTACTCAAAAAAAAATATCTCCTTCGCCGTCACCCTTAGGTGCATTCAGGCGTTGAGATTTTGATATACTTACTGGTACTTGTATCCAATTGGTTAACCCTCAGGACTCGCTTTATACTTCTACTGAACCAAGAAAACACTTGTATACTTGTATACAATTCACTCACTGAAGAACTCTTTATTTTAGCGGGGAACAGATATTTATAACGTATCTGGCCGCGTTTCTTCTTCTTAAGTTTTACATACTTATTACATACTTAATTCGACTTATTGATAAATCAGCGGTTGCGTTTTTGCTTTTTTCTCTGATAATGCTTATTTCGGGTCCACCGGCGTCATCTATGGTAGCACCCCCAATCTCAACAGTATACGATGTTACCTAATCTATTTTAAAAATCTATTATTCATTTTTATACTACTTTAATTTTTCTTACTTCGTTAATTATTTTAAAATCGATTTTTACATTGCTTTTAATTTACACAATTGTTAAACATATATGCTTTTAACGAATACATTGTATATAATATGTTCATAACATTAACATGTTTTAATATTCCTATATCCTTTCTGCAATATTTTTATGCGAACTTGCAATTTATTTTATATATTCTTTTATCTGACTTTTTAAAAAAAATTTCCTTATAAGTAAGTACATTTTATTTATTTAAAAAATAAAAAAATCCTATATATATGCTTTTCGTATGCTTTGTTAATTTAAACCTTAATTTTTTACTTTTATTCGATTTCTCCTTTTCAATATGTATAATTTATAACTTTACTTAATATTTTTCCGAAGTGAGATTTTTAGTTTCCTTTAAGTTAATATTATTTATTTATTTTAATTTTTTTTTTAATATATATATTTCAATTTCTTCAATTTTTAATTTCGTGATTATCAATTTTCTTTTAATTTGTAAAATAATATTTTGCTTTACATAAAAATTATGTCTTTTTCATTATTTTTCCCTTTACTTTCTCTATCATATAACTTTTTATATTTTACTGCGTCTGCATTTGACGTTATAAAATTTCTTTATTTTCCATTATTATTATTTTTTTATATTTCAACCAAATCTTTTTATATTTTTTATGTTTCAATCCAAAACAGAATTAAAATAAAGTGGCACTATTTTGGGATCTACAAGTAGAATGCGTTTTACTAGAATTTAATCCTTGCGAGGGATTTCTGTACCAACGTCATTCACTTTGAAGACCAGCACAATTGCCTTTTATTTGAGATTTTCTCCATTTCTTATTTTTTCTCTACCATATTGGCTCTAACTGTTTCATTTAATTTTTTCATTATTCCTTTTTTTGACTATTCCTTTAGTTAATAGTTTCCTCTACTCCATTTATTTCTCATTGCCGTATTATGGCCACAAATATGCTTTCATATTCACTACTTTTCTAACTTTGTTTATATGTAACTTTTTTTAAAATTCTAACACCTTTTTCTATTTCTAATTCCCATGAAACAATTTTAGTAAATTGTTATGAATTTTCTTTGCTTTCCCCTTTATCGAAATCTCAGTAGTTACTGGGGTTTTTATTGCTAAAACTTCATACGGTCCTATCCATATTGGTGAAAATTTATTCTTCCTTGCTTGATTCTTCATTAGCACCTCGCCATTATACAGCGGACTACACTTTCGCCTTAAATTAGTTGGCATTTCTGAGTCAAACCCATACATAGTTTTGAAAGGTGTTTGCTTTGTTGTCGTATGCGGTGTGTTATTGTGAACGTGCATCGCCGACGATAACCACTGATCCCAATTTGACCCGTCTTCTTTGGCAAACCCTCTCAAATATTCTGCCAAAGGCAGACTTCTCTCTAGGGAACCATTTGCTTGTGGAACGCGTGAAATAAAGTTTGAGCCGTTGTCTGTAATTAATACCCGTGGTGTATTGTGGCGAGTTATAATTTTGTTAAAAAATATATAAAAAATACATAAAAAAAATGCTTTCGATATCGTGCTTGCTTCGGCATCTGGTATCGCAACACATGCCATATACTTCGAAAAAATATCTTGAAACGTTAAAATGTATTTATTACCAGATACAGTATCTGGCAGTATGCCGACTATATCCATAAAAACCTTGTCAAATGGACGTGTTGGGGTATCTGTCAATACCATAGGCATTTTGGTACTTTTATTAACTTGACAATTATTACATTTTTTCACATACTCCTTAATTTATTTCTGCATTCCCTTCCATTTGTATTGTTTTTTATTCTAAAGTACGTTCTCAGAGCGTTCTCGTTCTCAGATCTCCCTGATGTCCTCCTAATGGCAAATTATGAAAATCCTTTAATATTCTCTCTATATCCTTCCTATCCGTTAGGATTTCTATGTTATGATTGTCTTGTTGTTCTATCCCCTCATCCACTTCCGCTAGTGAATCCGTGTTTTCTTCAGTCTCTTTGGCTGCTTCTTTTTCTTTTGCCTTTGATCTGGTTTGAACTACAACTATCTCTTGGTTCTGCTGTGGTATTCTACTTAGTGCGTCCACATTTAAATTCTTTTTACCTGGTTTATAAATTATTTCGAAATCATACTCTGACATCTTGTGTCTAAATCTTGCTAATCTTGACGTTCAAGTTTGCTATACCCCTCAAAGGTTGATGATCTGTATATATCTTGAATGGCCTACCCAACAATTGCCCAAACAATCGCCCAAACAATTGCTAAAAACTCTTTTTCTATTGTTGAGAACCTTTTTTCAGCGTTATTCAATGATCTACTTGCAAACGCAATTGGTCGATCTTCTCCTACTTCCCCTTGAGACAAGACTACTCCTAATGCGTCACCACTCGCGTCCGTAGTTAACAAAAACTTTTTCAAAAGTCAGGATATGCCAAAATACGTGATAAAGTCACTGCTTCCTTATTTTTTCGAACGCTTCCTGACACTTCTCTGACCATTGGAACTTCTTATCCTTCTTCAATAAATTATTTATGGGTAATGCCGTCTGTGACATATTTTTTATAAATTTTCTATAATAATTATCTAAGCCTAAAAATGCTTGAACCTCTTTCCTATTTCTCGGTATCGGAGTATCCTTCACGCATTTTAATTTTTGTGGATCTGGTAGCGCTCCTTATTCCGAACATTTGTGTCCCAGGTATGCTATTTCTCTGCGAAGAAACTGACACTTTTCCGTATTCAGTTTTGAGCTATTTTCTCTAATAGCATCTTTCTAATAGCAAACGAACGTAACGTGCATTTCACGAAGGCTTCGTTCAAAAGCCGAGAGTCAGCTGTTTTCGCTTGATGTAAAAATAATTTCTTAGCCCAACGAAAACAGCTGATTCAGAAATGAACGACAACCTAACAGTAGTGAAAATTTGGCTTGATGTATCAAACAAATTTGAAACGAAACGTCAAATATAGAAGATGAAACTTTTCTTATCGTTTAGAAATTTGTAGACATGAAAGTTGCTGAAAAAAAATCGTAAGTACTCTTTTATTAACAAATGCAATTTAGAATCAATTAATTTATATTTAGCACAAAAAAACCACAAGCGAGCAATTTGGAGTTCTGGTGCAAGAAATGGATAGAAATCCAGAGCTTTCAAGAGGAGTTCCAGTTTTTGGTGCCAGCACGATAAAAGTTAACGAAAAGTGGAGTGGAGTGATTGCTTCGAAGATCAATTCCTATGGCCCACCAAATAAAAGTGTTATGGAGTGGAGAAAGGTATTATGCATTTTATGTTTATTTTAATTATTTTATATTAAAATCATTTAAGACTTGGGCAGATCTTAAAAGCCGTACCAAAATGAAAATATCAGAGAACCACAAAAGCATCCGTGAAACAGGTGGTGAGCCATTTCGTTTTAATCCACTTACGGAAATGGAGCAAACAATCGACCGCATTCTATTATTTTCAACTGCAGCAGACCCACGCGGATTGGATCTTGGAGTTTTACCTGCTATGCAGCCGTCCGCCCTACCATGCGACCAATCGACCGATTTTGTAGCAATCGTAACTCCACTAAGGAGAGCTCATGCAGTTGCAGTTGTAACGCCAACGCGAGCAACATCATCAAAATCACCTATACAACAGCAACCTGAAAATTTAGGTAGTCACTCAAAGCCCATGAGCGCAAGAGAAATATGTTGGAAGAGCAAGTGAAGTTGATTCGACTCGAAATCCAAAATCAACAGGACTCAATTGCAGAATTAAGAAACCAAAATGTGATTGCTCAAGCGCAGGCCGAATCAGTAAAGATGTTAGCAGAAGCAACTAAGGCAATTGCTGTAGCAACAGCTACGTAAGCAGAAGCTATTAAAGACATTGAGTAGAAATTGGGGAAGTCCTAAACCTTCTCAAAAATAAATAATTTCTGTAACTCTGTTGTGCTATTTCAACAGTCCAATTTTTGAATTACTAGTCATTTTTTGCCATATGTTTTTTGCGTTAATATTTATCTTTTTTTTTAATAATTAATGAAATGTTTTCCTTTACTTTAGATCCTTTTAAGTATCTTTTGTTCTTTTTTTATACTTATTTAAATAAAGACTTTATCAAATCAATCTTTTTGCGTTTATGAACTCGAAAAATTTATTAGAATAATGAAATTCTAGAGATAAGAACGATTACTAATAATATGCTTATTTTAAACTGTCAGGACAAACTATTTGTTTACTTGTGTTTGTTTTTTTATGTTGTTTTCTTTACATGTTTTATATAGACGTTATTATTATAGTATAAGCAATCGGACTGAACAGCTGTTTCGTTGGTCGCTACACCAACTCGTCAGCAGTCTCAATGATTTGTTTTTTTTTAGTTAGCAAATCAAAAGCAGACTGGACAGCTGTTTCGTTGGCCGTTTCACCAACTCCTCAGCAGTCAATTTTTAATGCACATTACGCTCGGATTGAACTTAAATCAAACTTTCAGCTAGTTGTCTTCTTATCTGTACACCGACATTTGAGACTTCATCTGTTAGCACATTTTCCAAATTGTCGGTAGAATGGTGCTGCATATTGAAAGACGGATCTAGCCGTGGCCAATCATTTTTATAATAAATGCATGCATTGTGGATTGCACAACAAACGTTGTATATTTTTGTTGCCTTCTCTGCTGAATAATGCAGCCCTCTTGAACCAATAATGCAACGAAATCTATATTTCAGCACTCCAAAGCAACGTTCAACGACATTTCGAGCTTTGCAATGCTTCTCATTGTAGAGAGATTCACAGACATCAGCAGGATTCCGAATTGGTGTCATCAAGTATGGTAGAAGAGGATAATCGGAATCTCCTATTTTAAAAGTGAAATATATTTTTAAGTACGTTTCAATAGCTGCGTAACTTACCAAGAATCCAGGTATTTCTTTTCCCATTGTTGAAAGCTAATCTGAGCTGGCGTTCTGCTGCACTATGCTGCCAAACAAAAGCATCATGGTTACAACCTGGATGCCTGGCATCAACATAGGTTATTACCATATTATGATCACATATCTGTTAAATAGTTAATTACATCAATAAATCTACTCGTATTTATATATGTCAACTAAAGGTTTGAGGTCGGCTATTGTATTATTATTGCTTATACTTACTACCATCGCATTAAGACTATAGTAACCTTTGCGGTTGTAATAAAGGTGCTGTTTGTCTTCTCCAGGCGACTTAATGCGAACATGTTTACCATCAACGCAGCCAACAATGCCCGGTACACCGAAAGTGTTGAAAAAAATTATTTTACAGCATTTTCCTCTTCTGCAGTTTTATTCAGCTTAACCCATTTTTGGCAAAAATATTGCTCAAATATCTTCAAGCTTTCTGTTATTACTTTGGAAACTGTCGACTCTGACATAGAGGAAAAGTATTCGTTTCCAACAGTCTTTTGGTAACTGCCAGTTGCAAGGAAGCGCAGAAATGTGGAAAGCTTTAGTTGTGGTGGTAAGTGAGTACTTCTGTACGTTGTTTGCATTTTTGGGCTAACCTCAAATATGTAACCGAAGACTTCTTTATTTATGCGAAAATTATCCTTGAATCTACAATTAAATTATGACAAAACAATATTTTCCAATAGCAAAGAACTCACTCATCATTTGGAATATCTAGGACGTTGGAATGATCGCGTGTTTTCCTCCTTTTAACTCGCATTAGTTGCTCCTCATCATCACTATCCGATTCATTAAAATTGTAGAAAGCGATCGCGGAAAACATTATAATTAAACTTTTCATTTTGATCAAATTTGCAAAAATTAAACATATATGTCAAAAAGAAAACAAAACAAACGAAACAGCTGATGCAAAAAATGATGTTAAATATTGCTTGTAATAAGTATATTTAATGTTTTACGAAAAATTATGAACTCTTACAATCTGGTAATAATGTCTTTGACAAATACTCACGGTAAGAGCATTTGAGCAACGTTAGCAACGTAACAGTGGACGACGACGCAAGGAAAAAATACATCAAGCCAATTTTGTCCGATATCGTCGGAAATCGAACAAAGCTTAAGACGAAGACCTAAAGATACTATACCTAAAGATACTATAAGTCTCTGGAATACTTATGCTAAGATTTCCCCATGTTGCTGTAGATTTTTGCCATAAATTACCACATCATCTAAATACACAAAACAATCCATTCGTTGTAATCCTGTCAGTATATTATTCATCAATCGCTGGAAGGTCGCTGGAGCTCCGGTGATTCCAAATGGCATTCTATTGAATTCAAAATGACCAAACGCTGTACTAAATGCTGTTTTTTATGTCTTCTTTACTCACGAGAACCTGATGGTACCCACTGGCCAAATCTAATGTTGAAAAATATCTGCAGTGCCCTAACTGATCTAATATTTCATCGATCCTTGGTACCTCCCAGGTATGGCGTGGTACCTTCCATATAAGCAAAATTTGCGCTATCGATCACAAAAAAAAAGGATATATATATGACGGTTTCGATCGTAAAAAACTAAGATGTAGTAATGCCTCAGTGTGAGTCACAACATCGCTATATAAAAACGCTTTAGCAAAAACACGTGATAGCTAAATCATGAACAGTAATTTTCTTTTTTGCAATCGATATCCTTGTACTCTACGCGTGGGGTAGGAATCTTCCATATACCACCATTTACTCGGTGTCAAGGATATTCAATGTCAAATTTCAGTTTCAATGTCAATGTCTCTAAAAACGAGAGATTGTATGGGTTTACCCGATGGATTATATTAATTACTTATTTAAGTAATAATTCAGAAATGATTTGTCAATTTTCTAACATTTCAAAAAAATTTAGTTTTTAGTTTAATCAAATTTATAGAGAATGATTTGGCGTCCCTGCTCGGGCGCCATTGTAACGATGCGTTCTCACGGCTGGGGTTGGCTCGCCGGACCCAGGTATCGTTCCAAATAATTTATTATTTGGAGCGCCAAATCAAACTCGTATTTTACTACGTTACAATGAATGTTTATTGACAAATTATTACTTACCATATATAATACCAAAGGGATACAATTAAGGTTAATTATTAACTTTAAATTAGTTATTAAACTATCGCGCAAGTACAATATAAGTATGCAAATTTTGAAATTTAAGTAGTCAATAAATATTAAAATGTCTGTTTTCATGACCCTCTTTGACTTTTTTGGCGGAATTTATTATTTCCAAAATGTTGATGCTATATTTTTTACAAAAAATCAAGTCTCCAAAATAATTTACATGAAAAAAATTACCCCAATATCTCTTTCCAATCAAAAGTTATGGCTTTTATGATTAAGTTACATTATGATTTAACGAATAGCTTTGGAGTTATAGGTAGCACAGATCCAGTATTCGACCACAATTTAAACATGCCGTTTCACTGTAAACATTTGATTAATGTTTGGAAACGGGAGCGTGGCAGCAACGCGCCGAGTTTGAGCTAGTAATCTCTAAAAATGGATTTTTGTGTAAAAATATTGGCTGGAGTGTAAGTTCTAAAAAAACAAACTATCAGAAATTATAAACCCGAAAAATCTTTTCCAATCTGCATCAACAATTTTTGATATTTTTATTTTATTTCCATACAAAAAATTTAAAAATTTATAATATATAAATAGCTTAGGGGTCTTAACCTATAGAAGTTGCATGGAATTTAAATCAATAGCTTAAAAGAGATAATCTAGAGAAAAGCTTCTAACTATTTTTAATTTCTTACAATTTCTTTTAAGCAGGTGTTTTTTATAATTAATATTTTAGTTTTAATTTGTATTAGTTTAAGCAATTCTGGCCAGCAATTCTGACCAGTGAGGATATCATTAGAAATAATTGAGTGTTTTCAACTTTAGTGAACTTAAAAAAACCATAACAGTGCAAGAAAACCATCGGTTTTTAATTCAAATCTAAAATTTAAAATTTTCTTGCAGATTAGGAGAACTTTTTCAAAAATATTATTTCAGATCATTTTACTTTTCTAGCAACACATCAGCCAATATTTTTACAAAAAACTCGATTTTTAGAGATCGGCGCAGTACTACATCAGCGTATTGACGGTGCTTGGAAGCCACTAGGATTTTTTTCAAAAAACTTAGCGAAACCCAAACACGATACAGTACCTATGATCGCGAACTGCTTGCTGCGTACTCCGGTCTCAAATATTTAAAGCTAGCTTGAGCTTGATAATTATGAATCAACATAGCTTGTAATTGAATATAAATAAGCCCACGCACAGCTTGCACCTATTCTAGCTTACAAGCGAACGGCACGAAGTTTCAAGTAATGGAAAGCTTGATGCCTTCGGCAAAAGCTTGTAAGCTCGCAAGTATCCAAATTATTGAATTAAAGCACGTATCCAAAAAATTCAATGAGCTACTTTAGAGAGAGCTTAAGCGTAATAGGACTTTTAAGGATTCTGTGGACTCCGTGGTGTGCAGTTTTAGGGTAAATGATTTAGAAGATGCTGTCAAACTTTAAAATTTAAGATGGCGGATAGAGTTGCCACCAAGATTTTCTTTTTATTTTTGCGAATTCTTGTAATTTTGAAATTCTGACAACGGATTTGATTTCGAATATAATGTCACAGTCTTAAAATTTAAGATGGAGGTTAGGGTTGCCACATAAATTTTTACCACAGCATTGCCACCTAATAATATGTATTTTTATGAGTTTTAAACACCATTTGTCAGTGTTAAGGGGTCACTGATTTCGAATCTAAAGTCAGAATTTTAAAATTCAAGATGGTGGATAGGGTTGCCACCTTAATTTTTTTTAGTTTTATAAATTCGGGGCTGCAGAATTTCAAAATTATAAAATTTTGAAATAATAAGGTTGCCACCTATTAATATGTCTTTTTAAGAATTTGATTATTATGTGGCAACCCTATTATTTCAAAATTTTATAATTTTGAAATTCTGACGACGGATTCGGATTCGGACCCATTTTTGGTGTACTATTTTTTTGCCAGCCCCGAATTTATAAAACTAAAAAAATGAAGGTGGCAATCCTATCCACCATCTTGAATTTTAAAATTCTGACTTTAGATTCAAAATCAGCGAAAGCTTGCGAGCTTACAAGCTTTTGCCGATCGTTTTAAGCTTTTCAACTTTCCGCCCGACAAAGTAAGCCGAAACAAACCAAGCCAACGAGCAAGCATGAATATGGCTTGTATCTGTTTGGTATTTTTGCAAGCTGGCTAAAGCTTGCTTTTTCAAGATTGGATACGTGCTTGAATTTAAGTACTTGAAAAAGCTTGAACTTCAAGTAGGCTTGTGCAGTTCTCTGCCATGTACGTCTGATCGGGTCATTAAATCGTATCTTGTTTGATATATACTCGCTATCAACAACACCGTTAATGATATCGAAGGTAAAGTACTATGAACTAAGTAAAGTCCTCGTTAAAAGGAGCATTAAATTCAGAAGGCTTAGCCTAAAATCATAAGGTGGCAATATATTGTACTTACGGGGGTTATACGTGTCCCTAAGCGCAAAAAGCAGAAATTGCTTTTGAATAGATTCAAGTCTTTCACTGTGTGATTCGAAAGCAGGATTCCAAATAATGTATCCATATTCAAGAATAGGGTGCACTATAATGCTTTCGTGACCCAAACATTTTTGAACTCTTTTGCACGCCGTTTTATAAAACCGAGTAGTTTGCTGGCCCTAGATACAATTTTATCATAATATAAGTTGAAACGCAAATTGTTGTCCAAGACTACACCAAGATCAACAATATGGTTGATTCTTTTAAGTTCAAAGTAACTGTTATTTGTTACCAAATTTTTACGGGAGATGGTTATTACGCAGCATTTCTTAACATTAAGATCAAGTTTATTTTTATTGCACCAGTGCTCAAGAGATGACAGTTTCGACTGTAAGTAAATTACATCTGTTTCCGATTTAATAACATGGTACATTTAATATAAAAACTATAACCTTTATTTTGAACAAACTAACAACGAATGAATATTTATTTTAGAATATTTTACATATAAAATTTCTAAAAATGAAAAAATGATTAAAAATTTAAACTTGAAAGTATTAACACAGCAAGTGTATTTTTAGTACAGTAAGTTCTGAGTGCCACAGAGTGTTCACTTTAAAAATTAACAAAAAAGAAGTAGCTGTCTCAATTGATAGATTGAAACCGGCCATCATAACCATAGAAGATTCAATATCAAGCCTAAAATAAACTTTTTTTAGATATTGACATATGAGAAGAAAAACCGGCTTCGATTATTGACTCAAACGTGTCATTGTCATTGAAGGAGGATTGTCACATAGACCTTTTTCACTTACGCAACAGCGAAAAAGTTGAAAAGCAATGCAACTATAAACCGAATGCTTTTAGACTTGCTTCATAAGTCATGCAACATATAATAATTGTAATAATATAATTACTCATGTTTTTCGACTACTTGACCTAATTTTATATATAACACTATATTCATCCTGTAAACTATTTCTTCTTATTTAAGATTTTATTAATGAAAAAATAACTAATTAATAAACTTCTTCACCTTGATTAATACTGCACTACAAGCAATTCACAAAACAAACTGATGCAACAAGTCGACGATGAAAATTGCGGAAAGCCGCGTTGCGTTGACCAAGTTGAGAACGTGTCGAGAACTTGTTTCGTGCAAGTTGCTTAATCTAAAGGTTCCGGTATAAATTACAAAGGCTAACAACTTGAGTTGGAGTTGCGTTGAGCAAGTGTGGAAAAGGCCTTACTGTCACATACTGTGGCACCTTACTACGAATTACTTTCCACGATAAAAGATTGACATTTAAAACGATTTGCCAAATCGCAACACTGCTTTTTGACTTTTTATTGTTCTTAGTCTTACTTTGTTCTTTTTACGCTCAACTTATCTTATATAATGATATAAATAAATTGAAGTGTTTAATGAAATAATTGATGTGAAACATAAATCTACTTATTAACACTAAAGTACTGTGGATACAAACTATACAACTTGCGGTGAATTGCCGAGATGTAGCAGATAAGTTTTGCAAAATTTTTTGCGAAAATGCTATTGCTACCAAACTTTTAAAATGTCAAATAATGCATTACTGCCAGTTTATTTAGTCGCAGCGTTTACTAGCACTCAATAATTGCTAAGTGTTGTTTATTTTACAGTTGCGCTGTTAACATAAAATTGGATATATTTAAATGTCCAGCTCAGTTGTCGGATCATTTGTTGTTTTTAATTTGCTTGCAAATGCGATGATATGATCCTAAACTCCCATGAAAAAACGCAGATAATATATATTAAAATTTATATAACTATGCACTAAAGTGCAATCATTTTTAGTGCAACGAATTTTTACATAGCTAAGAATGAGAAAAAAATTATATGAAAATCAAAGTTTTTACTTTTAATGCCAATTTCTCCGTTGTTTTTAATATATTTCTTTAAAAATTTTTTCCTGTTCAAAAGTTCAACATATTTTTTTTTGGATGTTAAAATGTCCTTATTTCAAGGACGCATTGAGTCCCACCATAATGTTAATATTATTAAAAAAGTTATTAGGTTATATGTTGAAAGGTTATTAGGAAAAAATTCAAGTCTCATAAATAATTTATGTGTAAAAGAACCCCTTATCTCTTTCCAATCAAAAGTTAAAAATAAAAATGCTGGCACCATGTCAATAAAAAGCACGCGCACCAGCTCCAGTTCGTCGATCCATTAAAACCAACGTGTCAGCAATTTTCAGCAACAAAATGAAAAGATAATAAACAACAACTAAAACAACAACAGCAAACAGGCAGCAGCGCAGTTAAGTTGTTATTATTGGGGGTTGGAATTAGTTTTAAAGGTGTTCTAAGAGATGGCGTAACTATCAATAGATCGCATCGGGCACACCTGTGACTATATTCATTTCAAAGCACATTCTCTAAGCTTCATTTTTTTGTATGTGTCATTCCACTGAAGTGTAAACAACATATATTTTTTTCTCTGTGAACATGTCGACTTTCGTTCCAACAAAACGCAATTTGCGGGAAGGTTTACTTTTGTGCTTCCATTTGAAGAAAAAAGCGGTTGAAGCACAACGCACGCTTACTGAGGCTTACGGGGACTATGCTCCATCGATTTCTACTTGTGAGTACTGGTTCCGTCGGTTTAAAAGTGGTGATTTTGATACGGAAGACAAAGAGCGTCCGGGCCAGCCGAAAAAGTTTGAAGATGAGGAATTGGAGGCTTTGCTCGATGAAGACCCGTGTCAAACCCTTCAAGAATTGTCCGAATTATTGGGAGTCGACTTATCAACGGTCGGCAAACGCTTGAAGGCCATGGGAATGATTCAAAAGCAAGGAAATTGGGTGCCGTACCAGTTGAAGCCGAGAGACGTTGAACGGCGATTTTGCATGTGCGAACAACTGCTTCAACGGCATAAAAGGAAGAGTTTTTTGCATCGTATTGTCACTGGTGATGAAAAGTGGATTTACGATAATCCTAAGCGAAAAAAATCGTGGGGACCACCCGGCCATGCATCAACATCGAGGGCCAAGCCGAATATTCATGGCGCCAAGCTTATGCTGTGTATTTGGTGGGATCAGAAGGGTGTCGTGTACTATGAGCTGCTAAAACCTAACTAAACTTGCTGCTAAAAACTTTTTCATATCGGAATTTTAGTGTATTTAATTTTAAAAAATGTTGTAATTTTGGCATCAAAAACACTCACATATTTAAATATAATCATATTTAAGTTGTAGAAATTTTCATAAAACATCGTTACCTAAGAGTGAGAAAAAACGATATAAAAATCAAGGTTTTATCTTTCGATGGAAATATCTCCGCTGCCCATTAATAGCTATATTTTATTCAAATTTTTTGTCAAAAGTTCAAAAAAATCACTTAACAAAAATAGATTGAACTGTTAAGTCAAAGTAATCATTTTATGATTATGTCAAAAATTGTCCAATATATATACTTTTTACTGTTTTATTGTTTTTGTTGTAAAAATTAAATCAATTAAAAATTGCATATCGACTACCTTTCATGCGACATAGCATTTATTTGCAAAAATTCTTCCAAGTAAGCGCAAATATTATTTTTTTTCATAAAATAGTATCCCCTTTGACTTTTTTGCGAAATGAATTTTTTCCAAAATGTGGTTTTTTGTATTTTTTTCCAAAAAACTCAAGTCTCAAAAATAATTTATATGAAAAAATTACCCCTTTATCACTTCCAATCTAAGGTTATAGCTAAAAACCTATTTTTTCATACCAGATTCTTTCTTATAAAACTGAGTTTTGTTTTAAAATTCTAATTATAATAATTTGATTATTATTATTTTTATTAAAAAGTTTATTTACAATATAAATTACATAAACAAACTTCTATTCTAGGCACTAACAACTAAGGTCTTCAGCCTACATTTTATAATTAAATTGTTTAAATTTTTGAGAAGATGTTAAAATGCTTCAAAATATTTATAATGGCTTCTATATTTTCTTTAGTTACATTTGATAGTAGTAAGATTGGATTTGTTCTATAACTATTAATAATGCGGCATTCATCTGTAAAGTGCTTTATAGAGAGTGTTTCAGCGTTACAAAAAATACACAACGGTGGAGGAGAATTTTCCATAAGGTGTTGATGAGTGAAAAGTGAATGTCCCATCTTGAGTCTGGCATATTTTTGAATATGTTTTCTTTGACAATCTGGTGGGTAGATAGGTGCGTTTCCATTCTGGTTGGTTATTTTATAGTGGTGGGTGTAGTTAATCCAGCTCTGTTTAAGTTCATTAGAAAAAAAACTGTTGGCAGTATGTACGTAGTCAGACTGGTTAAAAGTGTATTGAAGTTCTACTGGGGCTTTGCTTGCATATTTCGCGCATTCATCTGCAATACTGTCTCCTTTTATGCCAACATGGCTTGGTACCCACATTAATTTATTTTTATGCATTATTAGCATGTCTCGTATTTTAATTACGGTTTCGTTTTTATTGCGGATATTTTTAACAGCTTTGATGGTGGATAGTGAATCTGAACATATGATGTATTTACCTTTTAAGGTTTTACAAAATCTAATTGCATGTGAAAATTGGCAGAAAGCATTAACTTGGACTGCTCTGATAAAGAAGAAATGCCAGTTTTGGAAGTTGTTGATTTCTGGGAAGTTTCTTCAAAATGACTGATATAGGAGGCAGCATTGGTGGAGTCTTTTGGTAAATGTCTAAGATTGTTGACGATGGTTGCTTAGATTCCATGGAGGCTGGGAAGATATATATTTAATGTGAACCTTTACTTCAAACCCAATTTTTAGAGTGCTTTCTTGTATATGGTGAAGTGCTGATGGAACTTTTAGCTTTTTGTTGAGGTTCTTTGGAAACATTTGTTCAGTAGGCATTAACATTTTTGGGATAAGTTTAGCAGTTAGTGTTCAATGGTAGGAAGCCCTGTCTCTGTCAATATGTTTGTTATCGGAGTAGAACGGAAAGCACCTATACAATAACGAGCGGCGGCGTGATACACTGATTGAAGTTTGCGCAAATTAGATTTAGCTGTGTGACCATAAATGACTAGACCATAGTCGATTTTTGAAAGAATTAGTGCTTTCAACACCCGAATTGACGCAGATGTATGTGCATTACTACAAAAATTAGTTAGGCATTTAATTAAGTTTAGTCTATTAACAAGTGATTTTTTTATTACTCTATATGTGAAGACCATCTATAGTTACAGTTAAATATAATGCCTAATATTTTAAGATTACTTACAAAATCGATATTATTATTTTTTATAATTAAATTTAAAGGAATACATTCCTACAAATCTTTCCTAAAGTATTTTCCTACAAATATGCAAAACCTTGCTCTTGAGTATAGAACTATTAGCACCAGAACTTTTGCACCACGAATTTATCTCATCGATAAGTAAACTGAATTCAGATTGCAGTTTAGTTTCGTCTTTATATTTGACAGTAAGATATAAGTCGTCTGCGTAAATACAGTGACTAAAAAATTTATGGTTAATTATGATTTTGTTTAGTCCTTCAAAAGCAATCTGAAATAAGACTACCGAAAGAGGAGATCCTTGTGGAATTCCATTATGAAGGGGATAGAGCTGAGAGTGAGATGCATTTATTCGTACCCTTATTTTCCTGCTTGAGAGAAAACTTCTCACAAAGTTAATTATATTTTTGCCAATCTTCCATTCCAAGAGTTGGTTTAAAATAGTGTGACAACCAATCCTGTTGAATGCTTTTTCAAAATCAATTGATAATAGAAATATGTTTTTTAGTTGATAAAGCATATGCAATTTTATGATCAAGAAATAAAAGCGCATCAATTATTGCTATTATGCTATTTTTGAATGCAACTTGGTTAGCATGAATCAATCGATTTCTATTAAGAAACCATCCTATTCTGTTTGCTATTATTTTTTCGAGTAATTTACTTGTACATGAGAGAAGAGAGACCGGGCGGTACCCTGTTAAACTGTTTGATGGCTTGTTTTGTTTTAGTAAAGGTATAATTGTTGCGTTTTTCCATTCTTGTGGTATTATGCTTGATTTAAAAATAGTATTGTAAATTTTTAATAAACGAAATTTAGCAGATGGTGTAAAATTTTTTAGTATTGGATAGCTTATTTTATCAAGGAGATATCGGTTTCAATTGACTCTGCAGGACCGCTAAGGGGGTAGTTAACTTCAATGATTAAATTGTTTTTGAGTTCAATAAAATCTGAGTTGAAGTTGTTGTCTTTGGTATTCCACTTTTCTCACTACAGTTCTTACCTGATTTTCTCACTTTGATGTCATTGTGAAGTCATTCTGGTCTGTCTATTGACAGACCATTCTTTAGCAAAAGTGGATGCTATTTGGCTATGGTCAGAAATTGTTGAACCATTACTGTCAACTAAATTATTAATTGTGAAGGCAGTATTTTTACCATACATCCTATTAACTTTATTCCAAATGAGCTTAGTCGAAGTGGAAGGGTTGATTTCTGATGTAAATGCATAGAACGATTCCCGCTTTGCCATTTTTTATAAAAATTGCGTTTGCTCTTTTGTATGCCAGCAAAGCGTCGATTGAAAAATTGTTTTTGAAAGTGTGCCAAAGGTTTTGCTTAATTGTTCGGAGGTTAGCCAGATTTTTTTTCCACCAGTGAACTGACTTTTGAAAATTGTATTGAATAGGCGTATGTGGAATTGATTAATTTGCAGCGGCAATAATTAGTTTATGAAAAATAGCAGCATCTTTGTTTATATTTAGTGTATCTTGTGTTTTTTTATTTTATTGTTAACGATGTCTTGAAATTGATCCCAGTTTGCTTCAGACAGCTTGAACCGAAAGAGATGTTTCTTGCTTGGGGTTTGGGCTTGGTTAGAGAAGCAATGTTGGAAAGTTATAAATATTGGAAAGTGATCGCTCCCATGTAAGTGAGTGGCTACGTTCCAATTTAAAAAGGGTACAGTTCTAGGGGAAGCAAGGGAGAGGTCTACATGAGACCAAGTAGAATGCGTGGAAAGGTGAGTGGGAGAACAGTCGTTAAGAAGTGATAGATTTTCTTGCATAAAAAAAGTTTCAATAGTCTTACCTCTGCAATTGGTGTGGGGAGAGCCCCAAAGAATGCTATGAGCATTAAAATCACCTAATATGAGTGAAGGTGTAGATATATTGTTGTAAATAGAGGTTAGCTTAGTCAGAGTCAAAGAATCAGATGGTGGAAAATACATTGAAAAAATTGTTACATTGATATCGTGCTTGATTTCAACTGCTACTGCTTGAATACTGTTGGGAAGTGTTAAAAATTGGTGCTATATTGATTTTTTGACAAAAATTGCTACTCCACCTTAACAGCGATTGGTGTTGTAGACATTAGCAAAATTTGAATTATATTTTTTTTTCAAAGTTTAATGCCATGCCAACAACAGACGCTATATTTTTTCAGTTTTTTTATTTTGGTTTTTTGTACGTTTCAATACCTTTCCAACGATATAATTAAGGTGCGCTCAGGTAGGGTTCAGAAGTTATAGCGTTAAACGTGCATTGTTAAAGAATTTTCAATACAAATTCAACTAGCTATGAAAGCTTTACAGCATACATTTTTTTCCTTTTGTTAAAATTGAAAAAAGTTGAATTTGTTCAAAATTAGGCGATCGCTTACAGCAGCTTGTGTTTTTTGTGTACGAGTTTTAGATTTTGCAAAACACAAGTTTATAATAGAAAACAATTTTTATGGCGGGAAAAGCGGGCGAAATAGACTACTTGCTGAGCATGCATGTTGTAAAGCAGTGTCGGGCAGCTTTACACATCTATACTTTCTCATATTGAGTATGTATTAATGAGCGCTTTAAAGCTCACACTGAAAATAAAGTAGTGCTAAAGCAGAAATCTTACTAGGCATTATGGGATATTTTTTTTGCTCGGATTTGTATCACGAAATTAAATTAATAAGTAGTGGACGGAATGTCAAAAGGAAACAGACCGACAGACGGATAATGTGAAATACAGATACGCAGACGGAAATGTAAAAAGGGCTACGAGTGGTAAAAAACAAATATGTTTTTTATTGTGCTTATGTTGCTTATTGTGATTTGTTAAGGCTTAGCTGACAGCGTAAGATGCTTTCATTATACGTACTTGGAAATGATCACTATATGATATGATATTTAGATATAATTAATTAATTTTTCTATCGCATGCCCCACAATTTTTTAATTTTACCTCTTTGATGCCGCGGTATGCCGTTATTTCCTAAAAATAAAAAATTTTTCATACGTACTTCATACATACAAAAAATTTGCATACATAATTTTTATACAGTGTAATATAACGTTTTATCTGTGTCGATGAGCAATAACAGCTTAAGTCTTATTTCAATGTTTCCAGAAATCTTGGTTAAAAATTTTCAATCGCCATATAAGTTATATGAAAGGGTCTTTTGTTTTTGCGTCATATCTTTTGCTAAGGCCATGCTAGAAATTCTAGATTTTGTGTTCATAACGATATATACGTGCAACACAACTATATCAATAACTCAGTTCTGTCTTAAATCAACTTAAGCTATTATTGCTTATCGACCCAGATATAATATAATATATTCAAGGAACACGCAAGCGCAGATCTTCTCTGCTTGACATTCGCTTGAATACTGAAGCTTTGATCGGTCTGTAGGTGAGATGAATACATACCCTCCAGTACGGCTCACCAGTGATGAATGAGTGAGTTGCCCAGCTGTCGGTAATCACCACTGGTCACCCGCTAGATTACCGGCATTACATTTCACTCATGAATTTAACACGGAGATGTCATTGCCGGTAATGATTACCTTACTCTTTACATTACCATTCACTAGCTTTTCATGAGTTACACTTAAGATTACCACTCACTAGTTATTTCACAAGTTACTGCTCACAACGTTACCACTAGCTACCACTTACTAGCTACTTCATGGTTCATTAAACAATTTACAGACAAAAATGTAAAATTTTAGTTATTTATTTTAAAGTTAAAAAATTATTTATTATTTATACATTTGGCTTTTATGAACTGATTTTTCTGCAGCTGCTTTGCAATTGCTTTACGCAGTTGAATTACCACCGGGCCGGAATCATTTTCTGGAATTGATGCTGCAAATAAAACGAGATTCATGATAAAAAGGTGTAGTTTACAAAGTATAGCGTTAATTTACTTATGAACGCGCTATAAAAACTATCATAAGCTTTTAAAGCATTTTTTCCATGGACACAATCCACAATGTACTCTTGTATCACAGTGTCCGTCAAAATGTATTTACATTTTTTTTTAACAACTGCTGGTTTAAGTAATGCTAAGCTTAAGTAAATATTTGCTAAGGCAGCTGCGCAAGCTCGAGTGGGCTTATATATTTGGTACCACTTAACTAATTTATTGTTTAACCTATCCACATTGCTAATCGTCTCAAAGTTTATGTTATAGTCATGAAAATCACTTAATAAATTACGTCGTTTCAAAATACACCCTATTTTGGCCTTGAAATTTATTACTTCGGATTTGGTTTTCTAAGCAATAAACCAATGTAGGAACAAAATTTGAGCCAAATCGGAAATGGCCAGTGCGACTGACACGGACTTAAGAGTTCTACCTATTTTCGTAACGTGATTTTATTGAATTTTTGAAAAAAAAAATAAGTATAGCAGTGAGGGTACTGCCGACCAAAGCGAAAACCTATATAAAATATTAGTATTCCCTGGAAGACTTTGTCCTGCCACAGACCGCTTTACTGCTTTATAAAAATGTTCATGCTAATCGGAAAAAGTTTTTATATTTTCACTCTCTAAGTCTTTGATTATATCTTTCAAAATTTTTTATTCAGATAGCATTTTTATTTAATAATTACACCAAACTATTTTATTACATTTAACCTTCGTGTCAATACGAGTTTTAACAACTTCTTCCCAATACGAACATACCCGGGTGTGCAAATGATAATTTTTTTTGTTAGCTAAATAATATATGCAAATCGAGTAAAATTACAGTGTGTACTAAATTTATGTTTAAATTTAAGATAATTTAGTTAATAAAAATAAATCATGGCTGTTTTGCAGTTAAAGCTATGTGACGATGCTCGCCTAGAGATGGGTAACATTGCAAGAAAAACATTTTGTTTATATTTATTGTTTTATATTTATTATAAGAAATAGGAATCAATAAGTATAAGTATAACTAACAGCAATTATTAATTTTAACATCTATATACTGCAGTTTATACATTGTACGAAATCGTTGCTGTGCTCAGCGCATACTGGCTTATGGCAGCTATGACATTGCTTTCTGGTTGGTCGTCTTTTAGATCCGGCGTAGCATATTACACAGTTGCCCTTTTGTTTTAAACGTCCACTTTTATCCCTTTCTTCCACTGGAAACGGCTGATGAGATGTGGTTTGCTCGACATTGTTACCGATGGTGCGTTTAATCATCGCTTCTATTCCATTTCTTGTGCTGAAATTTCGGTAAACAGTTGGCATTTCTGATCTTCGTTGTATTGATGGCATAGCTAAACTAATTCCCAATTCTTGGAGATGTTTTCGTCGCGAACACGTAGCCTTGGACAATGTTGGGTTATTTATGGAATATATAATATCAGCTGCCAAAGCAGCAATGTCCAATATATTATAAAAAAACGCAAGGGGCCATCTATTTGTTCTCCGCTTTGTGGTGTATTCACTGAGCATTTTATCCATAACATCAACGCCTCCTTTGTTCGCATTATAATAGCTGATTATTTCAGGCTTTGAGTTGGTTCCACTTACTGCTTTATTATAATGAATTGTGGAGATCAATATAACGGCTTTGCTTTTTTTTTGAACATATGAGCACATAGTTACATTTTCATGGTAACCAAATTCAGTTGAGAAAACTTGACGATCTTTTGATGGCAAGAACTTTTCTGGAATGAATGGTTTATTTTTTCTCAGAGTACCAACTATTCCAAGGTTCCATCGCATTAGTTTCTTCGCCAATGGCAATGAAGTGAAGAAATTATCCACAACAATTGTCCGACCAGAGTTTTTATAGCCCTCTACTAGCTGGCAAACTACTCTTTCGCCTTGATTTATCTCACGTGGCTGACCTGGTTGTTTTCCTGTGTATAGGTCTCCGAGCAACGGGTAGGAAGTTTTGGAGTCGCAAGCCCACCAAACTTTGATGCCATATTTTGCTGGCTTAGAGGGTATGTATTGGGTAAACTTGGTTCTTCCCCGGTAAGGATAAAGCTGCTCATCAACTGTCACTGCTTCGTATGGCTTAAAATTTTTCTGTAGGTTTACATTTAACATAGCAAATATGTCTCTGATTGGTGCAGCTTTGTCGGTCAGAAACCGTTTCTGGCGAGTGTTTTCGTTATCAAAACGAATGTATTTGGAAATGTTCCAAAACCTATTTAGACCCATAGTTGCCCTATATAGTGGGTTAGAAAAGGTGTTCCAAAGGTCGTTGGTGTGCTCATAATTTGATCGACTAACACCTGCAGTAATCAAAATAGCCAGATATGAATCAAACTCTTCGGATGTTAATGGATTCCATACTTTTTTAGCGCCAGGATTATTTTCATTCCATTGCTCAAAGCTTTTTCGAGCTTTTCGATTTGTCTCTCTCACGATTATATCACACATTTCGTTAGAGAAAATTCGTTTAAATGTCTGCACTAACGATAGGTCTGCAGTTGAGCCATGTGGTCCACCATTTTGTCGCATTACATTATGAGAAAGAGCACGCCGAGGGTTTGGTGCATCTCTAACCCACTCAGTTCCATCACGCGAAAAAAATGACTCAGCAGCAACTATATTAGAGCTTTGAGCAGGGATGTCTTCATCTTCTTCGTCGATCTCTTCACTCAAATCGTCTGAATCTATCTCTAGTGGGGCGCTTTCTTCTTCTGCATCTGAAGCACTTATACCAACAATATTGAGCTCATCGTCTTCAACGGCAATGTCATTACCAGGTTCTTCATCACTCTCCAAAAGTTCTTCCACCAGCAATCTTAGATGTTCCTCCCTCTGTTCTGTTGTAAGTTTTCCAAATTTAATTGAATTACAAGTATTTTTTCTCTCTGCCATAACCTTGAATAGCAATTTTATTGCATTGAATATAAGACAATTTTATAAACTTCATATAAATACCTTTAAGTTCACAAAGTTGTATATTTTATAAAATAAAAACGGATCAAGAAATTCACAATCAGTATATAACCACTTACTGCAGTCTAATGAATGATGTTTTCCTACTGCCGGCAAAAACCAAATGATGAAAATATTGCAAATGCAAATTGTAAACACATAAACGCTAACTGTTAACTCAAACGGTAGTCTAACGACTTATTCAGTGTGTGCTGCTTAAAAATTCTGAGTAATAAATGTATACATACCCGGGTATGTACGTATTGGGAGCAAGGTATTAATAATGAAATGGACCCTTACGGGTCTCATAGAGAACCAAAACAAAAAATTTTTTTTCTTAATTATTGATTTTTTTGATTCAGTAAGCTACTGAAAATTTCAAGTTATTTGGAACATAAATAATATTAACATTTTAGATTTAAATATTCAAATACACACCCGGGTGTGTCGTATTGACACAAGGGTTAAATTGAACATTGATGATATAAGAATAAAATACAGGGAGCACTGTTGAATGAAAAATAATCCTCATGAAATTAAATAAATTTTCTAATTTATATATATGATATTTTGTTTGATTCGTTTTGAAATCTCTTTTAATGCCTGCATTTGAGATCTTGCTACAAGGAAAATAGAAAACATAGCAAGCAAAGTGCAGTTTATTTTCTGCCCCCGATTCGGGTCATCCGTACATCCGGTTCATCATTAATGCACATTATTTTCGTCCTATATCATTTCATTATATTTTAAATTATGGGTATTAATACAAAAAACAGAGTAACACATAAACAAAAATATAAATTAAACTTATTTAAATAATTACTATACATATGAAATACGTATACATAGAATTTGTATTTACGTATACATAGAATTTAATTACAATTGAATTTCATTTACATTATTTTCACTGTTTGCGTTAATAATTGAATTATAGTCTAAAAAAGATACTATAGGCGTATGGTAGCTGAAATAAGAAACAAAAAATTTTTGGACGATGCAGTCCCAGTCATGATAAAATTATTATTAGGTAGCCTTGACAACTACTTATTTTCTCACGAGCTGCGAACATCGAATTTCACACAACAGAAAACAATATAAAGTGCGTGTGTAACACACATTGGCAGCTTTCAGCGGAGTCAATCACTATTGACAACTGATTTTTTTAAAAATTTGAGTAAGAAACCTTTGCAATTACATGATCCAATCACAACAGGTGACTCTTCCGAATGCGGCCTATGTGTGTGACACACGTTCTCTATTTTATTTTCTTTTGTTTGAAATTCGATGGTTGAAACATGAAATGTCACTCCTACCTATTACTTATTATACCATGGTCCCAGTCAGAGAATATACTGGCGACATTTATAAAACTACAAATGTTTTTATGTTGGTCATGAAACTCGAACACACGCTCTTGGATATTGGCTACAAGGCAATGATTTGGACAGAATTGTAGGTATTGAAAAGGAATCAAAACAAACACAGAATATAAGGAGTACTCTCCGTATCGAGCCTACCTCGGGCCGAATTACAGCATCCGCCCAAATAACAATTTTAGCCATATATTAATTCTTGCAGATCTTATAGTGCTATCTTATATAGCAGGATGCTTCAACTATAGCTTTAGAAGCGCTACTAAAGCTCTTGCAGAGAATATATAAGGCTAGTTTCTTGAATTTTAAAACACTATTTTTGCTTCATATGTAGCTGTCAACTTTAAACAGAGTTCCTGTGAAACCTAAATAAGAGCAAAGCTCTTTTTTCTTATTCGTTTAAGTATGTATGTTCGTTTAAGTATGTATGTGTTAAAAATAAACTCAAAAAATATATAAAATTTGGCAAGTGTTTGTGGTAATTAGAATGACAAATAAATGAAAGAAATAATAAAGTTAATTAGTTTTTATGATCTATTGAATAATTACATGAATTAAGATTGTGAGCTTTAGATCAAGTGAGTTTTCAAGAAGGCAACAACAACAACAACAACTCTGTATAGAGTCAATCACTTAGCTGACTAGACAGTCTGTTTCGGAAATCGCTACATATTCCTCATCAGTAGTCTTTTGAGTGATTAAGCTGTGATCAACTCACTGTTTAAACTAGCATATGAATGTGTAGATCCTCTAATTCATTCTCATGAATTGTATGGCTACTAATCATATGACACTTCAAAGCAGTAGCAGAATATAGAGTCAGAAAGTAGAGTCAGCTAAGTGATTGACTCTATACAGAGTTGTTGTTGTTGTTGTTGCCTTCTTGAAAACTCACTTGATCTAAAGCTCACAATCTTAATTCATGAAATAATAAAGTTATTATTATATCAGACTCATGTTCGTGTATTCTTTATATGCTGCAAATTTCGGTGCGCTTGTAGAACGAAAAACTACAATGAAAAACTTAAAAAATAGTACAAAAATTTTATACATTCCTTAAAATCAACTAAAAATGATTTAAATACTGTATGCTTAAATATATGTATTGTAGAACTATATTTAGCTTTCTTCAACTCTGAAGATTTTCTATTTTTCATAAGATCACCATTTTTTTTCAAAGAAGCTTTTTATCAGATTTTTAACCCTCTCATGCTCAAATTAAAATGAGCGTGGCTAAAAATTTTTGAGTATATAATTTTTTGATATAAGCTAGAGTTGACCTTAATATCAACTGACAAAAATTTCAATGTCCTAGGCCTACATTTCTACATTTTCCTCTTGTTCCCATTAAGTCGTAGTGATATTGATGGGTCTGCAACATAAGCTCTTTTAGAAGGGTTTGATTCAGAGCCCGTAGAAGGAGATGGTGATGATGGAGATGGTGGTGATGGAGCTGGTGATGATGGGGATGAATTCATTGCCAAAAGGAGTGATGATGGACGACCTCTCTTTTTGGCGACAACTGTAGTTTGACTTGCGTTCAAAAGCTCGGAAGCAACATCCAATTGGTTTGTTATGAAAATGATTTATGAAAAAGTGGGTGTGGATTTATAGCGATAACGCCCATTTTTAGTACAGTTGCCGAAAGTAACCATACAAACTTAAGTATCAAATGTTAGTCTTATATGGCCAAAACTGCTTGAAATATAGCATTTTCACTGATTGGTGGGCGTAAAAAGGGGCGTGGAAACCAAATTTTCATACAGTTGCTGGCAGTAACCACTCAAACAAAATTACCGAATTGAAGTCTTATACTGCCAAAATCGTTTAAAATAAAGCATTTTCATTTGTAGACGGTAAAAGGGGGCGTGGAAACATATTTTAAGTACAGCTGTCGACAGTAACCGTGCAAACTTAATTTCAAAATTTAAGCCTTTTAAGATCCAAACCGACCGAAGTATAACATTTTTATTGAATGGGGGCGGTAAAATGGGGGTGTGGCAACTTTCTTCCTCAACCTTCTCGTACCGGAAACAAATCGACTGACAAAATTTCAGGTCAATCGGTTCACTAGTTTGGAGTCTATAGGCATCACACACACAGATACACATCGTTTTGCTTTTTATATACATAAATATTGATTTGTGGGCGGTAAAAGTGGGCGTGATAACATTTTTATATAGTGACCGCCTCTTGTAGCACCTACGCAGCAAATCTTAAATAAGAAGAAATAGTTTACAGGATAAATATAGTGTTATATATAAAATTAGGTCAAGTAGTCGAAAAACATGAGTAATTATATTATTGCAATTATTATATGTTGCATGACTTTTAAAGCAAGTCTAAAAGCATTCGTTTTATAGTTGCATTGCTTTTCAACTTTTTCGCTGTTGCGTAAGTGAAAAAGGTCTATGTGACAATCCTCCTTCAATGACAATGACACGTTTGAGTCAATAATCGAAGCCGGTTTTTCTTCTCATATGTCAATAGCTAAAAAAAGTTTATTTTAGGCTTGATATTGAATCTTCTATGGTTATGATGGCCGGTTTCAATCTATCAATTGACAGCTACTTCTTTTTTGTTAATTTTTAAAGTGAACACTCTGTGGCACTCAGAACTTACTGTACTAAAAATACACTTGCTGTGTTAATACTTTCAAGTTTAAATTTTTAATCATTTTTTCATTTTTAGAAATTTTATATGTAAAATATTCTAAAATAAATATTCATTCGTTGTTAGTTTGTTCAAAATAAAGGTTATAGTTTTTATATTAAATGTACCATGTTATTAAATCGGAAACAGATGTAATTTACTTACAGTCGAAACTGTCATCTCTTGAGCACTGGTGCAATAAAAATAAACTTGATCTTAATGTTAAGAAATGCTGCGTAATAACCATCTCCCGTAAAAATATGGTAACAAATAACAGTTACTTTGAACTTAAAAGAAACAACCATATTGTTGATCTTGGTGTAGTCTTGGACAACAATTTGCGTTTCAACTTACATTATGATAAAATTGTATCTAGGGCCAGCAAACTACTCGGTTTTATAAAACGGCGTGCAAAAGAGTTAAAAAATGTTTGGGTCACGAAAGCATTATAGTGCACCCTATTCTTGAATATGGATACATTATTTGGAATCCTGCCTTCGAATCACACAGTGAAAGACTTGAATCTATTCAAAAGCAATTTCTGCTTTTTGCGCTTAGGGACACGTATAACCCCCGTAAGTACAATATATTGCCACCTTATGATTTTAGGCTAAGCCTTCTGAATTTAATGCTCCTTTTAACGAGGACTTTACTTAGTTCATAGTACTTTACCTTCGATATCATTAACGGTGTTGTTGATAGCGAGTATATATCAAACAAGATACGATTTAATGACCCGATCAGACGTACATGGCAGAGAACTGCACAAGCCTACTTGAAGTTCAAGCTTTTTCAAGTACTTAAATTCAAGCACGTATCCAATCTTGAAAAAGCAAGCTTTAGCCAGCTTGCAAAAATACCAAACAGATACAAGCCATATTCATGCTTACTCGTTGGCTTGGTTTGTTTCGGCTTACTTTGTCGGGCGGAAAGTTGAAAAGCTTAAAACGATCGGCAAAAGCTTGTAAGCTCGCAAGCTTTCGCTGATTTTGAATCTAAAGTCAGAATTTTAAAATTCAAGATGGTGGATAGGATTGCCACCTTCATTTTTTTAGTTTTATAAATTCGGGGCTGGCAAAAAAAATAGTACACCAAAAATGGGTCGCTGAATCCGAATCCGTCGTCAGAATTTCAAAATTATAAAATTTTGAAATAATAGGGTTGCCACATAATAATCAAACTCTTAAAAAGACATATTAATAGGTGGCAACCTTATTATTTCAAAATTTTATAATTTTGAAATTCTGCAGCCCCGAATTTATAAAACTAAAAAAAATTAAGGTGGCAACCCTATCCACCATCTTGAATTTTAAAATTCTGACTTTAGATTCGAAATCAGCGACCCATTAACACTGACAAATGATGTTTAAAACTCATAAAAATACATATTATTAGGTGGCAATGCTGTGGTAAAAATTTATGTGGCAACCCTAACCTCCATCTTAAATTTAAAGACTGTGCCATTATATTCGAAATCAAATCCGTTGTCAGAATTTCAAAATTACAAGAATTCGCAAAAATAAAAAGAAAATCATGGTGGCAACTCTATCCGCCATCTTAAATTTTAAAGTTTGACTTCTAAATCATTTACCCTAAAACTGCACACCACGGAGTCCACAGAATCCTTAAAAGTCCTATTACGCTTAAGCTCTCTTTAAAGAAGCTCATTGAATTTTTTTATACGTTAAATCAATAATTTCGATACTTGCGAGCTTACAAGCTTTTGCCGAAGGCATCAAGCTTTCCATTACTTGAAACTTCGTGCCGTTCGCTTGTAAGCTAGAATAGGTGCAAGCTGTGCGTGGGCTTATTTATATTCAATTACAAGCTATGTTGATTCATAATTATCAAGCTCAAGCTAGCTTTAAATATTTGAGACCGGAGTACGCAGCAAGCAGTTCGCGATCATAGGTACTGTATCGTGTTTGGGTTTCGCTAAGTTTTTTGAAAAAAATCCTAGTGGCTTCCAAGCACCGTCAATACGCTGATGTAGTACTGCGCCGATCTCTAAAAATCGAGTTTTTTGTAAAAATATTGGCTGATGTGTTGCTAGAAAAGTAAAATGATCTGAAATAATATTTTTGAAAAAGTTCTCCTAATCTGCAAGAAAATTTTAAATTTTAGATTTGAATTAAAAACCGATGGTTTTCTTGCACTGTTATGGTTTTTTTAAGTTATTTTCACTAAAGTTCAAAACACTCAATTATTTCTAATGAT
Source organism: Dichetophora obliterata (assembly GCA_963920525.1). Classification (NCBI taxonomy): domain Eukaryota; kingdom Metazoa; phylum Arthropoda; class Insecta; order Diptera; family Sciomyzidae; genus Dichetophora; species Dichetophora obliterata. The sequence continues at coordinate 134,079,315 of OY986436.1, forward strand.
ATCCTCACTGGTGAGAATTGCTGGCCAGAATTGCTTAAACTAATACAAATTAAAACTAAAATATTAATTATAAAAAACACCTGCTTAAAAGAAATTGTAAGAAATTAAAAATAGTTAGAAGCTTTTCTCTAGATTATCTCTTTTAAGCTATTGATTTAAATTCCATGCAACTTCTATAAGTTAAGACCCCTAAGCTATTTATATATTATAAATTTTTAAATTTTTTGTATGGAAATAAAATAAAAATATCAAAAATTGTTGATGCAGATTGGAAGAGATTTTTCGGGTTTATAATTTCTGATAGTTTGTTTTTTTAGAACTTACACTCCAGCCAATATTTTTACACAAAAATCCATTTTTAGAGGTTACTAGCTCAAACTCGGCGCGTTGCTGCCACGCTCCCGTTTCCAAACATTAATCAAATGTTTACAGTGAAACGGCATGTTTAAATTGTGGTCGAATACTGGATCTGTGCTACCTATAACTCCAAAGCTATTCGTTAAATCATAATGTAACTTAATCATAAAAGCCATAACTTTTGATTGGAAAGAGATATTGGGGTAATTTTTTCATGTAAATTATTTTGGAGACTTGATTTTTTGTAAAAAATTTTGTAAAAAATATAGCATCAACATTTTGGAAATAATAAATTCCGCAAAAAAAGTCAAAGAGGGTCATGAAAACAGACATTTTAATATTTATTGACTACTTAAATTTCAAAATTTGCATACTTATATTGTACTTGCGCGATAGTTTAATAACTAATTTAAAGTTAATAATTAACCTTAATTGTATCCCTTTGGTATTATATATGGTAAGTAATAATTTGTCAATAAACATTCATTGTAACGTAGTAAAATACGAGTTTGATTTGGCGCTCCAAATAATAAATTATTTGGAACGATACCTGGGTCCGGCGAGCCAACCTCAGCCGTGAGAACGCATCGTTACAATGGCGCCCGAGCAGGGACGCCAAATCATTCTCTATAAATTTGATTAAACTAAAAACTAAATTTTTTTGAAATGTTAGAAAATTGACATATCATTTCTGAATTATTACTTAAATAAGTAATTAATATAATCCATCGGGTAAACCCATACAATCTCTCGTTTTTAGAGACATTGACATTGAAACTGAAATTTGACATTGAATATCCTTGACACCGAGTAAATGGTGGTATATGGAAGATTCCTACCCCACGCGTAGAGTACAAGGATATCGATTGCAAAAAAGAAAATTACTGTTCATGATTTAGCTATCACGTGTTTTTGCTAAAGCGTTTTTATATAGCGATGTTGTGACTCACACTGAGGCATTACTACATCTTAGTTTTTTACGATCGAAACCGTCATATATATATCCTTTTTTTTGTGGTCGATAGCGCAAATTTTGCTTATATGGAAGGTACCACGCCATACCTGGGAGGTACCAAGGATCGATGAAATATTAGATCAGTTAGGGCACTGCAGATATTTTTCAACATTAGATTTGGCCAGTGGGTACCATCAGGTTCTCGTGAGTAAAGAAGGCATAAAAAACAGCATTTAGGACAGCGTTTGGTCATTTTGAATTCAATAGAATGCCATTTGGACTCACCGGAGCTCCAGCGACCTTCCAGCGATTGATGAATAATATACTGACAGGATTACAAGGAATGGATTGTTTTGTGTATTTAGATGATGTGGTAATTTATGGCAAAAATCTACAGCAACATGGGGAAATATTAGCATAAGTATTCCAGAGACTTATAGTATCTTTAGGTATAGTATCTTTAGGTCTTCGTCTTAAGCTTTGTTCGATTTCCGACGATATCGGACAAAATTGGCTTGATGTATTTTTTCCTTGCGTCGTCGTCCACTGTTACGTTGCTAACGTTGCTCAAATACTCTTACCGTGAGTATTTGTCAAAGACATTATTACCAGATTGTAAGAGTTCATAATTTTTCGTAAAACATTAAATATACTTATTACAAGCAATATTTAATAGGTGGTATCATTTTTTGCATCAGCTGTTTCGTTTGTTTTGTTTTCTTTTTAACATATATGTTTAATTTTTGCAAATTTTATCAAAATGAAAAGTTTAATTATAATGTTTTCCGCGATCGCTTTCTACAATTTTAATGAATCGGATAGTGATAGTGATGATGAGGAGCAACTAATGCGAGTTAAAAGGAGGAAAACACGCGATCATTCCAACGTCCTAGATATTCCAAATGATGAGTGAGTTCTTTGCTATTGGAAAATATTGTTTTGTCATAATTTAATTGTAGATTCAAGGATAATTTTCGCATAAATAAAGAAGTCTTCGGTTACATATTTGAGGTTAGCCCAAAAATGCAAACAACGTACAGAAGTACTCACTTACCACCACAACTAAAGCTTTCCACATTTCTGCGCTTCCATGCAACTGGCAGTTACCAAAAGACTGTTGGAAACGAATACTTTTCCTCTATGTCAGAGTCGACAGTTTCCAAAGTAATAACAGAAAGCTTGGAGATATTTGAGCAATATTTTTGCCAAAAATGGGTTAAGCTGAATAGAACTGCAGAAGAGGAAAATGCTGTAAAATAATTTTTTTCACACTTTCGGTGTACCGGGCATTGTTGGCTGCGTTGATGGTAAACATGTTCGCATTAAGTCGCCTGGAGAAGACAAACAGCACCTTTATTACAACCGCAAAGGTTACTATAGTCTTAATGCGATGGTAGTAAGTATAAGCAATAATAATACAATAGCCGACCTCAAACCTTTAGTTGACATATATAAATACGAGTAGATTTATTGATGTAATTAACTATTTAACAGATATGTGATCATAATATCGTAATAACCTATGTGGATGCCAGGCATCCAGGTTGTAACCATGATGCTTTTGTTTGGCAGCATAGTGCAGCAGAACGCCAGCTCAGATTAGCTTTCAACAATGGGAAAAGAAATACCTGGATTCTTGGTAAGTTACGCAGCTATTGAAACGTACTTAAAAATATATTTCACTTTTAAAATAGGAGATTCCGATTATCCTCTTCTACCATACTTGATGACACCAATTCGGAATCCTGCTGATGTCTGTGAATCTCTCTACAATGAGAAGCATTGCAAAGCTCGAAATGTCGTTGAACGTTGCTTTGGAGTGCTGAAATATAGATTTCGTTGCATTATTGGTTCAAGAGGGCTGCATTATTCAGCAGAGAAGGCAACAAAAATATACAACGTTTGTTGTGCAATCCACAATGCATGCATTTTTTATAAAAATGATTGGCCACAGCTAGATCCGTCTTTCAATATGCAGCACCATTCTACCGACAATTTGGAAAATGTGCTAACAGATGAAGTCTCAAATGTCGGTGTACAGATAAGAAGACAACTAGCTGAAAGTTTGATTTAAGTTCAATCCGAGCGTAATGTGCATTAAAAATTTACTGCTGAGGAGTTGGTGAAACGGCCAACGAAACAGCTGTCCAGTCTGCTTTTGATTTGCTAACTAAAAAAAAACAAATCATTGAGACTGCTGACGAGTTGGTGTAGCGACCAACGAAACAGCTGTTCAGTCCGATTGCTTATACTATAATAATAACGTCTATATAAAACATGTAAAGAAAACAACATAAAAAAACAAACACAAGTAAACAAATAGTTTGTCCTGACAGTTTAAAATAAGCATATTATTAGTAATCGTTCTTATCTCTAGAATTTCATTATTCTAATAAATTTTTCGAGTTCATAAACGCAAAAAGATTGATTTGATAAAGTCTTTATTTAAATAAGTATAAAAAAAGAACAAAAGATACTTAAAAGGATCTAAAGTAAAGGAAAACATTTCATTAATTATTAAAAAAAAAGATAAATATTAACGCAAAAAACATATGGCAAAAAATGACTAGTAATTCAAAAATTGGACTGTTGAAATAGCACAACAGAGTTACAGAAATTATTTATTTTTGAGAAGGTTTAGGACTTCCCCAATTTCTACTCAATGTCTTTAATAGCTTCTGCTTACGTAGCTGTTGCTACAGCAATTGCCTTAGTTGCTTCTGCTAACATCTTTACTGATTCGGCCTGCGCTTGAGCAATCACATTTTGGTTTCTTAATTCTGCAATTGAGTCCTGTTGATTTTGGATTTCGAGTCGAATCAACTTCACTTGCTCTTCCAACATATTTCTCTTGCGCTCATGGGCTTTGAGTGACTACCTAAATTTTCAGGTTGCTGTTGTATAGGTGATTTTGATGATGTTGCTCGCGTTGGCGTTACAACTGCAACTGCATGAGCTCTCCTTAGTGGAGTTACGATTGCTACAAAATCGGTCGATTGGTCGCATGGTAGGGCGGACGGCTGCATAGCAGGTAAAACTCCAAGATCCAATCCGCGTGGGTCTGCTGCAGTTGAAAATAATAGAATGCGGTCGATTGTTTGCTCCATTTCCGTAAGTGGATTAAAACGAAATGGCTCACCACCTGTTTCACGGATGCTTTTGTGGTTCTCTGATATTTTCATTTTGGTACGGCTTTTAAGATCTGCCCAAGTCTTAAATGATTTTAATATAAAATAATTAAAATAAACATAAAATGCATAATACCTTTCTCCACTCCATAACACTTTTATTTGGTGGGCCATAGGAATTGATCTTCGAAGCAATCACTCCACTCCACTTTTCGTTAACTTTTATCGTGCTGGCACCAAAAACTGGAACTCCTCTTGAAAGCTCTGGATTTCTATCCATTTCTTGCACCAGAACTCCAAATTGCTCGCTTGTGGTTTTTTTGTGCTAAATATAAATTAATTGATTCTAAATTGCATTTGTTAATAAAAGAGTACTTACGATTTTTTTTCAGCAACTTTCATGTCTACAAATTTCTAAACGATAAGAAAAGTTTCATCTTCTATATTTGACGTTTCGTTTCAAATTTGTTTGATACATCAAGCCAAATTTTCACTACTGTTAGGTTGTCGTTCATTTCTGAGTCAGCTGTTTTCGTTGGGCTAAGAAATTATTTTTACATCAAGCGAAAACAGCTGACTGTCGGCTTTTGAACGAAGCCTTCGTGAAATGCACGTTACGTTCGTTTGCTATTAGAAAGATGCTATTAGAGAAAATAGCTCAAAATTGAATACGGAAAAGTGTCAGTTTCTTCGCAGAGAAATAGCATACCTGGGACACAAATGTTCGGAATAAGGAGCGCTACCAGATCCACAAAAATTAAAATGCGTGAAGGATACTCCGATACCGAGAAATAGGAAAGAGGTTCAAGCATTTTTAGGCTTAGATAATTATTATAGAAAATTTATAAAAAATATGTCACAGACGGCATTACCCATAAATAATTTATTGAAGAAGGATAAGAAGTTCCAATGGTCAGAGAAGTGTCAGGAAGCGTTCGAAAAAATAAGGAAGCAGTGACTTTATCACGTATTTTGGCATATCCTGACTTTTGAAAAAGTTTTTGTTAACTACGGACGCGAGTGGTGACGCATTAGGAGTAGTCTTGTCTCAAGGGGAAGTAGGAGAAGATCGACCAATTGCGTTTGCAAGTAGATCATTGAATAACGCTGAAAAAAGGTACTCAACAATAGAAAAAGAGTTTTTAGCAATTGTTTGGGCGATTGTTTGGGCAATTGTTGGGTAGGCCATTCAAGATATATACAGATCATCAACCTTTGAGGGGTATAGCAAACTTGAACGTCAAGATTAGCAAGATTTAGACACAAGATGTCAGAGTATGATTTCGAAATAATTTATAAACCAGGTAAAAAGATTTAAATGTGGACGCACTAAGTAGAATACCACAGCAGAACCAAGAGATAGTTGTAGTTCAAACCAGATCAAAGGCAAAAGAAAAAGAAGCAGCCAAAGAGACTGAAGAAAACACGGATTCACTAGCGGAAGTGGATGAGGGGATAGAACAACAAGACAATCATAACATAGAAATCCTAACGGATAGGAAGGATATAGAGAGAATATTAAAGGATTTTCATAATTTGCCATTAGGAGGACATCAGGGAGATCTGAGAACGAGAACGCTCTGAGAACGTACTTTAGAATAAAAAAACAATACAAATTGAAGGGAATGCAGAAATAAATTAAGGAGTATGTGAAAAAATGTAATAATTGTCAAGTTAATAAAAGTACCAAAATGCCTATGGTATTGACAGATACCCCAACACGTCCATTTGACAAGGTTTTTATGGATATAGTCGGCATACTGCCAGATACTGTATCTGGTAATAAATACATTTTAACGTTTCAAGATAATTTTTCGAAGTATATGGCATGTGTTGCGATACCAGATGCCGAAGCAAGCACGATATCGAAAGCATTTTTTTTATGTATTTTTTTATATATTTTTTTAAAAAATTATAACTCGCCACAATACACCACGGGTATTAATTACAGACAACGGCTCAAACTTTATTTCACGCGTTCCACAAGCAAATGGTTCCCTAGAGAGAAGTCTGCCTTTGGCAGAATATTTGAGAGGGTTTGCCAAAGAAGACGGGTCAAATTGGGATCAGTGGTTATCGTCGGCGATGCACGTTCACAATAACACACCGCATACGACAACAAAGCAAACACCTTTCAAAACTATGTATGGGTTTGACTCAGAAATGCCAACTAATTTAAGGCGAAAGTGTAGTCCGCTGTATAATGGCGAGGATACTTCAAAAGTTATGAAATATCAAATTCAGAGAGCGCATGAACTGGTAAGACAGAACCAGGAGCGTGCAAAAGAAGTATTTAAAAAATTACTAATGATAATACTTTAAATGCAGTAGAATTTAAAATTGAGGACAGGGTGCTAATGAAGAATCAAGCAAGGAAGAATAAATTTTCACCAATATGGATAGGACCGTATGAAGTTTTAGCAATAAAAACCCCAGTAACTACCGAGATTTCGATAAAGGGGAAAGCAAAGAAAATTCATAACAATTTACTAAAATTGTTTCATGGGAATTAGAAATAGAAAAAGGTGTTAGAATTTTAAAAAAAAATTACATATAAACAAAGTTAGAAAAGTAGTGAATATGAAAGCATATTTGTGGCCATAATACGGCAATGAGAAATAAATGGAGTAGAGGAAACTATTAACTAAAGGAATAGTAAAAAAAAAGGAATAATGAAAAAATTAAATGAAACAGTTAAGAGCCAATATGGTAGAAGAAAAAATAAGAAATGGAGAAAATCTCAAGTAAAAGGCAATTGTGCTGGTCTTCAAAGTGAATGACGTTGGTACAGAAATCCCTCGCAAGGATTAAATTCTAGTAAAACGCATTCTACTTGTAGATCCCAAAATAGTGCCACTTTATTTTAATTCTGTTTTGGATTGAAACATAAAAAATATAAAAAGATTTGGTTGAAATATAAAAAAATAATAATAATGGAAAATAAAGAAATTTTATAACGTCAAATGCAGACGCAGTAAAATATAAAAAGTTATATGATAGAGAAAGTAAAGGGAAAAATAATGAAAAAGACATAATTTTTATGTAAAGCAAAATATTATTTTACAAATTAAAAGAAAATTGATAATCACGAAATTAAAAATTGAAGAAATTGAAATATATATATTTAAAAAAAAATTAAAATAAATAAATAATATTAACTTAAAGGAAACTAAAAATCTCACTTCAAAAAAAAATTAAGTAAAGTTATAAATTATACATATTGAAAAGGAGAAATCGAATAAAAGTAAAAAATTAAGGTTTAAATTAACAAAGCATACGAAAAGCATATATATAGGATTTTTTTATTTTTTAAATAAATAAAATGTACTTATGTAAAATTATAAGTATAAGGAAATTTTTTTTAAAAAGTCAGATAAAAGAATATATAAAATAAATTGCAAGTTCGCATAAAAATATTGAAGAAAGGATATAGGAATATTAAAATATGTTAATGTTATGAAAATATTATATACAATGTATTCGTTAAAAGCATGTATGTTTAACAATTGTGTAAATTAAAAGCAATGTAAAAACCACGTTACTGAGTTTAAGACCTAACAGGTGACAACCAAAGTGTTTTTTCAGAAAATTTCAGAAGCATTTAGGTACGTAAGAAGGTAAGAATTTCAGGGGTAAAGGTCCCCTTGCATTTCCAACGAGCTTTAGGTGGGTTGGTGACCGGTCATAATAAAAGGATCACCCGGACGCAACGGCCACTACAAAACGTTAACTGCGCAGCCACAGTAAGTAACAACTTAAACGTTCAGCAAGCAGCGGCATCGACGTCAACGGCGCATCCGGTAGCGGTATTAACGTCAACTTCGCAGCCGCAGTCAACATCAATTTCAGCATCAACTGCACAGCCGACAGTAACGTCAACGTCAACTGCACAGCCACCACCAACGTCAGCCTCAGTGATTGGCTCCTCTTTCGCTCGACTGTGTGGAGACTGGGGGCATCGCTGCCTACGCTTCAGGTCTTCACTTGGCGACGTGTGATGGTGCCGCTGGCGTGTCTTTGTACGCTGCTACTGGCGTCTGTTTGCACCGCCTTGCTGCCGATGGTGATCTTTCTCGGGGCTCGGTCAGGTTCTGGGGGCGTCCCGCTGAGGCCCCGCTGACCATGCACTTGGGAGTATCTGGCACGTACTGTCGTGCTGTGGGTCACTTCTGTGTGCGCCTGTTCGTGTTGCGTTGCACCAATCGTGGTGCATATGCTTTTCGTATGCTTTGTTAATTTAAACCTTAATTTTTTACTTTTATTCGATTTCTCCTTTTCAATATGTATAATTTATAACTTTACTTAATATTTTTCCGAAGTGAGATTTTTAGTTTCCTTTCAGTTAATATTATTTATTTATTTTAATTTTTTTTTTAATATATATATTTCAATTTCTTCAATTTTTAATTTCGTGATTATCAATTTTCTTTTAATTTGTAAAATAATATTTTGCTTTACATAAAAATTATGTCTTTTTCATTATTTTTCCCTTTACTTTCTCTATCATATAACTTTTTATATTTTACTGCGTCTTCATTTGACGTTATAAAATTTCTTTATTTTCCATTATTATTATTTTTTTATATTTCAACCAAATCTTTTTATATTTTTTATGTTTCAATCCAAAACAGAATTAAAATAAAGTGGCACTATTTTGGGATCTACAAGTAGAATGCGTTTTACTAGAATTTAATCCTTGCGAGGGATTTCTGTACCAACGTCATTCACTTTGAAGACCAGCACAATTGCCTTTTACTTGAGATTTTCTCCATTTCTTATTTTTTCTTCTACCATATTGGCTCTTAACTGTTTCATTTAATTTTTTCATTATTCCTTTTTTTTTACTATTCCTTTAGTTAATAGTTTCCTCTACTCCATTTATTTCTCATTGCCGTATTATGGCCACAAATATGCTTTCATATTCACTACTTTTCTAACTTTGTTTATATGTAATTTTTTTTTAAAATTCTAACACCTTTTTCTATTTCTAATTCCCATGAAACAATTTTAGTAAATTGTTATGAATTTTCTTTGCTTTCCCCTTTATCGAAATCTCGGTAGTTACTGGGGTTTTTATTGCTAAAACTTCATACGGTCCTATCCATATTGGTGAAAATTTATTCTTCCTTGCTTGATTCTTCATTAGCACCCTGTCCTCAATTTTAAATTCTACTGCATTTAAAGTATTATCATTAGTAATTTTTTAAATACTTCTTTTGCACGCTCCTGGTTCTGTCTTACCAGTTCATGCGCTCTCTGAATTTGATATTTCATAACTTTTGAAGTATCCTCGCCATTATACAGCGGACTACACTTTCGCCTTAAATTAGTTGGCATTTCTGAGTCAAACCCATACATAGTTTTGAAAGGTGTTTGCTTTGTTGTCGTATGCGGTGTGTTATTGTGAACGTGCATCGCCGACGATAACCACTGATCCCAATTTGACCCGTCTTCTTTGGCAAACCCTCTCAAATATTCTGCCAAAGGCAGACTTCTCTCTAGGGAACCATTTGCTTGTGGAACGCGTGAAATAAAGTTTGAGCCGTTGTCTGTAATTAATACCCGTGGTGTATTGTGGCGAGTTATAATTTTGTTAAAAAATATATAAAAAAATACATAAAAAAAATGCTTTCGATATCGTGCTTGCTTCGGCATCTGGTATCGCAACACATGCCATATACTTCGAAAAATTATCTTGAAACGTTAAAATGTATTTATTACCAGATACAGTATCTGGCAGTATGCCGACTATATCCATAAAAACCTTGTCAAATGGACGTGTTGGGGTATCTGTCAATACCATAGGCATTTTGGTACTTTTATTAACTTGACAATTATTACATTTTTTCACATACTCCTCAATTTATTTCTGCATTCCCTTCCATTTGTATTGTTTTTTTATTCTAAAGTACGTTCTCAGAGCGTTCTCGTTCTCAGATCTCCCTGATGTCCTCCTAATGGCAAATTATGAAAATCCTTTAATATTCTCTCTATATCCTTCCTATCCGTTAGGATTTCTATGTTATGATTGTCTTGTTGTTCTATCCCCTCATCCACTTCCGCTAGTGAATCCGTGTTTTCTTCAGTCTCTTTGGCTGCTTCTTTTTCTTTTGCCTTTGATCTGGTTTGAACTACAACTATCTCTTGGTTCTGCTGTGGTATTCTACTTAGTGCGTCCGCATTTAAATTCTTTTTACCTGGTTTATAAATTATTTCGAAATCATACTTTGACATCTTGTGTCTAAATCTTGCTAATCTTGACGTTCAAGTTTGCTATACCCCTCAAAGGTTGATGATCTGTATATATCTTGAATGGCCTACCCAACAATTGCCCAAACAATCGCCCAAACAATTGCTAAAAACTCTTTTTCTATTGTTGAGTACCTTTTTTCAGCGTTATTCAATGATCTACTTGCAAACGCAATTGGTCGATCTTCTCCTACTTCCCCTTGAGACAAGACTACTCCTAATGCGTCACCACTCGCGTCCGTAGTTAACAAAAACTTTTTCAAAAGTCAGGATATGCCAAAATACGTGATAAAGTCACTGCTTCCTTATTTTTTCGTACGCTTCCTGACACTTCTCTGACCATTGGAACTTCTTATCCTTCTTCAATAAATTATTTATGGGTGATGCCATCTGACATATTTTTTATAAATTTTCTATAATAATTATCTAAGCCTAAAAATGCTTGAACCTCTTTCCTATTTCTCGGTATCGGAGTATCCTTCACGCATTTTAATTTTTGTGGATCTGGTAGCGCTCCTTATTCCGAACATTTGTGTCCCAGGTATGCTATTTCTCTGCGAAGAAACTGACACTTTTCCTCTAATAGCATCTTTCAATAGCAAACGAACGTAACGTGCATTTCACGAAGGCTTCGTTCAAAAGCCGACAGTCAGCTGTTTTCGCTTGATGTAAAATATCAGAGAACCACAAAAGCATCCGTGAAACAGGTGGTGAGCCATTTCGTTTTAATCCACTTACGGAAATGGAGCAAACAATCGACCGCATTCTATTAATTTCAACTGCAGCAGACCCACGCGGATTGGATCTTGGAGTTTTACCTGCTATGCAGCCGTCCGCCTTACCATGCGACCAATCGACCGATTTTGTAGCAATCGTAACTCCACTAAGGAGAGCTCATATTGCCCAACTAAGGCAATTGCTGTAGCAACAGCTACGCAAGCAGAAGCTATTAAAGACATTGAGTAGAAATTGTCCTAAACCTTCTCAAAAATAAATAATTTCTGTAATTCTGTTGTGCTATTTCAACAGTCCTATTTTTGAATTACTAGTCATTTTTTGCCATATGTTTTTTGCGTTATTATTTATCTTTTTTTTTAATAATTAATGAAATGTTTTCCTTTACTTTAGATCCTTTTAAGTATCTTTTGTTCTTTTTTTATACTTATTTAAATAAAGACTTTATCAAATCAATCTTTTTGCGTTTATGAACTCGAAAAATTTATTAGAATAATGAAATTCTAGAGATAAGAACGATTACTAATAATATGCTTCTTTTAAACTGTCAGGACAAACTATTTGTTTACTTGTGTTTGTTTTTTTATGTTTACATGTTTTATATAGACGTTATTATTATAGTATATGCAATCGGACTGAACAGCTGTTTCGTTGGTCGCTACACCAACTCGTCAGCAGTCTCAATGATTTGTTTTTTTTTTAGTCAAATCAAAAGCAGACTGGACAGCTGTTTCGTTGGCCGTTTCACCAACTCCTCAGCAGTCAATTTTTAATGCACATTACGCTCGGATTGAACTTAAATCAAACTTTCAGCTAGTTGTCTTCTTATCTGTACACCGACATTTGAGACTTCATCTGTTAGCACATTTTCCAAATTGTCGGTAGAATGGTGCTGCATATTGAAAGACGGATCTAGCTGTGGCCAATCATTTTTATAAAAAAATGCATGCATTGTGGATTGCACAACAAACGTTGTATATTTTTGTTGCCTTGTCTGCTGAATAATGCAGCCCTCTTGAACCAATAATGCAACGAAATCTATATTTCAGCACTCCAAAGCAACGTTCAACGACATTTCGAGCTTTGCAATGCTTCTCATTGTAGAGAGATTCACAGACATCAGCAGGATTCCGAATTGGTGTCATCAAGTATGGTAGAAGAGGATAATCGGAATCTCCTATTTTAAAAGTGAAATATATTTTTAAGTACGTTTCAATAGCTGCGTAACTTACCAAGAATCCAGGTATTTCTTTTCCCATTGTTGAAAGCTAATCTGAGCTGGCGTTCTGCTGCACTATGCTGCCAAACAAAAGCATCATGGTTACAACCTGGATGCCTGGCATCAACATAGGTTATTACCATATTATGATCACATATCTGTTAAATAGTTAATTACATCAATAAATCTACTCGTATTTATATATGTCAACTAAAGGTTTGAGGTCGGCTATTGTATTATTATTGCTTATACTTACTACCATCGCATTAAGACTATAGTAACCTTTGCGGTTGTAATAAAGGTGCTGTTTGTCTTCTCCAGGCGACTTAATGCTAACATGTTTACCATCAACGCAGCCAACAATGCCCGGTACACCGAAAGTGTTGAAAAAAATTATTTTACAGCATTTTCCTCTTCTGCAGTTCTATTCAGCTTAACCCATTTTTGGCAAAAATATTGCTCAAATATCTCAAAGCTTTCTGTTATTACTTTGGAAACTGTCGACTCTGACATAGAGGAAAAGTATTCGTTTCCAACAGTCTTTTGGTAACTGCCAGTTGCAAGGAAGCGCAGAAATGTGGAAAGCTTTAGTTGTGGTGGTAAGTGAGTACTTCTGTACGTTGTTTGCATTTTTGGGCTAACCTCAAATATGTAACCGAAGACTTCTTTATTTATGCGAAAATTATCCTTGAATCTACAATTAAATTATGACAAAACAATATTTTCCAATAGCAAAGAACTCACTCATCATTTGGAATATCTAGGACGTTGGAATGATCGCGTGTTTTCCTCCTTTTAACTCGCATTAGTTGCTCCTCATCATCACTATCACTATCCGATTCATTAAAATTGTAGAAAGCGATCGCGGAAAACATTATAATTAAACTTTTCATTTTGATAAAATTTGCAAAAATTAAACATATATGTTAAAAAGAAAACAAAACAAACGAAACAGCTGATGCAAAAAATGATGCCACCTATTAAATATTGCTTGTAATAAGTATATTTAATGTTTTACGAAAAATTATGAACTCTTACAATCTGGTAATAATGTCTTTGACAAATACTCACGGTAAGAGTATTTGAGCAACGTTAGCAACGTAACAGTGGACGACGACGCAAGGAAAAAATACATCAAGCCAATTTTGTCCGATATCGTCGGAAATCGAACAAAGCTTAAGACGAAGACCTAAAGATACTATACCTAAAGATACTATAAGTCTCTGGAATACTTATGCTAATATTTCCCCATGTTGCTGTAGATTTTTGCCATAAATTACCACATCATCTAAATACACAAAACAATCCATTCCTTGTAATCCTGTCAGTAAATTATTCATCAATCGCTGGAAGGTCGCTGGAGCTCCGGTGAGTCCAAATGGCATTCTATTGAATTCAAAATGACCAAACGCTGTCCTAAATGCTGTTTTTTATGTCTTCTTTACTCACGAGAACCTGATGGTACCCACTGGCCAAATCTAATGTTGAAAAATATCTGCAGTGCCCTAACTGATCTAATATTTCATCGATCCTTGGTACCTCCCAGGTATGGCGTGGTACCTTCCATATAAGCAAAATTTGCGCTATCGACCACAAAAAAAAGGATATATATATGACGGTTTCGATCGTAAAAAACTAAGATGTAGTAATGCCTCAGTGTGAGTCACAACATCGCTATATAAAAACGCTTTAGCAAAAACACGTGATAGCTAAATCATGAACAGTAATTTTCTTTTTTGCAATCGATATCCTTGTACTCTACGCGTGGGGTAGGAATCTTCCATATACCACCATTTACTCGGTGTCAAGGATATTCAATGTCAAATTTCAGTTTCAATGTCAATGTCTCTAAAAACGAGAGATTGTATGGGTTTACCCGATGGATTATATTAATTACTTATTTAAGTAATAATTCAGAAATGATTTGTCAATTTTCTAACATTTCAAAAAAATTTAGTTTTTAGTTTAATCAAATTTATAGAGAATGATTTGGCGTCCCTGCTCGGGCGCCATTGTAACGATGCGTTCTCACGGCTGAGGTTGGCTCGCCGGACCCAGGTATCGTTCCAAATAATTTATTATTTGGAGCGCCAAATCAAACTCGTATTTTACTACGTTACAATGAATGTTTATTGACAAATTATTACTTACCATATATAATACCAAAGGGATACAATTAAGGTTAATTATTAACTTTAAATTAGTTATTAAACTATCGCGCAAGTACAATATAAGTATGCAAATTTTGAAATTTAAGTAGTCAATAAATATTAAAATGTCTGTTTTCATGACCCTCTTTGACTTTTTTTGCGGAATTTATTATTTCCAAAATGTTGATGCTATATTTTTTACAAAATTTTTTACAAAAAATCAAGTCTCCAAAATAATTTACATGAAAAAATTACCCCAATATCTCTTTCCAATCAAAAGTTATGGTTTTTATGATTAAGTTACATTATGATTTAACGAATAGCTTTGGAGTTATAGGTAGCACAGATCCAGTATTCGACCACAATTTAAACATGCCGTTTCACTGTAAACATTTGATTAATGTTTGGAAACGGGAGCGTGGCAGCAACGCGCCGAGTTTGAGCTAGTAACCTCTAAAAATGGATTTTTGTGTAAAAATATTGGCTGGAGTGTAAGTTCTAAAAAAACAAACTATCAGAAATTATAAACCCGAAAAATCTCTTCCAATCTGCATCAACAATTTTTGATATTTTTATTTTATTTCCATACAAAAAATTTAAAAATTTATAATAGCTTAGGGGTCTTAACCTATAGAAGTTGCATGGAATTTAAATCAATAGCTTAAAAGAGATAATCTAGAGAAAAGCTTCTAACTATTTTTAATTTCTTACAATTTCTTTTAAGCAGGTGTTTTTTATAATTAATATTTTAGTTTTAATTTGTATTAGTTTAATCAATTCTGGCCAGTAATTCTGACCAGTGAAATAATTGAGTGTTTTGAACTTTAGTGAACTTAAAAAAACCATAACAGTGCAAGAAAACAATCGGTTTTTAATTCAAATCTAAAATTTAAAATTTTCTTGCAGATTAGGAGAACTTTTTCAAAAATATTATTTCAGATCATTTTACTTTTCTAGCAACACATCAGCCAATATTTTTACAAAAAACTCGATTTTAGAGATCGGCGCAGTACTACATCAGCGTATTGACGGTGCTTGGAAGCCACTAGGATTTTTTTCAAAAAAACTTAGCGAAACCCAAACACGATACAGTACCTATGATCGCGATATTCTTGCTGCGTACTCCGGTCTCAAATATTTAAAGCTAGATTGAGCTTGATAATTATGTATCAACATAGCTTGTAATTGAATATAAATAAGCCCACGCACAGCTTGCACCTATTCTAGCTTACAAGCGAACGGCACGAAGTTTCAAGTAATGGAAAGCTTGATGCCTTCGGCAAAAGCTTGTAAGCTCGCAAGTATCCAAATTATTGAATTAAAGCACGTATCCAAAAAATTCAATGATCTACTTTAGAGAGAGCTTAAGCGTAATAGGACTTTTAAGGATTCTGTGGACTCCGTGGTGTGCAGTTTTAGGGTAAATGATTTAGAAGATGCTGTCAAACTTTAAAATTTAAGATGGCGGATAGAGTTGCCACCAAGATTTTCTTTTTATTTTTGCGAATTCTTGTAATTTTGAAATTCTGACAACGGATTTGATTTCGAATATAATGTCACAGTCTTAAAATTTAAGATGGAGGTTAGGGTTGCCACATAAATTTTTACCACAGCATTGCCACCTAATAATATGTATTTTTATGAGTTTTAAACACCATTTGTCAGTGTTAAGGGGTCGCTGATTTCGAATCTAAAGTCAGAATTTTAAAATTCAAGATGGTGGATAGGGTTGCCACCTTAATTTTTTTTAGTTTTATAAATTCGGGGCTGCAGAATTTCAAAATTATAAAATTTTGAAATAATAAGGTTGCCACCTATTAATATGTCTTTTTAAGAGTTTGATTATTATGTGGCAACCCTATTATTTCAAAATTTTATAATTTTGAAATTCTGACGACGGATTCGGATTCAGCGACCCATTTTTGGTGTACTATTTTTTTGCCAGCCCCGAATTTATAAAACTAAAAAAATGAAGGTGGCAATCCTATCCACCATCTTGAATTTTAAAATTCTGACTTTAGATTCAAAATCAGCGAAAGCTTGCGAGCTTACAAGCTTTTGCCGATCGTTTTAAGCTTTTCAACTTTCCGCCCGACAAAGTAAGCCGAAACAAACCAAGCCAACGAGCAAGCATGAATATGGCTTGTATCTGTTTGGTATTTTTGCAAGCTGGCTAAAGCTTGCTTTTTCAAGATTGGATACGTGCTTGAATTTAAGTACTTGAAAAAGCTTGAACTTCAAGTAGGCTTGTGCAGTTCTCTGCCATGTACGTCTGATCGGGTCATTAAATCGTATCTTGTTTGATATATACTCGCTATCAACAACACCGTTAATGATATCGAAGGTAAAGTACTATGAACTAAGTAAGTCCTAAGTAAGTCCTCCTAACTAAGTCCTCGTTAAAAGGAGCATTAAATTCAGAAGGCTTAGCCTAAAATCATAAGGTGGCAATATATTGTACTTACGGGGGTTATACGTGTCCCTAAGCGCAAAAAGCAGAAATTGCTTTTGAATAGATTCAAGTCTTTCACTGTGTGATTCGAAAGCAGGATTCCAAATAATGTATCCATATTCAAGAATAGGGTGCACTATAATGCTTTCGTGACCCAAACATTTTTGAACTTTTTTGCACGCCGTTTTATAAAACCGAGTAGTTTGCTGGCCCTAGATACAATTTTATCATAATATAAGTTGAAACGCAAATTGTTGTCCAAGACTACACCAAGATCAACAATATGGTTGATTCTTTTAAGTTCAAAGTAACTGTTATTTGTTACCAAATTTTTACGGGAGATGGTTATTACGCAGCATTTCTTAACATTAAGATCAAGTTTATTTTTATTGCACCAGTGCTCAAGAGATGACAGTTTCGACTGTAAGTAAATTACAGTGATTTTGATGGGTCTGCAACATAAGCTCTTTTAGAAGGGTTTGATTCAGAGCCCGTAGAAGGAGATGGTGATGATGGAGATGGTGGTGATGGAGCTGGTGATGGTGGGGATGAATTCATTGTCAAAAGGAGTGATGATGGACGACCTCTCTTTTTGGCGACAAATGTAGTTTGATTTGCGTTCAAAAGCTCGGAAGCAACTGGTATATTTTGAATTTGTATATCTGAATCCGTTTTTACTTATTACTGAATATTGCACCTGAAGCAATTATAATGGAAACTGCTTGTTTTGTGGCTTAGATATCTAGATATCTTAGATACCTTTCCAATATCCAATTTTTAGTACAGCTGCTGACAGTAACCATACAAATGAAGCCAACATTTTAGCTCAATAGACCCAGTAGTCAATTTTAATGATTTATGAAAAAGTGGATTTATAGCGATAACGCCCATTTTTAGTACAGTTGCCGAAAGTAACCATACAAACTTAAGTATCAAATGTTAGTCTTATATGGCCAAAACTGCTTGAAATATAGCATTTTCACTGATTGGTGGGCGGAAAAAGGGGGCGTGGAAACCAAATTTTCATACAGTTGCTGGCAGTAACCACACAAACCAAATTACCGAATTGAAGTCTTATACTGCCAAACCCGTTTAAAATAAAGCATTTTCATTTGAAGACGGTAAAAGGGGGCGTGGAAACACATTTTAAGTACAGCTGTCGACAGTAACCGTACAAACTTAATTTCAAAATTTAAGCCTTTTAAGATCCAAACCGACCGAAATATAACATTTTTATTGATTGGGGGGCGGTAAAATGGGGGTGTGGCAACTTTCTTCTCAACCTTCTCGTACCGGAAACAAATCGACTGACAAAATTTCAGGTCAATCGGTTCAGTAGTTTGGAGTCTATAGGCATCACACACACAGATACACATCGTTTTGCTTTTTATATACATAGATATTGATTTGTGGGCGGTAAAAGTGGGCGTGATAACATTTTTATATAGTGACCGCCTCTTGTAGCACCTACGCAGCAAGATTAACTATAAAAATTTGTTGAACTCCACATGAGTTGAATTGCCATGAGTTGAAGAAATTGGGCGTATATATAATGTGACCACGACCATTTTTTTACAGTTACCATCTGTAACCATCAGACAGACAGACCGTAACCATCTGTAAAAATTACTACATGTTAGTTTTTTACGCACGGTACCGTCATATATACCGTACATATATACACCGTACGCAACCATTGGGGACACCATACGCAACCAACCGAAATTTTAATTTTTATAATTTTGAATTCTGTACTATTTACACTTTTTATACATATAAAAAATGTATCTTGAAATTTCAGCACATTTCGCTGATTTACTGTTTTTTTTAAAATTAACTAAAACCGTAGTCTTATTGGTGTCCTCCGAACGCAGCCGTGTAGATACTATATATTTGGATTATTGTTTTAATAAATTGTTTAAATCAATTGGTTTAAACACATATGTAGTTATTCAATATATTTTTACTCAATTTACATATAAATAATTAATGCTACACTAAGTAGTTGCATGTAGTAAGTAGTTGTTTACATATATTTATTTAAATAAAGAATATCTACAATAAAATAATTTGCATAATATGTAATTGATAGCAATTGTATTTATTTCAACTAAAATAATTATAAAAGGTTCGTGGTAAGAACTGTGGTAAGTTGCATAAAATGAATTTTTTTATGCAAAAATTCTTTGATTTTCTTACAATAAAAGCAATCTTTGTCCTGTGGCACAAAATGTTTTGCAGTTTTTTAATTAATAAATGAAAAAAAATTAATTTTAATGTAAATGTGTTTCTTTTCTGTAGTTAAAAAATATATAGTAAAAGTAAATAATTGAAATTAGTAAAAATAAAAACATTTTTATTTGGACGGTGAGTTACTAATTTACATTTGTTTTAAATACATTTTTATTTATTTTTACTACAGGATTTTTTTGGGTGAAGTTTAAATTTAAAGATAGACATATACTGAACCAAACTGGATGAAAGAAAAAATATTTGAATTCGTTTTATCATTAAAAAGCATTGTATAACACTTAACAAGACATATGGTTGGAATTGAACCACTTTTCAGGCGTGACCCTCCAATGCAAGAAGAATCAAAATGACACCAGCATACTCTTGATTTTGAATTGATCAATATGCCAGAAACAAGCACTTTGAGGATTTTTAAGAAATTGTCAAGTTTCAACAGTTATAACTTTTTTTTAACTTTGGCTTTGTTTTAGAAAAGTTGCCACAACTTAGTTACTGTCGACAACTGTACTAAAAATGTGTTTCCATGCCCCCTTTTACCGCCCCCACAAATCAATGAAAATGCTTTATTTAAAACGGTTTTAGTAGTATAAGACTTAAATTTGGTAATTTTGTTTGTGTGGTTACTGCCACCAACTGTATGTGTTTAGGCTGCAACCCTAAGGGTTAATGAAAGTAAAAGACTTTTCTTTTACTGTCTTATCGACACGTTCCAGTATCGATTCTCGATAAAAGAACGGGTCGCTCGATCGGCTTCTCCGACGAGTGCTTTTGGCGGTTGCAATTATTCACTAATTGGCTACATCCACATATTGGAAATCCGCGGTACTATTAAACCTTTTACTACTCACCTATTGAAGAGAATTGTAGCTTCATTTTAAGGCGAATTTACACATTTCACTCAAATCGATGATAGTGAACGTTGAACGATGACAGTGAATCAATGTTTAATTTACATTATTCAAAGTGTAAATTTGAAATTTGATGGATGATTCGATGTTGAATGTCAAAATTTATGCGTTCGTTGATTTATTTCACTGACATTTACAAAATAATAGCAATGCCGTCTAAAATTATAAAAAACGGAATTAAAATAATAGTTATAAGATTGTTGCAAGGATTGTTGCAAGAATTACATAAAGAAATTAAAAAAAAAATGAAGCGAAAGTCTCGACGATGGTGGGTGCGACCCTGGATTGAACGTCGACCACAATTAGGAGCATCTGCACAATTATTGATGGAAATTGCTGCTGAAGACCCTGAGAGCTTCCGCAATCATATCAGAATGAATGAATATCAATTCAACTTTCTTTTGGGAAAAGTCAGTTCACTTATTCAGAGGGCGAACACGTGTATGAGACCAGCTCTAACTGCAAAACTCAAATTGGAAATCACCCTCCAATATCTTGCTACAGGGACATGCTTTCGAACTTTAAGTGCACTCTACAGAGTTCCAACATGCAGCATATCATTGATGATTCCGGAAGTGTGCACAGCAATTTATGAAGTTTTAAATGATTTTATTCAGGTAAAATCATTCAAATACAAATTAGTATACTATAGATTCTATTTAATATTTTACGGTCGGTAATTTAATGGGTTTACCAAATCCAAACTTTATAGAAAATATATATGGTGGTTATCTCATAAACAATTTACTGCAATTTTATTAGAAGATATATTATACGTTTTTACCATTTCATTTTTATACTCCCATGCGCAGTAAGGGGTATATTAGGTTTGTCACTCCGTTTGTAACGCTGACAATGAGGCGTGGCATGTATAGAAAAGTATATATATTTTAAATCAGCATAAGCTCCTGAGTCGATTTAACTGTGTCCGTCTGTCGGTATGTCTGTTTGTCGACACGATTACAGCCACAATTTTAAAGCTATCGTATAGAAATTTTTTATATGCGCTTATATTAAAAAAACGAAAAATGAATGAGACAATAAAATTAAAACCACTCCTATCTCCCATACAAAGTTACTTTATCACAACAATACTACGTGACTTTATCAACACGGCAAAATACCTTAAAATGCCATAAAAATAATTTCGTAATAACTTGATATGTTTTCAATGTCTCAAATATACCGAAGTGAAGTCATCAAACTTTTGAAATAACTTAGAAAATTCATAACTTAGAAAACTTTGACTCATTCGAAAATAATTCTTTACTAGTTTCTCTTAGCGTTGAACCATGTGTGCCCATTCATATTAAGCAGAAATTAAACAGCCCATTTTCTCAGATATTTTCAGTGTATTATAACACTCCGTAAACATTTGATGGTATATTTTTGGTAATAAAGCATTTTTAGATAAATTCATTTTATTTGTGTTCTGAATTGTTACAATATATGTTTTATAATAATAAATCTAAATTATGACGGTTTATTTAATAATTAATCAAACAGGTTCTGCATTTGACTTCCGAGTAAAAGTAAAATTGAATCATGATTGAATTCGTATTAATTTATTTATTTAGTTTATTAATATAATTAATTGTATTAACGAAAAAAGTGATATCTTGACCACCAAATATCGAATTAAATTATGATTCAATTTCACTTTCACTCGGAAGTGAAATGCAAAATCTGCCTGAATAAAGCAAAATTAGTTCAGTTTGTTTTGAAATAATAAATAATAGCGAAGGAACGTTTATCTAAATTCATATAATACATGTTTATAATAATAATAAAACTAAATTATTAGTCCGTTTTATAACTAGTAAAGCAAAATTAGTTCAGTTTGTATTGAAAATATAAATAATAGCGAAGGAACGTTTATCTAAATTCATATAATACATGTTTATAATAATAATAAAACTAAATTATTAGTCCGTTTTATAACTAGTAAAGCTAAATTAGTTCAGTTTGTATTGAAATATTTATATTGAGATTTCTTATATTTGATATTATAAATAATAACACAAGAAGGTTTATCAGCAACTCACAAGAATATAATACACGTCACCTGAAGTCACTTTCACAAAATGTTAAGGTTAGAAGGTTAGAAGCTATTATTATTTTCATAACTTTCAATACTTTCATAATAACAGTTCGGTGATGGCGACTTTTCATCATCCAAGAGTTGATGTTGCATATTCTTCTTCGTGAATTGCTGATAAACGCTCCTGTGTTATTATTGCTTGTAGTTTTTGTTGGCATATCAGCGCGCGCTTAATTGGCAATTTTTTTAGCTGTATTGCCAGGCTGTTGCAAAAGTGGTCAAATTCATTCAAGGGTTCACTATGTGGTTGATTGTTGTTATTCTCTTCCGAAATTTTTGAAAGCTTTTCAATTGCTCCTTGAATTGATTCCAAATTGCTGTACGTCCTTTTTTTTGCGCTTTTAGTAAATGAAACTTCAATTCGTTTTGGATACTTTTTAGCTACTGATATGTTGTCTATGTTTTCATCTTCACTCTCAACTTCATCTATTATTTCAATTTCTTGTGTTACATCAGCTAGGTTCTCCTTTTTCATCAACGAAGCCTGTAAAATATAATTTTATAGAAAATATTATTTTTTTAACATTGGTTAAATTATAAAAACTTTGCATTCGGTTCGTCATTAATATTTTTAATATTTATCTAAAATTACGTCGTTCTTGTGCTCACTAAGTGTATCTCCATACATATTTTTTAATTAACTTTTTGATGCCATTGTTCGGAGTAAATCAAGATCTATTTGAAGTCATATTTTTTATTTCTTGTTCCAATAATGGTTAAACAATAGCTTAAAAAAATATTTAAATTTCATACGGTTCGGGTATACACCAAGAGTGTAGAAGAATGATGATTTAGCAAAATATAAATTATCGAAATGTTTTAATAAAATTGTTGTGCAATTTAGGTACCCGAAACAGCAGAAGAGTGGGAAAAAATAATGGAGGATTATTACATCACTTGGAATTTTCCTAATTGCTGTGGCTCAATGGATGGAAAACATGTAGTTGTTCGTTGTCCACCAAAAACCGGTTCTGAATATTATAATTACAAGAAGGATTTCAGTATTATTCTTTATGCTGTGGTTGATGCCAACTACAATTTTTTATACATTGATGTAGGCACAAACGGCAGGGCAAATGATGCAGCAGTATTTTCAAAATCAGAATTTAACAAAGCTTTGCAGCAAAATGAATTAAATATTCCAGCAAGAGGTGTTTTTCTAGGAGATGATGCTTTTCCACTTCGGCATAACCTCCTTAAACCATACTCCAGATGTAGCGCACTAAATGATACTCAATTAGTTTTTAACTATAGACAATCAAGAGCACGTAGAGTTGTGGAGAATAGTTTTGGAATACTAGTTTCCAGGTTTAGGGTTTTTGAAAAACCAATTCCGCTTAAAATATCTACAGCCGAGCAAATAGTTAAAACTACTTGTGCTTTACATAATTGGCTTAGGAAGACGTCAACCAAAACCAACCCGTATGTTGAGTGTGATCTGCTGGACACTGAAGATTGGAATCAGGGAAAAATTTTAAAAGGAAGATGGCGCTCATTTAGAAACGATGGACTTGTTGATACTAACACATTGCATTCCAGCAACAACTACATGAGAATCGCTTCTGAAATTCGGGATAAGTATGCTGACTTATTTGTGACAACCGAAATTGTACCATGGCAATGGAACATGATATAATGTAATAATTTTTAATTGTTGTTGAGACTATTGGTTCTTTTAATAAAAAGTACCTGGGCGACCGAGCTTAGATCGGCTTCCTGCCAAAACACATGTTTTTACATTTTTTTCTTTTTGATTGTATATCGATAAACAAAATATAAAAACATTTTGAAAAAAATAAATTTCGCGAAAAAAATCAAAGGGGGTACCCTGGTTGTTTTGATGACAAAAACAGTAAAATAATTTTTGCGCTTAACTGCAAGAACTTTTACAAATAAATGCTATGTCATATGAAAGGTAGCCAGATGTGCAATTTTTAATTGATTTCATTTTTACAACAACAACAATTTTTGAGTCATTTTTTGAGTAAAAAGTCAATATTTTTGATCATTTTTGACATCATTATAAAACACAGTTTCACTGACTTAACGGTACAGTTCAAACTATTTTTGTGAAGTGCTTTTATTGAACTTTTGACAAAAAAAATTTGAATTAAATATATTAATAG
Source organism: Dichetophora obliterata (assembly GCA_963920525.1). NCBI lineage: Eukaryota > Metazoa > Arthropoda > Insecta > Diptera > Sciomyzidae > Dichetophora > Dichetophora obliterata. The sequence goes on from OY986436.1 coordinate 134,103,948, forward strand.
ACAGCGGAGATATTTGCATCGAAAGACCAAACTTTGATTTTCATGTCGTTTTTTCTCATGCTTAGGTAACGATGTTTTATGAAAAAGTCTTTGTACTGAAAATTTCTACAATTTCGAATATATGTGAATGTTTTTAAGTCAAAATAACAGAAACTTTTTAGTATTAAATACACAAAAAACTTCGATACTAAAAAAGATTAAAATAACAAAATTACCGTTAGTTGAAAAATTTCGGAGGGGGCGTGGCAAAAACTAAGTATGTAACATTTTAAGTTGGCATGCACTTAATATGTATACCTAGTTTGAGCGAAATCCGTTGAGCCGTTTGGATTTGTATAAAGGCCAAACAAACAGAAAATGAGTTTTATTACTATAGATTGAAAGATTGTTTATAAAATTTTGGTTAAGTTATTTTGAAAAAAATGCACAAAAGTTTCAAGCAATGCAATCAACTCTCAGCAGTTTAATAAGGGCCTTAGCAAAAGTGCTTCAACTACTATAAAATTGGAATTGAAATTCAAGATTGTTTCACGGAAGAAAATACGTAAAGATTGAATTTATGCAGAAGCAGTTGGACTAAAGCTGTTGTTGACAAGAAATAAAGTATTCATGAATAAAGTATTCAAGTATTCAAATTTAATTGTGCAAAATTGTATGTGCCAAAAACCAAATTTTACAGGAGAACGTTTATGAACATTAATATACAGTCATGTGAAAATAAATAGGGACACCTGTATTTTTATATTTAATCTGCATGAATTACATACAAGGTGCACCAGATATAGCATTAATTCCCATGGCTGGTGACTCTTATTGATAAGGCGAGTATAAAACGAGTATATAACTTCATTTCCATGTGATCTTTCAGTATCTTATCTTATCTTATTTTTAGTTAGAAAGAAAGAGCATGCGAACCCTATCTTACGGAATTGACTAAAGTGAGTGTGAAACGGGCTTAAATTTTCTATTTTTATAGCATGTGATATCCTCCATCATTTTATGAGATACGAGAAGATAGAAAAAGTTCAACTTCTTGAACTTTTATTATAAAAGTGTATCACTTACTATAAATTTTATAGCTATTGACAGCTCGTCAAAAAATTGTTTTCTTGTGTCAATGTAAAAAATACTTATTGCAGCAGCTTTAATAGAGATAAATCAAATCTTCAAAGCCAACAGCCAAGTTGTTTGCTATTCGTACTGACACTTACTGGTATGCCTTACTTAAGGAGCGCTTCTTTGGTATTTATGCATTTTCTTTTAAAGAGTTAAATATATAAGAAACCATAAACATTCTTATATTCCTAACAGCGAACTAGAGGCTGCTTTGAAGAGTATGCGTTCATTCTTAATTAGGGCAAAGAGACACATCTGTTCGTAGGAAAAATATTTCAGCTTTCGGCAGTTCAGGCGGCTGAATGGATTGCAATATATGCGTAAGTTGATAAACTTCACCATTCTCCGCTCTTAACAAATTTTGGAAATCAACGGCTTGAGTTCATACGTGGACTTGTTTAATTGGCCATTGAAAAACTTGCCAACGATATAGAAGAAATCATACGTGATAAGCTTACTCGGCAGAAACTCTCTTTGGTTTTCAGACTGGTATAAGTTCAAGATTGGCAGCCATCAAACTGCCTATAGCACTATGTAGCGCAGTCGTAGCTAGTGTTTCTACACGGTCATCTTTGTGTAAATATTAGATCTACTGATACCTTCCGATGCTAAGATAAATGTGAATAATGTACACTATATTCTTTGGTTCCGTTAAGAGCAGCTCTACCAAGGACGTAGGACTGCGAAATAACTGTCACTCACTGTTATCCAAAAGGAAATTCTTTTCATAGAATGCTTTACACTGCTTTAATTTATCATTTATTTACTCTTTGGATTAAAAATGTGTCAAGTGCATGCAAAATTTGTTCTTGCCACGGCCTTTTTTGTTTCCCGAGGGGAGCTCCTATAAAATACCGAGTTAAAATATAAAAAATTCTACAATAATGTAGTGTAATGTAGGTATTTGGTCACCTTTAAGTGATGACAAGTGCAGATTTATTAAGGCATTCCGTATATCGCCTTGATATGAAAACAATAGAATCTATTATAGCCGGTTGCGGGGCCTTATAGACATCGGCACCTTCGTTGTTGTCCTATTGGCGTCTATGTAATTACTTTAATATCAGCAGGAAAAAATATTATAACTAATGTTTAAACGTTTGGTCTTGGAATAGGCAACAATGAACACGACCGAAGCTTTCCCATAGCAAAAATAATCGTTAGAAAGCAAATTATATATTTTTAATGCATTTCAAATTAATTTATTAGTTTCACACATGTCAAACCATGTCAAACTTGCTATAAACCAAACCACATACATGCATCTCGCTCTTATAGCAAAAAATTTGTGATACGGGATACTGGAGGATAGTAAAGGATCACATGGAAACGCGGCTTAAAGCGGAGCTAAAATTTTGAGATTATCCAACGAAATACCAACAAATTTTGTATCTTTTCTTTTAGCGGAGCTGTTATCATCCAAAGTAAGAATTTAGAAAAGAACTGTTGATTAAGTGTATTTTAACATGAAACTTCAAAACAAAATTTGTTGATATTTCGTTGGATAATCTCAAAATTTTAGCTCCGCTACAGCACATCACACGAAAGTGGTTGATATACTAATGAATAAGTTGATATTTTTTCTAAAATAGAAAATATTATTTTATATTTTATTGTGAGTAGTATAGATTCTATATCAATAATACTAAACACGTACCAAAACCGTAAAACACCCTGTATCTTGAAAATTTTACAATGTGGGAGGAAACTCTATTTATTTTCACATGACTGTAGCAGCACACATAGGGATATTTCACCGACTTTAGCTGCCAAAAATCAAGTTTACAAAACACCGATTAGATAAATAAAATAATTTTGATTTGAAAACAATGTTGAATATGTCCCTATGGTCGTAAAACCTTAAAATCTAATTACAGACTTGAATACAAACTATATTTCGAATAAAATAATTTTGGCTGCCTAAATCGGTGAAATACCCCAATAAGTGCTGCTATATTAATGTTGATATAAGAATAAATAACCAACCTTCATGTTTGTTGAACTTTCCCTTGGGGTACAGACAGCATGCAAAAATGTATCAGCCTCTTTGAACCAACTTAACCGAGGGACGTAAATATCACCAATGCCAGCTCCACTTTTTTCGGACTTTTTAACTTTCGCGAGTTCCGAGCTGTAGCGAGTACGAATGGTCTTGATTTTGGCTTTTACGTCGCCAACTTGCAGCCCAGGAAAATTAAGATCACTTAATATGGCTTTGTAGGCATATTCTCTTTTGTTAACTTTGTGGTACTCCTCCGATTTGCTATTCCATAGGCATTCGTAATTCCTATATGCCTCTAAAAACGCAGGCATGTATTCTTCCTTCCATTGAAACTTTGAATTAAAAAGCTTTTATTATAGTTTTTATGTAAATTATGTTATATTTACCATTTTGATAATAATAGCATTCGAAAAAATCCAGCAATCCAAAATTTATGATTTATCTTCAGAAATTATTCATCAAATAAAAACTTTCAACTTGAAGTTATGTTTACACCTTTCACTACGGATGACACATCAGTTCGATTTGCTTTCACTTTCACTAAAAGTAGGAAGACCTTCTACTTCTTTCACTGTTCAATGTGGATGACAATCATCTTCATTTTAAAGATGAAACTCAATTTACATTTCACAAATCAGATGATTCATCCAAAGTGAACGATGATAGTGAATCGTGTAAATTCGCCTTTAAGGTAGATAAATAAAAATTGTGAATTCTGATTTTACTTACACTAGCTGTGTTGTTTTTTTCCTTTGCTCTTTTTCCTCGCACTGCCATACAAACTTCAAGCACCAATTAATTGCACGAAGATTGTATGAAAATTAGCAACTGACGTATCTCGCCATTGCAGCCAAGTATCAAGCCCTCCACTGTAAGAGAATACTCTCGGGAACAAACCAGCTCGGATTTGTTTATGGTCCTTTGAGTCCTTTGAGAACAGCAACAACAAAAAAGGTTTGTGGATCAATTACTTTTATTTTCCTAGTCTCAGTGTTTAGTCATTTACGCATATGCAAAAATTAATTTTAAAGTGCAATTAAAAGTGAGAATTTAAAGTGTTTAAAAGGATTACTGTGCTAATTGGTGCGAATTTTGCTAAAAATTGATTAGCTTTGTGCATTAACAAATGCCACGATTTTGAGTTTAGTCAAAAAAAAAAACAACGAAGATTCGCGAACATTAGAATTTTTGTATAAATTGCCAAATGTTTCGCACACTTAACATTTAAAGAAAAGACTCTAAAGGTTGGCATATTTTGATAATCATATTAGTTGGTTTTGCTGCAACAATTTACGTAGCACAAACTCACGCACAAGCTATAATTTTTACATACTTTTTTTGTTCAGCATCGCGAAGATAAAAATTTCTTAAATATTCAAAAAACATAAGTGTTTTTCCCATCAGTTTTTTTCGCAAAGTAACTTTAATAATAAGAAGTAAAAATTTTCGCACAAATTCAGTCAATATATTCAATATATTATAATCAGTAACCTTTGTTTTTGAATAAACACACTCACAAACATTAGACAACAAGTTAGAGTTGTTATTTTTTCTCTAGTTGTTTTGATTTTTATTAACTACACATATGTTAATATATTTAGCGTTTATGTTTTTTAACTAAAGGCAAAACAATACGCTCAAATAAAATAATAAATAATTTTTAAGCACAGCAAGTGTCCGTCCGCGCGTTCTGTTTAAAATTTTATTAATCGTGTAGGGAAAAGTTTTCACACCAAAGTTAAAAAAAACTTTCTTTTTAATTTAGAGTCACACACGGTCAACTTAGTAAAAAACGTTTTCGCGATTAAATAAATTTATACTTCTTGTGTTTAATTAGAAAAAAAAGAGTTTGTGCTGTTCAGCATTAATTTAACTAGCGCTACGTTTTGCCGTCGGGAAAACAAAGACACAAAACAAACCAAGACACAAAAAGCGTAACAAATTTCTTTTAAGAAAAAAATTGTCCGTCGGTTCGTTGTTCTCTACGTATTAGAAAACAAGTCATTGTTTTATCTTTTTTCCATTAACGCGAATATTTTATCAACATATTTTCTTAATATATTCAGAAATAAAGTTAGAGAAAATTGTATTGTTATGCACCCACGCACATACTCACACGCACACACGACACTTCTATGGGCTTTACATTTTATTATTGGTGCATTACTATGCAGCTGATAACTTGTTTTTCACTGTGCTTGTGCTGATATTTTAACTTGTTTTTCACTGTTTGGTTTCACATTCATTGTAATTTTTCAATTATTTCGTTAACATTTTTCACATTCTTTCACATTGGTTTGGTTTCACATTCATTGTAATTTTTCAATTATTTCGTTAACATTTTTACAACAAACATTTTTATAACAAAATAATAACAACAGAAAGAAGCCGAACGAAAATAAAAGAAAAACAAGTGGTCAAACAACAAGTGTCAATTCTAGCACGAAAGGGAATCAACAATCAAAGCTACTGGAACGAGTTCGAAAAAGGGTTGCCAGATCTACGAAAAAATTATCGCACGTATTGCGATTGTCGTTGTTGGCACTTTTTCGTAAATTTAACAACTCGTAGTAAATCAGGAACTTTCATTGCCAGTTGTCGTCAACAATTCATTTCCAGGTATATTTCAACGCCTGTGGGATTTTGGACTTTTTTCTGGAAAATCATAAATATTTTTAATAACATTAATCAATACAGACAATTTAAATAAAAGAATAAATACAAATAAGAAATAAATTAAAATAAGACTAAATACAAACAATATTGAATAATTTAATAAATATTTGTTTAATTTTGATATTTTTACAGGAAAATTTATACAAGAAAAAATTTAACCACTTATGTTTCTTTGTGAAGTTTCTACGTATTAGAAACGAATAAAAAATACTTTTAACAATTTTTTATTTAAAAAAAAACGAAACAAAATTTTCTGTGCTAGCGGAAGTTTCTACTTATTAGAAACAAAAGAAAAATATTTTAAGCATTTTTGAGCTTGAATTTTATTCACAAACGGAAGTTTCTACTTATTAGAAACAAATTAAAAATCATTTGGAGCAGCTTCAGCTTGAATTTTCTTTTCTGTTTTTTTGATTTGTTGCGTTTTCAGCAAGTTATAAAAAAAATCAGTTTTCCGTACAAAGTTGTGTATACATATATTATACAAATTTATAAAAGTTTTTGTTCATTCGTTTTCGGGTTTTTCGAAGAAGTTTTTTTCCAACAAATAAATCATGGCTAAAATAAACTCGTTCATGAGGCATACCGACACTATTTTCGATTTGGAGAAAGATTTTAATGATATTCCTCAAAAAGAGCATACTCTTTTTGCTCTAAAAATTCAAGAGGATGAGTTAAAATCTCAATGGGCAACAGCAAAGGCGTCCTACGAATCCTGCCTTCAAAAATTAACCGTCGTGAAAGTTAGATATCGTTCATGCTATCAGGCATACGTTCGTTGTCTCGCTACAATGAACTATCAGACCAGCTGTCAACGTCCAAGAGAAGACATGAGGAACTGGATGTTACGAGGATGGAAATTCCGATATCGGGCCATAACATAAACTTGCCGCCATGTGATACCGAGCTGTTTCACGGGGATTATTTGACATGGCCATCCTTTAGAGATATGTTTTCGGCCATCTACATATCGAATAATCGGCTGACACCTGTGGAGAAATTGTTTCATCTCCAACAGAAGACCCGTGGAGAGGCAAAGGAGATTGTAGAAAAATCTCCTCTGACGCACAAGCGCGAATTTTATCTGGGGGGGCAGTACAAATGGTGGTGCAAAAAAGGTCACCAAAATTTCTTCACATGAAACATGAAGAAGAGAGAAAGAAGAGGAAAATATATAATACAAAAATATTATCGTTGTAAAAAAACTGATATTTTGAATAACTTTTCCTTTTAAATTGTTTATCTAGCTAAAAAAGTGGGGGGGCAACTGCCCACCTTTTCCCCCGCTTCCGACGCCAATGCTGACGCAACAGCCTGACAAAATTTAACTGATCGTTATGAAAATAAGCGAATTTTGGTGAACAGCCAGTTAAAGGTTTTATTTAATCTGCCGGCTGTAACTAACGAGTCTGGAAGTGCCATAAAAAAGCTACAGAGAGATATAAATAATTGTATATCAGCTCTTACGATGCACAAGGTAGATATAAGCAATTGGGATGCGATATTTACCTACTTATGTTCAACGAGGTTGCCAGAAACTACGCTCTCCTTATGGGAGCAATCTATTGAGGACAAGGCGGAAATCCCCAAATGGGCCGACCTTGATAAGTTTCTAACTAGTCGATTTCAGACATTAGAAACGGTGAGTGACTTTAGAGGCGCGGTGCCAAAAGGGCAAAAACCAAGCGCACCTTCACCAAATGTGAAAAGAGTCAAAACATATCAAGCAAATCTGACGAACAATAATTGCAAGCTGTGTAAAAATCAGCAACATGCGTTAAAGTTCTGTCCAAAGTTTCTGGCCATGAGCATAAATGACAGATCATCAGCTGTGAGGCGTTTGCATTGCTGGCTCAATTGCCTGTCAACGGGCCACAATTCTAAGAATTGTAAAAGCTGGTACAACTGCTCGTCGTGTGGACAACGGCATCACTCGTTGTTACACAAAGATTTCAAAGGTGCAAATAGTCATCAAATGCGGGAGGTTCAAGCACGAGTGCAATACAGTCCACAGTGCAATCGCAACCAACTGCAAGCACTAGCCGTAACGTTCAATCGTGTTTCGCCTCAAGCAGCAAAGGTATTTTGCTGGGAACCGCGATGATAAATATTTGCCACAGAGGGTCTATCTTTTCAGCCAGAGCACTGGCTCCGAAGGCTCGTTCATTTCTGAGAGGCTGCATCGACTTATTCAGCTGCCGACTCAACGAACTTGCGCCCAAGTCTCAGGACTTAATAACGTGGTATCTGCTAGAGTGCAAAAGGCATGCACGATGGTAATAGGATCACCTATTGATCCAACCGTTCAATTAACCACACTTGCGCTGATACTTCCCAAAATCACGGGCAATCTTCCTACTTGCTCAGTTGATCCCTTGTTGCAGCAAGCTTTTCCGGAGCTTGTACTAGCCGACAAGCGTTTTTATTGCAGCGATCAAGTCAATGTGTTATTAGGTGGGGACTTATACCCACAAATCCTTCTTGATGGAATCCGTCGAAATGTTCTTGGGTCACTTATTGCGCAAGAGACCATCTTCGGCTGGATTTTAACTGGTTCTATCCCAACCACGTCCCAAAAACCTCCCTCTTCAGCGGTCGTTTCATATTTTAGTGAAGTTTCACTTGACCGGCAGTTGCGGTCTTTTTGGGAGAGGTACCGCAAAAGGCTGCGTCCAATCTCACAGAGTGAGGACAATTATGTCAAAACGACCAGGCGTATCTCGGATGGTCGATACGTGGTGACCTTGCCTTTCAAGGAAAACTTTCCAGAACATGTCCGCTTAGGTGATTCACGCTTTATTGCGGTACGTCAATTCCTGCGCAATGAGGTGAGATTGGCCAAAAATATAGCCTCTAAGAACGAATACGATGGCGTTCTAAAAGAGTACCTCCTGCTGGGCCACATGAGAGAAATATCTTCTGGTCTCAATCAGCGACCATCAGGATACTACCTGCCTCATCACGCCGTCTTGAAGCCTGACAGCACCAGTACAAAGGTTTGCGTGGTCTTTAACGCGTCTAGCTGTACATCAAATGGTGTTAGTCTTAACAATGTCCTACATGCAGGTCCAGTTCTGCAAAGTGATTTAACTTTGTTTATACTGAAGTGGCGGTTCTTCCAATTCGTGTTTAATGGTGACATTGAGAAGATGTACCGCCAAATATTCGTGAGCGAGGACCATCAGCGATTCCAGCGAATAATCTTTCATCAGCGATTCACCAGGGAATCAGCTGCAAGATTTCCAGCTAAAAACCGTCACTTTTGGTGTTAATTGTGCTCCGTTTTTCGCCATTAGAACCCTTTTGCAGCTTGCCGATGATGTGGTGATGTGATTTTTCCTTCAAAAATCTTGCGTCACCATATGTACGTAGATGACGCACTGGCGGGAGGTCATGACCTGACGTCAGCGGTGCAAGCTCGTGAAGAGTTTGAAAAAGCGGCACAATCAGCAGGTTTTTCATTACGAAAATGGACAGCCAATTCAGATGACGTACTACGAGGAATTCCGAAGAGTCATCGTCTGCGTGAAGATTTTCTGGAGCTGGAAGATACGAGCAAAGTTAAGACGCTAGGCATCAGGTGGAACGCCAGGTCCGACCATTTTTATTTCAATGCGCGTCCACTGGATCAATAAGGAAGCTTTTCGAAAAGAGAAGTGCTGTCGGCCATAGCAAAACTCTTCGATCCCGCAGGATGGTTGGCCCCGGTAGTAGTCATCGCCAAAATATTGATGCAGCAGGTCTGGTTGGATGGCATCGGATGGGATGATCAATTGACCCCTTCTAATTTGCAACGTTGGCAAGCTTTTCCACGTTGGGTAGATTTCTCGCCAGAAAACGAGGTGCAGTTCCATGGGTTTTGCGATGCTTCATAGAAAGCATATGGTGCTGTGGCTTATATTCGTATTAAGCGCTTGGACAAGGTAAGCGTCCATCTCCTCGTAGCAAAAACGAGAGTGGCACCAGTCAAAAGGGTGTCGTTTCCCAGGCTCGAGTTTTGCGACGCGCTTCTGTTGGCAGAAATGGTTGAAGTATTCCTAAAAACGTTATAGACTTTTAATCATCAGCTGTTCTTGTGGACAGATTCAACCATTGTGCTAGCGTGGCTGCGAAAACAACCGTGTACCTGGACTACTTTCATCGCTAACCGAGTCACAAAAATAAGTGAGCAAGTGGGTACCAAGAATTGGAGTCATGTGGACTCAGCAGATAATCCCGCAGATCTGGCCAGCAGAGGACTAGAACCACAGCACCTAAGAGATAGTTCTTTGTGGTGGGATGGGCCCTTATGGCTGCAACAAGAAACCAGTTCGTGGCCAAAACAAAGTGACGAATGTGATACAGCGTTGGAAACAAAAACCATAAAAGCTCATGTGGCTTGTATATATATATAGGCTTGTATATATATATAGGCGTTTTAAAGCGTTTTTCGTCATTGCCGCGAGCCTTGCGAGTTCTATCGTATGTATTACGATTCGTTCACCGAACTCACCCGGGACATAAAAGTAGTTTTTGTTCTAAGTCCGCTACGATATCACAGCAAGAAATGCGAGAAACGACAAGAAGACTTGTGATTGCTAGTCAAAAATTGGGGTATCCATCTGAATATGCCCACTTTTCAAGGAAAATTTTGATTGACTCAAAGAGTTCTATTTTAAATCTTAACCCTTTTCTAGATAACGAAAATATACTTAAGGCCCAGTTATAATAGACGTAATGTAAAGTAACGAAATCATCGTGACGGGACGTAATGTAAGAAAACGTTGTAGCAATTATAATAGGCAGTAGCTAGGCAGTTGTTTGTCGTAAATAATTGCACGTTCCTGTCCAAATACAATTAAATCTTCGTCATCCCTAGCTGTGGATACATAAAGCTATCACATTAACCCTTAAAAGCCTGGTGGTCCCTTCAGGAACCTCAACTTTAGAGACTTGTTTTTCAAAACTGTTACATTTTTTGCGCAATGTTTATTCAGCAAATATTCTCTTTATAATGTATGCCATCTAGCGGAAAAGAAAATCATATGCTTTTCGGTGCTGAACACCTGATTTTTGACGTTTATCAGAAAAACACACAAAAGCTTCAAAGTGAACAAATCGTGCTTTTTCAAATTGATTGAAATCAAAACTTTTGCTCCAAAAGAACCAAATAAAATTCATTTTTATTATTTGTGCACTATATTCAAACCATGTAAGTATCTTTTTAGCAATATAAATTTTTTTTGTTTGTGTTTTTCGTGTAAAAGTCCTTCGGTCCTTCAAAGAACCAGTAGGCACTCATTAGAGAAGTTCATTATTCATTCATTAGAAATTCGTTAGTGCTTTAGCGTCTTTTTCTAATTTTAGTGTAAATTTTTAATTTTTCATAGAAAAATGCCACGTAAATACAAAGATTTTGCCACGGCTGAAGAGTTTGAAGCATTCGTCAATGATTTTGAATGGTCAGCAAGTGAAATTGGCGATATATCAGATTTTGACGACGACAGTCTAGACGATCCCGATTTCAATATAGTGACAAATGATGATGCGAATATCACTGATCAGTTGGAGGATGATGTGTTCGAAAATGTGAACGAATTAGATGCTGAAGAAGTTGTGAGTGTGGAACCAACTGCTGATGAGAGTGTTCAAAATGAAGATATTGTTGTTACTGGAGATAGCACACGCTGGCATCAAAATGCAACATTTTACAAAGATATCACAATTGACAAGGACTCTTCCGAGTTTAAAAAATGTATCTGGAAGAAAAACCATATGCAGAATCATGCAAGTTGGGTTCAGTTTGGCAGCGATTCTGAATTGACAACAGAAATAATGGCACTAGATACACCTTTCAAATTTTGTTCTTACTTTGTAAATGACGATATAATTTGTAATATTGTACACCAAAGCAATTTGTACGCAATTCAAAAGGATTCATCGAAACCTCTAAATTCAACGCCAGACGAAATAAAACGCTTTTTTGGCATTACATATTTTATGTCCGTCTTCAAGTACCCAAGTATCAGGACGTATTGGGGTGAATTTGGCATACCGGCTATTATGAATACCATGACGAGAAATCGATATGACAAGGTACGCCAGTTTTTGCATCTAAATGACAACAGTAAGATGCCACGTCCGTCAGCTCAAGAACCAGCTCCTTCAGGTCGACGAGGATTGCGTCCACAAAACACTGATTCATCAAACATTGATCGTTTATATAAAATTCGTCCGCTTATTGATGCCCTAAATCGAAACTTTGACTCTGTTCCAAAAAGCAGTCGTTTGTGTGTGGATGAACAAATTTGTGCGACAAAAATTAAGCGCTATTTGAAACAATACTTGCCAGACAAGCCTCACCCGTGGGGCAATAAGTTATTTTTGATGTGTGACGATATGGGATTCTGCTATAATTTTGAAATTTATACTGGCAATGAAGACCATGTTTTGGACAATGAACCAGACTTGGGAGCCGCAGCAAATGTTGTGGTGCGGCTTGCTCGTAAAGTTCCGCGTTTCAAGAACTACAGAATTTTCTTCGATAACTATTACACAACTATTCCTTTATTGGCTTATTTACGCACCCAGGGAATCTATGGGCTTGGAACAGTTCGACGTAACCGAATTCCTGGCTGCAAATTGCCAGAAAAATTACCCAATCGAGGAGACTGCGAAGAATATATGACCAGTATTCATGGTATAGATATAACTACTATAGCATGGAGGGACAACAAAGTTGTAAATATGGCATCGACTTTGCTTGGCATCAAGCAATTGAAATCGACAAATGCAAACGAAACTGATGACGCGCCTACGATTGCCAGGTATTTTATACTTTCAACAAATACTTACTGAATATAATTTTTTTTATTTTCTTTAGATTTGACAAAAAAAATAAGTGTACCGTAAATATTCAGTGCCCTGCGATAATCCACGAGTACAACAAGTACATGGGAGGTACTTATAATAAGAATAAAGTCACGCAAATTGACAAATTGTCTTATATACCATATGATGGACATGGCCATGATAAATGCATGGATTTTATATAAACGCCAATTCTCTTCATCTCCTCGTACAGATAAAATGCTGACTTTGCACGAATTTATCGTAGACGTCAGCAAAGTTTTAGTAAAATCTGGCACACAATCCATAAGGAAAGGACGTCCAAGAAGCACTGGAGGATGTGAGACCCCTGAAAATGTGCCAAAACGAGTTCGGGTAGTAATGCCGCCTAGTGACGTGCGGTTTGATAATGTTGGGCACTTCCCGAAATACCTAACAACAGGCAAACCTCGTTGTAAAATGCCCAATTGCACATCTAGAACAACAGTGTATTGCATTAAATGTGAGGTAGAATTATGTTTCCAATCCACAAAAAACTGCTTTCTAGAATATCATACAAAACATTGAATAAATGAACTGAAATATATATAATTTAAATGAAAATAAAAAAAATTTCATATATAAACCATATGCATTTTACTTGTCAAAGGAGTGCCTGGTGGTTCTTCAAAGAACCAACACACAAAACCTCCCCTAAAATGTCCAAAACTCAAAATTGTGAAAAGTCGTAGAACAAACGTTGTTAAGGGTCCTAAAATACAACATATAAAAATTGAAAAAAAAAAGTCAGGCTATTAAGGGTTAATAACGAAAACTCAACAAAAAGCTTCAATAATATAAAATAGCGCAATAATCGAATCTAACCTTAATGTTTAGTTGTTCTTTGAACAGACGTAATGTAAAGTAACGAAGAAATCGAAATCCAACAGATCCTTACGTCACGTTACATTACGATACTTCTATTATAATCACTTGTATAAGAAAAGTATTGACTGAAACAGTATGACCCCTTTTACATTGATCAAGACTTGAAGTCAAGTTTTTTTGACTTTCTCTTTTGAACTTGACGAAAGCTTTCACATTGGTCAAGACTTGAATTCAATTTCTTGTCCTCTTTCCTTGTTTTCTAAAAATAAAACGGGATATGTAGCAAGCAAATTAATTATAATTTATAGAAATTTGCAAACTGAATATTAATTTTTTACTACGATGAAAGTTAAGAAAATGTTTTTGCTTAAAAATTTAATGCAAAATGAAATTAAATTAAATGCAAAACAATTTTATTGCAACCGATGTCTAACAAACTCACATTGATTTGCGAAAAATAAAATAAAAAGCACTGCCAACAACGCGAAAATAACAAAAGGAATACGAAAAATTGCCGGTACAGCTTCAAGTTTCTTTTTCCCTTCCGTCGCTTCCGATGTGCGGCGAATTACCTTCAAACTCTGAAACTTGACTTCAAGTCTTGATCAATATAAAAGGTGTCTAAGTGACAGAACACTCTGCTGCAGTGGCATTTCACTACATTACGTTACGTAGGCCTTAAGGTTCAGTTATAATAGACGTAATGTAAAGTAAAGAAATTTAGTCAACTGTCATCGTGACGGGACGTAATGTAAGAAAACATTGTAGCAATTGTAATAGGCAGTAGCCAGGCAGTTTTTTGTCGTAAATAATTGCACGTTCCTGTACAAATACAATTAAATCTTCGTCAACCATAGCTGTGGATACATAAAACTATCACATTAATAACAAAAAGCGTAGTTCAACAATATAAAATAGCGCAATAATCGAATCTAACCTCAATTTTTAGTTGTTCTTTGAACAGACTTAATGTAAAGTAACGTAGAAATCGAAATCCAACGGATCTTTACTTCCCGTTACATTAAGTTACTTCTATTATAATCACTTGTATAAGAAAAGTATTGATTGAAACAGTAAGTGACAGAACACACTGCTGCAGTGACATTTCACTACATTACGTTACGTCTATTATAACTGGGCCTATAGAGTCGATGGCCGGTTAGCAGGGTCTGAGCACATAGCTTATAATGAGCGACATCCTGTTATTTTACCGTATGACTGCCAATTCTCTAAGTTACTTGTGAAATTCACCCATGAAATTTCAATTCATGGTGGGAACCAGCTTGTATTACGACTTATTCGGATGCAATATTGGATTCCCAGAGTAAAGAATATGATAAAATCTATCATTCATAATTGTAAAGTCTGCGTTATTGACCGCAAGCGGTTACAGACTCAACTGATGGCTTCATTACTTCCAGAGCGAACCAAATTATCTCGCCCATTTGCAACTACTGGGGTCGATTTTACAGGTCCATACGAAATTAAGAATTACACTAGTTGCGCCTGTTTAACCCTAACACTGGTACTATTTACATATGTAAATATTTCACTTTTCAAATGGCTACAAATTTGATGTTTTTGGCACGATTTGAATATAATTTACATTCAATGGCTAATTTTGTTTATTTAAACAAATTTAAAAATTAGCCACTGAATGTAAATTATATTCAAATCGTGCCAAAAACATCAAATTTGTAGCCATTTAAAAACTGAAATATTTACATATGTAAATAGTACCAGTGTTAGGGTTAATTACTAAAGGGTATATTTGTGTGTTTGTCTGTTTTTGCTACGAAAGCTATTCACTTAGAGGCTACCAGTGACTCAGTACTGTCACATTTTTGGCAGCATTCTCGAGATTTGTTTCACGTCAAGGATGTCCAGAAAAAATGTATTCCGACAATGGAACCAACTTTGTGGGTGCTTTTCAAGAGGATTTTAAAGCCTTTCTAAGTGATTCAAGAGAGAAGGTGGTGTCAAAGTTTGCGCACCAACATATAACGTGGCACTTTATTCCGGCAGGAGCTCCTCATATGGGAGGGTTGTGGGAGGCGGGTGTTAAAAGTTTTAAGTTGCACTTTCGCAAGGTAGCGTCGGATATGAAACACACGTTTGAGGAACTCTCCACATTGCTATCGCGTATCGAAGCATGTTTGAATTCACGCCCTCTGAGCCCTATGTGATCAGATCCTAATGATCTAGCGCCGTTAACTCCAGCGCATTTTCTCGTAGGGGGTCCTTTGCTTGCTCCGATTGAACACACATTGGTAGAATCGCATCAATCGGTGGCAAAAACTCAAGGCATTGAACCAGAAGTTAGGCCAAGTGTGGAAAAACGACTATTTAAAAGACATAAGTGGAAATTCCCCCGCGAAGACGTAAAAATTGACGACTTGGTGGTCATCAAAGAGGATAACCTTTCGGCCTGTAAGTGGCGCTTAGGTAGAGTCATGAAGACTTATGTAGGCTCCGACAATCGTGTCCGTGTCGCCGACCTACGAACTGAACGCGGAATTATTACCCGACCGGTTGTAAAATTGATTCGTCTGCCGCCCATCTCGTAGTTAGATGTAATCGTCCGTGTTCGTAATTTTTTGCGTGTTGTCCTCCTCCGTTCCGTTCTGAGAAAATTAACGTATTTAATTTCTTTTGTTTCTCTTAGCCACCGAAAAATGTCTAGCGTCGGAACCGTATCCGCTGGAGCCATATTGAAGTGTCGCGTCTGCCTAGCTCGTCATCCACTACGTTTTTGTAAGACGTTCGTAACCGGCAACGTCGCCGATCGGTTGCGGCTGGTGCTACTGTTAAAATACTGTTCGCGGTGTCTCTCCCCAAACCACTGCACCGACGAATGCGCCAGTGATGGGCGTTGCGGTAAATGCGATGGGTCACATCACACCATGCTGCATCTGGGCCAGGCTAAGGACGACGCAAAATTGGCACCGACCAAGCCGCACGGCGTAGTCAGGTCTGATTTTCTACAGTCTTCTCGTCAGTGCGGGACGAACGCCGAGGGGAGTTTTGCTTCGCGGCCTAATTTGCTGCAGGTTGAATCGAGCGTTGAGGGAGACCGGAGATCTGAAAAAGACGATGACGAAGCAAGAATGGCGCGTTGTATCCGCAACGCAGAAGAATCGCGCGCACTTCAACCCTCCTTGCGCGGCAACCCAAATGGTGCGTCTCGAAAGACGTGGCGCGCAGGTAGTAGATTGCGCTCAAGAAGAGACCGGCATCACAATCGGGGTCAAAGACGGACCCGGCCTATTCACCGCCGCTCGAATAGTGGCGCTCAGTGCCTGTCCTCGCCATCACCGTTGCCATGTCTGCAACAGGTGACTTCGCTCCTCCCCACGGCGCTCGTCAGGACGCTTGTTCGGAGAGTTCCATAATTTCCCAGCGTCTCAACCCTCCGAGCGAACTAGGAGTCGAACCAGTCGGTGACCGCCCAAGCGAAGGTGTTGCGTCATTTTTCACGAGTCACGCCGCGACTAAATTTCGACATAATGTTAGGGGTAGATGTTTACCCGAAAATCATGCAACCAGGAATTATCCCGAGTGGCTTTGGGGGGGTCATAGCCCAGAATTCAATTTTTGGTTATGCGATTTTCATATCCATATATTATAAATATTTAATTTTCTTTGGCATATAATTCATAAATATTATAATGAATTTTAAAAACCTGAGACTATGAATTGATCCACTCCTATTTTTTTGACTAGATTTAAGATATATTAAGATTTATTACAGTAGTACTGCAATGGGGCCGGGATGTTTAGGCTGCAACCCTAAGGGTTAATGAAAGTAAAAGACTTTTCTTTTACTGTCTTATCGACACGTTCCAGTATCGATTCTCGATACAAGAACGGGTCGCTCGTTCGGCTTCTCCGACGAGTGCTTTTGGCGGTTGCAATTATTCACTAATTGGCTTGCCGAACAACCGAAACGAACAAAATTAAAACCACCATTTTTTCGCTACATCCTCATATTGGAAATCCGCGGTACTATTAAACCTTTTACTACTCACCTATTGAAGATAATTGTAGCTGCATTTTAAGGTAGATAAATAAAAATTGTGAATTTTGATTTTACTTACACTAGCTGTGTTGTTTTTTTCCTTTGCTCTTTTTCCTCGCACTGCCATACAAACTTCGAGCACCAATTGCACGAAGATTGTATAAAAATTAGCAACTAACGTATCTCGCCATGTATCTAGCCAAGTATCCAGCACTCCACTGTGAGAGAATACTTTCGGGAACAAACCAGCACGGGTTTGTTTAGTATGAAAATTTGTTTTCCCACCCCTTTTTCCGTCCACGAAGCAGTAAAAATGCTATATTTCAAGCATTTTTGACCATATAAGACTAACATTTATAATTTAATAATAATGTTTGTATGGTTACTTCCGGCAACTGTACTTAAAATGGGCGTTGTCGCTATAACGCCACACCCACTTTTTTATAAATCATTAAAATTGACTACAGGGTCGATTGAGCTAAAATTTTGGCTTAATTTGTATGGTTACTGTCAGCAGCTGTACTAAAAATTGGATATTGGAAAGGTTAGATATTTAAGCCACAAAACAATCAGCTTTCATTATAAATGCTTCAGGTACAATATTTGTAATTCAGTAATAAGTAAAAACGGATTCAGATAGCGTACCGACTACAATCATTGGCACCCATATGGAAATTTTACCTTGCATCCTAAGTGATTGCTCTTTTTGAAATTTTATTTTATTTTTTGGAAAATTCTTTATTTAAAGCAATTTTTAACTTATTTATATGAGCTCGTGTTTCGTGAGAATCAAAATAAAAAAGTCTTTCAAAAACCACAATTATTGGCACGTGAATTGGCACATTGATTGCTACAATCGTTGGCACTTAAGTACAATTATTGGCTCCTTAAAAACTATAATTGTTGGCATATTACCATAATTATAAGCACCCATAAAATCGTAATAATTGGCACCCAATATCTATAAAAATTATATAAAACCTGGCTGTAATAATATTTAATAATTATTTTGTAATAATTATTTTATTAAATCATAAAAACAAATCCTTTATTTTTCATAGTTGCTTACACACCTATTTACAATATTTATAATACAGATTTTATTTAAAATTGAACTGAACCATATTTAAGTACATAAAGATTAAAAATAAATCACAAAAAATTAGCATACAAATTTTATCTAAAAATAAAAAAAAAGATTGATTAATTTAAAATAATATATAAATATAGCTTTACAATTTTTAAATATTGATGTGAGACCTTAGCTTGCACATGTTTTACAAAAAAATTTTGGTAAATAAACACAATTAATTTTTTACGACATTTGGTGGGACTTCAACCCTTTCATGCCCGAATTAACATGGGTTGGGCTACACATTTTTTGAGTTCAGATATGTGTTAGTCTTTATTCAAATATGAACTGTTACAGGATGTTGCTTATTTGAAACGTTGGGTAGTTATTGGACGAACTAAACACTATTCTAAGGTTTTTTATGTGTATCTCCCTTCTCTTTATTTATTTATTTATTTATATTTATTGTGCACTTGGTTTTATAATTAAGCAATTATTTTAATGTTTTTAAGCACTTTTTGAATAAAAAACTTTTTGCGAAACGATCCCGATCTTGATTTTGACAATTTTTTCTCTACGAAGAACGGCTACTGAATGGACACGTGCAAAGTTTACCATAGAACAAATATTGGGGGTTGGAATTAATTTTAAAGGTTTTTTTCAGTTTTTGAGCATTTATTTAGAAACAACGGTACAATGTATATTATTCAAAGTATTGTCCATCGTTAGCTACAACATTTTCCCATCTTTCTGGCAGCATATGGATTCCGCGCCGGAAGAACGATTCGTCTTTTGAGGCAATCCACGAATCGACCCATTTTTTGGTATCCTCGTAAGAAGTGAAGCGCTGCTCAGCCAAGCCATGCGTCATCGGTCTGAATAGGTGGTAGTCGGAAGGGGCTATGTCTGGGCTATAAGGCGGGTGGGGTAGCACATCCCAATTCAGCGCCTCCAACGTTTCCTTGACGGTTCTTGCAACATGTGGCCGTGCGTTGTCATGTTGAAAAACCACTTTGTCGTGTCTTTTGGCATATTCCGGCCGTTTAACCTTTAATGCTCGGCTCAATTGCATCAATTGTTGTTATTAGCGTTCCCCAGTGATGGTTTCGTTAGGTTTTAGCAGCTCATAGTACACGACACCCTTCTGATCCCACCAAATACACAGCATAAGCTTGGCGCTCTTCCTTTTATGCCGTTGAAGCAGTTGTTCGCACATGCAAAATCGCCGTTCAACGACTCTCGGCTTCAACTGGTACGGCACCCAATTTCCTTGCTTTTGAATCATTCCCATGGCCTTCAAGCGTTTGCCGACCATCGATAAGTCGACTCCCAATGATTCTGACAATTCTTGAAGGGTTTGACACGGGTCTTCATCGAGCAAAGCCTCCAATTCCTCATCTTCAAACTTTTTCGGCTGGCCCGGACGCTCTTTGTCTTCCGTATCAAAATCACCACTTTTAAACCGACGGAACCAGTACTCACAAGTAGAAATCGATGGAGCATAGTCCCCGTAAGCCTCAGTAAGCGTGCGTTGTGCTTCAACCGCTTTTTTCTTCAAATGGAAGCACAAAAGTAAACCTTCCCGCAAATTGCGTTTTGTTGGAATGAAAGTCGACATGTTCACAGAGAAAAAAATATATGTTGTTTACACTTCAGTGGAATGACACATAGTAAAAAATGAAGCTTAGACAATGTGCTTTGAAATGAATATAGTCACAGGTGTGCCCGATGCGATCTATTGATAGTTACGCCATCTCTTAGAAAACCTTTAAAACTAATTCCAACCCCCAATAGCTGTAAGCTTGCACAACACATAATGCCACACGATGCTAAAACCGCTGGCCAAAAACATGAAAATAACGGTACATAGAAGCCAATAAGTGCACTGTTGCCTGTAGATAACATCGAGCATGAAAGAGCTAAGCAATAATAAAAAGGGCTTATGCCACAATTTTCTGATCTAACGTCACTCTCAGCTGGGAAACTTTCACCCAAACTACAATTTCTTCTTTTTCCGTTTCTCTAAAACAGTTCTATTGCCAAATTTAGAAAATTTTGGAGCCAGACGAAATTGAAGTGTGGAACGTGGAACCATATAATTTTTGATTGAAGATTTTTTAGAAATTTTGCAATTTCTAATTGCTGACAGAGTTTTTTGTTTTTATTGTACTTTCATCATACTTTGGAGTAACAGCTCTTTCTTTTGGCATTTTTATATGAAAATACGAAGTATTCAATTATTCAATCTAGTATAAAAGTATAATGAATGGCAGTACCAGTTATTGTAGTAACGTCAAAAATCGGTGTGGTTCGAAAGTGGTTCCGTTCGAAAGAGGTTCCGTTAAAAATGTTCCCACATACTCCCATACAAATCGTTCGAGTAGGTTGGTGTCCGTTAAGATCTCATGAACGGTAACACCTAAAGGCATCAAATTCACAACATTTGCTGCTGAGGCCCATATCTCAAATAATAAATAAATAAAAATAAAAACACCCCCTATTACTGCCCACAAATCAATAAAAACTCTATATTTCAGGTGAATTTGGTTGTATTGGACTAAAATTTTGCAATTAAGTTCGTATGGTTACTCCTAAAAACTTAGCAAAAAATGGGCGTGGTCGAACTATAACTTCACCCCATTTTCAGAAACGATTACAATTCCGGATTGTGCATGTTTTATAATGATATTCGGTGTATATGAGCACTTCCACAAAAAAGTACGTGACCAAAAAAGTAAAACTTATTAAAAACGTATTATTTGATGATATTATCTAAGAGAAACATTTTAATCATATTAATTTAAGCAATTTATACATAAATTAATTTACGTAATTAATTGATAAATCTTTATATACATAAAAATAAGTGTACATTTTTATGTCACCGCTGACTACAAAACAGGTCGACCGATTTCAACCAAAAAAGCAGGGTACGTTGGGTATGGTCTGAATATGAAAATCAAAGTTTTTACTTTTAATGCCAAACTCTTCGTTGTTGTTAATATATTTCTTTAAAACTTTTTCTTGTTAAAAAGTTCAATATATTTTTGTTTGGATGTTAAAATGTCCATATTTCAAGGACGCATTGAGTTATTTAAATATTTAAACATATTTAATTTTAGAAATGAGTTTTTCGAACCATGGAACCATCTTTTGATGTATTAGTTTTAAAAAACAACCTATTAGAAATTATAGGCCGGAAAAATCTGCATCAAAAATTATTTGATATTATAATATAATTTAAAAAACATTTAATCAAGAAGTGAATAAACACTTAATAATAATAATCATTTTTATTATTATAATAACTTAATAATAATTTTAATAATAAAATGTTTACATCAAAGAGCAACGGCGTAAATATGGGGTTCAGGAGGTTAAAACCACTCCCCCTTAGCAATTAAACATTGTTATAAATTAAAAAAAAGCACAGATATTCCAAATTATTTAATTACCATACCATGAAGACAAATTGAAAATTGTTTAATGTTAAGCAGACATTAAGTTAAATATAATACAATATAAATGGTTTTCTTAATTGTTTTCCTATGTATTGTTGCTTACGTACTAGCTTTTGCAGAACAAATACACATAAATTGAACAAAATTATTCTAAGCCAGTCTGTGAAGTTCAAATGATGTTAAGCAATGCTTCATTGTTTGTTAAATTACACTTTAGGTACATTTTCAATTTTTGAAAAGACAAAAAAAAAACGCTGAGACACGTAAACTTAATTTAAATTTAAATTTAATTCGAATTCTCGAGATATTCAGATTTTTGTTATTTGACCTTCATTTAAAAATTTTTTTTATAATATTTTAACACTTCCTTTCTATTGTAATTTCAGAAATACCTCCAACGTGAAAATCAAGTTAGCCTTGTGTAATTTGATTTTTCAAATGTTAAGCAATTTTGCATTTATTTCCATTTTGGCCAAATTTGAATGTTAAACGTAAAATCTTAAAAACATCTTAAATTTTTTTTACTCAGTATTTTTATAAGTAGATTAAATTCTGATAGTGTAAGCAAAATCGGAGGTGGTCAACATTTTTTCCCCAAATATAAGAAAAATTTAACTAATCTAAAGTGGCTAAATTTCAATCGCAAATATCTCGAGATTTTGTTCTGATTGGGAAAACTGAGTATGCCACTAAATTCTACGACCAAAAAATAAGTTTACGTTCTCTGCATCTTCATGTGTCTTTTTGACGTCCCTACAGTGTTATTTTCAAACGTAAATAAACAAATTTCATTTGCATATTTATCAGTTTCACGATTGTTTTTAATCTGTATGCGACTATCCCAAAGTGGTTTTAAAAAATGTTCTCCTCAAATTCTAGCTGCGAAACATCGTCTCAAGCACACCAATTAATGTATGCAGTTACGAGTCCAGAATTTTTCGTTGCAATTTATTTAATACATAAAATATATTCAATTACGTCAGCTCTGAATATACTGTTGTAAAAAATCGATAAAGATCTAATAGAATGATGTTTAGCGCTATTAAATATTTATAAGAATATTTCTATGAACGAGGAAACTGTCATCAATAAATTGGCTTCGCGTTCCAAAAAAAAATAAATGAACTAACTATGTAAGTATCCTAAAATATGTATATTAAGGCGCCTAATATTCCATAGAAAAGAACAAAGTTGTTCGAGATTTTAATTCAAAATAAACCTGGGCTTATGTTATGATGATTCCCAAATCCGTGAGCTGGAATGATTTGAAATAACCTCTAAAAATGGATTTTTGTGTAAAAATATTGGATGGTGTATAAGTTTTAAAAAAACAAACTATCAGAAATTATAAACCGGAAAAATCTCTTCCAATCTACATCAACAATTTTTTGATATGTTTATTTTATTTCCCTACAAAAATTTTAAAAATTGTAAAAACTTCAAACTTTTTTTAATTTCTTACAATTCCTTTTAAGCAGGTGTTTGTTTATAATTAATATTTTAGTTTAAGGAATTCTGGCCAACAATTCTGGCCAGTAAGGATATCATTAGAAATAACTGAGTGTTTTGAACTTTAGTGAAAATAACTTTAAAAAAACCATAACAGTGCAAGAAAACCATCGTTATTTTTAATTCGAATCTAAAATTTAAAATTTTTTTATGCAGATTGGGAGAACTTTTTCAAAAATATTATTTCAGATCATTTCACTTTTTCTAGCAACACGTCAGCCAATATTTTTACAAAAAACTCGATTTTTAGAGTTTATTTCAAACCATTGCAGCTCAAGGATGGCTATCGCTACAGTCGAAGTATTTGGGGAATCATCATAACATAAGCAAAGGATTATTTTCATTTATATTTTTTGTTTGTAAAATGTCTGTTTTCATTATAAATACTTGTCGTCCTGCTCCAAATGAAGCGATTGAATCGATTTTTTTATATTTTTGCTTCAGAAACACCCCCCCCCGTTCCCCATCACCCATCAGAATCCACAGCTTTGTAAACAGCTCACATTAGTTCAAATATAAATTGAGTAGGGAATTTAACCCCATAGTCTCACAATGGGCTTCATTGGCTTAAGTGTGTCTCTGAAAAGTAACAGCCACTTTAACCTAACCTAAACCCTCCCTTATGACCAATCTACGGCTTTCGAGTAACATCGGGTTTATCAGCTGGTATAGTAATAAAACTAATTTTCTGTTTGTTTGTTTGGCTTTTATACAAATCTATACAGCTCAATGCATTTTGCTCAAACTAGGTATACAAATTTTTCAACTAACGGTAATTTTGTTTGTATAATACTTTTTAGTATCGGAGTTTTTTTATTTAATTTTAAAAAGTTTTTGTTTTTTGTGACACCAAAACCTCTCACATATATTCAAAATTGTAGAAATTTTTAGTACAACGACTTCATCATAAATCATCGTTACCTAAGAATGAGAAAAATCGACATGAAAATCAAAGTTTGGTCTTTTGATGCAAATACCTGTGCTGTACATTAATATATTTCATTGAAATTTTTTATGTACAAAAGTTCAATAAGAGCACTTTACAAAAATAGTTTGAACTGTACCGCTAAGATAGTGTATATATATTTTTTGATTATGTCATAAAAAGTCCAATATATTGACTTTTTATTAAAAAAATGCTGCAAAAATTATTTTTGTTTTAAAAATTAAATCAACTAAAAATTGCACATCTAACTACCTTTCATAAGACACAGCATTTATTTGCAAAAATTCTTCCAGTTAAGCGCAAAAATTATTTTATTGTTTTTTGCTACCCTTTGATTTTTCGAGAATTTTATTTTTTCCAAAATGTTTCCAAATTGTTTTTATATTTTTTTACAAAAAAGTCAAGTCTCAAAAATAATTTGTGTGAAAAAAATTACTCCAATTTCTCTTTCTAAGAAAAGTTATGGTTAAAAATCAATGTTTCCTTACCATTGACTATTGACATTCACAATTTCTCAGAAAAGCTACATGGAAAACAAATTTTTTCCACAATAGTTATGATTTATAAAGTAATTTTACCAGTATATTTCTTAAAAATATCTTAACAGTATTTCCAATACTCCTCCTTAAATTCCAATATTTAATTTTGTTTTTCAATTTAATAAAATTAACAAATCATATTTTACTTTGTATTGTCGCATTCTTTCTTCCCCTCAAAATATTATTTTTTAATAGCCAATATCATCGATGGACAAAATTCATAGCCTTGTTTTTAAAAGAGTAAACGGCTACGTTCAATTTAACGCTTGTTGTTGTTGCATTATGTTTTCGTGCAATGAGTGTGTGTAACTTAATGCTCGCTGTCGCGTTCATGCTTAAGCAGCAACTAGCGCAAGAAAACGAAAAGGGGTGCTAAGTGCATTAAACATGAATTTGAGATTCTTGGGCATTAAGAATATAATTGTTTACTTTAAAATTCTATGGAAAATTTTTGAGTTTTTATTCGGCAATAAATTATTGATTGAATTGTTTTAGTTGGTGGTTTAGTTTTTTGTTTTGTTTACTTATTACTAATAATGTAATAATACTAATAATATTGTATTAATAAGAAAGAATGAAGTTAAATAGCGACTTTTAGTTGGTGGTAACAGTGACTTTTAGGAGTACACTACACCCTAATTTCTCTTTCCCTTAAGCGAAAATTTACTTGCGAAAGTTAATTTTTAAGATGTCGGAGTTGGAAAGAGGTTATGTTTATGTAATATAATATGATGATGTAATATGATAATTTTTGTAGTATCTTTAAATAGTTGTTATTTTACAATAATATGAAATATGTAGTCTTAATTTATGTTTAAATTATTTGTGTTAAATAATGGTAATATTAATACTAATACGAAAAACTTATATGATAATGGCCAATGTTCTAAATCATGATATTAATGTACTTATTACTAACATTTTGTTTTTAATATTTATATCAGTAGTTCTAAAAAATTCACTAAAGTAATTTATTTCATTTTATTTTATTTAGTTTAATTTAAGACTAAAGTCTTAATATTTTCAAATAATTTGTATTATTTACACATAAGATATTTACATATATTTTTAATTTAAGTTATTTGCTTATAAATTTCTTTAACATATTATTATGGAATTTTTCATGTTTATTATTTACATCAATAATGGAGTTCACTCCTTCTCTAAGTAGTATTTTATATGGTCCGTGATATGGACTTTGACTTTTAGACTTTGACTTTTCTTTCTACTTTCAAGTTTAACTAATACTAAATCTCCTTCTTGGAAATTGGATATATTTTCATTCTTGTCATAATTGATCTTTCTTTTTTCTTTTACCATTTTAATAATATTCTTTGCTTTGTTACTAGAGATTTTTAATCTAACTTTTGCTAGTCATCTATGTTGTAGACTTTGCTGTTATCTTTTGTTAAAAAGCCTGGAAGAGATGGTAATTTACCAAAAACTAATTCAAAAGGTGAGTAACCAGTGTCTATATGTGGAGTCGTGTTATATGCAAATGTGTAGTACGAAATACATTTATCCCATTCCCCATCATCTGCGAAAGAAAGAAGATACTCATTGAGAACTCTGTGGTTTCTCTCAAGTGCCCCTATTGTTCCGTGATGGTAAGGTGCTGAAAAGATTTGTTCTATTTTTAACAAGTTGCACTCATTTCTTAATAGTTTATTTGTAAACTCAGTTCCTCTATCAGACTTTAAAACTTTTTTTAGCGACGTTGTTATGGCGTTTCAGATAGTCGCTTTGGGCCAGTGTTGGACATGCTGATATTATGTGGTCAATGGTTTCACCACGCATGCCACATCTTCTACAGGTGTCTTCATGGGCGTCTGGTTGCTTGACGATACATTTCATATAGTTTCTAGTTGGTAACACCTCATCTTGGATTGCAAACATTAAACCTTCGGTTTCGGAGTAGATACTTCCATTTGTTAGCCATTTGTTTGACATTTTTTGGTCAACGTTTTGATTGGATAACATGTGAAAGAATTTTCCATGCAGGGGTTTTGCAGCCCAGTCCTGCAACTTTTGGGAATTAGTTTTGGCGTTTGCTTCGAGCTCAGATATTTGCAGTTTCAAAGGTGTGTAAACTTCATCAACCAGTGTCATAGCTCTTATTAGACTTGAGTCGTTCACTTTCCCATGGAAGTATCTGCGGAGCGATGTGATTTGGTTCTCATGTAGTAGTTGAAGGTCGATCAGTCCTCTTCCTCCTAGTTTTCTCGGAAGTGTCATTCTTTCTACACAGGATTTAGGATGATGTATTTTATATTTTGTGAGAGTGGTTCTTATCTTTCTCTGGATGGTGTTGAGTTCTGTTACAGTCCATTGAATGACTCCAAAGCTATATGTCAACACAGGTATGGCGTAGGTGTTTATGGCTTTCATAAGATTCTTTCCATTCAGGTGGGACTTAGCTAGTTTGTGTATTCTTCCAAACACTTCGTTTGTTAATTTCTGTTTCACTTTTCGTTGCTCAACTCTTCTACTTTGCATCACTCCAAGGTACTTATAGATGTCGTTCTGATTCATCTCTTCAATTTCGAACAGCTCCGGATCGCCAAGTGGTGTTAGTTTTCCTCTAGTGATCGCTATTGTCTTGCATTTCTCAACACCAAAGCACATTTGAATGTCGTCGCTGAAAAATTTCGTGATGGTTCGTAGATGATTAAGGTGTGCTTTGGTTGAAGCATATAGTTTAAGGTCGTCCATATATAATAGGTGATTGATCTTGTGTGTGACTTCTCCATTATTTGTTATTTTAAATCCACACCCGAATCTGTTCAGGAGGTTACTTAAAGGGTTCAGCGATATGCAAAACCATAAGGCACTTAAGCAATCTCCTTGAAAAATGCCTCGTCTGATAGGTATTACGCTTGTTTTTTGATGTATTGTGCTGTCTTTTAGTTCTATTGTCGTTCTCCAGCTTCCCATTGTTACTCTTAGAAAATCAATCAATGTTGGGTGGATTTTATAGGTAACTAGAACTTCTATCAGCCATGAATGTGGAATGCTGTAAAAGGCCTTTTGATAGTCAATATATCCTGCATGTAGGTTTCGTTTTCCTTTTGTGGCTTGCTCAAGTATGATCTGATCGATTGTAAGTTGTTCTTTGCACCCTCTTGCCCCTCTTATACACCCTTTTTGCTCTTCGGAGATGATGTTCTGTTCTGTCATGTGCATATAAATATTATTGTTTATACAAGCAGTAAGTATTTTATACATCGTGGAGAGACATGTGATTGGTCTGCCCTTAGATGGGTCTCTATTAAAATGTATTGACTTCGGTAGCAAGTACGTAACACCCTTGGTTAAGAATGATGATAAAGAGTTGGGGCTGCTGATGCAGCCGTTGAATAATTCAATTATTTTTAGGTGTGTTGACGTTAATTTCTTATACCAGAAGTTTTGTATTTTATCCTCACCAGGAGCTTTCCAGTTTTGAGCTCTATCCAGCACAGTTTTCAAGTTATCTGATGTTATGTACTGATTCATGATTGGTTCCAATGTTGACATATTTTCGTTTTCCTCTTTAATCCATTGGCTATCGGGGTTATGATAAACAGGTTTTGACCATATGGATGCCCAATATTCTTCCACACTTTCAACTGATGGGAGATCTTGATTCTGGCTTACATTATCAAATCGATATTCTTTCAGTTCTCTATAGAAGTACTTCTCATTTTTGATAAATCGACAATTATTTATTTTTCTTTTCTCCGAGAGGAGATACTTCTGCCTTCTACTTTTAATTACAGATAGTTTTTGTTTTAGGGTGTCTAAAACTCTTACAGGTATCTGATCATTGCTTTCGTACCTTGAGTGATTTGGGAATTGTTGGCATATTTTATTGACTTTGCTTTTAAGCCTTCTGGACTTGTTACCTTTCAAGTGTTCAGTGATGGATGTAATTTGACTTCTTAAATTTGTAATGTCGTTTTCTAGCCTTTTTAACCACGGTTTTGGTGTTGTAACCTTTCTTCTGAACAACTGAGGGTGAAGTTTAGGTCCTTTTCCCAGAATGGTTGTTGTAGTTTGTGCGGCG